>OX579673.1:2857241-3558435 GCA_951230895.1 Carpatolechia fugitivella
AACTATAAATATTCGATAGCATATCTAAAATGAGTGGCCTATACATGTCAGGTGGACGTAGCTCTTTGAAGATGGGAGGCACTCGCTTCTAGTGCATAAATCCGTAGCCAAATAATGACTCCAATAATAGATTACAATATTTTTGTATTATCTTTTCTTCATTTCAATCCCTAATCCACACCATTATTTCCTTCAGCCAATCATTCTCTGACTCCTTACGTCTAATTAGCTTTTTTACGATATATAGGGCGAATATCGAGTGCCAGCAACAACAAACAAAGGGAAAAGTGCGCGGAGACTGCATGTAACCAATGCAATCTCCACATCCCTCCTCCTACAGGAAAATGATCAGCCGATCACAAAAGATAAACCTAACTAATTACCTAAAAGTGCGTATAATATTTCATTTAACAAACCCTATGATTTGTACAAGAAGCCATAGCTAACAGCTACCTGGTGGAACAACGTTTCACCAAATACGAATAATTAAAACCACGCCAAAAGATTATTCATTCAAGTACAACTCATGGTACACTACATGAACCAAAAGAACAATAAATAAATTTTGAAGAATTAATAGAACAACTAACAGCGACACAAAACGTTCAACATAATATTAACATTGGACCATGCTGCCATAATTGACCAACAAGAACAAACGAAATTATTATTATGTGATATCAGATAAATCAAATTATGACAACAAAATCCCATCAACATAATGAACAAACTTTAAGTGATCACACCTAATCTAAACTTAAATATTTCAACCTAAGCTAAGACAAAAACAAATGAAAAACGCGAATACAAAGTCTAAAAATCGAAGTAGCGGCAGGTCTGGAACAGGAGCTCAGGCCTATTCGTATATGTAGAAAAATAATGATCACCTACACTATGCGTCACTTACGTTAAATATTAACCGAATAACAAGATCTTTTCCGAAGAACTATAAATATTCGATAGCATATCTAAAATGAGTGGCCTATACACTAAGCTCACCCTGGAAATTCATGATGATCCTTGGAATGGAGCGCATTTTGGTCTTACGAAGACTTTATGTAAATTTAGGGACAGATATTTTATTCTTGATGCTGAAAAGAAAATTTCTAGATATATCGAAAGGTGTAAAGAATGTCAAGAGAGGAAGAGATCGTATTTGATTGCTCCGATGCAACCGATTGAAGTCAATCATCTTTTTGATAAAATAGCCCTTGACATATTAGGACCTCTTCCGACCTCGGATTTAGGAAACAAATACATCATAGTTTGTTTAGAGTATTTATCGAAATACGCGATAACTAGAGCAGTCCCAAGTGCAACTGCTCAGGCCGTTAGTGATTTTCTTACTCAAGAGATCTTCTGTAAATTTGGTATGGTAAATGAAGTCATTGTAGATCGTGGATCAATTTTCACATCACACATGGTTAAAAATACGATAGTTTTTTTTGATTCCACGTTATCGGTTGCTGCAACTAGGCATCCTCAGACCATTGGACTCGTGGAACGTTTTAATAGCACTATATCTCAGAGTTTAGCGATGTATACAAACGAGAGTCAAGCAGATTGGTGCATGTATTTGCCCATGTCAACGTACGCGTATAATATATCGAGACAGGCGTCATCAAATACGATTCCTTACACTATTGTTTTTGCTAGAGACCCAATTTTGCGTTCTGATGTTGATATTGTATCTGATCGTAATGATTTGGATATTGCTGCTCGCAATAATGCTAATATTAGAATGATCTCTTGTGCGTTGAGAAATATTCGTAAATCGCAAATGACTCAAAAGGAATATTATGACAGGAAAGTCAGGTTCGTAACGTTCGATCCAGGTAGCTTAGTCTTGGTATATAATCCTAAAAGAATAACAAATGTTGGTCAGAAGTTATCGCGTCCATATAAAGGTCCGTTTCGTGTTATTCGAAGGCTATCTAATAATAATTATTTACTACGTAAGATAGATGGAAGCTCCAGACGTGATTTAATATTTCACCATAATTCTCTGAAACCGTTCAGATTGCGTGTTTAAAAATATTATTTTATAGTAACTTGGCGTTTGTTTCCCTTGATCTGTCCTATGCCTTACTTTATTCACAACTCGTCATGAACTTCTATCGTCATTTGTAGTTGATATGTTATGTCAGCGTCTTTGTCAACAAATAATTATTATTGTCTCTATATATAAATTTATTTTTATTTTTGTATGATGCGAGAGGTACCGGGATCGATACCCGGCGCCTCCACCATGTCAGGTGGACGTAGCTCTTTGAAGATGGGAGGCACTCGCTTCTAGTGCATAAATCCGTAGCCAAATAATGACTCCAATATTAGGTTACAATATTTTTGTATTATCTTTTCTTCATTTCAATCCCTAATCCACACCATTATTTTCTTCAGCCAATCATTCTCTGACTCCATACGTCTAATTAGCTTTTTTACGATATATAGGGCGAATATCGAGTGCCAGCAACAACAAACAAAGGGAAAAGTGCGCGGAGACTGCATGTAACCAATGCAATCTCCACAGAACTAAGGTAACTAAGGTAAGAACATTATTTCTTCGGAACCACGAATCGTCAACGCCATCTATCGAAGATTTATAAACTATTTTTTTTAAACTTAGGTAAGAACTAAGGTAAGGTAACTAAGGTAAGAACATTATTTCTTCGGAACCACGAATCGTCAACGCCATCTATCGAAGATTTATAAACTATTTTTTTTAATGACTGTTGGAAAATCCCCCATTCTTTTGATGTACAGGGCCCCGTTTCACGAAGCTACAAGTTACAAATTACAAGTACTATTCGACGTACATTGCGTAGACGATTAGATAAAACGATAAGGGCTTACTGTTTAGTTAGGTGAATTAGCTACGCAATGTATATCAAATTGTAACTCGTAACTAGTAACTTGTTGCTTCGTGAAACGGGGCCCAGTAGGTATGTCGTATAAGAGATATGTGGCACTCCATTACTGGAGATCTGCCGTCAGCCTCTTGAATATTTCCTTGTCCCTTGCTAACCGGAACAGCTCTTCGACCTGGTAATCCCGGTCCACTCACGTATGTTTCGCAGCCAAGATTTCTTCCGTCTTCCTACACGTCTTTTTCCTTCTATTTTGCCCATCATAATAAGTTGAAGAAGTTGGTATCTATCGTGCCTTAAGATGTGTCCCAGATAACTTTCCTTTTTTTGACGGTTAGCAACAACTCCCGGGTTTTCTGGACGCGTTGGAGAACTCTTTCGTTGGAAACCTTCTGCACCCAACTAATGCGAAGCATACGGCGACAACACCACGCCTTGTATCTTCTTTGATGGTCCAAGCTTCACATCCGTAGAGTACAGTCGGCCATATATAACACTGCAGCAAGCGTGTTCTGAGTTGTGTCAATAGTTTCGTACAAACCTCCTCTCTCGACGACGACGGGGGAGAACCTGGCTGCCATCGGCGTTTTCTTCCCCACGTGGCTGAACATCTTCGCCTTGCATATGTGTTTTATGTCATGGGTCACTTCGAAGTAGCCGAATGCACCGCCTAAAGGAGAAATTTTATAAATCTGTTTATTAAAAGAGAAAGTGACTAACCGGCTGGTTGATTGACAAATCGGAAACTATTGCGGCTAAAAATTTAGTTTTCTTAGGACATAGGCAAGCACTAAGAAAGGATTTTTGGAAATTCCATCCCTAATAAATAAATAAATAATAATGTGGGGACATCTCACACACGGCCATCTGACTCCAAACTAAGCAGAGCTTGTACTATGGAAGTCAAAGTCAAAGTCAAAATAATTTATTTCCATAGGATGTTATTACATCACTTAGATCCGTCATTACATTTTTTTGGGTGAGTTCACTAACACAATGGCGGAATCTGTGGAGAAGAGCTCACCGAAGAAACTCCACAGTCATCGCATCTTTTGCGTTTCCTTTTTTAAATAAAATATTGTCAATTACACAATTAATGCTTATTACATATCGAAAAAGCCTGCTACTCAAACAATCTATTCCCATGGACACCTGTCTTCTAAGTAATCAGATATCCTATAGTAACCTTTTTTATACAATTTCTGTTTTATAATTATTTTAAACTTGTCTAAAGGCAAGTTTTTAATATCAGTAGGGACCTTATTGTAATAGCGTATACAATTGCCTTTAAAAGAATTACTAATTTTATGTAGTCGGCTGACATAAGCAACCAAATTGTCTTTATTTCTAGTATTAAAATTGTGTATATCACTGTGCTTCTGAAAATTACTTATATTTCGTTTTATATACACAAGATTGTCATAGATATATTGAGACACAAATGTCAGAATATTGATTTCTTTAAATTTTTCCCTCAGTGACACTCTAGGCCCTAATCTATAAATTGCACGAACAGCCCGTTTCTGCAAAATAAATATACTATTAGCATTCGCAGCGTGACCCCACAATAAAATACCATAGGTCATTAGACTATGAAAGTAACTGAAGTAGACTAGTCTAGCGGTGTCTACGTCGGTAAGGGCTCTAATTTTTTTAACTGCGAACGCTGCTGAACTCAGTCGGTTCGACAATTTATTTATATGAGAATCCCATTGTAGTTTGGCATCTAAAGTAATGCCCAAAAAGACAGTCGAATCTACAAGGTCCAATTTCTGTCCTTTTATAAATATATCTGTAGTTACCGGTTTCACATTGGGTAATACGAATTTAATACATTTAGTTTTCTTTTCATTAAGTAATAGATTATTAACAGTAAACCAATTCACTATACTAGAGATAGCATTGTTTACGTCGTCATAGTTTGATTGTTGTCTTTTAACTTTAAATATCAAAGAAGTATCATCGGCAAACAATACTAACCCATGTTTTGCTTTAACAAGATAAGGTAAATCATTAATATATACTAAAAACAAGAAAGGTCCAAGAATTGAACCCTGCGGGACGCCCATACTTATTGAAGATCCGGGTGATCTTTTCCCATTAACATCGACCATCTGAACCCTATCTGTTAGATATGACTCCAGAAGGCCAAGAGCCTGATCTTTTACACCATAATGGCGTAGCTTCCTGACAAGAATGCCATGATGGACGCAATCAAAAGCCTTGGATAGATCGCAGAATACACCTATTGCATCCATTGCGTCTTCCCAGGCACCAAAAACATTGTCAATTAGCTCAACACCAGCGTCGGCTGTTGAACGACCCCTTGTGAAACCAAACTGAGCAACATGAATTAAATTATTGACATAAAAATGACTCTGCAATTGATTAAGTATGAGTTTTTCAAATATTTTGCTAAGAGTTGGTAGTATCGATATAGGTCTAAAATTTGTGGGGTCTGATGTACTACCGGCTTTGAATAAAGGTATCACTTTACTTAGTTTCATCAAGTCAGGAAACACACCGTTATCTATACATTGATTAAATATGCAACAAAGGTGAGGTGCGATACAATCTATAATGGAACTTATAATTTTTACAGATAGACCATGGACGTCAGCCGTCCTTTTCATTTCCAGGGATTTAAACGCTTTTACAATGTCCTCATTATTTACGTGCCTAAATTTAAAATCTGTTTTACATTCCTCAAAGTTCTGCTTAAGTATAGATTCAGCAGCAGCGGGAGATGAATTTAAAGACTTGGTTGTTGAAACTGGAATGTCCGTAAAGAAATTTTCAAAAGCTTTTGCTACTTCTAGGTCTGTACTTAACAATTGATTATCTATTTTAAGCTTGAAGTCTCGCTATTTATAATTTTCCATGTCGTTTTCATTACATTGCTACTAGATTCAATTTTGTTTTTAATGAAATTGGATTTAGCTACGGCACAAACGCGTTTATACATTTTTGAATAACTACGAACATAATCTAGAAAGGCCGTACTCTTGTTATATGATTTCTCTTCATAGAGTTCATATAATTTTTGTCTGCTCCTATGAATTCCCGCTGTCGCCCAATCACTAAACAAAGCTTTGTTATTAACTTTTATAGTTATTGATTTAAATACCGTATCATATTCATTTTTGACAACGTTAAATACTGAGTTATACAATAAATTTGGATCGTCACTGTATGGTATTTCCGATAATTTATCTAAAATATTATTCCTATAGTGTTCTAGCCGAGTGTCACTAATGGGGACACATGTAATATCCGCTTTTTGGTCCTTTTTTATTTTAATATTGAATATACCTATCTGACCAGAGTGATCAGAGGTTAATTTATTGATGACCGATTTGTAAGTAGGCGTAATGTTAGAAAATATATTATCAATGCAAGTAGCAGATGTTGCAGTAATTCTAGTAGGCTCCAAAAAAAGATAGTTCATGTTGTGACATAAAAATAAAGATTTAAATCTAGTACAAGTATTATTATCCTCTAACAGATTAACATTAAAATCACCACAAATTATAAAATTTTTGTTTTTATCGCTGATTTTAGTCAACGCTTCATCCATTATCTTTTCGAATAAATCAAAAGATGAATCTGGTGGTCTGTATACGCTCATTACAATAAGTTGTTCAAGTTCAATACAGGCTATTTCAATAGTACGCTCAACAGACAGGCTCACTATGTCAACTCGTTCCTTATATTTAAAACTATTATTAACAAGTATTAAGGAGCCACCGCGTTCTGCTTTTTTTCTGTTGAACGAACTAGCTACGTGGTGGTTATTAAAGCTGAACATGAACTGATAACTTTTTAAAAAGTGCTCTGTAATACATAAAATATCAATATTATTACAGTTCATGAACAACTCAACTTCTAATTCCTTGCTTAATATGCCCTGTATATTTTGATGAACCACGTTTAAAATATTCTTGCTTTTACATTTATTACTAGTAACTTGATTTAATGGGCAAGATGAAGGTATATTTATACAAATATTAGGGCTACTGCCAGAGTTACTCTCTGTTGTCCTATGGGTTAATTTAAAGAGCTTGGAACAGATTCCAAGGGGTATATGTCATTATTATTACTCTGCTCAATAGAAGCAGGCGTTTCATTAGTCAAAAAATTGACTGAGTTCAAAATAAAATAAGATAGCAACTCTGCTATCTGTTTTGTATAAAACCTAGATAGGTAATACCTATCCTTAGTCAAATAAAAATATTTTCCAATACAAATATTGGTGTCTATGAAATGAAATTTTTCAGTATGTCGACATGTCAATGTGTGTATAAATGTATTATAATCATGTCTTATATAATTCTCATGTTGCGACAAAGATTGGCTGAAGGGAAACGCAAATAAGATTATTTTATCTACATTTTGTAAAGAATTTAGTTTGGAAAAGTATTTAGTAATTAGTTTTTGAGATACATTGGTACCAGACAGCTGATATACATTACATAAATAGATATAAATACATACTTATATTTGTTTAAGGAATAAATGATTATGATTATGATAAACAACATCCAGAGACAAGGCAAACACAAGTGCTCATCACACGAATGTTTGCCCTGGGCGGGATTCGAACCCGCGACCCTGTGCTTCGAAGGCAGGCATGCTACCAACTAGGCTACGGAGCCGTCGAAGGATTCGACATTGAATAAATCAACAGCTCATAGACGTCCCCACCAAGGGGCTCGAGTCTACCCTGAAATAGGTATTGTTATAAATCAATCTAATAACAATACATTACAGTTCGATATTCTCTAACACAATACATAAAACAGAAGAGTCAAAAGGGTTGCAAATGTTGCAATCTCCTTCACGCAACCTTTGAGTATGAAAACTACAAAAAATGGCGCCCAAGCGGAGTCCAGCTTACCTGCTTTAGCATGGACAATGCGTTCGGGAATCCTCTCTCTGACGAGGTGTGTGATGGTGTCCATGAAGTATTCGTTGAGGAGCAGAGGCCGGTTCAGCGACCTCGTGTCCTGGACCTCCACTGGAGCCCCTGCTGCTGTCGTTATTACGCCGATAGGGCCCTTTATAAAAAAAGGTTGATCAGACGTTATTTATTTTATTTAATGGTACAACAACTTACCGAAGTTACATTATATTATGTAAAAAGATTTTTTGCATGCCGCTGTTTGGTAGAATATTGAATGAACTTTTGTCTGTTACCTACCACCTATATTTTTTTATGTACCATACCAATATTCAGCAAATAAATTTATTGATTGATTGATCTCGGATAATTATTTATTTAAAATACAAACACAAATATAAATGATTTATTTAATCGTGTAAGATCTTATTCTTTACTTATTAAAAAATATATATTATAATTCCACTTTGACAGTGAATAAAACAGAAATAACGTAATTTTATATTTAATATAATTTTATAACAAGAAAATCTACAATAAAATGCATATTAACATTATGACTGAAACATATATAGTTTTGGAATAAAATTGCTAGGTATATTTAGAGCGTCGGTGGTCTAGTGGTTAGGGCCGCTGCCTCCCGTCCGGGAGACGCGGGTTCGATCCCCACCACGTACACACGGCAAAAGATATGTTCGGGCCGTTCACACAAGCTAAGTTCTAAGTGTGTGTATTGCAAGAACGCGCTACTAAACACACCGATTCAAAAATTTCATCGTCAACGTCATATGACGAATAGCGCAGAATGTAGTCGATGGGCGTAGATATCGGGTCAGCGTGAGTTCAATTCTAAGCGAAAGGTATGTTGGACTTATTTTTAAATTTTCTTTTTTATAAAGCGCTTCTATTTTCTTTTTTACTCAAATGTTACCTTTCTTTCTATTATAAATTATAGTTAGTAATAAATAAAAGACTTCAAATGTAAAAAATAAAAACAGTATTTATCTGAATGTGTAACAGATATTTATTTAAACAACAGTGATGATGTAATACAAAAAATAACAAACAATTAACCTCGTATAATATAATTATTACTTTGTCTTTGTTTTATGCGTCTTGCTTATTTACACCGTTACACGTCAAAAGTAGATCCGATCGACGAGTCTATGAATCAACATGTTAGGTTATAATTATATAACTTAACAATAACATCACATTACTCTCACGTCGGATCACTTCTAAAAATCGAATAAAATATTTTCTAAGACATTATACAATAGCAAATTATAAATGTTTTTTTAGACACTGTTCCCAACCCCAAAAGCCCAAGGTCGCCACTAGACCTGGCCGGGACAGCATTTAGTTCTTTATAACGTTCTCCGAGTCTTCTCCATAGTATTTTACGCCCGTCCTTTTTGGATTTAAAAGTCTTTTCGTCCGTAAATATCACCACATTATTACACCAATCAAAACTGTCTTGCAAACCGTAGTCTCTCTCGTTTATGTTCTTCGGTTAACTGTGCCCTCAAGTGGTTGCGAACAGTTTGCAGAGCCACGCCGCCGCCCCGTGTGTGTTCGCCGTTGAACGGGTTGAAGCAAACGGACTATCACCAATCACCATGCATGGCAACAATGCTACGGTGTAGGTGCGATGCTTTGGAATAAGCTGTGGGTTTCCGGCCTGGGCGAAGACAGTCTATATTGCTCGAGTCCGCATATCGGTGCGTGCACCCATGTTTGCACAGTTGACCTCTGTAAAGAATAAATGTTATTTATTAACAACTTAGACTTACATATATTAACAATAAATAATTTCGATTTCATATTTCTTATAGTAAATCCAAACAATCACTATACTGGGATGGGAACTACATATTATTAAATTCGTGTTACTATACAAAATTATACAATTTGTTTTACTTACGGCTATCATCATACGTCTTGCAATTTGCGAATTGGAATGTTTTGTTCATACAAAACAATAATCTCCGCTTTTTTAAATGCTGTGAGGCGAGAACTAAATATTGATCACACATTAAATAGACAAAAATATCACGAAAAACGTATACCGTTGACTGCGCAGCAAGAACCGCGTATAACATCTCAATAGTAGTAATATTATGAATAGGGTAATTTTATTTTTTTTGACAATAGTGAATGACGGTGTCTTAATTGCAGTGTATATCATTTCTTTTATAACTTACGAGTAATCGAAAATATTAGGAATCGAAAACAGATGTTTATTTGTTATTTTTTGCTTCTTCTAATGAACAAAATTAAATAATAAACATAAAAAAAAAACTTAAAAATTTTAAGAAAGAAATGAAAAAAGAGTTTCCCTTCGAGATTCGACCTTACGTTTCGTGAAGTTCGCGGCTAAATCCTTAACCGCTGAGCTACAGACGACATATTTGATGCGGTTGAAATTGTAGATCAGATATAGTAACCGTGTTAAATAACAGTGCATGAATGTAGAAGTGTGCGTGCTGCTAACCGGTGCCAGCTACGTATCGTTGTGTCTTGATACAATATCGCACACTTTCAACGTTACATGTGTTAGTTTGCACGGCCCGAGGTGGATTTGTGTTTTGCTGTGTGTACCAATGTGTTTTCGAATTCATACCCGTATATGCACGTTTATTCGACGCTCTTCCTGCGAAGAAATTCAAAGGTTGCGTGTGAAGTCGATCAACCCGCACCGGGCCTGCGTGGTCGACTAAGGCCTAATCGCCCTAATTCAGTCTCAGGGTAGGCTCGAGCCCCTCGGTGGGAACGTATATGAGCTGTTGATGATGATCATACGTAAATTTTAATGTACTTACCTTAGTTCGCCTCTTGAAATCGGCGAGTTGTCTCCCCGCGTTGTCGTTTTGCACGTGGACCACCATTGCCAACGTGACAAACATAACATACCACTTTTTAGCCATGTTTAAGATACTTATATCTGTTTCTAACGATAGATCCAAGAGCTTATTGAGCCTGTTCAATTAATTTTATTTTATTAATAACTCATTACGAAATATATTAAATCGTGAGAGAATCTCAGAAGCAAGATATTTAACATAAAAAAAATATATTAAAGATTTATATTTTGGTTCTGAACAATAAAAGAATATTAAATTTTCACGCTTTGTCGAAGTCGCTTTTAAACTTGAATATAGGAAAAAAAATACATAAATATAGTAAGATAAGATGTTAACAAATCGAACGGAAGTGCAGTAATAAAATGCAACTTATATAAACTGTGCTTTTTTAGTGTCCGGTGAACAGCATAGATCTAGGTTAAGTGCGTCCGTAAAAAGATTTTGTACTATGTTCTAACATTCTTGAAAACTATTCATCTATGCATAAAGCTACAGGTCGTGTTGATAATTGATAAATATTAATAAAACAATTGAATGAAAAAAAATTGATTGAATTTAACAAATGAATGAAATGATGACCTGAAGAAGGTTGTTGGTGGCTGGATGAGGAAAGCGGGTGATCGTGCGCTTTGGCGTACCCTTGGGGAGGCCTACGTTCAGCTGTGGACTGCAATAGGCTGATTGATTGATTGAATAAAACAATTTATTTTCATATTAAATTAATTTATTGTTATACGTGAATTATATTTTAAATAAATATGAATAAAACAATTTTATTTATTTCCATATTTAATTAATAATTTAAAACATTTTAAAAATATATGGAACAAACTCGTATAAAGCTCACGAATAATAAGAAAAATAATATAAAATTAATTACAAATTATATATTTAAGATATTATCCGTATAATTACATCTACTACATAAGACTGATGACCTGAGGAAGGTCGCTGGTGGTGGCTGGATGAGGAAGGCGGGTGATCGTGCGCTTTGGCGTGCCCGAGGGGAGGCACACGTCCAGCAGTGGACTGCAATAGGCTGATTGATTGATTGATATATTTCCTGTTTTATTTATTAAACTTCTTATGTGTTTAATTACATCCCACACGATGAGGAAGGATCCTACAAAATTACCCAATGAGAGTCCACTGCTGGACAAATGGTTACCTCGCGTCACAATTTTTTTATAACAAAACTCACCTTTCCCCGTGGTAAAAGCGCCAGCACGCAGTACAAATCTCTTTTTCCCAAGCTTCTAATATTGCACAGAAAACAAATTATACTGCAAATGACAGTCAAGGGAACAGAAAACAATGGAACAATGTAATAATAGTTTTTACCTCAAAACCGGAAATTAATTATTATGCCATCAATAAAGTACTGCATCAAGTCGTAATTGATGGTGTCCCTGTTCTATAGCCGACTTTATCAAACAAAAAGAAGGGTTGTGTTATACGTTTTCATTAAAAATAAACCGTTGGCTCGACTGCTACCTCAGGCTTAAACAATGCCTTGCCATGTCAGTTCCCTTCGGCGACTATAACACTTCTTCTTCATCGTATCGGTTGTAAGCGGAGGTTGTAAGGTCGACGACCGACCTCACAAACCCTAGTGTCAGTGTTATAGACAGGGACCGGACTACTCGTTGAAAAACCCCTTCAGTCGTTAGGGTATTAAGTATTTACCAAATGATGATTACAATAAATATATGTTTTACGGATTCCTTGATAGGGTTACCCTGTTGGATTTGCAAACGTGGAGAACACCGATAGGTACTTATTTCACATTAAAAAATGCTTTATATTAAAGATTATATCATGTACATTACATTACTTTTTAATTCACTTCAATACATGCAATATTACCAAAGTTATGACCGCGAGAAATTCTGAGCGTGTGACGTCATATGCAGGCGGTTGCGGGCGGTGTAATAGGAACGTTGCGTGCATATGACGTCACAGCTACCACTCGCCTCGTGCGGAAGTGTGCACTTTGATCGTTAATAACTCAGTCATTTTTAAAGATATAAAAAAATTTTGGCATTTTCAGCTAAAATCGTTGGTCAGATCCATTATAGCATAATAAGAGTACGAAATATCGTTGATCAAAATCGTAAGCGTCCCAGTTCCTGGTTATAGAGCCGCCAAAAGCCACTGACATAGCTCGTGTAACGACTAGATAGTAGCCGGGACCAACGGCTTAAAGTGCCTTCCGAAGCACGGAATCATCTTTCTTTTCGGACAATCAGGTGATTCAGCCTGCAATGTCCTAATCAAACTGGGGAAAATCTCACAGAGATTTTTGCTTGACAGTGTCCCCATCGGGAATCGAACCCGGAAACTCCGTAGTGAGCGTCGAAATCTCGACCACTCGGCCACGGAGGCTGTTACTTATAACACTGACACCAGGGTTTGTGAAGTCGGTTGTCGACCTTTCAACCAACACGATGAAGGAGGTCAAAATCCTTAAATACATAAACTTTTAAAACGACTTCGGATAAGTCAACGAAATGGAGTATAATGGCCTCGATTCGGGATGTCATGCTCTAATTCTAATTTTAAAATCCAGCTATCCTTTTCGTTTTTATGACCAATGAAAGAGAGGTGATGAACGAATGATATTAATTTGAACGCATGATAACCTAAAATAAGGGCATAGCTGTCAGTTTTAAGAGATTTTTAAGTCGCATGTTTTAAGTGCTCTCTAAAATAGTGCAATCGACACGACCATAAGGTTCAAATTCGATGTTTGAGAGCTCTAATATTATAATGGCCCTCTCCTGTCCCTTTTCAATCTTAAAAGATAAAAAAGACAGACTAACTTAAATTAAGGATTACAGCGTGACAGTGTGAATCGGGGCCAGTATAAATAAAACTAGAGGATCTGTTTGGTTGTTTAAACAATAGAGAAATGTAGTTCCTAAGATGAATAAAATGATAATCTTATTGTTAAACTACACCTACCCTACACCTACCCTACACCTACCCTACACCTACCCTACACCTACCCTACACCTACCCTACACCTACCCTACACCTAACCTTACACCTACCCTACCCAAATTTTTTACCTTCCCTGGACTTCCACGAATATTTCAAGACTAAAATTAGCCAAATCGGTTCAGCCATTCTCGAGTTTTAGCGATACTAACGAACCGCAATTTCATTTTTATTATATAGAAGATAACACGCTATGTGACATGACGTCATGCTTTAGCGAAGGGCCGGAGACTGACCATCTATACTGACTTCGCCGTTACAAAGACCCTGCGTTCCGAGACGCGCTGAAATCAATTTTAACGCACAAAAGCGCGCACCGAATTACTGTCAGCAAGCGAAACCCATACAATCTTTTAGTTTTCTGATGGCGCTGACAGTTTGATTCGGAACACCCTGGGTCAGTTCCAACTTCCAAGTCGAAGAGCTTCAGTGGTCTAGTGGCTAGGGCCGCTGTCTTCCGTCCGGGAGACGCGGGTTCGCTCCCCACCACGTACCAATGTATTTTTGAATTTACAAATCATATGTACGTTTATTCGATGCTCTTACGGTGAAGGAAAACATCGTGAGGAAACTTGCACACTCCCGAGGGTGTGTGAAGTCTACCAACCCGCACTGGGCCAGCATGGTCGACTAAGGTTTTATCGCCCTGATACAGGTCATACAGTGTAGGCTTCGGTGGGGACGTAAATGAGCTGTTTGTTGATGATGATGAATAAACCACCAATCTTAGGGTGCCTTCACTATCTATCCATTCTCCTAGGCTACACGTGTGAACAGATCTTTATGTAATATCGTAGTTAGGTAAATCAGTTGTTCTTGTTTTCTAAACAATCGTTGTTATTGCGGAAACGTTCGGCGTCGATAAACTTGCGCGGGCGCACTTTCGTCAACGTGATTTAGGTATGTATGGGTAGGTATATACCGGCTGCAATTCTTGCAGCAACAAGCTCAGATAAAATTAAATATAATGGATGTTTTGATGAATCATCATCTACAGCTCATATTCGTCCCCACCGAGGGGCTCAAGCCTAATCTGAATTAGGGCGACTAGGCCTTAGTCGACCACGCTGGCCCAGTGCGGATTGGTCGCCTTCACAACCTTTGAGTTTCTTCGCAGGAGTGTGTAGGTTTCATCACGATGTTTTCCTTCACCGTAAGAGCGTCGAATAAACGTACTTATGAATTCGAAAATACATAGGTACGTGGTGGGGATCGAACCCGCGTCTCCCGGGCGGGAGGCAGCGGCCCACCGACGCTCTTAACTGATTGGAATAAAATTTTTCCTTCCTCAGGTCACAATGTAATCTGGCAAATTTGTCCTGCCTGATGATGTTTTCAGGGTCGTCTGTCTGTCTATGAAGGCACTCCTCAACTGTTTATTTAGTTATAATTAAAGCTCATTGATGTTATTTTCAGGGTTCTTTCACGCCTAAAATCTTCTGTACAAAATTAATTTTAAAAAACCTTTTTTTTCTGGCACAGGACATAAAATCGACAGAGCCAGCGCCGGTCACGGACGCGGGGTCGGCGGGCGCGGTCATAGCAAGCTGCGCGGACCTGTTCCTGTTCTATAAGAAGTGTCTCGTGCAGTGCGCACGACTGACCACTGGGGAGCCGATGCTGGGTATGTATCTACTTTCTATCATCATCTTCAGAAGTCCATTGCTGGACAAAAGCCTCCCAAAAGATGTCTACCTATATAATGATCGGTCCTACTCGGGCTACCTCCTACTCCTCAAAGGTGGCCCACCTTGTTCTTCGTGGAATATGCTCAACTGCCACTGAAGTTTCGGTCTATGTCAGTAATTTTAGATTGTGTGCGGATTGGAACTTTCTAAATGCACAAGGGAGAAACTAAAATGGCGTCCAATAATGCTATTGATGTGGCTGAGTTTTGGGCAATGGTTGGAACCTTGACACGAAGAAGAAGAAGCTTACATACGTCCTCACCGAGAGGCTCTAGCTGACCCTGAATCAGGACGATGGGGCCTTTCGACCATGGCACAGATAATATAATACTACGTACAGATGCCTCATCTCATACAAAAAAACTGTACCCTCAAAACTCGGGCTATTTTGTTTCCTCTATTAGCTCACTAGATGGTGCTACGTGCGCACTGACCTACAAAATTGCGCAGATACGCCATCTAGTGCCAAGGTGACGACCTTGAGAGCGCCTTTATTATAAATATACTTCTTTTATTGTTTTCTGTTTGCTATTATTTGAATCTTTTCAAAAATCGTTACTACTATCCAAAAACATTAAAAATGTTTTAATGCAAGAACAAAACATCGCTGTGTCAAGGGCCAAGTTTGATAAATATTACAACTATTAGATAATAGATGTCGCTGTATGTGTGATATGTCACAAACAATACAACTATTAGACGATAGATAGCGCTGCAAATGACAACGATTGCTTAGACTCTACGTAGTGCCAATGTTGTCACTAGATGTCATCACTAATTTAGAACAAAATTTCCGTACTAAGGAATGAGACCCCGTGACCATGGTGACCCAGTGCGGGTTGGTCGACTTCGCACATATTGAATTTCTTCGCAGGAGTGTGCAGGGTTCCTAAAGAAGTTTTCCTTTACCGTAAGAGCGTCGAATAAACGTAAATTCATAACAATTTTAAGTGATGGCATTGGCAACTGGTTTGTACTTATCAGTAAATATTTTGTAACCCCACAGAGCTAGCGGGCGTGTTCGGCAAATACTTACGCGAGTACGCCAGCGGAGTCCTATGCGCAGCCTTACCGCGCGCCGGGGGGGGCGGGGCGGGGGGCGTGCCCAGCCTCGTGTCCAACCTACACACACTGCTGAGAGACGACTCACACACACAGAGGTACATACTTCTGTACTATCAGACATCTACCCTGCGTTCCGAGACGCGCTGAAATCGATTAAAGCACCCGTAATCGCGTTCCGAATTACTGTCAGCAGGCAAATCTCATACGTTTTTTTGCTTTTCTGATCGCTGACGGCGCTGAAAGTCTGATTCGGAATGCGCCCCTAAACATCGTGTTAGGTATTACGCTGAGCAATACCTTCCTCCTTGATCTATTATAAAAATGCTGGCATGTGATAAACGCACACTGGCAGCTTTATTTTGTTCCAGAATTGTATTTTCAAAAGATTTCGAAACATTTCAGTTTTGGATATTGTTTTGACTCAGTGTTGCTGAACAATAACCTTATTAAATTTTAAATTAAAACCAATAAATCTATGCTATTCTCTTAAAAACTTACTTATTTGATTTCACACCTCCATCACCACATCGCATCAATAAACAATATCCAGTCTAACGGCAAATACAACTAACACAAGTGCTTATCACACGAATGTTTGCCCTGCGCGGGATTCTAGGCTTCTAGTGGGCACGTGTTTTACCAACTGGGCTCTGGAGAAGTCAACAATCATTGCCACTTTCTGTTCTTGTTTACCTCGGACTGGACACCACATGTCAGGGCGCTACTTTCCGAAACGGATAGGTGCATTTGCACATATAAATATCTCTGGACGACCAACACCTCGCGGCTCACTTCAGTTTCGACCAATCATGAGACCTGTCAATACGTTGCGTAAGCGAGACGAACCAATCACGACGAGTTCCCCGCGCCCCCGCACCGCAGCTTTCTTCGTAATTAGTTTGTTAGTAAATTATACAGAATACGGTGTCCAGTGGGTGGTTGGTCCAAGTTGTTTACGAATCATATAATATATTTGGTGTTGGTAAATAATTTAATCACATTTTACTTATGTAACAGTAGGATGTAAATCGTACTTCAAATGTTATGTCTGACGTGACATTGGTGTCGGTCGGTTCACACTGTTATGCTCCAATCCTAATTTTAAAATCCAACTATCCTTTTCTTTTTTATGACCAACGAAAGAGACGGGATGAATTTAGACGAACGAATGATATTATTTTGAATGCATGGTAACCTAAAATAAGGGCGTAGCTGTCAGGTTAAGAGATTTTTAAGTCGGATGTTTTACGTGCTCTATAAAATTGTGTAATCGACCAGGTTCAAATTCGATGTTTGACAGCTCTAATATTAGGTTGGCCATCTCTGTCCTTTTTATTCTTAAATCAAGGATTAGAGCGCGACAGTCACACCTAACACACCCACTGTGTATATACCACATCCACTACCAAGCTCCTTACCCATTTAATAACTAATTCTCCTCCTAAACTCCCAATCTCCTTCAGATACCCGGGCAGTACAACTGGGCTCTGGTGACCCTGAAGCACAGGCTTTGCCTATTTCAGGCACCAGTCTCCACAAGTGCTTACCTCCCTGAACACCTTTCTTAGTGTATATTTATAAGACTATGTGTGGAGAATCAAATAAATAAACTATTATTATTATATTATTATTAGTGAGAATCAGCCACATTGTGTGTATATTAAAAATGCCTATACCCGGTTTACTATAGGATTAGCTCTGATAGCTTCAAAATTCTTCATACGACATTAACAACTTTTTTTTATGATATTCAGTTTAAAAACCATAATAGCTAAATAATAAAAATAAAATAACTTCACCTCTCATTTTACGATTATACAGTAATTTTACTTAATAAATAAATAAACGAAATTATATTAAAAAGTTTTTAAAGTTTTTATATGTCAGAGCTCATCCTATTAGGCCAGTCATATCGTACAAATAAAAAAGCTGAAATAGACATAATTACGGTAAACTTGCTCTTTTGATATGTTGTTTGGATCGACCTGGATAGTATTAATCCAGATTTGCAGCAGTCTGAAATTCTCGCGCGCTGAGTAGTTGCTGAAAAACCACCAAAAACGACATTGGAAGGCTCTGACGACAAAAGTCACTACTACTTTTTTAAAGTTTACAAAATTCCTGACACGATACAAGTTTTCCAATATTCACTATTTTCCCCAAAATGTTGGAAAATTGAAAATGTTAATTTACGACCTACACAATTGAATTAGGGCTCAAACTATCAGGAATTTTGTACACTTTAAAAAAGTTGTAGTGGCCTTTGTCGTCAGAGCTTTCCAATGTCGTTTTTGGTGGTTTTTCAGCAACTACTCAGCGCGTGAGAATTTCAGACTGCTGCAAATCTGGATAAATACTATCTAAGTGGACCCAAACAACATACCAAAAGAGCAAGTTTACCGCAATTATATCTATTTCGAATGTAACATATGACTGGCCTATATGGTAAACCGGGTATAATTAGTTTTTTATTTTATGTTTCAGGTATACGAAACAAGAAATCGCAAAGATCACCAGCGTCATCACAACATCAGAGTACTGCCTCGAAACAACCATACATTTGGAACAAAAATTAAAAGAAAAAGTGTCCGCTAACCTCGCCGACAAGATCGACTTACTGCCGGAGCAAGACTTGTTCCACAAGATGATCAGCAACTGCATACAATGGTTGGTGCAAGACCTGGAGCTGGCTTGCGAACCAGCCCTGCAAGCCATGACGAAGATCTCCTGGCTGCACTTCGACAATGTCGGCGACCAGAGCTCTTACGTTACCCAAATAATAATGCATTTAAAAAACACCGTTCCGAACTTAAGAGACAACTTAGCGTCTTCCAGGAAATACTTCACTCAATTCTGCATAAGATTCGCCAATTCTTTCATACCGAAATTCATTCAAAACATATACAAATGTAAACCGATTTCTACGGTAGGGTCTGAGCAGTTGTTACTAGATACTCATATGTTGAAAACTGCGTTGTTAGAGCTGCCATCTATCGGCTCTGAAGTGAAGAGACCTGCTCCAGCAACTTATACGAAGGTGGTTATAAAATTGATGACGAAAGCTGAAATGATCTTGAAGTTGGTGATGGCACCTTTAGATAATAATGTGGAAGGGTTTGTAGCTCAGTTTGTTAAGCTGCTGCCTGAATGCACGCTGGCAGAGTTTCATAAGGTATTGGATATGAAGGGTGCTAAGTTGTCGAAGGCGCAGCAGTTGTCTCTAGATGCTTTGTTTAAAGATACGACTAAGAATGTCAATAATGATGGTAGCAAGTAATTAGAAACCTATTTATTAAACTGTGAATATGTATGTCGTGGCCTTATCGTAGAATCGCCCACATCATGAAATGAGGGAATATGCATAAAAAAATATTAGTGTTTTTCATAGTTCATCTGAAAGTATACAAAAATATAATACTGACAGACAAAAGAGAATCGAAATTGATCGAAAAACAAACTAGATACAACATTATTAAACAAATATATCTGTCCCTTTTACGAAAACAAAATTTTCTATGGCGGATGTATGGCCCGCGTGACATATGACGTCACATGTCACGTCGGATCTCTGAATCTCTCTGTCTAACCATCAACTTTGAAGTCTTATAACTTTTTTTTTAATGGCACGGTGCGGTTTGCACATCGCCACAGTCATTTTTATTAGAAACGATAAAACGAATAAAATGTAAATTAGAGCCTTATAACTTTGTTTCTGAGCAAGATATTTGAAAAAATATTTTTTATGTGTTTATCTGAAACTTGAAATATTTCGATTAATGAATTTGAAAAAAATGTGCATATTCCCTATTAAATTTGACCAGATCATTAATGAGTCCTTGATGCTTTATTGAATAAACTATTATTATTATTAAATCGTGAACATTTCACGATTTTGTCATCCACGATTGGCCATATCGTGAAAATAGGATATTTAATAAAAATCTAAAATATATTAGGAACTTATTGTAAGTCCGACAGACATTTTCAGAGTACCTTTTCATTGTAAACTCTTTTTCAATTTCATTGTTTTTATCACTTTCTTCCTCATATAATAACGAATTATTCACATTTTCATTGCGAGAAACAACATTGTTATCAGCGGCCGCCATGTTGCTACATAGACAAACCGCTTCCAGCGCCTCTATCGGCAATTAATGTAACCATTTTACGATATGATCAATTAATCTTGACCATTTTATGAGGTAGCTGCGTTTTTAGTTGCAACATATCGACAAACGATTTCTTATCATTGATCTGGCCAAGGCACATCATGATGTGGCCAATGTACAGTGAAATATTTCATGAAATGCGACCACTTCATGAAATTCTGAAGCATTTGTGTGCAATTCTACGATATGGCCACGACATATACATAGACCGCACTGATAAATGAATTTAAAATGTCCAGCACTGATTTATTTATTTGCTGTATAAATTATATTCGAAGATAATAATCAATTATCAGCTTATAGTATTTGTGACAACATTAAAATTCTCTTTAGTCGCGGTGTGGGTCAAGAAATTATGAAGTATTAAACATTTTTTTTTTTAAAGAAATTATTTAAAACTATAATGTATTTTCATAGAACGCTGCTTCACTTAATTTATTACACCTTTTATACATTCCATTTGATTCTCTCCACATATATCAATGCGGAATCGTGTATCTCTTTCTTTCTACAAGATATTATTATAAAAAATAAAAATAGTAGTTCTATAATCGGGTTATTATAGGATGAGTTCTGACAGCTGCAAAATTTTTCATACGACGTTAACAACTTTTTTTTATAATATTCAGTTTAAAAACCATAATAGCTAAAATTTTAAAACAAAGCAACTTCACCTCTTATTTTACCATTAAACAGTATGTAATTTTACTTAATAAATAATTAAATAAACGAAATAAAATTAAAAAGTTTTTAAAATTGTAATCTGTCAGAGCTCATCCTATAGTAACCCAAGCATAATAGATGGCGCCGCCGTACTTCGTGTTTTTTTTATAAATCTTTTTATGGATCTGGGCGACTTGCCGGATTTCTTCGAATCCACGAATCGTCAACGCCATCTTATCAAAGATTTATGAACAATTTTTTTTAATGGCTCAGAAGGCTTTCTTTATTGCACGCTCAAGACGATTAACAACAGTAAAAAATACTACAGTCAGGCGGCCTTATTGCTACGTTACAATTTCTTACAGGCAACCTTCCGCTCCCTTTGGTATATAGCGATTAGGTCAGTTGAGGAAAAATAAATAAATAAAAATGTTTTCGGCTTTATTGCTATGGTAGAAATTTCTTCCAGGCATCTTTCAGATTCTGCGCCAATATGTGTGGTGAGATTTATTGCTCACATATTATTATAAGTATTATAACTTTATTTACTTTAAACTTTTGATAATTTATGTAGGTACCTATTAGACTAGGATTCATTGTAATGGATAATAAATAATAATAATAATATAAGCTATTATGTTATTAATAATGGATAATAAATGAAAAAAAAAATTGTAAACTTCATTTTTTATATAATTATTAACGACTCTTATCGGAGGATCGCCACGTAACAATGTGAATTCGATTTGTACGTTTATTCGGCGCTCTTGTGGTAACCATGGTAATATAATGTGGATTACCACATTTGCAGATTATGCACACTCCTGCAAAGAAATTCAAAGGTTATGTGCGAAATCGGCCAAACAAGGGTTTGACGAAAAAAGTATTTCGTAAATTACGCTTCTTAGAAACAGTTATTTCGCGCCTTGAATGTAGGGCGTCTCACAGCGTCTGAAGTTATTCAAGAAAAGGTAAAAAAGAGCTATACAGAAAAAACACCAAACTCTTAAACAATAGGCTGAATAAAAATGTTTACCAACGCCTTCCTGTTTAAAAAACTAGAAATATACGGATGGGCAAGTTTAAAAAGTGTCGATTTTTATTATCGATAACAGTAATAAAATAACTCCATACATAATGGTTTATGAAGTTATGAGCGAGTGAACTCATTCAGGGTAGGCTCGAGCCCCTCATCGGGCGGATATTAGCTGTTGATGATGATGATGAACTCGAATGAATGCGGTAAGAGAGATAATTATCCAAAAATTTTGAAAATGACTGCCATGCCATAAAAAATATAGCAAGTGTTACTTAGGGCTCATTCCGAATCAGACTCAGCGCTGTCAGTGATCAGAAAAGCAAAAAAACTTATGAGTTTTGCCTGCTGACAGTAATTCGGTACGCGATTACAGGTGCTTCGGAACGCAGGGCTAGGCTGATCTAGGGATTATAACAATACCCCATACATGCAAATCTGTTCAGCCATATTTTAGAAGTTATGGTGGAATAAAGAAACTCATACTTACATACATACATAAACCCTGAACACATTACACTCCTTTTTTGGGCAGTCATGCAAAAATAACAATATTCAAATTCAGTATTCATAATAATAACTTATATAATAATAAAATAACTCACTAAATGTGAATTTGATTTGTGAAACGGCCCCAAATTACAAGTACAGTTTGATGTACATTGCGTAGACAATGAGATAAAACTATAAGGGCTTACAGTTTAGACGAATTGGCTACGCAATGAATATCAAATTGTAACTTGTTACTTGTAAATTGTTGCTTCGTGAAACGGGGCCCTGGTGGTACAAAAAAACTCACATTCATTCATACATGAACCCTGAACACATTACCCTCCTTTTTTGGGCAGTTGTGTAAAACACTACTCTCTTGAAACATCTTCTATCTAGTTAGTTTGTGCTTGGAACATATGGATTGGTCATTTTTCGAATTCGTGTAAGTTTAAGCTCAACTTCACTTGAACTATTTTAGTTTTACAAACAAACAAAAAACTGTTAAATACAAGAGTTTTTTTCGAGAATTTATTAATGTCTTTATTATGAAATCACGCTTTATCAAAAATACATCCCTATTAATAAAAGACACAAACTTTTCGAATAACAATACTAGCAAGTATCGATAAAACAGCTGTGTCAATTACAGCTACAGCCCTATGTAAACAAAACAACATGGCCGGCCAAAACAGCCAGCAGTAGCAGACGTCAAAACGCCGTCCAAGGCGAAGGATACGCGTCGTGTCGCGGCACCTTGAAATGGTGCATATACCCGTTCGAAAATGTTTTCATTTGGTCAAAGTGGGTGTGGTGTTTCTTCTAGTTGTCACAATACTGATGATGGTTGAGCGATGGCGCGGCGGCAAGCGTACCGTCCGCGCACAGGACTATGACCCTGTCGAAGCCGAGTATGAGAAGCAGATCCTTGCTGATGAAGCGAGGATCATCCCAGGACTGGGCGAAGGGGGCACCCCAGCTATCCTGACTGGCATAGACAAAGCACTCGGCGAAGAGTCCGAGAAAAAGCTTGCTATAAACGTGTATCTTAGCGATCGTGTCGCTTACAACCGAAGTTTGAAAGGTAAGATTTTATTTAAAACTGACTGAAAATTCCCTAAAAGTTTATACGAAAAAGCTCGTCGATGTGCTTTTAAAAATTCTACATATTTTATTATACATTTCTATCAACAATTTTAAACTTCTCATTCATAAAAAAATATGAAACTTCATTATTTTTTATGTAAACAGCCCTTAAATTAAATATAAACTGTGTTCAAGACGATAGCTATCTATACTAAATGATGATACAAAATGATGGAGTATGTTGTCTCTTGAAAAAAAAAACAGCACAGAGGCCTAGTTGAAGGTTCTCATAAGACTAGTTAAGTTACTGACCTTGCATGGATCATCTGACCCTCAAATTGTAAGATGTTTGCTAGCTATTTGTCACTACAAACTACAAAAAATATTTAGGGTTGGATCTAGAAATAAGTTCCCTCAATCTGTGGAAACTGAGTATGCAGGGATCAGGGGCCTTTACTGAATCCCTATAAAAAAATTATCTGCCAGAAGACAGCTTAATATTTGAAAAATAAATTAATGAAAATCTCAATTTGCTAACCAAAATCACATGATTTGTGGACATGAATAACAGTTTTTTTGTAGTTTATGACTCGGTGACTAGATTTAAACCAAATTTTCAGTATAATATACAATATTTAGTCCAAAAAAGCCGAGCATACCCTGACAGGGGTCGGTGACTGTAGGTTTGGTCCAACCGTTATTTAATTCAAAGATTTTAATAAAAATTATCATGAAATCTAGTCGCCGAGTCATTTATAAAAATAAAATAAAAAAATAACAAACTTATATCTAAAATTAAACCAATATCAATAAAAATATTTTGAAGATATAATAAAGATATAAAAGGGGGATATTAAAGGGATATTTCGACACTTGAGACTTGAGATACAAAATGACTAGTTAATATTATTCCTTATCATAACTTTATTTACTCTTAATTTTCTGTCCAAGCAGTCTCTAAGTACAATAGAACTGAAGTTAGCATTAGTCAAAACAGCCTAACTATAGGTAAAACATTTTTTTTTTTTTCACTTTAAACTGCTGTACTGATAGGTTGCTAAAATTTAGTTACGTTGTTGTTCATAGGATGTGTCGATTTTATTAAGTCTTTTTTTTCTGTTTTTAAACCAAAACCATTGCAAGAGATGAAAAGAAATAAGAAGCACAAAACAAGAAGAACTAGATATAAGCAACTCAAGAGTGCGAATGATTTAATTCTAAATGAAGAATCAATAAAAAAAAATGCTTTTAGTGTGTATTTGAGTGACCGTATTGCATACAATCGAAGCCTACGTGGTAAGACTTTGTGGAACATTGTACTTTAGTAAAATGAAAAAGTACATTAGGAACAATCATTAGTGATGAGATCTTAGATTGTCTATAGTTATAGGTTTAAATGTAATTTTGTTAGAAGTAAACTGATGTGGTCGTTAGAATAGAATAGAATATACTTTATTGCACACAAGGATATAGCTTAAAAGTACAGAAGATAGATAAAAGGGTGTACAGATAGGCGGCCTATTTCTTCCAGACAACCTTACCTCATTAGTTATATAGTTAAAAGTTTTAGTTCATATTCTAATTTTCTCGGACCAACCACCCTAGATTTTAGACACATGTTCAGTATTAAGACTCTTTTTCACAGGAATGCGTGGAGGTATCGATCATCAACAGCTCATATACGTCCCCACCGAGGGGCTCGAGCCTACCCTGAACTAGGGCGATTAGGCCTTAATCGACCACACTGGCCCAGTGCGGGTTGGTCGACTTTACACACAACTTTAGAGTTACTTATGTACGCGGTAGGGATCCAACTCGCGTCTCCCAGACGGGAGGGAGCGGCCCTACGACGAAGACGCTCATATACCTGGGCTGATTGATAACTGGCCGAAACGACGAACTTAAAAAAAAGATAAGCAAAAAAAAATATTACATTATATTTTGGCATCTTTTTGAAAATAGAACGCCAAATTTGAATTTAATCGAACTGGTGGAATTTGTTTGATAGGACGTAGAACTTTCTCTGTCGTAAATTTTCTTAACAATGGAAAGAAACGAAATTCGTGCGGTGATAAAGTTTTACGTTTTAAAACAGAAAACAGCAACCCAGATTAAAACCAAGCTAGACAGTGTTTTAGGTAATTCTGCTCCTGCATTGAGTACAATTCACACCTGGGTAACTGATTTTAAACGTGGAAGACAGAGCTGCGAAGACGCCCACAGGTCTGGCCGTCCAAATGAAGTCACGAATCCGGACATGATCAAAAAAATTCACAAAATTGTATTGAATGATCGGCGCTTGAAGTTTCGAGAGATAGCAGAGATGGTGAGCATTTCATCTGAACGCGTTTTTAATATTTTGCACCAATATTTAGGAATGAAAAAGCTTTGCGCGCGATGGGTGCCGCGTTTGCTCACTGTTGACCAAAAGCAACGTCGAGTGGACGATTCATCGGAGTGTTTGGCGCTGTTTAACCGAGATCCTAACGAGTTTTCGCGGCGTTATGTAACAGTCGATGAAACCTGGATACATCATTATACTCCCGAGACAAAAGAACAATTTAAGCAGTGGACTGAGAGCGGAAGACCTGCGCCGAAGAAAGCAAAAACGGTTTTGTCGGCCGGCAAAGTGATGGCGACTGTTTTTTGGGATGCTCGAGGGATTATTTTAGTGGATTATCTGCAAAAAGGAAAAACAATAAATGGAGAGTACTACGCAAGGTTGCTGCAAAAATTAAGTGAAGAAATCCAGAAAAAACGACCACATTTGGCCAAGAAAAAAGTTTTGTTCCACCATGACAACGCACCTCGTCAACGTCAATGGTTGCAGTCGCCAAACTCCATGAATTGCGGTTCGAATTGCTACCGCATCCACCCTATTCCCCGGATCTGGCCCCGTGTGACTTCCACTTATTCCCAAACCTGAAGAAATGGTTAGGTGGCCAGAGATTTTCATCAAATGAAGAAGTCATTGTTGCCGTGGACGAGTATTTTGAGGGGTTGGAGAAAACATTTTATCAAACTGGTGTAACGGCATTGGAGAAGCGCTGGACTAAATGCATCGAGGTAGAAGGAAACTACGTTGAGAAATAAATTTATTTTAAATAGATTTTTAAAGTTTTTCTTTGTCGTTTCGGAAACTTATCAATCAGCCCTCGTACTTTTATCTTATTACTAGCTGTTGCCTGCGACTTCGTCCGCGTGGAAATAGTTTTTGCCCGCGACGACCGAACTAAGGCAAAATGCACTACACCTACCCTACACCTACCCTAGAACTACACCTACCCTGCACCTACCCTACACCTACCCTACCCTACACGTATCCTACACGTACCCTACACGTACCCTTCACGTACCAAACACGTGATATGACACCACTTTTGAAGGTGACAGTACATGAAGGATTTTAAAATCGTTTTGTTTTCGTAACCATACAAACGATACTCATGTTAATTTTCAGACTTTGTCACCCCATTTTCCCCTTTTAAGGGTTGAATTCTGAAAAAACCTGAAACACGTATTTACTCATTCATTGATAGGAGTACTCCTGTGAAGTTTCGAATAAAATAGTGTAACTAATCTTGTTTCCCCATACAAACTTTGCACCCCCGTTTCACCCCTTTGGGAGGTGAATTTTGAAAAATCCTTTCTTATCATGTATTTTTTTCCATCCTTTTCCATATCATGTATTTTTTTACTGCGTTATGAATGTGTGGTGAACCTGTGGAGTTTCTTCCGGTGGTTCTTCTCCACGGTAAACGGGCTAACTTGCTTTGATGTTGAAAAATGATTTTGTTAAATCTTACTTCGAATAAAGACATTTTTATCTTTATCTGTAAACACTAATAGTAAAGTAACCTTGCTATAGTCTGATTTTCGTAACGTAGTGTTACGCGGGACCGGCGTTTTAGGTTTTTTTTAAAAGAATGTTTAATACACTAACTAATGTTAAAATTGTTCAACTTAGATTACAGAACTTGGAAATTTAAATAAGTTAAATTACAATTTGAATCAGAGAAATTGAGCGTGTGTGCCGCTCGGATGATCAGGGCGAACTGTCTGGCGCTGGACGGGAAGGTAGGCGATAGGAGAAATTATGATGATACTGCAATTAGTTTTTGGGATAAGCCTTTTCACTAACATAGTTATTTTATAACAGTAGGTATATACCTACCTATAGTTTTCGTCAAATTGGAAAGAATAAAAAAGGATAGGAGCGTAATTCTATGTATGTATAGGTATATATAATATTTATATAGGTATATGTTTGTATAGATAATTTCGCGCTTGTTGTACTATACATACATATATCTATATACGAGTATTGAATCGATAGGTTTATACATAATATTTATATAGGTATATGTATGTATAGATAATTTCGCGCTTGTACGGTAGACAGCTCATCAAGCTATAATAATAATAATAATAATAAAATAATAAAATTTATTGTTTAAAAATTACAGTTAATACAATCTTAAGATATAGTAATAAATGTAGGTAAATATTGTATTACTCTAAAAACCCTGCTCCTTAAACTAAGATTATCTCTTGTATTTTAAGGAGCAGTGCTCGACCGTGGAATTTAAATTTCACCTTACATTCCATTACACTGCTAATAATGATCGATAGAATTTATAAACATGTTGTGAGTGTGTGAGTGTGTATAAGTGAGCATTTATAGTTATACATTTTTGTTGCGAACTTGTTGTTATTACCAACGCGCAAGATATCCCAGTGTATAGCTTGATGTGCTGTTCACTGTACATATAATAAAATTGTAACCGGTCGACGACGCACACACAGTATACGATTTGTCCAATCCAGAAAGACAAAAATCGATATCACACTTAAAGGATTTGAAAGGACGTAAAGTGATAATCTATACATTATGTGATGTTATAGTATCAAATAAAATAAATTTTGGTCAATTAATAATATTTAATTTTAATTTTAATAACGATTTCAAATCACTTTAATGTTTTGCGTTGTTTTTTTGTGGTAATTTTTTAAGCAATCAAATAAAGGGATCAGATGATGAAAGCAAATCACACTAATATCATCACTCTAATATTATAAATGTGAAAATATTGGATGTTTGAATGTTTGTTCCGCTTTCACGCCTAAACTACAAAACGCATTTAGACGAAATTTGGAATGAAGATAGTTTGTAACCTGGATTAACATATAGAATACTTTTTACCGGGAAAAGTCTTATTCCCACGGGAAAATCTTACATAGCGCGAGCGTAGCCGCGGGTGGATTGCTAGTGTGAAAATATATTTGGATGTTTGTTCCGCCTTCACGCTGAAAGTACTAAATGGATTTAGATGAAATTTTGAATAAAGATAGCTTGTAACCTGAATTAAAACATAGGATACTTTTTACCGGGTAAAGGCTTATTCCCACGAGAAAATCTTACATAACGCGAGCGTAGCCGCGGGCGGACCGATGATGATGATGATGATGATGATACTAGTTAAATCAAGATTCCCCAGTCTGACTTTCTCCTGATCTTGTGGAAAGATCAAATCATCAATCCTTGACTTAACAAGCATCAAAACTTGGTCTAATATGCCTTTGGGCGAGGTAGAATGCCAAAAGTCAAATAGTGGTTTTCGTCGAATTCTTGCACCTGTATAGAAATAATTTAAATATACTCAGAATCGTAATAAGTCGCAAAACCAAAACATGTTTATAACAAACTTAAACAATAAGAGAATATGTTAAGAGATCACGCCTTGACTCATCTTGACTACCCACTTTAAGAATATGTGAACTTGTTCTTAGAAGATATTTTTGAAAATATATCTATATTGGTACATTAAATAAATTAACATATTATAATAATTACCTGGGGTTGACGAGTCCATCACAAATAGGACTTGGTATTACCATAGATAAATAAAAGGAGGGTATTACATATAGGAGAAACACGTGCACAAAGGCCGAAGTTTACGGTCGCACAAACCGAGCGGGTGGCGGCTACCAGAATTCGTCACGTTAACTTCGCTCCGTTGTTATTAAGAGTGTGCGATAAAAATACCTGCTTCTAAGTGCATAATCATTTGTAGGGTTCTTAGAAATATATAAAAAAATAAGAAAATGCTCTGATTATGACGTCATTATGATTTAGGACTTTTGTCTCTCTAGAATGGTCAAATCGTATGCTGTGCGACGTCTGAAAATATAATAATATTTGAGAAAAAATAATGTGAGGGTTTTATAAGAGCAATAGAAGCCAAAACAATTATTTTTAGAATTTTAGCCCGTCTTTCTCTATGTTTGTTTGCGCATCACGCATAAACTACTACACGGAATTGAATGCGGCTTTCACAGTATGATTGCTGGAGATCTAACTTAAAACTCACATAAAGGAGTTACACAAGCCGTGTGGTGGCGGCAGAGTAGAATGCATTTGTTACCAAGCCCTACTCTTCCCGTAAGAGGCGACTTAGAAACTACACATTGAACAGGGAACGGGCAGCAGCGCTCTCTGATACAGTAACCTATTAATCTGCGATCTCCAACCCGCCTGCCAAGCGTGGAGATTATGGCAAAGAGGAGGCTCATAGTCCAGCAGTGGACTGTAACGGGCCGTTGATGAAAGGAGTTACATAAAGGAATACATAGTGTTACATAAGGGCTGTTCGGTTTGTGTATGTATGTATAAAAAAAATAATATAAAAACAGGATGAAAAGGCTCGTTAAAAACGGCTATCTAACTGATTTAAGTGAGACCTACGTCCAGGAGTAGACTGATATTTGTTGACTATTATTATCGAGGTAATTATCCTTACTAATTATTATAAACGCGAAAGTTTGTATGTATGGATGTTTGGTAGTCTTTCACGCAAAAACTACTGAACGGATAGGGTTGAAATTTGGAATACAGATAGTTAGTACCCTGGATTAACACTTAGGATACTTTTTACGGGAAAATCTTACACAACCCGAGCGTAGCCGCGGGCGCACCGCTAGTATTAAATATAATCGTTGTAACAAACCAGTAATTTGTGACAATTTTAGTGTATTATTATATATTATTTATATATAAAAATAGAGCGTCGGTAGTCTAGTGGCTAGGGCCGCTGTTTCCCGTCCGGAAGACGCGGGTTCGATCCCCACCACGTACCAATGTGTTTTCGAATTCATATATGTTTATTCGACGCTCTTACGGTGAAGGAAAACATCGTGATCAAACCTGCACGCACACTCCTGCGAAGAAATTCAAAGGTTGTGTGTGAAGTCGACCAACCCGCACTGGGCCAGCTTGGTCGACTAAGGCCTAATCGCCCTTCAGGGTAGGCTTGAGCCCCTCGGTGCGGTCGTATATGAGCTGTTAATGATATATAAAAATGTTGTAAATATGCGACCTACATAACCTTTCTTGCAACAATAGAATAGGAGCAATAATTTTCCACTTGAATGCCCGTGAGAGAGTTTTCTAAAGCATTCATTACGTTTTTATTATGACTCTGCTCACGCCAACCAAGTGTGATGGTACAACTGTTCTTATATTCTTAGTTGGATTAATTATTTGTATTCGACACAAGAGAGTCGTCGGTGAAGTGGCTGTTTCCGTCCGAAAACGCGGGTTCAAGCCCTCTACGCTCACGCATGCTCGTAAAAATTATCCTATATGGTGCTATCCTATAGGGTGCAAACTACCTACCTGTATTCAAAAGTCAAAGTCACAATTATTTTATTCGGATTCAGTTTTTTACAAATCATTTTTCGACGTCAAAGCTATCATGGATGGCACGTTCACTACCAGTGTACGCCCTCTGTGGAGAAGAATGGCCAGAATAAACCCCACAGGAATTGTATCTTTTGTAGTTTTCTTTTAAATATAATAGGTTGGGGAAAAAGTTTCTTCGCATTTTATATGAAAATTAAAACATTTAAAAAAAAAGTTTATTCACATTTAACTAAAGTATGTACGTGCCATTTTGTTCGATAACTTTCTGCCATCTTGCAGGTAGGGACATGATCCCATTGCTATAGAAATTCTGGGGCTTCTGATCAAAAAACCGCGACAAGTGGTTTTGGCAGTCCTCTCGTGATGTTAACCTGACACTGCCTAAAGAATTCTGAAGAGACCGAAACAAGTGAAAATCTGAAGTTCAGGTCAGGTCTATACGGCGGATGCATTAACACCTCTCAGCCAAACTCTCTTAATTTTTGCTGAGTGGCTAAAGATGTGTGAGGTCTAGCGTTATCATGATGAAAAACCACACCCCTTCTGTTGATTAATTCCGGCCGCTTTCTCTCAACTTCTTGCTTTAATCTCATCAGTTGTTCGCAGTAGAGTTCAGAATCGATGGTCCTGCCTGGCGGTAACAGCTCATAATGAATAATGCCCTTCCAATCCTACCATACACACAGCATTACCTTGTTGCGAGATAACCCGGGTTTCGCCAGAGTCTGTGAAGCCTGACCAGCCTTTGACCACGACCTTTTTCGCACGTTCTTGTCGTACGTGATCCACTTTTCATCACCAGTTATCAGGTTTTAAAAAAATGGTTCGGTTTCATTACGTCGTCGTAATAAAGAATCACAAATGAGTACACGGTTCATTAGGTTTCTTTCAGTGAGCTCACAAAAAAGCCTTTTTGTGTACCCAGCTTTTTTCGATCGACTAAAGCCTGATCGCTCTAACTCAGGGTAGGCTTGAGCCCCTTGGTGGGGAGACGTATATGATCTGTTGATATCGTTTTATAATATTTAGTTAATCACTAGTTTTGTATCTTAGTATTACGATAGTAATTTGTTATGTTATACAATATAAACCCTAGATTAAAAAGAGACATTTATAGATTAATTTTAAATGAGGTACCAAAGAGCGCAAAATATGCTAAGAACTGTAATTTATCTATGTGTGTTAAAATTTATAACAAAATTGCAAATTATTATAAATCATTTAATCTGGCTTTGTTTATAAAAAAATGTATGGATGGCTTAAAAATAAAAATTATTACAGTGTTAAGGAGTTCCTCGATGACCGCCATACTTGACTAGATAAAATTGTGACATAATTTGCATGCTACTTGACTTTAGCTGAACATGTTTGCGCTGAATATGTATTAGTAACACCTGTAACCCACCATGTTTAATGCAAATAAAGACTATTCTAATTCTAATATAGATAAGTTGAAATAATTAGACTTACTTTACCTTTCGCCATCTTTGAACGTCTGGTCATTCAATAAATCGAAGGCGACCTATTGACGTTCGATGATTTAATTTTCAATGTTATGCTATAAAATGTTGATAAGATGAAAAGACCAATAAGTTTTCATACTTCTTAACATATAATATTTTAGATTCCTAGAAAACAACCAAAAATGTAAACCTTGCGGCGGGACTTGAACCCACTACCTTCGGCCTATACGCAGCCAACGGGCTTACCGAAAACACCACGAAGGACATAGAGGCAGCGCCGAAATTCGTTCTTGCTTGTTTTCTATGAAATTATGACGTCACCATAATAGGCTTGTTTTTTTTCTTAACATCATATTTGATTAGAATGATAGATACTTGTGAAAAAAAAAGATTTGAAGAGATATCGAATGGTAGCGCGGGAGTTGGTTCGTGAATCGATTGATTGGAATTTGATTTTTCTCAGAAAAAAATAAATTGTATTTTGGAAGATATTTGAGTATGTTACTGAGGCTTCTAGATCGACGTCTAGCTAGCAGCCTTACCAAGATAGACTGGCTCTATCATTATGATTTATATGTCAAAAATTTGACTGGAAATTGATTATCTAAATTCTCTTTGTGATACTTTCCCCAGTTTGGTTAGGACATTGCCTGATTGTCCGAAAAGAAAGATGATTTCGTGCTGCGGAAGGCACTTTAAGCCGTTGGTCCGTATACGTTATATTATGTCAGTGGGCTTTGGCGGCTCTATAACAATAACACCAGGGTTTTTGAGGTTGGATGTTGACTTGACTTACCATGAAAAACAAGACCGTGAATCCAAACAGCATTATTATTTTTTTAGCCTTCTTCCTTCAGCATTTTCAAAGTAATGAACCCAGGTCCTTCCAACAGACTACCGTAACCCATCATGCCAACGCGTGGTCTACGATGCCGAACTGCCTTCCGTCTCTGTCATCATCATCTTCCATAACGAACCCTATTCCGTCGTCATAAGGACCATCTGGAGCGTCATCAATAGCGCCAGAAGAAACCAGCCGTGGTACCAGAAGGCTAACTTTGTTGATCGGGAGACTGGGAGGACTATGACTCTTGGTAAGTTTCATACATACATACATAAGATCACGCTTCTATCCTTTGGGATAAGCCCAAACAAAAAAAAACCCAGCCCCATAGTCCTATATAGCTTAGCTTTACTACTTACTTTTTCCCGTAGGAACGAAGTGTTTTACCTCGGTAAAAAGTAGCCTATGTCCTATTCCAGGACCTAACCTATATGTGTGCCAAATTTCATTCCGATCTGTTGCAGCGTGATTGAGTAACAAACAACCAAACTTTCGCATTTATAATATTAGTAGGATAAACTGCCAGTAACAGCTTCGACTTGGAATTGGTATAAAAACTGTGTCGAAACTGCTTAACCTGGTATAAATTAGTAGCATTTTACTCGGTATGTTTTTTAAAGAAAACCTGGCTAAGAACTATATCAATATAAAAGTAAAGCCTTTTCAAAAAGAATTGAACCTTGAAGTTTAATCACGGAATAGGGGATCGGACTACTTTATTTTTATTTTATGAATTCAAACTTCTTAGTTTCTGCTATCGAACACTAAAATAATTTTTGCTCTATCTTTAAAATTGGCCGAGATATAAAGGTTTGAAATTCAAGATTAGACAAAGAGGCACATACCCACTTGTGACGTCATATATTAGTAACGCCATATAATCTCCATACAAAAAATTGTTTTTGAAAGAGACAGACATATTGAAACATTAAAAAATCACTGTAAATTAGTTTTTCAACCGATTCTATTTTTTTCTTCGCGAATCGTCTGCTACTAATCTATATTTTAAAAATAATTCATAAAATATGGTGAACAGTCCGATCCCCTATTGAACCTTGAAGTTTAATCACAGAATTAATATAGTAAGTACTACCGTTTAGTTGCTTTTAGTTTTGGCCAGCTTTATTCCCTGGCACTGGCCTCGATTCGGGATGTCACGCTCTAATGCTCAATTTATTAGTCTGTCTTTTTACCTTTTAAAAATTGAAAAGGTACAGGAGATGGCCATCCTAATATTAGAGCTGTCAAACATGGAATTTGAACCTCATGGCCGCCGTGGCGATTGCACAATTTTAGAGAGCACTTAAAACATGCGACTTAAAAATCTGTTAAACTGACAGCTACGCCCTTATTTTAGGTTATCATTCGTTCAACTTAATATCATTCGTTCATCACCTCTCTGTCATTGGTCATAAAAACGAAAAGGATAGCTGGACTTTAAAATTAGAATTAGAGCATGACATCCCGAATCGAGGCCACTGTCTTTTAAAGATACGATACGAAACTAAATAATCTGAATCTATATACATACATCTATTGATTTATTTATCGATTTAGCTTTATGAAAACTGGTGTCAATTCCACGCAGCGAAACTAAATTTAAATTTTATATCAGATTTGTCACTTTCTGACCCACGACCATGAAAAAGGACGGGATATTGTCGGCTGTTTTAAACGTCAAATTTTATGTCACAAACGTCAATTTTAAGCAGGATCCTAAAACATGCCGTTTAAAATTGCATCGCACACGTCAAAACTTGACATTTGCGCTATAAAATTGGGCGCTCACAATGGTTGACAATCTCCTGTCCTTTTTCATCGTCGTGGGTCAGAAAGTGGCAAGACTAAGATAAAATTTAAATTTATTTTCGCTGCGGGAATCGACAACACCTCTACAATCCTTCCCTTATATTACTTTGAAATTATTGTTGTTTACCCCCGAAATACATCGCCTGTATTTCTTCGACTTTTCAAATGCTTTCGACACTCGCAGGATACGCCGGCCAAAATCCAAACTCTCCCTTTGTGTACCTCAAGGAGATCATCCTAGTCGATGACAACTCGACGCTTCCAGAGCTGAAAGGGAAATTGTCACATTACGTCAGGACGAGACTGCCGCCTGATTTGATCAGGATATTGAGGCTTCCCGAGCGGTGAGTGTTCTTTTTTTTTTGGGTTTTTATTATTGTTAGTTGATGGTAACATACAAAACGGCATTAAAATCGATCTTTTCGTTCGGAGCTAACAGACATACGCGAGACTTATTTATAACCATAACACCCCTTTTGTCAGGGATCAAATACTTAAGGTTCCTAAAGCAGATAATATAATCGATTTCGATTAAATTATGCTTTTTAATTGAACCATATTATTTGATTGAAAAATCTAAAAATTATGACGCTTTCCATCACATTAATATTTGTCAATCAAAACATCTTAGCTGTAAGCGGTTCTTTCGTAGTCAAAACAGATTCGTTTTGAGTAAGCATAATGAACTAAATTTTTTGCCTTCGTAAACTTAGCAAGCGCACAATATCTATGAAATGAACATTTAAAAATATCGTATTTTAAAATAAGTACCTATATAATCAACGGCTATAACCATGTAATAATGATTTTACTGTCCCCGCGCTGGGACACAATTCTACGTCCTTTCGATTGTTAAGCACGTACATAATATTGTTATAAACAATGGAATTTTTAATTAGAAGTTGTTTATATTTCATATTTCCCAACCCGTATTGGGTGCAGTTCGTAGAACCATGACATGTTATTCTCTAGTTATTTCGTTCAGAAGAATCTAGCAAGTCATTGACAGTTGTATTTTTCTTTTCCTTCGGCCTGTATTTAACTTGTAGAACATTTTCTGTGGTGTTTCAAATAAGAGTATTATCTCTTGCGTGCCATTTGGTGCAGGATACGATGATATTTCACCAAAGGTTTTAGATCTATGCTTGGTATTTCGCTACGGGATAAAATCCGAAACGAAATCATCCGGCAGAGGACCAAGGTAGTTGATATCGTCCAGAAGTGTAGCAAGCTGAAGTGGCAAGTGGCACGGGCTCTCGAATGGAGACCACGTCTCGGGAAACGTAGTGTGGGACGCCCCCTGCCAGGTGGACTGATGACCTGAAGAAGGTCGCTGGTGGTGGCTGGATGAGGAGAGCGGGTGATCGTGCGCTTTGGCGTGCCCTTGGGGAGGCCTACGTCCAGCAGTGGACTGCAATACGCTGATTGATTTAGGGCATTGTCAGAGTTGCAACGGAAATAGTAAAAATTCTGAATGCTGATAATGAAATCGTCTATCACAATCATCGTCTACAACCTCACAAGTACAATGACGATGATGATGATAATGATGTGGGTTGTGTGCAGACGAGGTTTGACCCAAGCCCGACACGCTGGCAGCAAGGTCAGTGTCGGTGAAGTGATGGTTTTCCTGGACTCGCATTGTGAGTGCTCCAAAGATTGGCTGCGGCCTTTACTGCAGTGGATCAAGGACCAACGTACTGCTGTTCTAACGCCAATCGTCGACACGATATACATATCTACCTTGAAATACATTCCAGATGATATCTTTCAGGTGACATTACCTCCAATTCTGCAGTTCTAAAATTAAACTAGTTCTGTCATTTTCGTTTTTCAAAGAAGAAAGGGACAAGAGTGAATGTTTTTTTCACCTGTCAAACATCGAAACTGGATGAAATGTCAAAAAATTCCCATTCAACGGCTATCCCTTTCGTTCTTTTAGAGTGATTAAAAGCCCTATTCGGTTTTAATTTTAACCAAATCAGAAAATTCTTATATTTCTTAGCTCATAGTGTCGCCAAATCTTGAGTCTATGTTTTTTGTGAAAGTTTTTTGTGGTTTTGATTAACATAGTATTATTATTGCATTCTTCTTTGAGCTAAGCTGTTTTTGGTCGAAATAATAAACGTTCTTCATTTCTTACTATACTCATGAGTATTTTCCCTTACCATGTTTTATGTAATTTCTTCTCGACCTGAATTTCCAGCCTTTCCCTTCTATAATGTATCGTCTTCATTGTTTTATTTATAAATGTTGTTAGTTATGTTCTTTGTGTCATTTTGTCGTGTTGTTTTGTTTTGGTTTGTTTGACTTTCCTTTCAATTACATTTCTGTATAAAAATCTTACTTTTTGAAATGCATCTTTAAAAAAATTATTGGTCTCGTTCTGACTTCTCCGAGTTCTGTTCTAGGTAGAAAGAATTCGTATAACCATAGATTCGCTAAGAATACCCAGAGTAAGTGGTCCATTATAATATTTGTTAGGTATTATAAAATATCGTCGCGTTTCTAAATATACCATTATGTAAATTTGGCGCTGTCGGTAGGATAATGTAACACAAGATGATTTTATTATCAGTTTATAGTAGTCTGGAGGACCTATCCTCAAAATTCAACGGATTCAATTCTAAATGTAGATTTTGTTGGATACAGACGAGGTTTGACCCATGCCCGGTTTGTCGGAAGTGAGGTCAGCATTGGTGAAGTGATGGTGTTCCTTGACTCTCACTGTGAGGCCAACTACGACTGGATGCGACCTTTGCTGCAGAGGATTAAGGAAAAGCCTACTGCTGTCCTCACACCTATCATTGACTCAATCGAAAAAAAATCCTTACATTATAGATTAGCTTCTTCTAATAAGGTGATTCTAGTATTTCGGTCTGCTTTCGTGTGGGTGGTAGTCTTGGACGAATTAGTTCAAGGTTGTAGTAGTGGTATGTGAAGACATTTAGATCATCGTCGTTTTTCTTAGAATCTGTATTTGAATTTCGTTGGAGTTTTGGGCCTTTGGGATTAAAACTGACCGTGCGCAGTCCTGAAAAGGTGATAGGAGGTGTGATGTGTGGTGAGGTGACATTTCTAATGGTGTCAATTAGTTCCCCAAATTAATATTCGAGATAACATCGCGCTTATAGACTTGCTGGCATTAGAATTTGTAGTATAATAATTGTAGTTTTTTGGGCGTTCTGGATTAGAATAGTTCGTTCACGGTACCTTGTAGTTCTAGATAGATTTAGATAATGTGATATCTTTAACCGAGCTTTGAGACTGCAAACAGTGTTGTAGACATTAGCGAATACACATTGGAATATCATCTGTCAAATAAAATGAAATACTTTATTTTCATAGGACGTTGTTACATCACTTAAATTCGTCAGTACATTTTGTCTTGGATTTGATCTTAGTCTCATCATGGTAGTGGGTTTTTAGTTTTTGGGCTTTTAGTTATTAAATTGATCGTACGCTATCCTGAAGACATTGTAGCGGTGCTTCTCAAAGACGTCTGCAATAACATCACGCAGTTTTGTAGTATCAGTCAAGCAGAGTATTTAGAATCTTTTGGAATTAAGACTGATCTAATGTTATTTTGAATTGATTCTCTAAGATAAAATGACGACGCCATCATAGTTTCGTGTAGTCTCTTTGGGACAAAAGTTGTGAAATGAAGAACTTTCTACAAATTTATTAAGGTACATCACTATAGCCATTGCCCATGCTTTGATCCTAATTTTAAAATCCAGCTATATTTTCAGTTTTTGGTCTTAGTAATAACTTTTTTCATTTCTTACCATCCTGAGTATTTTCCCTTACCTTGTTTTATGTAGTTTTGTCTCGATCTGAATTTCCATTCTTTCCCTTCTATAAAGTATCGTCTTCGTTTTGGTCTGTTTTATTTATAAATGTTGTTAGTTATGTTATTTTGTCGTGTTGTTTTGTTTTTGTTTGTTTGACGTTCTTTTCGATTACATTTCTGTATAATAATCTCACTTTTTGAAATGCATTTTTCAGTTCTGTTCTAGGTAGAAAGAATTTGTATAACCATAGATTCGTTAAGAAGACCCAGAGTAAGTGGTCCATTATATTTGTTAGGTATTATAAAGTATCGTCGCGTTTATATAAATACCATTATGTAAATTTGGCGCTGTCGGTAGGATTATGTAACACTTGATGATTTTATTATCAGTTTATAGTAGTCTGGAGGATAGGTTTTGACATCAAAATTCAACGGAATCAATTCTAAATGTAGATTTTGTTGGATACAGACGAGGTTTGACCCATGCCCGGTTTGTCGGAAGTGAGGTCAGCATTGGTGAAGTGATGGTGTTCCTTGACAGTCACTGTGAGGCCAACCACGACTGGATGCGACCTTTGCTGCAGAGGATTAAGGAAAAGCCTACTGCTGTCCTCACACCTGTCATTGACTCGATCTACAAAAAATCCTTATATTATAGAGTAGCTCCTCCTGATAAGGTGATTCTAGTATTTCGGTCTGCTTTCGTGTGGGTGGTAGTCTTGGACGAATTAGTTCAAGGTTGTAGTAGTGGTACGTGAAGACATTTAGATTATCGTCGTTTTTCTTAGAATCTGTATTAGAATTTCGTTGGAGTTTTGGGCCTTTGGGATTAAAACTGACCGTGCGCAGTCCTGAAAAGGTGATAGGAGGTGTGATGTGTGGTGAGGTGACATTTCTAATGGTGTCAATTAGTTCCCCAAATTAAAGCTGCTGTTTCCGAATACATTCGAGATAACATCGCGCTTATAGACTTGCTGGCATTAGAATTTGTAGTATAATAATTGTAGGTTTTTGGGCGTTCTGGATTAGAATAGTTCGTTCGCGGTACTTTGTAGCTCTAGATAGATTTAGATAAAGTGATAAGTGTAGCGGTGCTTCTAATATACGCAAAGACGCCTGCAATAACATCACGCGGCTTTGTAGTGTCAATCAGGCAGAGTATTTAGAATCTTTTGGAATTAAGACTGATATATGTTATTTTGAATTGATTCTCTAAGATAAAATGACGACGCCATCATAGTTTTCTGTAGTCTATTTGGGACAAAAGTAGTGAAATGAAGAACTTTCGTCAAATTTATTGAGGTACATCACTATGTAGCCATTGCGCATGCTTTGATCCTAATTTTAATATCCAGTTATCTTTTTCCTATTTATGACCAATGAAAGACAGGAGATAAATTCAGATAAGCGAATGATATTATTTTGAATGAATGATAAAATAAAGGCGTACCGTAATAAGGGCAATCGACGCGTCTATAAGATTCAAATTATCTCTAATATTAGGATGTCCATCATGAAATGAAATTTTATTATGTGAATTGAACTTAGGTGTATACAGCGGTTGTACTTGCTTATAATATGTTTCACTAAACTCTACCTTTACAGGTGTATTCACAAAAGAAGAACTTAAATTTAATTAATATGAAATATTTATACTTAACATGATAATTTTAAAAAATGAAAAGGACGGACGAACTTAAATTAAGGATTAGAGCGTGACATTGGCCCCAATATCCAGCCAATCTTTTGTTGTTTCTGGAATATTCGTTAGGGAAAAAGTACTGTCTGTCGTATCATACTGCCTTTTCTCAATTTATTTTTCGTCTCACACATTTCAGTTTCGTGCCCTGTACATACATACCTATCAGTGGCGAAGGGTCCATACAAGCCGATTCCCCTCGGCTTACCTTTCGAAAATCCGCTTCAACAGCCTCTAATGCTGATAGTAATTCACGTACACGCGAGCGCAAGATACACTGGTTTTTACTGTGTTTTCACGATCTATTAAATACTGTAGGTTGTTGAATGAGTGTTGTGAGTTCCGTATGCTATTATGGAATTAATTCATATGGATTGCTGATCAACTGACTATTTGACTACTTGTGTAGCGATGAATTCCATATTCCGAACTCACAGTTTTGAAAACAAAAAGCATGCCATTTAAATAGTTAGGTAGGCCGCGCTCTTCCGGCTTACCTTTGTCAAAATGTCACCCTTCGCCACTTGCATAAAGTTATGCCCATTTCCCGGAGGGTAACAAGAAAGCACGCCCTTCCCTTCCACCTGCTACGATCCAGACTTACTTCTTTCGCTTCATCCACATCACTGACCATCATCATCATCATCATCTTTTCATGACCTGGCCTTTCTCTCGAACGTCGAACGGCGTGTACATGTCTTGGCCATATCGTAGAATTGCCCACATCATGAAATGCTTGAGAATTTCATGAAGTGGTCGCATTTCATGAGGTTTTTCACTGTCCATTATTGGCCACATCATGATGTGCCTTTGCCAGATCAATGATAAGAAATCGTTTGTCGATATGTTCAACTAAAAACGCAGCTACTTCATGAAATGGTCAAGATTATTTGATCATTAATTTTATGTTTTATGTGAGTGTTAGTAGATTTAGATTTAAATACTTAAAAAATGTCCTGGTTTTCTCTTTTCTAATTTAGTTTCATGAGTTACACGCAGTACAAGACAAATAAGTAACAGGAAGACGATAAAGTTAGGTACGATTTAACTTATGTAGTTAACCCTAGCACAGACATTGGTCTATTTGAGTTGCTACTATCAAACACCATTAATAGCGAAATAGGTAAGTTTTGAACCTGTCTCTGCTCTTATTTTAATGGTTATTATTGTCGTTTAGCAAATGTGTGTATAAATAAATAAAATAAATAAATATCATAAAATGTTACATTTATTGCCGATAGAGGCGCAGGAAGCACTTTGTTTATGTACCAACATGGCGGCCGTGTTATTTCTCGCAGTGAAAAAGTAAATAATTCGTTTTTAAAATGAGGAAAAAATAGTAGTTTATGAAACTGTTGCTTAATGAGGGGTATTTTTTAATAGATGCACACGAGTGTTTTAATACCAAGTTATGTGCAGTTTCATACACTACTTTATCTACTCTCATACATTGGTGTTGAACAAAAATGAAGTACCTTTTTTTGCATTTTCCATTCCATAAAATCTTTATAGCATTTATCATATATTTTTCTCGACTTTGCTGGTAAAAGATTATGAGGCATTTCCGTCGCCGCATTTAAAATATCGGGCTGAGTCAAATTCTCTTCGCAAACACTGCTATCGGACATTTTTACGCAAAAATAACAATATTTCTACCAAATTCAATACAAGAAAACAAGAATGGCGCCAAAACCACAGAACCAACCAAAACCCAGCCAGCATATCACTACGCATGCGCTAAAGCGGGCGCTCCACAGACAACATTTTGGGCGCATTCCGAATCAGACTTTCAGCGCTGCTGTCAGCGATTAGAAAAGCAAAAAAATGTATGGCTGGCTGACAGTGATTCGGAACGCAATTACGGGTGCTTTAATAGATTTCAGCGCGTCTTAGAACGCATGCGTGCGCCTTTTTTTTCGTATTCAGCCTAAAACCATAGACTAGTTTAATGAATAAAAAAAAATAGCGGTACTATAATGAGTTTTATGATACAGTTGGCGGTACTATAATGAGTTTAATTTTAAATTTTACGTACACGCGTTTATAAAGTGTGCCAATATAAAATCGATTTGGATTTTGTAATTCGAATTTTACGATATGAGAGTAGATAAAAGAGTTTTGATGAAAAAGTACTCTGAAAATGTCAGTCGGACTTAGAGAACAATAAGTACAAACGTAATTTAGATTCTTATTAAATATTTCATGGACGCCCTATTTTCACGATATAAGTAAGTAAGTAAGTATGATATGGCCAATCGTGGACGACAAAATCGTGAAATGCTCACGATTTAATGATCTGGTCACATTTAGTTGCCCACAAAATGAAATGCGACCATTTCATGAAATGATCAAAAATTTCATGAAATGGTCAATTCTACGATAAGGCCACGACATACATGTCCTAATAAATTTGACGAATGTTGTTCATTTCCCTTTTACGTTGGGCAATAGAGACAGCTTGTATGTATAACTGATGTTGTCATCATCAACAGCTCATATACGTCCCCACCGAGGTGCTCGAGCCTACCCTAAATTAGGGTGATCAGGCCTTAGTCAATCACACTGGCCGAGTGCGGGTTGATCGACTTCACACACAACCCTTGAATTTCTTGGTTTCATCACGATGTTTTCCTTCACCATAAGAGCGCATTGGTACGTGGTGGGAATCGAACCTGCGCCGCCCGGACAGAAGGCAGCGGCCCTAGCCACTAGACCACCGACGCTCCTGATGATGCGAACTGATGTTGTGCTGAGTAGTTAAGATTAGTCGCTTCGTAGACGAGGTGCTTAACTTTGTGAATTTGAGAATATGGTATAAAATCACGGTGAAAACGCTTGTTAGATCTTGGGACTTTTTTTATTGGAATTAGAACTGAATGAAATTATCCGATGCTGATTGTGTAAACAATAACAATAACAATTGTTGTTCCTCAAAGTTTGAGGAGTTTTGTTTTTATTGATGGTGCGCAATAATTGTTTTTTTTATTTAGATTGTGGGACTTATGTTATTTGAAATTATCGTGTGCTGTGTCGAGTACCGTACTTATTTACAGATTAGTTGCTTAGTGGAAGAGGTGGCTTGCGAACATGTAATATGGTTTCTTATTGTAGTAAAGTGCGTCTGATTACTCTTTTATTAGGATTCATGGTCCATTGCGTCCATATTTAATTTCGGCTTCAAATCCTCTTGATTATTTCTATTGAATTTTTTTTTTATTATGTGGGGACATCTTCACACGCAACCATCTGATCCCAAACTAAGCAGAGCTTGTAATTTGGGTACCAGACAGCTGATATACATTATATAAATAGATAAATACATACTTATATAGATAAACATCAACCAGACACAAGGCAAACAAAAGTGCTCATCACACCATGTCACCTGGAGCCGTCCTTTCTATTGAATTTCTCTGTTGTTGTCTTTTTAAATCAAACTTTAAACTTTACCTACACTGTGATTAAGCTTACGTTAGATTTGAAATATTTATTATTTTATTATAAGTAAGTATTTTTCTTTTCATCGTTGAATCATACCTATATTTATAACTTATGTCTCTTGATTATGACGAAGACGTAAGTTAGTTTGAATTAATTATATTTTAGATATAACGGGGGTCTGAATGTAGATTTGTAATTATTTTCTAATTGGATCGCTTATTCTATGATCAACTTGCAAACATATGGGTCTATTTCCTAAAAACTGTACTATTTTAGTAATCGGTGACATGAATACTTAGGATACAAAAATCCAAGACACTTTTGGCGCAGTCGGTAGGATAAAATCGTCACTCACCCACAAACCCACATTTTATGAGTAATTGTGACAGGCTAGGGAAAATAATGGAGACATCTTCACACACGGCCATCTGATCCTAAACTAAGCAGAGCTTTTACTATAGGTACCAGACAGCTGATACACATTACTTAAATTGATAAATACATACTTATATGGATAAACAACAACCAGACACAAGGCAAACACAAGTTCTCATCACACAAATGTTTGCCGTGGGCGGGATTCGAACCCGCGACCCTGTGCGTCGGAGGCAGATACACTACCACCTGGGCTACGGAACGTATGTAACGTTTAGAACGTTGTTGGTTGGATGCAGGAGTGGGTTGATCTACGCTCGCCACGCCGGCATCAAGCTCGCTTTTGGAGATGTCATCCTTGTCCTGGACGCACACTGCGAAGCCTTACCTGATTGGCTTCGGCCGCTGCTGCAGCGGATCAAGGAAAATCGCACAGCAGTAGCGACCCCCGGCATTGACAATATACTTACAAATACCTTAGCTATTGATGGAAGCTATGATACAGTTAGCGAGGAGGTAATGCTAAGTGCTGTCTTCTTTGGTGCCTCTTCTGTTGACTGACCTGACCTGGTTAGATACCATTACAGACTTTCCATCTGGTCTCGAGAGTCCTCAACAAAGTCTTGTGACACTTATGGATCTCAAATTGTAACGGTCATGTGTTAATTAGCACGTAGTATTGACAGGCCAACTTCTCGATATATTTCTGGTTTTCTTTCGTATGTTTGCGGTATTTATGGAGCTTATCCTCTATTTTCGATTCTTTCTATTCCAGGTACATTAAGTTAATTAACGAAATATAAATAGAACAAATAAAAACCAACATTATACTTGCTAGCTCCATTTTCTTTACGACTCGTCAACTTTTAACTGACATATTTTTTTTTTCATATATGTAGATTAACAATAGTTCAGTAATGTTGCAAACATTTTCGTAATATGTTGTTATTTCAGAAACACAAAAAATATCTATGAAATATAACAAAGGAAAACGTAAATTATATCATTACAAGTATTTTAGGTTAGGTAAAACCCTTTTGTCATATCGCCTTGGAATAGTTTCACCGTTATAAAGACCGTTATAAATTATTATAAATACTTATAATAAATAATATGTCTTGATTGGCCCAACCAGTAGAATTCTTAATTATAAACTTGAACAATAGGTACTTAAATGGTGATGCCAATTATTATAAAAATATGTTATGTGCGTTAAATCAAGGTTTAGATAAAATTGATGGTCGCATTTTGCAAGTTGTAATGTAGATTGTGGGTTGTTTATAGATAGATAGATAGAAAGCTGAACTGTTTATTCAATGATACAGTACAAGACCAACAAAGACAAAAGAATATGGATATGTGATTATGTTATTTTAAAATTATTATTTTCAAATCTTAAAAAAATATGGGGACTTTACCAGTTGTTTTTATCCATCTGATCATTTATTGTCCCCACCGAAGGGCTTGAGCCTACACTAAATGAACAATTTGAAGTTTTTATTCGGTAGTAAAAAACACTATTGGGCCGCGATCGGAAGGCGCGTTTGGCGTGCAGAAAGGAAGGGATAATGAGACGCGCCCCCTAGCGTCCCCGTATGTAACTACAAAATACGGCATTTTATAGAGCTGGTACCATTTGGTGTAGTCTAGGCGAACCGGTACCACATTGTTACCATATCCTATTGATACAGATATCACGAGCCTAAATAGTAAAGAACCGATAAACCGGTATTAGAGCCTGAAATACCGGTACTTGTAGGTTCTCACCTATTTCGGTTATTGGTACCGAAAATATAACAGAACCGACACCAAATTGGTACCGGTGTTAAAGAACCGGTAAATTAAATACCGATAATTTCCGGTATGTTTTTTTGGACCGGTGCCTGTTTCAAGTCATATCACAAAAAAGATTGATAAATATTCGTTGAATGCAGAGGCGGCTTGACAAGAGCCCGTCTACAGGGCAGCAAAGTCGCCGTGGGTGAAGTCATATTGTTCCTGGACTCACATTGCGAGGTCATGATTGACTGGCTCCGGCCTATTCTTCAGAGAATCAAAGACAAGAAGACCGCCGTCATCACGCCGATGATTGATATGATTGAGGAGAAAACTCTGGAGTACAATAGCGGGAGTCTAGATTTCGAGGTGACGTTTTTAAAGGGCATCGGGCGTGGTTGCAGAGTTGGTTGGTTTCGTAGTTCACTCATTGAGCCATTGATTATTAAAAAGTTAGTTCTCTACGGTTTTCTGAGGAGTAAAAGGGACAGGAGGTGGATAGTCAGATTTTTCTATTAGTCTCGGTCAATGGATACAAAAATTGGGATGAAATAAGACTGTGGAGTGTTCCTAAAAGACTAATTCTAATTTTTATTTATGGCGTTTCACTTGTAGTATTTCGCCAGTATCAAGTGGTTTTGCTTAGCAAATAGCATGAGATACACAGACAGCCCTAGTCCTAAGATTAGGGTGCTGTGTACGGTGAAGGACTCCAGTAATATGATAGCAGCATATTGAAGCCACCACGTGGCCGCTGCAAGTCATCAATAAATGACGGCAAATTTCTATTAAAGTTTATTGTTCTGAGTCATTCACTGGATAATACACTATCAAAATTATACACTAACACTCAAATAAACTAAAAAACGGAAATTAAAACGAAGGCCCGACCGCCATTGACGGATGCTAATCGACCTTCCCAACTTGACACTGGCACAAAACACGACTAGTGCCATAATTTAAAAAAAAATACGTTTGGTTAAACGAATGTCAGATGTTATGTCAGTAGCTTTTGGCGGCTCTACTATAACCCTGTTCGATGAAGGAAGAACACTCGACAGTGGCGCCATTTAAAATACTGTCTGTCGGCAATAGGGGACCGGACTGTTCACCATATTTTATTAATTATTTTTAAAATATAGATTAATTGCAGACGGTTCGCAAAGAAAAAAACAGAATCGGTTGAAAAACGAATTTACAATGATTTTTTAAAGTTTCAATATGTCTTGTCTATTTCAAAAACTATTTTTTATATGGAGATTATATGGCGTTACTAACAAATGACGTCACAAGTGGGTATTTGCCTCTCTGCCTAATCTTTAATTTCAAACCTTTATAACTCGGTCAATTTTAAAGATAGAGCAAAAATTCTTTTAGTGGTCGATAGCAGAAACTATTATAAAATAAAAAAAAGTAGTCCGATCCCCTATTGTCAATATTTATGTTTACCGCTAAAAGTGATAAGACTTTCCCCTTTTATGTTCAATCAATCAATATTGTATGAAATTAAATTGTCATTATCTTTCATAGGTAGTCTTAAAAAAAAGACAGCACTTTTTAGTAGGATATTGTGAATTAAATCTCCTGTCCCTTTTCATCATTCAGAAACGAAACTGTTCCTGTAAAGATTGATAGTAAGTAAATCAGCATAGTGATTTGAAGTACCTATAGATTCATTTCATTATTATAACAGTTTATTTTGGTGAGGTTGGTTTGGGAGCCGGATATGTCACTTTTGTCTCATTCATCTAATGATCATCCTTATAATGAATGGTGTTATGAATTTTGTTTACCTCTTGCTTTTTTTATTCAATGAGTGACAACTGAATTTCTTTTTAACTCACATCAATAATTAAATTTGAAGTTGGTGCGGCATTAAATAAATAATTTAGGAAATAGAAAAGACCCAAGTTATATTGCTATTTAAATCCATTAAAGACGATGAATTTGTAACACACTTTTATTTTAATATTTAAAATATAAAAACTAAAATGGGTTCGCGTTTGACCACAGTCTCACCTGACGAGGTCGAAGATGATACACGCTCACCCAAAAGATGCCTATTCACTCTTGCCTTGAATACACCAAGATTATAAGACTCCGGAAAAACAGACGCCGGAAGAGCATTCCACTCTCGTGCTGTACGCACCAAAAAAGACGACGCAAAGCGTTTAGTGCGGACTACGGGAAATTCAACCACGTGAGGGTGGAAACGTCCCCGGCGCCGGCGCCGCGTACTCCGGTGGCAGATCTTCCTTCCTATATATGTCGCAGTAAGATGGTTATAGCCGTGATATGATCATATATACCGGATGATAGTCATACGACGGATCGTAATTACTATCTTACTAGGGATATGATCATATCACTAAACTAATCTAATGAAATAGTTATTATCGATCAAATGACTGTACGAAGCAGTCCATTATTTAAAAAAATGGATAAAGTACAGTGAGCAGCACATTAAGGCGGGGTTATGTGGAAATAGCGCCCATAGTCGCTACTTTGACGATCAAATACCAGCACTTCTATTGATTTTATAAATGTAAAAAAATATATGCTAACAGAATATATCCTTAATTAAATTTTAAATCAAGTAGAGTTTTTAAATACATTATAATAATTTAAAAATAAAAAGCACAAGTTTTTTAAAAAAAGCAGCAAAAAAAATTTTTGACGTCCTAGATCTCGTAACTTAAAGCGATAACCATAGTTTTTTTTTCGTAAATATAACTTGCCAATTACTGACTTAGATTTTAAATCGATCACATTTTTCATAAACTCTGCCATTTTCTGTTAATAAGCAAAAGAGTTCAAGAAAAACGAGTTTTTCGCACGATTCCTGCGCAGTGTCGGACGTAACCATCGTGAAGCATCGCACGCTAATATGAACGTTATTTCAGTATTGCGTCGGTTGAACTTTCAACTAAACCGCGTTGAGTTGCTAATTTTTGCAATAACCCGGCCTTAAGCTACACATAGGGGTGTCTCGCGCGCGTTGGAAATAACATCTGCTTTGCAATAAAAATGAATGCATGAATTTTGAAAATTTTTAAAAAAAATCTTCAAATTCAAATTCATTTATTGCATTTCCACAATCTTGGTACTTGCTTGCTTTGGTAAATAAAACTTGGTTTGACATTCTTACTGTTTTAAAATAAAAACAAAAATGCTGTGCTAGAATTGCCAAAATTCAAGATGGCGCCCAACTTTCTATCACGGCTATAACCATCTTACTGCGACATAATTACACATTTCCTTTTTAATGAGTACAAATTGAAGTTAAATTATGAAGGAAGTGAACACAAATCAAGGAACTGAAAAACTTTATCTCAGCAACTGAGATTTCTGTTTCTTTTTCTATAGATTTTCTTTAAAGAAAAAACGTTACGAGATATACATACATTGCTTGCATTGCTACAACAGGCTTTATTTGATTCCTATACATAGTATTGGGAATGGGTCTTCAGAAACTAATAAGGAGCATTCAGCACATTGTATTCCACTAAGAAATATTTCAGGTAAACTTGTTCAACTGGTCCCTTATAATGTAAACCCGATTACCTTACCTACCTAAACTATTTTAGCAAACACTGGAAACCTGACACCTACAATTACACTTTGTATTTTAATTGGTATTCGCTATGCTTAAAATTTACAGTGATGATGCTTATTTAAAAATTGATTACACACAGATACACAATTTTACTTACTGTTTGCGATTGCTTATCGGGCTGTTCTTATTTTACATACGAGTATGTCATAGTTCTTTTAGTTACTGCTGGCAACATTATGGTTTTGTGAGTTTGTCCCTCGGTCCTTACTCACGAAATGACTCCTTGACAGTGCAGCAACATCTCAAAGCAATCTTTTCCCATCCAATTTTGAAGACGTTTGTCGAGCAGTGGACATCTTTCATTTAATATGATTTTCACTTCTCATGCTCTGAAAGTGCTTATTTGTGCAGGATATAGGCTGCACAAAATCGAATTTTGTGCACAAGTGCATTAACGTATCTACTCGTAAATGTATCTATATAAAGGCAAAGAAAATGAGCTATACAGCCAAACACAATAAGAAGTTCATAGATAGAATTAGTTGTTTTATAATATTTACTTTAATTTATTTGCCTTAAGTGTTTTTTAAGACATAAAAGATATTAAAATTTAAATTCAAGTACGGTAGGTTATTTAATTCATTTAAGAAAATTATTATTACAAAATTAATTTAATAGGCTGTATAGGTCTGCAGCCCGAGCCTAATATCAATGTCGTAAGATTTAAAAAAAATAAAGCGGCGGGAAATAGCTCTTGTTTTTTCGTGCGTTAATTTCTTCAATTTGCTAAAATTGTTAAAAATGTCTAGTGAAGAAGAGGATTTAACACTCTCTCCTAATACGCTTATGAAAATTAATGCACAGAGAGTTGTGCAACAGATATTACCGCCAAAGTCTCGGGAGAAATATCTCAAAGTTTACGATAATTTTGTAAATTGGTTGATTGAAGAAATGTTATGTTATACTACTGTTTTATTTCCTCACAATCCAAGTGAAAAGCAGAGTTTATAACTCGTCCACAAAACCATTTTATCCTCGACATTACTATCAGCCCTCACCTTTCGGCTCGGGCTGCTAAAAGTCTCGGATAAAAATGGTTCGTTTTGTGCGCTTGTTGTAAAATCTACTATTTACAAATGGGAAAAGATTGCTGGGTGTTTAATCTAGCTATTTAATTTGCATACATTTTGTAAAGAACAACATTTTTTATAAACTATTAATAAATATAATACTAAAATGCTAATGATATATCCTCGGAAGGTGTTCTGCTTGCCAAAAATACCGTCCCAAACGATTGCGAAATATATAATTTTTCTTTTTTTGAATGGTGGTATTTATGGCCTGGTTTTAGCGTGGGTCTGACGCGCGCCCGCCTGGCCGGAGCCCGGTACGCCACAGGGGAGGCTCTCCTGTTCCTGGACGCGCATTGCGAGGGCCAGACGGACTGGCTTCGGCCGCTGTTGCAGCGCATGAAGGATTCCCCGAGCGCCGTCGTCATGCCCATCATTGACGTCATTGACTCCGGGAATATGTTCTACAGCGTTAGCGATACGACGTTCTTCCAGGTTACTTGAGTTCTGTAGAAGCAGTAGAGGCTCGTCTTGTTTTCATGGTAGTTTGAGGGAGTAGAGTAATTTATTGATGCTGAATCGCGTGGCCAAATGGAAATGATGTGTGTCGCTGATACGATGCGGTCGTAGATGGCATGGTTATACGCTGAAATTACGTAGTGCATCAGAAACTCAGTATTGAAAGCCCATTGAAATTCGGTGTTTTTTTTTAAATAAGTGTTCGAATATTTGAATATGTCAAGTTTCAGTTTTGTATGTAAGAATTGAACCTTAAACTAACCGCGCCTCATCAGCTCTAGGCGTCATTTCTGATTTCTGATTTGATTTGATTTAAACTTTACAAAGCTTGTAATAAGAGATAAAGGGACATGGCGTTTGCGTCGCTTCAGCTAGGCATCGATAGATAGATCGATAAACAGTTTATTTCATCAAACACACACGGACACAATCATGACTTAACTTTGAACATATCTTTTGAATTTTATTTCTAAGTCTAATTAAATGACATGCATTTATGCAATGTGTGTTATACATATATGTATGTGTGGCGATGCAGAAGGTATTTTTGGCCGAAATAGATGGTTGAGACCTAAAATGCAGATTACACTTTTGATTTCTAGTCATCACTTCACAATGAAAAGCTAAGTTAGATATATTTTTGAAAATTCATCTCCTCGGCCGTCTGGGCCTGATAGATGACCTATTTCGTTGACCTTTCACAATGTCTTGATGGCATGTACCAAACGCGTATGCGGCCACCTACCTTTTGCATGGCTGTATTATTGCGTTTTTTCTTTTCAGTAGCCAAAATGTACAGAATATTTTTCCTTTTTTAATAAGAAATTATAAAGTTTTTTAGTTTCATGATTGAGTTCACTTACTTACATCTCAAAATATAATGTTAAGGTTTCTGTTCTTGCCTTTAAAGGTACCTAGTACATTAATATATTAGTTAAATAAAATACCGCGCCATCAGTATTTGGGGGATGAGGAGGCCAATCATAAGAATTATTTTCTGAAACTTGCATCTGTTCTGGCTATCCGGGTTAAAGCAGGCGTTCCAAATACGTCATCAGGACACTAATTAATGAATAATCAAACTTCTTTCAATCATATGTCGGAGGCATGGCGATAATATTCGGCATACTAAGTATGTAAATATAAAAAAGAAAACCGCCGTGTGGTGACGGCGTCACCAACCCCTACTCTTCCCGTGGGTGTCGTAAGAGGCGACTTAGGGACTACACATTGAACAGGGAACGGGCAGCAGCGCTCTCTGATACAGTAACCTTGTAATCTGCGATCTCCAACCCAAAACCAAACACTTAAGTGGAGGAGGCTCATAGTCCAGCAGTGGACTGTAACGGGCCGTTGGCGTTGATTTGATTTAAAAAAAGAAAACATGAGAAAATTACAGTTAAAATTACCTGTTCTAAACAAGACGAGTTTCTTACTGAGCATTTTTGGCACATTTGTGGTTTCGTGTTTTTTGGCACTGTGTTTCTATGGATTTTGTGGCACGTTTTGAGTTTTTGGCACGATTTCACTCGCACTTCGTTCACGTTCATTTGGATTCGCTGGAATCTTCGTGCTGTTTCTTGTATTTTGATTGTTTATTTGGTTTGTCGGGATGCTTCTCTGATTTATCGTTTGGTTTTCGGACATTATGTTATATATACTAAACTCTTCGATCACAGAAAGGGCACTAAACTATATATATTCGGGTTCAGTTTTTTCTAGTTTTTTTTAGATCTTGTTTCTCTTTGTGCCTAAAATGAATGAATGTTATGTAAATTAATCCCATTTTAATAAACTTGTATTTGCAGTTACATGTGGTTAAGCGCTTTATTCAAGTAAAGCTGAAAGAATGCTTAAAAATAATACGAAATACTGATATTTTAGTAAACCAGTACAGTAGTATCGGTGCTAGGAACCGGAACGAGAAAGCACCAGTAACTTACAATATTTATAGTTAGGCTTGAAATAATGGAACATATTATACAATACGTTCCCGGTGCCGGTAAAAAACGAACCATTTTGGTACCAAAAATTAAAAAGTAACAAAAATTTATAGAAAATTACCGATAAGAATGAATGAATGAAGAATCTTTATTTGCATTAAATGTGGTAGAGTTGTTAAACAATATAGTTAGAATCACACATTCAGCCAATATTAAATTGGTAAACAAATAATGAGGGGCTAAAAATTTAATATATGTCAATCGTAAATTAAGAAATTATATAATAAAATAATGTCGGTATTTTTCACATCTTTTCCAAGTCCTGACTGTAGGAATATTGCAAAACCAATTAACTATTTGTAAGTGGTTGCCCAGTGGTGACGTCATTATAATGGTTCATAGAAAACAAGCAGGAACGAAATTCGGCGCTGCCACTATGCCCTCCGTGGTGTGGTTGGTAAGCACGTTGGCTGCGTATAGGCCCAAGGTCGTGGGTTCAAGTCCCGCCGGAGTTTTGTTGATATCTATGAATCAAAAATAAAAGTAACTGTTTGGAACCTTAATTTTGGTGACTGATTATTTAATTTTACGCCTTCAACTCGTAGACGTGATATACCGTGAAATTTCATTCGTCTCAAACGAGAAAATTACGTAGTAATCTGTGGTTCAGTCCATGGAACTCAAAATTAACCTATTTAAAAAAAAAAATACTTTTATTACTTAAGTTTACATTAACAAGTTATAATTGGGGCCTCCCAGTATTTAAATCTATTAAGGCTTAGCCAGCGTAAGACATGTACTTAATTAAAAAACATTGAATTCCCTCTACTATATTAAAACTTATATAAAGTCTAGCGGTCAGATTTTCCCCGTAAAAAGTATCCTATGTGTTAATCCAGGTTACATACTATCTCCGCGCGAAGGTGGAACTAACATTCAAACATCTAAACACCCAAATATATTTTCACATGTGAGAAACCTTTCTCATGAATCAAGTCGTCGATTGGTGAATACCGCATCAAAATCCGTTGCGTGGGTTAGGAGTTAGCGGATATACAGACAGACAGTGCGGAAAGCGACTTTGTTTTTACTATGAAGAGAATATATATAAAAGAAAGAAGATATTGCTGTATAGGTAAATGTAATAGGGGATCGGACTGTTCACCATATTTTATGAATTTGTCATATTTTATGAATTATTTTAAAAATATATATTAGTAGCAGACGATTCGCGAGGAAAAAAACAGAATCGGTTGAAAAACGAATTTACAGTGATTTTTTAAAGTTTCAATATGTCTGTCTCTTTCAAAAACGTTTTTTTGTATGGAGATCTTATGGTGTTACTAACAAATGAAGTCACAAGTGGGTATGTGGCTCTCTGTCTAATCTTGAATTTCAAACCTTTATAACTCGGTCAAATTTAAAGATAGATCAAAAATTCTTTTAGTGTTCGATAGCATAAACAAAGAAGTTTGGTTTTATAAAATAAAAATTGTAGTCCGATCCCCTATTCACGTAAAGTTTGATCCAACCGCGTTGATCTGTCGCGTGTGAAAAGCAACTAATGTAACCTAAACATTCAATTCACACGGATTGACGAGAAGTTGATTATTTACAACTGTAAATCCTGGCATTGTGCTGGACTTCTGCAGTTTCTTCAAGTAAATGAACTTTTCTACACCAGAAGAAGAAAATCTTTGGATATTCTTCAGGCAGCTCTTTTTTACGAGTCGTTGGCAAACCTAAAGTCCCTTTCCATAGAATCCGGCTATAATGTAAACAAACCAATTTAAACACGATTACTCCGTAATCATTTACATTTGAGTATCAATCCTGATCATATTCACATTTCAAGGAACCATACATTTTTCTTACAATCATTTCGGTTTAAAGACATTTAATTCCAAAAGAATTATACAATTCACTTACATGGAAACTTCTTAATTCTAATACTTAAGTAATTTATAGACTAAATGAGCGTAACATAAAATTACAAAAATAAGTTATCACATTTAAAGGTGGGTAGTAATTTCGCCCCCATTAACTTCGTTATGATAGTTTTTTTAATAATAAAAAATACTCGGACGACAACTTTCAATGATTTGTAAAACTGCCATACTTATGGCACGATAAACTCAAGATAACTCTTTGAAACTAACTTTAGTGTCAAAGAGTTATCTTGTTTATATTATTGCCGGATTCTATTGAAAGGGACCTTAGACAGTCTCGGCCTAAAACTTGTAGGCCTAAAGAATGCAGTCCCGAAATAAATAAAATAAAATATCTTTTATTTCAGGCACAGTACCTAACCAGTTACATACAGTCCCATAGCCTTAATCTAGTATTAAATCCACCAATAAAGTTTCGTCTGAAATATCCACAGTATTTTCGTTTCTCAAACAAGCCTCATATTTATATCTCGTGGGTAAAATAGATTTAGGTATATAATTAAGGTGTTTGTAGCGTTCAATTTGATGGTCTTTTAATGGCTAAGTTTAATGATCGTCGATAAGTATGCTTACAAACCATTAAAATCATACATTCCCCGGGCGAGTATGACAGAAATTCAAATTTATTGATGAATGAATTTGTAGGTGTCCCTACATATCACATATTTAGACGGTAGTTTAATAATGAATTTAGTATAAATAGAGGCCCACGGCCAACAATAAATCAGTTCTGCACTTGAACTCAATCTCTTATCATTTACACCCTCTCCCTAACCAGCTATTCAGTACGCATCTGAATAGCATCCAAATCGATAACTACACGTCTGGTAAAAATTGAATACCCATCGCGAAGGCTATTTTTTTGTAAAAGTGAAAAGTATAAAATCATCAACAGCTCATATACTTCCCTACAGAGGGGTTCGAACCTACCCTGAATCAGGGCGATCAGGCCTTAGTCGACCACGCTTACCCAGTGCGGGTTGGCCGACACATTAGGCAAATGATAAATGGTAATCTATAAAATAAAAAACGTTAATTATTTATCCCATCCTCGTCGCCAATTGTTATGTAGAGGCCCTGGGGCCATAAGAAGATAGAAAAGAACTCGGATTATTTCAGATAACATTAAATTTATTTACTGAAGAGTACAACTTGCCACCGGGGCCATCTTGGAGCAGAGATAGGGTTGCCAGTAGCAAAATATAACAACATCTGTTTTTTAATACCTAACGAAAAGGAGTGAACAACAGCAGACGCCGCAATTATAAAAAAAAACAACGAATCGTAATGGGCTTCATGTGAATTGTTTTACCTGTTAAAAGAACAATCCTACTAATATTATAAATGCGAAAGTTTGGATGTTTGGATATTTGTTGCCGAATCACGCTTGAACCACTGGACGGATCGGGATGAAACTTGGCACATATTTAGGTTAGACCCTACGACATAGGCTACTTTTTACCGCGGGAAAACTCACTAAACGCGGGTGAAACCGCGGGCGGAAAGCTAGTAAATATATATTATTATTGAATATAGGCGAAATAATAACATAAACAATAAACTGCCAACAACTGACATAGGTGGGGTTGGTAGTGGTTGTTTCGTGAAAGGTGTCAGCCTCCACGAAAATCACGATTGATTGGGGTATGCTAAGATTTCTTGGCTATATAGAAATATTTAGTTGGTAGTTGATAATGGGCTGGCCACGTCTGTCGCAGAACCGATGAAAGTTGGAGCAGATGGGTTCTCGAATGGAGACCACGTCTCAATTTCGAATGTCGAATATGATATAGGATTGAAACGTAGTGTAGGACGCCCCCCTGCCAGGTGGACTGATGACCTGAGGAAGGTCGCTGGTGGTGGCTGGATGAGGAAAGCGGGTGATCGTGCGCTTTGGCGTGCCCGAGGGGAGGCCTACGTCCAGCAGTGGACTGCAATAGGCTGATTGATTGATTGAAATACGAAAACTATTTCGAGGTTTTATAGTTTCACACCATATTTTCGTACTTTCAACGGAAAAAGTTAAGATTACGTAAGTAATTAAGTAAAGATAACGTTAAAAAATCCAGACCCATTTGACCTTCGTGTCGTCATCTTATTAACAATTTTTTTTTTTAACGGAAACCTTAAGTTTTATTTACGTTTGGCGATTTGACGTGGGAAAGGGAAATATTTCATATTAATGTTGTCAATCAAATCTACTAGTATGGTTGTTCGTTTCACAGTCATTATGACGTCACAAGGTCAAAAAAATTAAAACCATCACCTATATAAAAATGGTAAAAGATCTAAATGACAAAACAGTCAAATCCTATTACCAGGATAAGGAAAGTAAAAAAATAGTTATACACGTGACCTATACTTACCCGTGTTTTATCCACGCTTTCAAAAAGCCAAACTTCTTTTATTTGCAATTCACTGTTTACAAAATCTAATCACGTTGCGACTTTTATTTGGGCATTGTTTTAAAAATTCGTCGTGTTTTCTAATTCGTTTCCTTCCCCAGTTTTCTGTTTAGCTATTCGTAATGCTTGGCATAGTTTGTTGTTAGCCAGTATCCTTTTTTTAACCCTTTTCCTTTCCGATCCGAACTTCCGGCTTTCCTTCTTTTATATCAGCTTAGCCGTAGTTGCGATTTTAGCCGTGTCGTGGGTATAAAAAAATATTTGAATATAAATAAATAATAGAGTAGAGAAAAATTATTCAAGTACTAGCGGTCCGCCCGCGGCTACGCTCGCGTTGTGTAAGATTTTCCCGTGGGAATAAAAAGTATCCTAAATGTTAATCCAAGATACAAACTATCTCTATTCCAAATTTGATCCCAATCCGTTCAGTAGTTTTTGCGTGAAAGAGTAACAAACATCCATACATACTTACAAACTTTCGCGTATATAATATTAGTAAAGATGAGCAACTATCTTATTCTATGGTTAATTTCTAGCGTTTTGCTGTCTTTTTGGCGACAATTTTATAATAATGTTTTTCCTCCTGTGGTGGTACTGCGTATTTATAATACTGACTAAATAATTACGTGGGTCTCGTAAGAGGCGACTTAGGGACTACACATTGAACAGGGAACGGGCAGCAGCGCTCTCTGATACAGTAACCTTTTAATCTGCGATCTCCAACCCGCCTGCCAAGCGTGGAGATTATGGCAAAACCCTCCACTGGAGGAGGCTCATAGTCCAGCAGTGGACTGTAACGGGCCGTTGATGAAATAAATACTTAATTAACGAGAATAAGAGCCAATATCTACGCTCAACAAATAAACGATATGTAAGAATTCTAATCTAAATAAGAATTATATTAATTTTAAATTATTGTAGTTCAATTTAGGCCTAAAAGTCGTTGGAAATTCGCAAGAAATGCTGCATAATTTTACAATTGCAAAACAACGATCTAGCAACATGCATACTTACTACGATAATGTGAAAATTATGTGGTCGCAACATTTTAGATAAGAACTTGCATAACACACACAAGTTCGAGTAGTTGTACGGAAAAAACACTGTTTTAAGTAGTTTCGCTTAGAAACAGAAGCATATTTACAGATTTATTGGCCATTAATTTATGGTTTGGCCTTTTGCGTTCTTAGTCATGTGCGTCGAAAGAGTTTTAATAACAGTTTATGATATAAATCCCCATCAAGGGGCTCTGGTCTACCAAGCTTTAGTCGACCACGCTGGCCCAGTGCTATTGGGTTGGTCGACTTCACACACAACCCCTACGCAGGAGTATGCAAGTATCCTCTCGATGCTTTCCTTCACCGTGAGAGCGTCGAATAAAAATACATTATGAAATCTAAATTCGAAAACATATTTGCACGTGGTAGAGACGCACGTGTCCCCAGATAGAAGGCAGCGCCTTTACCCACCCCCCCGACGCTATATCTTACACTAGACCTAAAACCCTTGATGGTCCAGGCAGGGCCTGATCCTAGCCAGGATCCGAGGTGCTCGCTCGTCCCGCGCAGACGTCCTGATCTTCCTGGATGCCCATTGCGAGGTCGAAGCGGACTGGCTGCGACCCCTCATCCAGAGGATACGGGACAAGAGAGACGCTGTCGTCACTCCGGTCATTGACATCATCGACCAGAAGAGCTTTGATTTGCAGACGTCGGAGGAATTCCAGGTCATTATTGATGTTGGCGGAGGTACTGGGATGTTGCACTAACCAGCATGTGCCTAATTATGGTTATCAATGTTAAAACTACAGCATGACGGACTACAACCTTCCTTTTGCAAACGAAAGAGGAATTGCAAGTCTTTGACCGTTCCATTTTTTTATCCGATTGATAAAGGTGCTTGAATGTTACTAACTAGCATGTACCTCAAACCTCATCAAATTATCAACCTCATCAAATTATCAACATGTTTAAGCCAGCACGTCATGATCGTTGGGAATGCCTGGAATTTGGAGACGTCAGAGGTGTTCCAAATCATCGATCGTTGGTATGGATGTTGGTGGAGGTGCCAGGATAATACTGCTACAAGAAGACTAATCAAATATAAATAATGCACATATGGCTTAAAAAAGTGAGAGAAAACATCGCTCTACAAAGCTGAATACCAAATACCAAAGTCACTTTCACATATTGAACGAAGTAAAAGCGAAATACAAAAAAGCGAGCAATGTACAGAATTAATCGCTATCTTAACATTTATGAGACATTTTACGGGCTTACCGCGATAATATTTTAAATATAAATATATTATATTATATTATTATTATTATTTTGTTTTTTGGTTTTTAACTATCTCGGCCTCTCGGAGCCGGTTTCACTAACTCCATAGGCCTAAGCCAAGTGGACGTCAGTTTGACTAAAACGATTAGGTAATTGAGATCCTGACGGAACTGCGATATCTATTTGGAGGAATTTCCTAACTATTCTACATGTGTTAAGAATGACCGCTTTTATTATTATTATTATTATGTATATTTTTTTTTAATGTTATGATAATGACCGCGAAAGTTTAAAAATCTTGTTTCTACGAATAATCTAGAATGTCTAGTTTCTAGATAGGGTTTAATACAATTATTATCTCTAGGAAATTGTTTTGATATCAGGCAAATGCCCACCCTGTTTGCGGGGAAGCCAGCGATTATGCCCCTTCCACCACTACGCCACCTTTTGTTAGGTTTAATAATAATAAATAATAATAATCAAAATATCTTTATTCTCATTAAGATTAAAAGTCTCTTACATGAGAAAACTATTACCAGTAGTAGTCAATATTTCGCCGTTCACACAACCAGCAGTAGAAATATTAAGAAACAATATATTCGGCAAGTTAAGTTTTGAATATTTTAAATGACTCGATACTTTTTGTTTTACAACGTGTCAACTTAATATTGTTAAATCTCTTGTGGTAGCTCTGTCCATTAAACTGAACAACATCTGTTCTTTACAACCTTTCCAATAAACTAAAAAATGTGCTGACTTTTCATATTAAAAAAAAAAACAGGTGGACGAATTAATTTGTATGAAAATTCAAACTTATTTTTTACAATTTTTGTAAAGTAGAACAAAATTTGTTCCTTTTCATGGGCGCTGGCTCGTCAAATTTTAAAAAGTCACAAAAAAAAATACACACACACACCTACCAAAGGCGTGAAGCCATTAAAACGTTACATGATTTCCGGACATCTTTAGTCTTACACTAAAATTATCACAATTATCGGGTACAAACCCACACAACACCACCACGGTAACAATCATCATCCACAACTCATACCAAAGGCGTGAAGCCATTAAAACAAATAAGCGTTATTAATTATACCTATATGTTCTGTGATTATACCCACAGAACATATAAAAGATTATACCTAAACATTGATACATTATTTCCGGACATCTTTTGTCTTCCTTCACCGAAATACCTCTTAACTACTCCTTTTCCTTGGGATTTTCTAACTTTCTTATTCATAACTTGGGTTGGTGGCGGTGTGGTACTATAGAATTCAGTTACATTAGAATTCATAATGTAAACACATTAAATTTGGTTTTTATTTAATCTAGTGTGGTCATTTGAAGTTGTGGAAGTAAGTAGTACATTTTGAATTGTATTTCTGTAGCTACGGTATTAGTCAGTATTTTATATTAGTGTTGCCGAAAAATTGATAGTTTTACAATCGATAGTAAAACACCAAAAACATGTACCCAACATATTGGACTATCGAGCGGCAACACTATTTTAAGTTATAAAATGTAAGATATCCCATAGAGAATTTTTTTAATAACTGGAAGAATTCTCATGAAAAAATATTTAAGTAATCTCCCCTTTTGTATAATAATGTTTTTTTTAAATTCTAAGTAGTTTTGAATTGACGATTGTTAGATCCAGCCTCACAGAGTCGGTACCAAAAGCGTCTACGGGGAAGAATTGTAACACCCCAAAAATCCCCATTTTTGGAAGAAGGCGCTAGTCCTGTGTAGTTTCTTTTAGTGACTAGAAGAGACTAGAATCTAGTCGTTCTCTGCTGTGAGATACCTTGTACTAAACATGGCAACTATGGACAATTTACGATGTAATAAAAAAAAGCCTACTTCGAAAAAGTACTTTTTATCTTTATTGTGAAGATTTTTGTTTTCCCCCCATATCGCCTCTTTGTGCTAAACTGTAAGGATGTTATAAACCGCTGGTTCCACGTCCAGGTGGGCGGGTTCAACTTCATGGGCCACTTCACCTGGATCGACGTGCCGGACAGGGAGAAGACGCGACGCGGTTCCGACATCGGCGCTACCTGGTAAGAATTCTTGACCTCTGGTAATGACAGTTATATCATCAACTGCTCATATACTTACGTCCCCACCGAGGAGCTCGAGCCTACCCTGAATTCGGGCGATTAGGCCTTAGTCCACCGCACGCTGGCCCAGTGAGGGTTGGTCGACTTCACACGCAACCTTTCAATTTCTTCGCAGGAGTGTGCAGGTTTCATCATGATGTTTTCCTTCACCATAAGAGCGTCGAATGAACGTACATACGAATTCGAAATTCGAAAACACATTGGTACGTGGTGGGGATCGAACCCGCGTCTCCCGGACGGGAGGCAGCGGCCCTAGCCACTAGACCACCGACGCTCAATATCCTACCAGTAGTACGAGTTATGTAGAACAAGGTTTTGAATTGGTTAATTGATCCTGATGATTACTACATATAATTTAGCATAACGATAACGATCGTAGATAATATTTAGTGACGCATTCCTTGTCTCCATATATTTTTATTTAAATGAAGAAAGATGACTTTTGGGGGTTTACAATGATGCGAAACACCTTTATAGTAAAAAATAGCTGGATTTAATGAGGAAATCTACAAAATTGCGACCGTACACACACAGAGGTCAAGTAAAGAAGAAAAAAGTATATCTATATCTAAGTAGGTATAGTGTCCGAGCCAATATCGATCGCGATCGTTCAGCTAAACCGCGGCAAATTCAAATGCGCAAACAAAGAATTTTTAAGAAAACTTGGATACTATTGGTTTGGCGGTCACTCTTGGGTTTATTGGAGTGGTTATTCTGACCCTGCTGTCCAGTCGTCAAAGTAATGTAAAGTTATCCCTTTGAAAAATAAAATATTTGATTTGTTTAAATTGAAATTTTGTACCAGTCAGTTGGAAATCTCATATTTATGTCCGTAGCCCACCGTGGGGCTTGAGCATCAGAGTTCAACTTGCTATGGCGCGGCATAGCGCCGTCCCGCTTGTCCCGGCCCCGGACCGCGCCGCTCCCGCTCTGTGTGACTTGGGCTTAAAAGAAGATTATCTTTCAAACTCTTTTTCATAAACTATTCTCAGGTCACCGACAATGGCGGGCGGGCTATTCGCCATCAACCGAGAATATTACTGGGAGCTAGGCGCCTACGACGAACAGATGGCCGGATGGGGCGGCGAGAACCTAGAGATGTCCTTCAGAATATGGCAATGTATGTATTATATATGACTAGCTGAATCACGGTGAGTCCCGACTGCTATATGACATGAGCCAAGTCTTTGACGGCTCTATAATACCAGGGTTTGTGAGGTCGGTAGACGACTTTCAACCCACATAATAAGTTATAATAAATATGTGGGGACATATTCACACACGGCCATCTGATCCCAAACTAAGCAGAGCTTGTACTATGTGTACCAGACAGCTGATAAATAATTAGATAATAATAAAAATAAATAAATAAACACTTTATTTTCAAAACTTACTCTGCTAAGATTTCATCCTCTGCCAAAGTACAATATAGTTTGTAGGCAGCAAGAATTGCTCCCTTTAATTTAGTAGATTATTTATCAGTAACTATTGTAGCATTACTAACTGCTTTTATACATTTTTGTTAGGTACTGTAGCATCGGGCCTCGTTGGTCCGAGTGCTATGTAGTTTGATACTGGCGATAGTATGTTCGTTCTCTTTTTAACTATTCAGTTTAGAAAGAGAACGATAGAAACTTCAGACGGGCTGGGGCCGTGGAAGTTTGACGTACTCATCTGCCGTCCGCCGTCGAGTGCGGACCATAGTATTATTTCTAGTGCTAAAGTTATAAACAGTGCGTTTAAGTTATAAATAAAGTATCGTGTTATAAAAGTGTCTTTTATATTTAAAGTAGCGAGTTGTAGCCAAGGAGGCTACAGCCGTTACAGTACAGTGATTACAAAACCAATACCCGCACGATAAGAATCGAGACAATAATAATAGTAAGAAGATAATGTTGGCACTACCCAGCGCCTACGATTATCTCTTGGGATCAATAACTACAGACTACTATAAATTATTGACTGGGGTACCCACCCCAGTTACCCTGGCTACCCAGTGGGTAGGTCAACTTATAAAGCGTCCAGTGACGCTTTATGACATTCCAGCATATGGGTTTTTACTTTTGATTTAAATACCGCTTTAGAAGTACATTTATCTCTTATACTGCTAGGTAAGTCATTAAACACTTTAGGTATGAGGTATGCCACAGTCCTTTGTCCATAGTAATTATTATACTTTGGTATACTTTGGTACTTAAATATACTCACCGGCACATCTACCCGCCCACCCTTGTATTTCGGGTTAATTTTCAACTACGTTTATTGTTATACATTACAATTGATTTATTGATTATTTTACGATAAATTAAACACATTTAAATAAACGTTAAATTAACTACTTTTTAACTAACATCAGCTGTAATTAATAGAATTATAAAGAATCACGAATATTCCCTGAAAAAAAGGGTGGGCGATTAGTTGTGCCGGTGAGTGTATATAAATAAACAACAACTAGATACAAGGCAAACACGAGTGCTCATCACACGAATGTTTGGCCTGGGCGGGATTCGAACCCGCGACCCTGTGCGTCAGAGGCAGATACACTACCACCTGGGCTACGGAGCCGGAATCTTACGACGGGGAGGCCTTTGTCCTCGTTTTCATTCATTCGTTCATTCAAAGAAGAAGGCTAAAATAAAATTCAAATAAAACAAGTGGCTCTGTGAGCTGTAGCCCTCGCGAGTATATATATATATTTTTTTTGAAATGACTGATTTATGATTTATTTATACATTTTCAACCCTATTAACTCCGTAATTTTTTTAAATTTCCAAAAATTGGCTCGACAATTTTTTTTAAATATATTTATCGAACCTGCTCACACAATTTCACGAGAATCGGTTTAGAAACGCGACCTGTAGAGTGGAAGAAACAGACGGACAGATGGACATACTAAAGCAAATTTTGGCCAAGCTGAAAAGGAGACGCTTCGCTCGCTCGGTCAATAAATAAATAAGTTCATTATTTTATTTAATTTTTACAAATGATCTGATTTGGTGATGATGATTTGTAATGTTCCAGGCGGAGGCACGTTGGAGACCATCCCTTGCTCTCGAGTGGGTCACGTGTTCAGAGCATTCCACCCGTACGGTCTGCCGGCACATACTGATACCCACGGTAAGCATTCCATCCTTTAATTACCTTGTTTTTTATTGATTAGTATTTATTAATTCAATTCAATTCAATTTATTTATTGCATTCCACAATGGTAGAGTAGATGTTATAAAAGGTAAATAGAAGGTACGTACATCATGGACCCTGTTGGGCAGCAATTTGAAATAGGAGAGAGGAGGACGCTTCTTATTGTAGGTGTTTTTATATATATATATTTATATATACAATAAGTGTTATCATATATATATATATATCGTATTAATTTGTATTTTCTATTACTTTTTGATAGTATTTTAATTTGTTATATTTTACTTATTCAAGTACAACTTTAATTTAGTTTTATTACCGATTTATTTTATTTAGTATATATATATATATATATATATAGGTATATTCATATTCATATTGATGTCATTTACCTGTAAGTAATCTTTTTGCTTAATATTATTGATTACCTTGTTATTAGTATTATGATTTTATGATTTACTTTATTTGAATTGTATTTTATTCTTTTTAACACGCTTTTATTAGGTCGACCTGTATGTAACTAACTGTAATGGAATCTTGCAACTCAATTTTAAAGCACTTGCTGTCATTCGATTTTATTGAAATTTGGTACACTTATGGAACCGCGATGACAATGCAATATTATGGTACCATGGAGCTGGTCTGATGATGGAGACGGACGGTGGCCATAGTAACTCCTCGAATACACAACACAACTTAGTCGTGTTTGGGCTCATTGGATTTGTCTTAGCAAGATCTTTAGTCATACGTGATGTCCAGGGTCTCATGATGGAGACGGAAAGTGGCCATAGGAACTCTTCAAATGTACAACACAACCTTGTCGTGTTTGGGCTCGTTGGATTTATCTTAGCAAGATCTTAAGTCATGCGTGATATCCAGGGTTTCAAGATGGAGACGGAAGGTGGTCATAGGAACTCCTCAAATACACAACACAATCTAGTTGTGTTTGGGCTCGTTGGATTTGTCTTAGCAAGATCTTTAGTCATACGTGTTCTAGATTTCTAAAAGCGTGTTTTTCTAGTGGTTTTTTAAACTATTTTTTTTTTTTACAAACTTTCGAATACAAATAATTTTGTTTGCGAAATAAATAAACTGAAACGGAAACTAATAACTTCAGAAGTTGTTCGTAGCATGACACGAAAACTAATTTATCTATTACATCGCTAGCGTGATAAAAAAAATAACCTCCGTGGCCGAGTGGTTGAGATTTCTACGCTCATTACGAAAGATCCGGGTTTGATTCCCGGTGGGTACGCTTTCAAGCAAAAACATCTTTGTGAGACTTTCCCCAGTTTGGTTAGGACATTGCAGGCTGAATCACCTGATTGTCCGAAAAGAAAGATGATTCCGTGCTTCGGAAGGCACGTTAAGGCGTTGGTCCCGGCTACTATCTAGTCGTTACACGAGTCATTTCTATAACACTGACACTAAGGTTTGTGAGGTCGGTTGTCGACATTACAACCCACACGATGAAGAAGAGGAAGAAAGAAGAAGCAATATCGCGAAGGTTCCCGATCTCCCAGGGACTACTTATTTTAGGGAACTGACTAGTTATCAGCCACATCTCTGACACCAGTGTTTGTAAGGTCGGTCGTTGACCTTGCAACCAATCCTTCCTTACTAATAACGCGAAAGTTTGTAGATGGACGTTTGTTACACTTTCACGCAAAAACTACTGAACGGATTGGGATGAAATTTGGAATAGATACAGTTTGTAGCCTGGATTAACACATGGGAAAAATTCTTATTCCCACGGGTAAATCTTACACAACGCGAGCGTAGCCGCGGGCACACCGCTTTTATAATATAATGATGATTTCATTTAATTAACAATGCACAATGTATTTGAGTATTACGTTTTAAAGTTAAATTGTGCAGAATATCAACAATACAACAATAGTTCAATTCATATCACGTCATACAGACTCCGTGGCGAGCGAACGTTTAGAGTCACTCCTCAGGGGGCTCTGGGTTTGACTCCCGATGGGACACTGTCGAACAAAACACGGTGGCGCCATCTACAAACAGCTTTTCGTATGCAACTCTATTATCTACAGAAATAATTTTATTGTTACTACATGCCATCAATAACTCTGTGATCGGGGATCGTGAGTTGGTATCACCCAATCATCTATAGTCTAGAAGAGTAACCGTCTAACAAAGCCCGCTAAAACATGGCACCTAATAATGTTGACAGACGACGACGACAGGCAGATGATGTCGCTGCTGTACATTGAAGCTTACTTTCGCCGTTCTTACAAACCGAGTCATATAAAACGTCGTATGGTATAGTTTTGCTTCTTTGGTATTCATTTGGTCGGTTCAAGTTCAATAGAATCCGGCAATAATTTAAACAAGAATTTTACTTTACAAAAGCTTTGATGAGTAAAAAATTAACAATGAATGAATGAATGAATATACTTTATTGCACACACAGAAATAATAAATGACAGAGTGGAAGTAACAGTTTTACAAATTATTGAAAGTTTTGTCGGCCGAGTATTTTTTATTAAAATAACTATCATAAAGAAGTTCATGGGGGGCGAAATGATTGTAAGAAGAATGTATGGTTCCTTGAGATGTGAATATGATCAGGATTGATACTCAAATGTAAGTAATTACGTAGTAATGGTGTTTAAATTGGTTTGTTTACATTATTGCCGGATTCTATTGAAAGAGACTTTAGTTACTCTTCTAGACTATAGATAATTCGTTGGTTAGTATCGATGTGATGATGAATGTAACTTGTGATCGCGGCCATTTTGTTTTGCAGGCATCAACACGGCGCGGATGGCCGAAGTGTGGATGGATGACTATAAGGAGCTGTTCTATTTGCATCGACCGGATTTAAGGGTAAGATATCACACTAATATTATAAATGTGAAAATATATTTGGATGTTTGTTCCGCCTTCACGCCTAAACTACTGGACGGATTTGACGGAAATTTGGAACAGAGATAGTTTGTATCCTGAATTAACACATAGGATACTTTTTACCGGGAAAAGTCGTATTCCCACGGGAAAATCTTACATAACGCGAGCGTAGCCGCGGGCGGGCTATGATGAGCCTGTAAGATTATTGTACAGGTTTAATAAAACATTCGAAAATTATAATGAAAAAGTTTCATTTTAAGTTACCCGCAAAATAATTTATTGAAGTCAAAGCTAACTAACAATACAAAAAACAAAATGTTCGTCCATTCCTTTATTTTTAATGTGTTGAAAAGCATTCAAAGCCTTGCCTGTGCCGGTAATCGAACCCGTCAAATAATTTCATATTTAAATCCTGCATTCTTATAACGAATTAACGATCCTGTATTTTTATATCGATCGAAAGAGTCAGTCATAACAATTATTTTATCCTAAATGACATAGTGTCAAGAGAGCGTCGGTGCTCTAGTGGCTAGGGCCGCTGCCTCCCGTCCGGGAGACGCGGGTTCGATCCCCACCACGTACCAATGTGTTTTCGAATTTCGAATTCATAATGTACGTTTATTCGACGCTCTTACGGTGAAGGCAAACATCGTGATGAAACCTGCACACTCCTGCGAAGAAATTCAAAGGTTGTGTGTGAAGTCGACCAACCCGCACTGGGCCAGCGTGGTCGACTAAGGGGACGTATGTGAGCTGTTGATGAACTGAACAGTGTCTTAAATATTTGTTTTCTGCCATACAGAACAGTCCCAAGATCGGTGACGTGACGCATCGCAAGGTCCTGCGCGAGAAGCTGCAGTGTAAGAGCTTCGAGTGGTACCTCCAGCACATCTACAAGGAGAAGTTCGTGCCCGTCAGAGACGCGTTCGGATACGGCAGGTAACATTACAACCCAACAAAAAACAGTAGACAAAAAATAAAGGCAAGTATATGTGTATTGTTGGGTGTAAGTATATTTTATTATATAGTTAGTTAGTGTATATTTATATATTACGAGGAGGGATCAAAAAGTAGTGAGAACGACATACTCCTTGGTAAGAAAAAATACTGGCAGGCATAGCTCAGATACATATTTGTAATATTAATAAAGAAAAAAAATCTTCGATTCTCTTTTGTTTTTTTCTGAATGTAGTCATTTGTTTGCTTCGTGTCGGAACGTGTTCTCGAAAATGGAGAAAAACGAAGTGCGAGCCGTTATTAAATACCTCTGTTTAAAAAAGTTAACGACTCAAGAGATTCATTGCGATTTGGAGGCAACATTAGGAGAGTCTGCTCCGCCGTATTCTACTGTCGCAAGGTGGGCTTCTCAATTTCGAGTAGGGAGAACGAGCACGGAAGACGAACATCGTTGCGGCCGTCCATCGACGTCAGTCACACAAGAAAATGTTGCGAAAGTCGAGAAAATTGTATTGAGCGATCGAAGAGTTACCATCCGATACTTAATTCAAGAAACGGGCATTTCATATGGAAGTATTCAATCCATATTGAAACAATCTTTGAATATGAGAAAAGTTTCCGCAAGATGGGTGCCGAGAATGTTAACCGACAGTCAGAAACAAAATCGACTTGACATTTCGAAGATATTGTTGAACAAGTTTCAAGAAGATTCTGAGAACTTTTTGTCTCGTTTCGTAACAATGGACGAAACATGGGTCCATCATTTTGATCCTGAGACAAAACAGCAATCTTCGCAATGGAAACGGCCTTCATCACCGACCCCGAAGAAGTTTCGTGCCGTGGCATCGGCTGGCAAGGTTATGGCCTCAATATTTTGGGACTCAGAAGGGATATTGTTGATTGATTACCTGGAGCGTGGAACCACTATTACAGGCCAATATTATGCAGCTTTAATTCCCAAGTTGAGGAATGCCATCAAAGAGAAAAGGAGAGGGAAACTTCGAAGGGGCGTGCTGTTTCATCACGACAACGCACCCGCGCACAGGTCGGCAGTTGCGATGGCTGCCATTCAGCAAGCTGGCTTCGAATTGGTTGACCACCCCACTTATTCACCAGATCTGGCGCCCAGCGATTTTTATCTGTTCCCCAAATTGAAAGAATACTTAAGGGGAAACAGGTACGAAGACGATAACGAGGTGATGGATGCCGTGGAGAGCTTTTTGCAGGACCAAAACAAAACTTTTTTTTTTAAAGGGATTGAAGCCTTGGAAAAGCGCTGGACTCGGTGTGTAGAGAGACTCGGAGACTATGTAGAAAAATAAATTATTAAGTTATCAGTAGTCATTATATTCTGTTTCATTCTCACTACTTTTTGATCCCTCCTCGTACATTGTATATATAACTAGTTGTCATTGTTCCGTATCTATGTTTCCATGTTGTACACGTTTTATCCGCGTCCTTTTATTTTATATTCTCTCTTCCGTAGGTCTACTGGAAGATATTTCCTTGGAAATAAGTAGGCTGTTGTGTTGTTTTACTGTATGTTTTGTCCTTGTATTCTTTATTGTGTACAATTAATTGTTAAATAAATAAAGGTTCAATCAATCAATCAGCCTATTGCAGTCCACTGCTGGCCGTGTGCCTCCCCTTTGGCATGCCAAAGCGCACGATCACCCGCTCTCCTCATCCAGCCACCACCAGCGACCTTCCTCAGGTCATCAGTCACCCTGAAAAAAAAATGAGGGTTATGTTTTAAGATTTTCGTGATTGTTCACACGGAATATAAAACAAGAGTGGAAAGGACAAACGTATTTTTTTCTATGAGAACCAGTGTCGCCAAAATCACACATAGCACTGTTCACATCACACACAGACTAAGACAATCGGGCATTTGACTAATCAGAGCTGTTGTACTCGTTTCAAACAAGAACGTTATATATATGTCGTGGTCATATCGTAGAATTGACCACATCGAATCGTGTGCATTTCACGATTTTGTCGTCCACGATTGGCCATATCGTGAAAATAGGGCGTCCATGAAATATTTAAAAAGAATCTAAATTATGTTTGGTACTTATTGTTCTCTAAGTCCGACAAACATTTTCAGAGTACTTTTTCATCATAACTCTTTTTTTCTTCCTCATTTTAATAACGAATTATTCACTTGCGAGAAATAACACGGCCGCCATGTTGATACATAAACAAAGTGCTTCCAGCGCCTCTATCGGCAATAAACGTAATAATTTTACGATATGATCAAACAATCTTGACCATTTTATGAAGTAGCTACATTTTGGTTGAACATAAATGGAAAATGTGACCATTTCATGAAATGATCGAAAATTTCATCATGTGATCAATTCTACGATATGGCCACGACATATATACTTCATTACTAAATGTAAATGTTACTTTACCATTAAACAAATAAAGTATATTTTCGCATGAGCTCAGATATACTCTATACTTTCTTCACGTAGTTTAACGCTTCCGACCTAGATGGCGTACTACAAGATGTATACCAATACATACCTTAGCCTAAAGAAATAGGAATAGTTTTTACAAGCTCGGCGAACTAAACAAATCTATGCTGACCTACTCATAGTTATGACACACGCGCCCCGCCCACTTGTCCATTCCTCTCTTGTTTTATATTCCGTGGTTGTTCACTACACTAAAATTGTCACAATTTTCGGGTTACCACGTGACAATACTGAGTGACGATAGTAGTGATTCAAACAATCAACGTGAGGGTAGTCGCCGAATCCGAAAGAGGGTAGACAGATATGTCTGTCCTTAGGAGCTGTCCACTCGCCACACCAGTCTACTCGTGACCATGGAGCGTGCAACCGTTCCGAAATATCGAGGTAACAATATCAAATATAACCGTGGTAACAAACCCGAAAATTGTGACAATTTTAGTTAAATGAGGGTTAATTGGCAACACTGATGATTTTTCAGCCAATCATTGCAACTTCCTGTTTTTGGCTAGCGTGGTCGACTAAGGCCTAATCGCCCTAATTCAGGGTAGGCTCCAGCCCCTCGGTGGGGACGTATATGAGCTGTTGATGATATTTAGACATATTCCTGTATAAAGCGTAATTTAAAAACAACCCTTTCCCTTTCACAGATTCCGCAACCTAGCTTCCGGCTTATGTCTAGACACGCTGCAAAGAGAGGCGGAAGCCGCTCCTCTAGGCGTATACCCTTGTCACCCGACCCTTCAAGGGACCCAGTATCTATGCCTAGCTTTGGACGGACAGTTGAGGGACGAAGAACGTTGTGTGCAGCTGCAATATTCCAGGTGAGTTCAATAACAATGCCTAGCTTTGGACGGACAGTTGAGGGACGAAGAACGTTGTGTGCAGCTGCAATATTCCAGGTGAGTTCAATAACAATGCCTAGCTTTGGACGGACAGTTGAGGGACGAAGAACGTTGTGTGCAGCTGCAATATTCCAGGTGAGTTCAATAACAATGCCTAGCTTTGGACGGACTGTTGAGGGACGAAGAACGTTGTGTGTAGCTGCAATATTCCAGGTGAGTTCAATAACAATGCCTAGCTTTGGACGGACAGTTGAGGGACGAAGAACGTTGTGTGCAGCTGCAATATTCCAGGTGAGTTCAATAACAATGCCTAGCTTTGGACGGACAGTTGAGGGACGAAGAACGTTGTGTGCAGCTGCAATATTCCAGGTGAGTTCAATAACAATGCCTAGCTTTGGACGGACAGTTGAGGGACGAAGAACGTTGTGTGCAGCTGCAATATTCCAGGTGAGTTCAATAACAATGCCTAGCTTTGGACGGACAGTTGAGGGACGAAGAACGTTGTGTGCAGCTGCAATATTCCAGGTGAGTTCAATAACAATGCCTAGCTTTGGACGGACAGTTGAGGGACGAAGAACGTTGTGTGCAGCTGCAATATTCCAGGTGAGTTCAATAACAATGCCTAGCTTTGGACGGACAGTTGATGGACGAAGAACGTTGTGTGCAGCTGCAATATTCCAGGTGAGTTCAATAACAAGTTCAAGTGTTTAAGTTGAAGTGGAGATAGATTGAATTGAACATGAGTCCTAGTGGGGAGATTGATGTAGCATTTACTTTGTGTAATTTATTAGGGGTTTTGCTCTCATTGTGAATAGGTCGATACAACCCCAATTTTTAGCTAATATGAGGTTGATACAACCCAAAATTAAGTAGCACTAGCAATATGACCATTGTAAATAATATGATGTAGATATTGAAGGTCAAAAAAAGCCCCCAATGATTGTATTGTTTGTCGATAAAGCCTCGGTGCCTCCTTTGTCACCCTACACTGCATGGAACGCAATATCTATATCATGGTTAGTCAGTTGAGGGACGCTTCAATATTCCAGGTTAGTTCAATAAGGTCGAAATAACTCTTATTATGGTAAGGAAGGGTCGATTTCTCCTTGTGAATCGAAATAAACTCCAATGGGCTGATATTGCCCCATATTATGTAGCATTATGACCGACCATTGTAGCTAAAATGTGGTTGATATAACCTCTATATTGCGAGGTCGATATAGATGTCAAAAAGGGTTGATAATGTTTGGGGTCGATTAGGCCTCAACTTTTTTACTCGTATTACGAATAATTCGTTAATTTATAGTTTTATCATTCAGTATAATAATAACAGTTGTATTTTTCTTTATTCTAGAAATAAGCGGTAAAAAAATTACTTTTTTCATGTGCATTGCGTGTCTAGCCTATAAAAAAATAGAAAAACGGTCATTACTGTAAAAAAAAACAGTAGGTACGCGGAGTGACTCATTTTTCGAGTGGAATAAAACTTAGAGCATTTTTAATAATAATATAGCGTTAGTAATATAAATAATAATCCTCAGGGCATCCGACGCTGACAAAAATGAAGGTCGCAAACTGCTGCTAGTTGGCTGCAATAAGAAAGTTCACGGACAGGTATGTGTTATATTATATATAAAAATAAAATAGAAATAATAATAATTAAACAAAAGTGCTTTTTCTCCGACATGCTCGAAAATGTGATCTTTACTATAAAAAAAACAGTAGGTACGCGAAGTGACTTGTTTTTGGACGAAACATTTCCTATGCAAAACAGCGGCCAATTATAATGTGTCCTCAAACGGCCCAGGCCGCCAAATTAACTTTCGTCCAGAAATTTCAATGTTTTGAGTCTGTTTACAGCCTTTTTTTAAAGAAATGTACACGAATCGTAGTGATTTGAGTGGGCTGTATGCTCTGTATGACACTGGCTGGCATTCAAGAAAATTAAAAGAAATGAGCGCAATATAGCAGTTATTTTCGTCTACAACATTGTTATTTTTATTACCTCAATAGCGGTCCGACCGCGGCTACGCTCGCATTGTTTAAGATTTTCCCGTAAGAAAATCCTATGTGTTAATCCAGGTTACAAACTATCTCCATTCCAAATTTCATCCATACCATTGAGTACTTTAGGCGTGTAGGTGGAACAAACATTCAAATATACTTGACATTTATATTCGTAATAATAAGTCTGATAAGTACTTATTTTTACATGAGTACATGAGGAATAATGCGCTCATTTCTTTTATTTTGTTATGGACTTAACTCACCATTGAATTAGGAAAATTTTATAATTATTAATGGTTGCAGAAGTCGAAGTAAAGTTAAAGGTAATCGGGGATTGAAAAATTTGTTTGCGAGAAATAGGTCCTTCATTAATCATACACAAGCAACGTCACGTTTGATCGCGCACCAATAGCACTAAACTGAACTTAACACTTTCACTGCACTTTGTTCACTAGCACTTTAACTCACACTTCGGCTCGTGATATTGCACTGGACTCCAAGGCGGTCTTCATCCTTATATACCCTTATGAATGAATGTTCCTATTTCGATATTCATGTTCCTTGGGGAAAGTTGTTCAGTTTAATGGACTGAACACTCCATTTAACGAAAAACAAATAGTTAAATTTCATGGTGTATACATTTACAAGACTTAAAAAAACGAAACAGAACATTAAAGAGAGAATAAAATAAACCCTGTCTTTATCTATTGCTTCCCAGAAATGGCGCTACACGACAGCAAAGCAGCTAATCCACGTGACGAGCGGCTTATGTTTGGACGCGGGCTTCGAAGGTGGCGCCGATGTTTTAGCAGTTACTTGCCGCAAGGGATCCCCTACACAACGCTGGGAGATTGATTACAGCGAACACAACGGCTTCAGAGAGCCAGGTTCGTATATACTCAAGAATCTCAATGTGGTATCTATAATCCCAAATAAAGCCAGTTACCCCAATGAGGCCTACATAACACCAAATGCTGAATGGTTCCGAAATATCAGGTAACAATGTTAAATATAACCGTGGTAACAAACCCAAAAATTATGATAATGTTAGTGTACTGAAATGGGGTTTCTTCAACCTCTAATATCTTAGTGGTCGCTATAGCCTCAAAAACTTTAATGGGGTTATGATAACCCCAAGACTCGGGCTTTGAGGGTGGCGCGGTCGTTCTAGAGGTCACTTACCGCCCACGCAGCACTGGGAGATTGACTACAGCGAACACAACAGCTTCAGAAAGCCCGGTTCGTATATACTCAAGAATCTTCAATCTCATCTCCTCAATGTGGGATCTCAATGTGGTTTTTTTGGTATATATGTCACCGTAAGATTGTAAACGACGTTAGTTGTGTGAACTGAAACCAACCATTTACAATTTAACTTATTATTTCTCGTTAGTTTATAATTTTACGATGTCAAATCGTCGAAATGGTTTCAGTTCACAATTTTCCGTAAGTTTATAATATCGCGAGTAAGATTATGAACTAACGGCGTTCGCAATCTTACGGTGACATATATAACCCAAATTACCCCAATGAGGCCTACATAACACCAAATACTGAAATGGGGTTATGATAACCCCAAGACTCGGACTTTGAGGGTGGTGCGGACGTTCTGGAGGTCACTTACCGCCCACGCAGCACTGGGAGATTGACTACAGCAAACACAACGGCTTCAGAGAGGTAGGTCAGAGTTAATTGCAATAACCTCAGTTCTATGATATCTCTATAACCCCAAACACTTATTCCAGTTACATACATATAAGTACACCAATGGGGGTCGATATCCCCAGTTACCCTAATGGATTTCTATAACTACAGTTACCCCAATGGCGTCATTATAACCTCGATTATTCCAATTGGATCGATACAAACCCATTGGGATAGCTATATCCCTAAGATCCAGACTTTGAAGGTGGCGCCGATGTTCTAGCAATTACTAGCCGCAAGAAATTGACTATAGTGAACATTATGGCTTCAGAGAAGCAGGTCCCAACTTCAGTTACCCCAATGAGGTCTCTGTAACCCCAAATAGGCAGTCCCCTAAACAGGTCGTTTTAACCCCAGTTACCACATTAAACCTAGTTACCCCATTAGAGTTTCTATAGCCTCAGTTACCCCATCAAGGCTTGTATAATCTCAGTTATCCCAATGGATTGCTATAACCCTAGTTACCCCAATGACGTCTATAATCTCAATTATTCCTATGGGGTCGCTTTAGTCCTTTTAGCCTCAATAACTTCAATGGGGGATTTTCCGACAGTCAATTAAAAAATAAATAGTTCATAAATCTTCGATAGATGGCGTTTGATTCGTGGATCCGAAGAAAATCGGCGAGTCACCCAGGGCTATAAAAGGATTGAAAAAAAAAAGAATCCACGAAGTACACCTGGCGCCATCTATCGTCTTAATTAGAACTATTATTTTTATTTTTTAAAGAGCTTGCAGAAAATCCCCCATTGGGTCGCTACAACCCCAATGGGATAGCTGTACCACCAAGCCCCTCAGTCCCATTGAGGTCACTTTTGCCTCAATGGGGTTTCTAGTTAAACGACAAACTTCCTATTTACCCCGTTAATTTGTTTGCAGGAGACAAGGAGCCGAGCGAAGCAGAACTGGCGCTGTTGAAGCTGCGCGGGCAGCGGTGAGGCTTAGCACTTAGAGAACGCATGCGTCGACGACACTTTGCTTGCTTTCGTAAACTAGTCAAATCTTCAGGGAAACTTTATCATTTCTGTACTATTACTGTGTGCTATTTATGGTGGCATGGTGATGATATACTTAAAACGTTTTGACTAAATAAAGCAAAAACTCGGAAGTTGAACAACTTATGATTAAGAGGCACAAGTTTTAAAAATTCCCAAAAAAAAATAGTGTTCTCATACGATTTTTTCACCTGATCATCATCATCTCAGCCGTAAGACGTCCCCTGCTGGACAAAGGACTCCACAACGACCGGTCCTGCCTGGCCCGCATCCAGCAGCTTTCCGCGACCTTCACCAGATCGTGGGCCCACCTGCCCACGCTGCGTGTTCCGGTGCGTGGTCGCCATTCGAGAACTTTTCTGCCGAAGCGTCTGTCGGTTCTCCGTGCAATGTGCCCCGCCCACTGCCTCTTGAGTCTCGCAATTCTTCGGGCTATGTCAGCAACTTTAGTTTGCCTGCGAATCTCATCATTTCTGATGCGACCTCGCAGGGAAACTCCGAGCATAGCCCTTTCCATTGTCCTTTGGGTGACCTTGAGCCTTTTTATGAGGCCCATTGTAAACGACCACGTCTCTGATCCATATGTCATCACTGCAACACACACGGGTTGACTTAATCCATGCAGACTTAATCACCTGATCAGTTTGTGTGAAAACGCTATTAAGATTTTTTAAAATTGTGAGAATAAAAGTCGTTAATTTTCAGATGTTTTACATTATTTACTGATTGCGTTAACACATTTTAATTAGTCAACAAGGGAATGTCTTCTCGTTAACGGTTCAAGGTAGCAACCGCCCCCGCCGGCGGGGACGCGGAACTAATAGTAGAATTAATTCAGTAAGACCCGGTAGGGGTCATTCTTCTCCGACGCGCTTCTCGCCCTGGCAACGTTCTGGGCCGCGGTCCGAGCCCGTCTGAGGGCGCCCCCAGATACGTTGTCATAAATAAATTTCCTAAGGGGTACGAGCCTTCTGCTCCCCCGCAAGTCCGCGCCCACTATATTACCACTCTGGTATAAATAGTGATTAGGTCCGTCAAAAAAAAAAAGGGTTACGAAAAACGGTTAACCCCGGTTAGAAAAAAGGCTGAACCGCAAAACTTTTTAATGTATACCTGTCGCATCGTAAGAATGCCGTCCTGACAGCAGGCAGGAAATATGAAAACCAAATGGGTGCATAAGACACAGAAAAAAAATTGTACGTGTATGACAGCTGTCAGGACGGCATTCTTACAATGCGATTACTATAGTTAACTGATTATGTTTCACACAAAAATATTTTGCCCTGATTGGGATTTGAACCCGCGACTACCTAAGACAACTTAATTACCCTGGACACTTTTCCAGGCATATGATTGGTTGGTGACCGGACCCAGGCATTTTATCGAGCAAGGCCGCCCTACGAATTGTATATATGGGTAGTTAGTTGATCGTTTGGATGGTGTTCGTTGAAAAACCGTTGATAGATTCAACTGGTTTCTGATATGAAGGAAAACGGATAACACTGTTAAAAACGGTTAAAGAAATAGATAACAGGGGATCGGACAGTAATCAGATTAAAATCTAAAATGTACTTAGATAAAATAAATATACTGTTTTACGATTAATATAGTTCATTTAAATATTTTTAATTGAAGAAATAAAATGTTGTCATTTACAATATTTGTAATCTGTACTGAAACACCAATCGCAGTGCGTGACGTCATTTGTGGGCAATCACTGACTGCACGACGGGTATACCACTGTATGACCACAAATGACTTCACGCGCTCTCAGATGACATAACGTGGCGTTTTGGCGAGATTTTTAAACAAACAATATTAAATCATGATTTTGAGTACCTAAAAGGTTACAAATAAATAAAATTTTATTTTTTATGGGAATAAGTCCATAAAGATTAATGACACTTTTTGAAAATTTGGCCGATCCCCTATTCAATGGAGAACACCGATAGATTCTTATTTCACATTAAAACACGCCTTATATTAACGTTTATATCATGTACATTAAATTACTTTTTATTTCACTTCAATACATGCAATATTACCAAAGTTGTGACCGCGAGAAATTCCGAGCGTGTGACGTCATATGCAGGCGGTTGCGGGCGGTGTAATAGGAACGTTGCGTGCATATGACGTCACAGCTACCACTCGCCTCGTGCGGAAGTGTGCACTTTGATCGTTATTAACTCAGTAATTTTTAAAGATATAAAAAAAATAAAAACACAGTATTTTTTGTAATTTTTTATAAAACATTTTGGCATTTTCAGTTAAAATCGTTGGTCAGACCCATTATTTCAATGTCTACTCCTAGCGTTTTTATTGCATGCGGCATTTTGCAGTTAGAATGTAGTTCGTCTGAGCAGACCCTAAGTTCTTAGTGCTCGGCTTAATCAACCTTTTCATATCACTTTTGCTGATAATTTTACAAAGATTTGATGGGCTCTTTTTGCTACATGAAACTGTTTCTATGACTTCATTGCTTGTCTATGCTGCTGTTTCAAAGCTGTTGTTTTGTATTCGGTTTCTTGTTCTATCTTAAGTTATATTTTAACTATTGTAAATAAAGTTTTATATTGTTATCTTAATTTCTGTTTTCATTTTCTTTAATCTCACTCTGTCATTTATTATTTCTGTGTGTGCAATAAAGTATATTCATTCATTCATTCATTCAATCAATCTCCACACAAAAAATCGTTTTTGAAAGAGACAGGCATATTGAAACTTTAAAAAATCACTGTAAATTCGTTTTTCAACCGATTCTGTTTTTTTCTTCGCGAATCGTCTGCTACTAATCTATATTTTAATAAATAATTCATAAAATATGGTTAATTTAGGAACAGTCAGATCCCTTATTAAAAGTAAAAATACTTTACTTCATTGCTACTGTCAGAGGTAAAATATTTCTGGACAACCTGTGCCCCGTTTCACGAAGCAAAAATTTACTAGTAACAAGTTACAATTTGATATTTATTGCGTAGCAAATTCGTCTAAACTGTAAGCCCTTATCGTTTTATCTCATTGTCTACGCAATGTACATCGAATTGTACTTGTAATTTGTAACTTGTAGCTTCGTGAAACGGCCCCCTGTAGTGAAATATTTGCCCAGCATTGGGATCGGTCCCAATGGCTAATGGGCTAAAAAAAGATCCTATTATTTCTCCCAGATTGTTGTAAGTATTTTCTTTCATTGTGTAAATTGTAGATTGTTGGTACCCCCGAAAACCTTCCGATGTAACGCTATGCGCGCACTGGCGACTTTTGTCTCTCGAGACACTATGTGCCTCTCTTTCGCACTCTAGTAAACTTGACAAGAGAGACATACTGTCGCCGCGACAAAAGTCGCTAGTGCGCGCTAGCTCTGACATCCAACAATAGTGTCGACAATGGATTCGTATAATCGTTTGAAACTTAGTTCCAGTAAAGCTTACATATAGGTATATATATATACAAACCCATTTTTTAAGGTTTCGTAGTCAACAAGGAATCCTTATAGTTTCGCCATGTCCGTTTGTCTGTCTGTCCGCGGCTTAGCTCAGAGACTCTTAGGAAGCTGTAATTTCGCATGGATATAGCTATACATGTCAATCATACCGACCAAGCTGTAGAATTAAATCTTTAAAAAAAATTGCGTTCCTCTGGTACACGTAAAGTGGGGGTTATTTTTTTTTTACCTTATGGTGAAATTATGGGGGTTAGCAAAAAACATTATTCGATGCTAGTTTGCATTTAAAAAATATTTCGTTTTAAAATATTTTGATGATCGTTAACTGTCTTAAACAGGTAGCTAAATAGTATTAGACAACTACGGAACCCTACATTTGCGTGTCCCGACACGTGCTTGGCTGGTTATTTATTGTTTTACACAAATAGTCTAAGTAGTTATTATTTTACAAGCATTTAAAACTCCCGATCAATTTTAACTCCTCGTGACTTCAGAGTATTGTTTCTCTTAGTAATACCACTCATCGTCATCATCATCGTTGTAAGGTCGACAACCGACCTCACAAACCCTGGATACAACCCTCAATACCCCCGCCCGCGTCTTTGTATGGGAGAAAAGCGGAGTGACATCATCCAAATTTTGCTATTTATAATTTGAATATTTGGCGTATCGTAACATGTTTTGGTACTTTATAGGCGCATATCCCGCTCCCTGATGTCGTATGGAGATAATGACAACGGAACAGCCAAGATCAGAAGACATACACACAAGAAGAAGAAACATAAGAAAAAAGGGTTAGTTATGCATTCATTATCAACGGCTCGTATGCACCGTGTTTACATCGTTTTGTTCCCGCCGTGTAGTGATAGTACTCGTCAAACTGAACAACTTTTCGTGAAAAAAAAATCCTGCGACAGAAAAATTTTTGGTCTTTCCATACAAAGTGAGACTCCCGATCGACCCATTTGTACTTTATGTGACATTTCCTATTTTTATAGATGTATTTAAATACAGAAAAAGCTAATATTTTTAATTTATCTCCTTCCCAATCTGTGTAATTACTCGTTTCGATAAAAAAAAAATTGTTCCTGTTCGGCTTTCACATCTAATCTACTGGATCGATTTTATAAAATTTTGGTACAAAGATAGTTCGACTCTTAATGATGGACAAAGAAAATAAATTACCTTATTCTCGTGGCAATAAGAACACAGATAGTGAGGCAAAGTGAGAGATGCGACGGAGAGATGTGATGCGATGCCACGCGTCAGGTGGCATGTCATTACGTATGACTAACGTTATCTCGCACATTTATTAACATTTCTATTTAATGATAATGAAAACTAATAAAAATTCCACCCCAAAACAGGATTTTACAGCACCAAAACGTAAGTCGAACTAACCATACAATTTTCCATACAGAAAACACGCTAAAGTGAAGCGTACCCGGCCGAAAACAAAAAACAAGTTCATATTACAACTTGTGCGGACCCTCATGAACAATACTGAGGAACACTTGGAGGTGGACATCCATTGCAAACACAAACAGTTGTACCCGAATAACACATTCGTCAGGGATCTAGTCACTATACTCAATGAGAAGAATATTAAGGTGGGTTGTGGTTGACTGATTGACTGATTAAGTGACTCGTTTACTGATTAAGTGACTATCTGACAGAATCCATTGCAAACACAAACAACTGTACCCGAATAACTTTTTCTTCATTATCTTGTCACTATACTCAATGAGAAGAATATTAAGGTGGGTTGTGGTTGACTGATTGACTGATTAAGTGACTCGTTTACTGATTAAGTGACTATCTGACAGAATCCATTGCAAACACAAACAACTGTACCCGAATAACTTGTTCTTCATTATCTTGTCACTATACTCAATGAGAGGAATATTAAGGTGGATTGCGGATGACTGATTGACTAAGTGACCCGCTGACTGATTGATTGATTAAATGGCTCGTTGACTGATTGAATGATATTACAAACATCAACAACTGTATCAAAATAATTCCTTATTCAAGGATTTTGTCACCATATTATCAGTCCGTTGACTGATTAAGTAACTGACTGACTTAGGGCTAACAACAGCACACTAACACACACACACACTTCAACTACTTTAATTACGTAATCAGGGATCGCGTTAGGTGAGTAATTACTTTGACCGATTGACTGATTAATGTGACTGTTTGACTAACCGCACTGTGCACTATTGTATTACGCATCACACTGCACCTTCTACTAGAATTTCTTGACTCTTTAGAAACAAACACACACATATGTAATAATATGTCCCGATTACACATAATTTTGTCTATAATATATCATGATCACTTTGTAATACGAGAATTTACTCCATATAAAATAAAGTGATTTGTCTATCTTTATTTGCAGAAAAACTAGATTTGGCGGTAAAAATAAACATTTAAGTCCCTGTTATTCTTGTTATAAGTTTTTTTAAATAAATATTAACATATTAGACTAGTTTGGTGTACGTTTTTTTATAACTATTTACAAATTAGTGTAAATGTTTGTAAACTAAAGCCTTCTTTTGAAGTTTTAGTTAAAGATGTAAGTATAAATAATGTTTTATAAGCTTATCTTTCTCATACTTAATAAAAACTAAAAGCTTTTTTGAGCCTCTAGTGACGTCATCGAATCATAGAAAACAAGCAATAGTGAATTTCGGCGGCTGTCAGTATACCCTCCGTGGTGTAATGGTTAGCACGTTACCTGATTAAAGGCTGAATATGTGGGTTCAAACCCTCGCTGGAAGGATTCGGTTTTGATTGTTTTCTATGATTCAAAAATATTTAAAATAAAGGAATGGTCCATTCCGGACCCAAGGCACCCCTGGAAGATACCCCTGGGGGTGTCAAGGGAACTTGGATTCGGACCCGTGGCACCCCAGCTCCTCAAATCCATACAACAGTGTACCAGTGGTATCACAAGTCCAGGAATGTCTTCCAAACTTTCATAGACAGTTTTGTTAGGTAGGTATAATTATTATCTAAATTAAGCCAAAGATTAGATAAAAACTCTAAAATAAAACAAAAAATTATTATTCATATATTTTTATTTTTTTTCTGAACAATTTACATTGTGTTGAAAATACAATTTTAAAGTTGGAAGGTATAACAATTTTAAACAATTTTAAATTCGATATTCGTTATTCTTAACTTGTCTCCAAACAACAGGTAATAAACAACGGCCGAGTATTCGAGAGGAACCGCGTGACGGAGCTGATCCAGGACCCGACCACGTTACATCAGACGGAAGCCAAGGTCCTCAAGAAGCTGGAAGTGGAGCAGCGAGCGCCGGTGGACGTCCAGACGCCGCAGCCTCCGCCCGTGGACCAGGTAATCATCATATCAGCTGGAAGACGTCCACTGCTGAACATAGGTTTCCAACGTGAACGGTCCTGCGCTACTTGCACCCACCGGCGCCCAGCAACCTTCACCGAGTCATCTGTCCACCTTGTGGGAGGCCAACACCCGTGCAAGCCAGGGGAGAACCTTTCTTCCCCAGATACTGCTTGGTTTAAACAACACAGAGGTATACGTCCCCAGGGGCTCGAGCCTATCCTGAATTAGGGCGCTGAAATTGGTTGACCACAGACTTTAAATTACTTCGCAGGAGTATACGGGATTCCTCATGATGTTTTCTTTAACCGTGATAAAATAAATAAAAGCTTGTACTATAGGTAACAGACATTACTTAAATTAGGATATAAATAAATACAAATTTATATGATTAAACACATCCAGATACAAGGCAAACATAAGTGCTCATTACACAAATGTTTGCCCTCGGCAGGTTTCAAACCTGCGACCCTGAGCTTCGAAGGCAGGCGTACTACCGACGGAATAGGCTACGGAGCCGTCATTTTACCTTTGGAAGACCTTGAGCTTTTAAAAAAAGAATTTAATTTTAAATTTCGTGGTTTCTATCACAACGCCATCGTAGTCATAATCATAATCATTTATTCAATGCAAACATGTTAAGCCTTAACTAATACATGTACTATGTTTAGTAGGGCGTAGCAAGCAACTACAAGGTCTTTATTTATAAGACAAGTAATATAATAAAATATTAAAATACCAAGTATCAAATTTTCTTAATCTAACAATTATAAAGAATTAGTAATACAAAAGAAAACAAAACAAAATATAAACCTATAAATACGTAAACCTAAAAATTGCACGAACTTGAGATCAATTTGTTACTTTATTTTATCAGACATATATTCATATATTGTATATATTCAATGCAAATGAATGTATTAAAAATGTTTAAGGGAGTCGCTTGCCAACATCCGGTAATGGCGGATCATGTTTTCGTTTTAATTCTTTTATTTTAGTTTATTTGAGTGTTTAGTGTATAATTTAGATAGTGCATTATCCAGTGAACGACTCTGAACTATAAACTTTAATAAGACAATTGAAACGCTTGCATTTTACTGGCATTTCCTGATGGTGTCTGGCGGCTCCACGTGGCTTCAGTAATTCAGCCATCAAATTACTGGAGTCCTTCACCGTACACAGCTCCCTAGTCTTAGGATTAGGGCTGTCTGTGTAATCCAAGCCACTGACTTAGCTAAACCACTTGATACTGGCGAAATACTTTATGTAAAACGCCATAAATAAAGATGAGAAAAATGTTTAAAGTACAATTTCTCTTGCCAGTCGAAAACATCGCTCAATCAATGGCTGAGTAGTAAGCACAAGAAGAAGTCGCACTCGACGCCCGTCACGCAAGGAGTGAACCCTGTGAAGACTGCGGCCCAGGTGGCAGAGGTGGCTCAAGTCGTGTTCAATAAACAGGTGAGTATCTCCAACAGTAAAAGTGTTAATTGACAGTTGACACTACACTGGAATTAGCACTTTTACTTACATTGTAAGTACACTAGCATTTTGTCCGTTCCGTCGTATTCGGGCAAATTCATGAAAAACGCAGTCAGTTAAAATAAAAACCTTTCATAATCGCGAATAGTCAAATTCTCAATCTAACCAAAGTCTAAATTACAATTTTTCATTAATACCTACATCCATACATTCATACCTTCTTCATATTATTAGTTTACACAATCGAAAATGAAACCAAGACGTGTCTTTTCCTAAAAAAACCAGGAATTGATTCTCAAACTTGTGTTTCGCGTAATTTATCAAGCACGAATTAGTCTAAACATATAGTACCTACCATATCTTACACCAGATTCGTGGCAAACGGTATTTATTAAGTTTGAAATCAATCTCTGGCTGAGTAAAAAGCACAAGAAGAAGTTTCACTTCGCGCCCGTCACGCAAGGAGCGAACCCGGTCAAGACTGCGGCCCAGGTGGCAGAGGTAGCTCAAGTCGTGTACAATAAACAGGTCAAAAAACAGCACTAAGTATGAACTCCGACAGTAAAAGTGTTAATTGACACTAAACTGGAATTAGCACTTTTGTCATACAATGTAAGTACACTAGCATTATTATCCGTCCCGTCGCACTCGGTCAAATTCATAATAAACGCAGTCGGTTAAAATAAAAAAAAACTTCGTAATATTTTAAGACTCCTTTAAAAGTCTTTTAGGACTGTTTGCAATTTGACGGTTTAACATAACTAGATTATAAACTAACGAGAAATAATACGTTAAATTGTAAATGGTTGGTTTCAGTTCACAATTTCCCGTAAGTTTATAATAACGCGAGTCAGCTAACGGCGTACAATCTTACGGTGACATATATGAATGTTTGTTTCAGGACGCCAATAACGCGTTGGCCGACAAGAAGATAATTATAGAAGACTTCGTCGAGGTGAAGCCGACGCCGGCCACGCCCGAGCCGGTCAAGCTTCACGTGAGTACCAACCGTCATGCATTGTTGACCACACCCACGGAATATAAAACAAGAGTGGAAATATAATAAATGTATTTAAATTTTAAATTTTCAAATTGTCTTGTTTCGTGGAGTTCTAAAAAACAATGCTCAACAATCAACAGAATCAGAATATGTGGCTATCAGTGTGGCAGCGAGTGAGGCTTGTTGGCTTGAAGAATTGTTAAAAGTCTTCTTGTTCGTCCTAGCGTTTTCCCGGCCTAGTGCTGGGGTCCGCTTTCCTACTCAATCTTCTCTACTTTGCCCGGTCTTCGGCATCCTTAGGTGTGAGATTGTTCTCTTCCATATCCGCTTTCACGACGTCCAGCCAGCGCTTTTTAGGCCTACCACGTGATCTAGGGCCCTGGACAGTGAGGTCGAGGCATCTTTTTCCTACATAGTCTATTTAATATAAATATTGTTCGGCCAGTAATTTTCTGTGATAATCAATCTGCCATTATGGTTGCAAACACAGTTGGTCGATAAAAAGAAATTGTATTTGCAATATTTAAAAACAGAAGACAGACATGTTCACAAAAGCTGTATCTAAAGATTATTTATTAAAGTTTTGTAGAAAAGTGTGGTTTAAAGTAAATAATGAACATGTATTACATTGAGGCCGGGGTGCTGTCATATATAAATATTGTGTGCAATGTAATGCATGTTATGGCAACATTAGCCCAGTAGCCCAGGTGGTAGTGTATCTGCCTCCGACGCACAGGGTCGCGGGTTCGAATCCCGCCAAGGGCAAACATTTGTGTGATGAACACTGGTGTTTGCCTTGTGTCTGGTTGTTGTTTATCTATATAAGTACGTATTTATCTATTTATGTAATGTATATCAGCTGTCTGGTACCCATAGTACAAGCTCTGCTTAGTTTGGGATCAGATGGCCGTGTGTGAAGATGTCCCCACATATTTATTATTATTATTTATTATTTTTGTGTTGGATTCCCAATAGGGAATAATAATAATAAAAACACTTCCGAAACGTGTTCACTACAGCAGCAGCGCTCGCATGAGAAGAAGAAGAAGAAACACAAGAAGAAGAAACACCGTACAAAGGCGCCCGAACCACCACCCACGCCCGAGGTCGTCCAGTCACCGCGGTGAGACACACATCAACAGCCCATACACGTCCCCACCGAGGGGCTCGAGCCTACCCTGCATCAGGGCGATCAGACTTTTTCTAATTGACAATATTTTATTTAAAAAAGGAAACGCAAAAGATGCGACGACTGTGGAGTTTCTTCGGTAAGCTCTTCTCCATAGATTCCGCCATTGTGTTAGTGAACTCACACAAAAAAGTGTAATGACGGATCTAAGTGATGTAATAACATCCTATGGAAATAAATAATGTTGACTTTGACATTAAGTCGACCACGCTGGCCCAGTGTGGGTTGGTCGACTTCACACACAACCTTTAAATGTCTTCGCAGGAGTGTGCAGGTTTCATCACGATGTTTTCCTTCACCGTTAGAGCGTCGAATAAACGTACATAACGAAATTCGAAAACACATTGATACGTTGCGCAACGAACCCGCGTCTCCCGGACGGAAGACAGTGGCCCTAGCCACTAGACCACCGACGCTCTCAACAGCTCAGCCCATCATCATCATCATCGTGTAGGTAGTAAAGTCAATAACCGGGCGATACGTTCCATATATGAATTGCGTGGTCGCGATTCCCTAAGGGAATTGTTTAAAGAAATTGATATCCTCACAGTATCCTCACAGTACATATTTGAAAACATCTTGTATGTCCGGAAGAACACAATGCTATTTCCTAAGAATTCTGATATACATAATATAAATACTAGAAATAAAAATAAAATAGCGCACCCAAAGTTTAGACTGTGTACAGTTAATAATTCATTCATGGGGAACTGTATTCGCTTCTATAATAAAATACCAGATGATATTGTAAATCTGTCCGATAGCCAATTTAAAGCTAAAATTAAAACTATTTTATGTTCTAAGGCCTATTATACGATAAATGATTACTTAGTTAGATGATAAAAACGTCTGGTCAACTGTTGTTCCAAATCAGCGGAGTAGATTGTAATTATGACTCATGTATGATTCTTTATATATTTAAAAGAAAAGTACAAAAGATACAATTCCTGTGGAGTTTCTTCTGGCCGTTCTTCTCCACAGAGGGCGTACACTGGTAGTGAACGTGCCATCCATGATAGCTTTGACGTCGAAAAATGATTTGTAAAATCTTAATTCGAATAAAAAAATTTGACTTTGACTTTGACCTCACAAACCCTGGTGTCAGTGTTATAGAGCCGCCAAAGGCCACTGACTTGGCTCATGTAACGACTAGAACTATCTAGTTAAGCCTGTTAAGCCGTAGCCGGGACCAACAGCTTAACGTGCCCTCTGAAACACGGAATCATCTTTCTTTTCGGACAATTAGGTGATTCAGCCTGCCTAACCAAACTGGGGAAAGTCTCTCAAAAAGATTTTTGTTTGAAAGTGTCCCCAACGGGAATCGAACCCGGAACCTCCGTAATGGGCGTCGAAATCTTGACCACTCGGCCACAGAGGCTGTTGATGATGATGAATGCTCTGTTGTCAAACTAGAAATCTGTAGTGTGGAGCTAGTGCTATAGGTATTAGCTGTAGGTAGGTTGCCGTTATCCGTGATATCCGTATGAGCCGTGTGGTGACGGCAGAGTAGAATACATTTGTCACCAACCCCTACTCTTCCCGTGGGTGTCGTAAGAGGCGACTTAGGGACTACACATTGAACAGGGAACGGGCAGCAGCGTTCTCTGATACTGTAACCTTTTAATCTGCGATCTCCAACCCGCCTGCCAAGCGTGGAGATTATGGCAAAACTAAACACTTAAGTGGAGCAGGCTCATAGTGCAGCAGTGGACTGTAACGGGCCGTTGGTTTGATTTGAGGTTGCCGTTATCACGAAGTATTTGAAGCATTGTGGGTCTGTTTGCGTGCAGTATGCTGGCGCCGGTGCAGCGAGCTGACGACGATGACACAGGCTCCAGGACCGACTCCAACCAAGCACCGACCTCTATGGAAGATGTGAGTTATAACAACGTTTATTATCTGCTATGGGTCTGTGTTTCACGACAGTCTCATCTTATGGTAAGTTAGGTCGACGCCGAAGGTGGACTTACTCTTGTGGGCACTCTTGCCTATAAGCCCTGTCCTAACAAAAAAAAAACCCCTAGGGAATAAAATAGGGAACATGCATAAAAACAATATTAGATTTGTTCATAGTTCATCTGAAAGTATACATAAATAGAATACTGACAGTCAAAACAGAATCGAAATTGATCGAAAAACAAACTAGATACAACATTATTAAACAAATATATCTTTCCCTCTTACGAAAACAAAATTTTCTATGGCGGATGTATGGCCCGCGTGACATTATGACGTCACATGTCACGTCGGACCTCTCTGTCTAACCATCAACTTTGAAGCCTTATAACTTTGTTTCTGAGCAAGATATTTGGAAAATTATTTTTTATGTGTTTATCTGGAACTTGAAATGTTCGATTAATTAATTTAAAAAAATTGTGCATGTTCCCTATTTCTTAACCCCTTTTCCTTTTTTGGTAAACGGTTAGATAAGGACAAAAATAAGGGTGATCAAGCCTTTGTCAACCACACTGGCCCAGTGTAGTTTGGTCGAATCCACAAAACCTTTGAACGCATGCAGGTACAAAATTATTACACCGTAAGAGCATCGAATAAAAGCAAGTATGAATTCGAAATCACATGGTGAATTTTGGCGTGAATCATGGCGTTTTTTAAACAAGAAGCCAGCTCTATCCACTAAATCATTGACAAACCTAGTTATTATTAAGGTCCCTTTCAATAGAATCCGGCAATAATGTAAACAAGATAATTTTTTGACACTAACTTTCCAAAGACAAACAAGACTTTGATGAGTAAAAAATTAAGATGAAAGTTTTGTCGTCCGAGTATTTTTTATTAAAACAACTATCATAAAGAAGTTAATAGGAGGCGAAATGATTGTAAGAAGAATATATGGTTCCTTGAGATGTGAATATGATCAGGATTGATCAAATGTAAGTAATTACGGAGTAATCGTGTTTAAATTGGTTTGTTTATTATTGCCGGATTCTATTGAAAGGGATCTTCTTATCGAATCGATAAACACAAACACCAAACTAAATTGTATTTGACCAATGCTCAGCGACTCGGACTGCATCGGGTCTGGCATCATAGAGATCCTCTATTGTGCATCTTGTAGGACTCGCTGGGCCAAAAGATGGGCCATGTCTTGCGGTGACGCACCACAGTTACATCGATTGCTGCTGGAGTTAGTATAGCCCCACCTGATCAGACCTTAATAATGACTAAGTTTGTCAATGGTGTAGTGGATAAAGCTGGCTTCTTGTTTAAGAAACGCCGGTTCGAAATTCACAATGTGATTTCGAATGACCCCATTGTTTGCAGGTACCGATGGCTGCAAAAAAGCGCGCCGGTGGCGGCGGAGAGATATCGGGCGATAGCAACGAACAAGCCGACTCTGCCGACCAATCGGAGTGGAACCCTGACTCCGGTGAGTATACATACTTTAACATTGGCTTCGATTTGGGATGTCATGCTCTAATTCTAATTTTAAAATCCAGCTATCCTTTTCGTTTTTATGACCAATGAAAGAGAGGCGATGAACGAATGATATTCATTTGAACGAATGATAACCTAAAATAAGGGCATAGCTGTTAGTTTAAGATATTTTTAAGTCGCATGTTTTAAGTGCTCTCTAAAATTGTACAATCGACACGGCCATAAGGTTCAAATTCGATTTTTGACAGCTCTAATATTAGGATGGCCATCTCCTGTCCCTTTTCAATTTTGTAAAGGGGACGGACTAACATAAATTAAGGATTAGAGCGTGACATCCCGAATCGAGGCCAATAGCCTATTTCACTGAAATTACTGCATTTTATGAATTAACAAAAATACAGATTAATAGCAGACGATTCGCGAAGAAGAAACAAAATCGATTGAAAAACCAATTTACAGTGATTTTTTATTGTTTCTACATGTCTGTTTCTTTCTAAAACACTTTTCTGTATGGAGAATGTGTGACGCTACTGATTTAGTGACGTCACTGATTTGCCTCTGTCTAATCTTGAGTTTCAAACCTTTTGGTAAATTTTGAAGATAGGGAAAAAAAACCTTTTACTGTTCGGTTACAGGTACTAACAAGATTGAATTTATAAATAAAAAAACATAACCCTCCTTCTAAAGCAGTCGGGTAATAAAGAGTGGCAAAGTAGTAATCCCGTTGCTACAAATAAGACGATCAAACAAAGTTCAACTAAGTTTATAAAACTAGCACAAGTACAGTCAATTCCCTAAGATTTGGTAACAGGACCCTAAAGCGACAAAGTTTTCTCAATTAATATTATTATTATTGTTAAATAAAACAAGCTTTAAACTTGAAATTTAGCTGTATTGTGGCAAAAAATGAAAATTTTTACAGCTACTTGTGTGCATGGGCACAATGACAGAAAGGAACAGGCAGTATTGCCATAAAATAAAACTTAATTAGCACTAAAAACTAATGTGGCCAGAGCAAAATCCAAAAATACCGCATTTCTACATTACATGTGCAATATTAATTGAACAATTATTATTTTTCAAAATCTTATTTATCTCAGCTCAAAGCTGGCAAAAGCTACACTTACGGGCCAGAACCAAGTAAGTGCAAAGTGTGGTGTGTAATTATTTATTAAGTATTCTGACTACACACCAACAGCACCTGCTGTTGTTTCAATATCGTCGATTTGCATGAACTTTCTCACTATCCTGCATGTGTTTAGAATGGCAACTTTTTATTATTATTTTATTAGGTTTATCAAACGGTTGTACAATAGGGTATTACTTATTCTAACTTACAAGCTAAACAGAGTTTATTGTGCAACCTGCACCGACAACCACGGATTACTAGATGTACGGTAGTTCATACAGTTTCTTACGCTATTTTACGCTATTTTCCCTGACACCTTGCTAAATATACAATACAAAACCAAACAATCTCTATAATAATAATATGTGGCGATCTGATCTCAAACCCAGCAGAGCCCGCACCACGGGTACCAGACAGCTGATGTACATTACCCACATAGATAAATACATACCTATGTAGATAAACAACATCCAGACACAAGGCAAATATTTTTCTATACCTTGATTTTTAATTCCGTGGAATTCTGACAGATGGAGTGTTGCCAGGCAGAAAACAGGTTACCAAAATTACAGGTATCACATTTTGATGAATAAAAATAACACAGTGAATTATTTTAACGTCATACTTTATTCAGCCTTCATTATATTTCATTTTTTCAATTGTTGGATGACTATAATATTTTTAAGTTGTAATCTGTTCAAGTTACTACATTCAATGTGGGAGAATATTTATTAAGGCCAGGTATCATTTTCAAATAACCACAGGTTGCAAACAGTTGGTTAATATTTCTATTTCTAATGCAAATAGGCGTTTAAAAATGCATGGAACCAAAAAAATAAAGGTGTTCTTAATCTAACATATTAGCAAAGCTATTAAAATAACAATTCTTCCATGCAAACTTCACTTTAATTTCGTATTGTATGGCCACAGATAAAAAAGCACAGCGTGAACCATACAAGATTCAAATAGAGTTTGCACAAGCCACTGGAGTAGTTATTTTAATTGCATTGTATGTAAATTATGATTTGCCTGTCTTGTTATAATAGTGATAACAGAAATGTACATGTGAAAAAAGGTTTGCGACAAGCGACCTGAGAACTGTCAGAATTCCACGGAATTAAAAATCAAGGTATAGGTTGGAGGTATATTTTCTAATACTGCTATTAATTTTCTTTTCTACACTCTTTTCTAAACTCACCTACGCTTATGGTCGTATTTTAACACAATGCTTTCATATAACTGTGCAATTTACTCCTGTAACCTATACGCTTTAACAAAATCTTATATTAAAGCATAAGCGTGCTTCATGCGATGCACTAAACGGCCGGATGTCCGGCGGCCGAATATCCGGTATCCAACTAAATAGGAAATATGCATACAAATAATAATAGTTTTTTTCATTGTTCATCTGAAAGTATACGAAAATAGAGTACTGACAGTCAAATCAGAATCGAAATTGATCGAAAAACAAATTACATACAACATTATTAAACAAATATATCTGTCCCTCTTTTCATCATCAGCCAAAACATAATTTTCTATGGCGGCCCGCGTGACCAATGACGTCAATGGTTATGTCGGACCTCTCTGTCTAACCATCAACTTTGAAGCCTCATAACTTTGTTTCTGAGCAAGATACTTGAAAAAAAAATTTTTATGTGTTTATCTAGAACTTGAAATATTTCGATTAATGAATTTAAAAAAAATGTGCATATTCCCTAAATCCTTTTTTCACACGCGAATATTATCACTGTCCAACATCGAATTTTAACCTTACGGACGCGTCGATCGTACAATTTTAGAGCGGACTTAAAGCAACCGGCCTAAAAATTTAATTTGACAGCTACGTCCTTATTTTAGGTTATCATTCATTCAAATAATATCATTCGTTCATCTAGATTGATATCTTCTCATTCAATGTTTATAAAAACTAAAGGATAGCTGGATTTTAAAATTAGAATGCTTGAATCGGTTTTTTTTTACTCGACTGCCCAAAAAAAGGAGTGTAATGTGTTTAGATTAGAGTTTTTAAGTATGTATGTATGTATGTGAGTTTCTTTATTCCAACTTCTAAATGCCAGAAAAGATTTGGATGTGTCGGGTATCGTTAGAATCCGTACATCAGCCTTAGTGACACTGGCTTTAATTTTTTTGGCAAGTCAGTCGTGTTTTTATTTTTGGTGATTATATAATAGAGCATTGTATTTAATTGTACTTTAGCCGACCCGCATACAGAAGATCTCCTGCGCAACAAGTCGCGATCGTCGCATCGCCGACTGGACGACGACGCGCCCTCGCAACAAGTCAACGAAGTCGCCGACGACAGCGACAGTCCTGACGCTGTGAGTACTTTCTACACTCACCGACTGACCCCACCGACTCGATACTTAAGCGACCGACCCTTCCAGCCCAACTAACTCTACCAACCCAACCAACCCTACTAGCCCGAGTCAGCCAGACTAACCACCAATCCGACTGACCCTACCAATCCGTCTGACCCACGGAGACAAATACAAAGAAGAGGTGCCACAAGCAACTTAGGCCCGTCTCATAGCGGACTAAGTACTCTTACTACTAGCTATTAACCACCAGGCGTCGCTTCTGTCAGTGTTACTTTTGATTTTATGGATACGACACGAATATGACTTGGTTTGATTACAACCATTTTAATTGAAATTAGTGACGCAAAAATTATGTGCTGTGTTGTATCGTGCAACAGTACGAATAATACAACTATTTCTAACGAAAAAAAGACATAATTCCACTCGTATGTATTTTTTTAATGCAATTTTTAATGCTCGTAATTTATTCCTTCGAGAAAGTTCGGCAATAACAACGCCATCTATCGCCAAGTAGAATAACTTCTTGACTGTAGAAGGTTATATGACCTGTTTCATTCATGCCCATTTATTCATGTATTTTGTATAGTAAGCTGGGTGGCCAGATATGGAATCTAAAAAAATATATTTGTATACAATATTTATTTTTGTAGCATACAATTAAATAATGCAGAGAATATTGATGAACTTACTCAATATTTGTAATTGAATACATGACATCAAAATATCACATTTTGGGCAAGGATGTTTCCTTATACTTGGTAGTAAGTAAGTGATGATGATAAAGGACTTACGTGAAATCCCGTGTCAAAATTGAACAGATCTCTTTATGTCTTATAGTTTCAGAGTAACCCATAATGGCCCATCTAAATGGGCCATCCTGTATATCATAATTGCTCATAATAAGGTAATCCTACAATAAAAACGACTACATAATACAGAAAAGAAGAGATCAAATGTTAAAAAATGGTCCGAATTTCCACGTCTGTCGCAGAACCGATGAGCGTTGGAGCAGACGAGTTCTCGAATGGAGACCACGTCTCGGGAAACGTAGTGTGGGACGCCCCCCTGCCATATATATTATACATATATTATATATATATATATATATAAAAAGATCTGTTCAATTTTGACACGGGATTTCACGTAAGTCCTTTATTCTTTATTGCACACTTTTTACAGGATAATTAAAAGATCTTCTTATCAGATCTTTTTATGTCTTATAGTTTCAGAGTTACCCATACTGACCCATCTAAATGGGCCACCTGTATATCACAATTGCTCGTATAAGGTAATCCTACAATAAAAACGACCGTATTTTTTGTTTTTTCACTTGCCTGGCAACATTATACAGCGTAACGAACTTACGAACAGAACCATCTTGTGTGTAATAGCAAAATTAAGTACGGTTCATTAGTGTCTAGCTGCAAAGCTAGTTTTGCTATTGACCGCTAGATGGTTAGCAGAACTTCATCTCCCTGCACCCCCTCCCAATGGCGACCCCCGCTATCATATAGAAAACGTCTTAGGGCAGCTCCTCTTTGTATTTGTCTCCGTGGTCTGACCCCACCTACTCAACTGACCATACTAACCCGACCGACCCCCCAAATCCGACTATGTATAAGGTATTTCAGCATATGATACCCTCATGTAACAAGGGCGTAGAAATAACAATAACAACATGTTAAACAGCGCCATCTATTCGAGAATCATTTAAGCTTTGCATTGATTTCATATGTTCTTTGGTAGCTGGGCAAATAGTTCGAGATAATTTCCGTAGATGTCGCTAACATAGACCATATTGGTACTATTGTAATAATATATAATATGTAACGGCAAGGAGCCTCTCTCTGTTCACTTCAGATCGGCTCACAATAAAGACGTGCTCTTTCGAAAATCCTCTTTTTAATTTTGGGCATCCATTTTACACAACATTTAGTTAAAACTGCTACAATCATACTCGTAAAAGCGTAGGGTTATTTTTTACTTATTCCTAGATATTTTAAAAATGAAATGGCTTCCAATTCGCTTTCGCCGCGATGTGCACATTCTTTCTGTCCTATATAATATCCTCCACAATCCTGCAACTCCTGATTACTTGCGCTCTCGTTTTCATCTACTGCCCCCTCCTGATAGCCGCCCAAAGCGCGAGTGTAACACAAGGATGCTGGAGCTTCCTAGAGCGAACACCAAATTCCTTCTCAATTCCTTTTCGGTGCGAGCAGCAAAGCTGTGGAACAAGCTGCCTAAGGTTATTCAAAGCAGCCCAACTATCCACTCTTTTAAAATAAGAGTAAAAGAGCACTTCATCTCTCAGTTATCATAAGTTATTTATGTTTATGTAAGTATATTGTAGTATTTATACATATTGAATAGGTATATGTTTATTATATTTGGGTAGGCATATATAAATGTATTTATGTATTAATTAAGTATGTACTAGACACGTTCTTGTCATCCCGCTTTAATTAAGTGTCTCACACAACACATTGGTTAGCTGAAAGAGATCTCTCTTTAGAGATAAGCTCGCCTTTGCTACACCTATTAATAATATCATTTCTGTACATGTCAGTCAGTGTCCAGAGCGGCCTTTCTTGGCTGTCATTCTCTAGGTAGCTACTGCCAAAACCGACCAATCAGGAACACGGTTCACAATTTTACGGGTGAACATCGTAAGATTATAAACTAACGAGAAATAATACGTTAAATTGTAAGTGGTTGGTTTCAGTTCACAATTTTCCGTAAGTTTATAATATCGCGAGTAAGATTATAAACTAACGGCGTTCACAATCTTACGGTAACATATATAAATGGAATACAACTGAACAGGCTGAGAGACATGGAACCGAAGACATTCAGTCAATGCTGCGCTCATTGAGGAACTCGTGAAAATTATAGTGACATTTAGAGATTTTAGATTTAGCCCGAAATGTCCCACTGCAGGGCAAAGGCCTCTCTCCCTTTCTTCCATTCCTTCCTGTCTTGGGCCATCTCTCGCCATCCGTTGTTATATACGTCTAATTCCTCACACCATCTCCTCCTTGGACGACCTCGACGTCTTCTAGCATTTGCGGGGACCCACTCGGTGGTAACTTTTGCCCAGAGGTCGGACGGCATTCGGGAAACGTGACCGGTAACATTTTGTTATGAGAAAAGATTTTTATGTTGTTTTTTTAATTTTCTAAATCGGAAACGTTTTTCTAGATTTGATTGCGAATAATAGTCTCCTGTAGAATTTTTTTTTAATTAACTTTTATTAGTATTTGTTAATAAGTTTGCCTTTTAACTCAACTTTTGTATTATTTTGTTAATGAAAAATTTCAAGAATATTTAATGAGTGAATTAATACTTGAATGAATATATTTGTATTACGTCACGTCGCAGCGAGCCGAATCGAAATCGGAGCCGCCTTTAGAAGAACTAAAGATGAACGCAACAAGGCGTTCCCACAGAGGCCAGGCCGGTTCCCCTCTCAAGGTCGTGATGAAGAGCAACCTGACCTTCAACCTTGGAGACGAGTTCTTCAGGTGGCGAGCTAATGACAATGTCGCGTAAGTATCTATTATTTTAAACGTACATTTGTTAAAGTCACTGTACAGTGTAATCTAGCTGAAAACCTAGCTGAAAGACACTGTAACTTAACAGAAATGTTGGGGGTTTTCTCAAGGTCTCGTTATGAAGAGTAACTAGACTTTCGACCTTGGAGATGAGTTTTTCAGATGGAGAGTTTGTTGTTGCGTCATTATCAACTATTTTCCTTTCGTTTCTCAGTGTGGTATTTCACTGTAATAGTCGAAAATGCTGCAAAACTAGCCGAAACACACTGTAACCTGACTGAAACTCACTGTAACCTAGACGAAACTCACTGTAACCTCTTTACTCTCTCTGTCACTGGCTTTAAAGATCGTAATTAATTTGTTTTGAAAATAGATATGCATCTATACCCCCCCCCCCCCTCCACAATATAGGACAAATAGGCTAACAAAAAATGTCTTTATCTCCTACAGTGACATTCTTGGTGAACTAGCCATACCTACCAACGCGTCATCACGCGCCGCGCCACCTCTACACGCGTGGGTCAAACCATTACCTCTCAAACACAGTGAGGAAGCCAAACTTAGTATGGAAGCCAAGCCAAGCAGCGGAGAAAAACACAGTTCAGAGAAACCCAGCGGGGAAAAACGCAGCGGAGAAAAACACAGCGGGGAAAAACACAGTGTAGAAAGAAAACACAGTGTAGAAAGAAAACACAGTGTAGAAAGAAGACACAGTGAAGAATCCAGACACAGTGTTGAAGCGAAACCGGATCAAGGCAACTTTCGCAGCGATGTGGTAAGTTGGAATATATTATTTATTGGATAACTTATGGATTTGTTAAGTGGTCGGTTTCATCGCTGTACCGTGCGAAATAATATTGGAAAAATCTTCTATAGGATACACTTCTAGACACTTCTATTCTAGAGTGGATGACAAGTTTGGATACAGGAAAATATTCTTCATGCCATACATTTATGTATATGTTCTTGCACTATTATCTATTTGTACGCTTTTCCAAATAGTTCATAGTTAGCAGGTGTTTTCCACAACAAGTCGGAGGCAAATTGGAGACTTGAAAACTAACAATAGGTAGTTGATATCACGAAGCACGGAAACACGTCCCACTCGCTCGCTACTAGAGATGAATGTAATAACAATGCCTCATGTATGCAATCAAATATTTATATATCTCCATAGGATGATTTTACATTACTTAAATTCGTCATTACATTTTTTGGATGAATTCACTAACACAATGACAGAATCTTTTGTGAAGAGTTCCGCTGTGCACTTCTCCAAAGATACCTACCATAAAGAGCCGCTTTTCTCGAAATCATAACCGCGGAAATTGAAAAGAAAAGTGTTATGTTTTTAAACATTTAAAGTACAAATTATCACGCTTAAGAGCACATAACTAAATTCTTTTCAAAATATTTTAGCCACTCGATACTACCGTCGCATTTTAAATGCCTACTATTCCATTCACTGGTAAAGTGCGCGCGAAGCTTCTAGGGTTACGTTTAATTTCATAGTTCATCTGAAAGTATACAAAAATAGAATACTGACAGACAAAACGAAATTGATAGAAAAACGAACTAGATACAACATTATTAAACAAATATATCTGTCCCTCTTACGAAAATAAAATTTTCTATGGTGGATGTATGGCCCGCGTCACATCACACGTCACATGTCAGGTCGGACCTCTCTGTCTAACCATCAACTTTGAAGCCTTATAACTTTGTTTCTGAGCAAGATATTTGAAAAAAATATTTTTTATGTGTTTATCTGGAACTTGAAATATTTCGATTAATGAATGTGCATATTCCCTATTCGCCCTCTAACTGCGGGGTGGGGTGAGATCTCTAGTATTAGCGGGAGGCGGAGAATAGCCGTTCTGTACGTTATACTGTATATATTCTGTGGTAGGAGTTTGTTTACAATTGTTGGCAAACTGTGCACTCCTGACTCGTTGTATTGTATGATATGTGTTAACAAGGCATCTCTAGTAGCTTGCAATGTGATTCCGTGCTATATGAATTATCCCATATCCAATAATAAGTTAAAACCATTTCGGCGCCGACGATACAGAAAGTTTTGGCGACAATATGGTAAGTTATAATCTATTTCCACATAAATGAGGAACAAGTTCACGTGGAGGATGGTGATGAAGTTTGGCCCTAATAAATGTAAGTTAAATGGGTTTCTTCACTTAAATGTGGTAAGGTAAATTTCAACTTAAAGGTAATGCGAACTGAAGGTTGGTCATGTTCGCATCTAAGACAATAGATGGCGCTGACAATACTTTTGTTTAACAGTGTCTCGGATTCACACCTCTTGAATGAGAGCGGAACGTTCTACTGCTCAGGCGCATAGACTGTTATTATCATAGACTTAGAGATTTTTTGCTTTATTATCATGTTATTATGTCTTACATAGCCACGAAAGAAGGTGTCTGTATGCACACACTGTTTAAATCGTCTGCAACACGTGTAAGGCCAACGATGATGATGTCAAGAACAGATACATGTGTTTCTGGCCTCTGTGTCATGTCATGGGCCTTTTTCGAGCTTTTTGTTTTTTTATCTTTATTTAGTAACTTTCCATTTTATTAAGTCAACTGTGGCAGTCGCACCTTTCTTACTCTTTCGTAACCTACCAAAGTAACAGCGGGTTTCGTTCCTGAAGTGGTAAGTTAGTGTATTTCTTTAAACTACAAACTCGGGCAGAAAATAGCTGAATTGCTGCTGTGTTTTGGTACGTTAAATGGGCTTGATTTTTGTTCAAATAAGTCTGGGTAAAAGTCGTCGTATTTCGTGTTTTGGTTTGATTTTATAACTTAATTTTACATGTCCATTCTTTTATTATTCACTAGTAATATGTACCAACTAAACTGCACGTAAGATTTATGAATAAACAGCTGAATGTAGTGATAAATGAACACTCTTATGGTACGGTCAGGATTTTTGTAAGTTTAACGCCTTTAATATTTTCGTTGCAAACCCAAGCGGTGGAGACCGAGTAGAAGACAAAAACGGAATGTAAAAAAACCGCCACCAAAAAAACAGCCCGCCAGAAAAGGAAATCAAGTGAAAAAACCGCCTGCCAAGGGCAAACCACCAAATAAAGCGCTTAGACAAGGCAAACCACCCCCAAAAAAGGCTCCTGTAAAAAGAGGTCAACCACCAAAGCAACTTCATCCCGGGAAGAAAGGCCAGGTACTGAGGCAACCACCTCCAAAAAAAGGTCAGCCACAGAGAAAACCACCTCCAAAAAAAAGCCAGCCACTGAGGAAAATACCTCCAAAGAAAGGCCAGCCACAGAGGAAACCACCTCTAAAGAAAGCTAAGGCACTGAGAAAACCACCTCAAAAGAAAGGCCGGCCACAGAAAAAACCACCTCCAAAGAAAGGCCGGCCACAGAAGAAACCACCTCCAAAGAAAGGCCAGCCACAGAGGAAACCACCTCCAAAAAAAGGCAAGCCACAGAGAAAACCACCTCCAAAGAAAGGCAAGCCACAGAAGAAACCACCTCCAAAAAAAGGCCCACCACCAAAGAAATCGCCAGCCCAAGTAGCCAAAAAAACAACACAACCACAGCCCAACAAACCCACTGAAAAAACCCAAACAAACCACGAAAATACTCATCGAACAACAAACATTCCAACAACTGCAGAATTACGCAAACGACTTGGTGGTGAGTTTCTACGATCTCCACATTTTAAAGCTGGATAAGCGGGTCTAATCACGATATATTTTTAGGTAAAACAAATATATTTAAGAGTTTAAAATGTTATATATATCTGTCGTTGCCATGTCGTAGAATTGCCGAAATCATGAAATGCTTGAGAACTTCATGAAGTGATCGCATTTTTATTAAATATTTCTCTGTCCATTCGCCGCATCATGCCTTTGCCAGATTAATGATGAGAAATCGTTTGTCGATATGTTAGTAAACGCAGCTACCTCATAAAACTGTCAAGATTATTTTATCATATCGTAATATTGTTACATTAATTGCCGATAGAGGCGCTGGAAGTGCTTTGTTTATTTATCAACATGGCGGCCGCGTTGTTTCTCGCAGTGAAAAAGTGAATAATTTGTCATTAAATGAGGAGAGTTCGTGAAGAGAGTGAGTGAAGAGTTCATGATGAAAAGGTACTCTAAAATGTCTGTCGGACTTAGAGAACAATTCCAAACATATTTTAGATTTTTATTAAATCATTTCATGGACGCCCTATTTTCACGATATGGCCAATCAAGAAATTCTTGAGCATTTCTTGATGTGGGCAATTCTACGATAAGGCCACGACATATTTACAATCTCCTTCGTGTGTGACTGTACTGGGTGGCTCTTGTTTCGAGTTTTTGACTATACGTCTAAAACTGAATTCCATTACATTTAAAAATCAATCACTTTTATATGGGTTCAGTTTCTTGAACCTCCTGCTTTAGGACTTTTGATGAGTGTCGGTGTGTTTATCTTTGGTTCTATTTACGCTTTCTATTTCGACGCTCCTAGCCTCCTACACACTATGCCGCCGCAACTGTCAAGTTTAGCTATGTAGGCGGCTCGAATAAGCTACTGGTTCCCGTCACGTTCAAATATTTCTGGACGAAGCGGAGTGGGTTTGTTTTAAACGCTTACAAGTGGCGCTAGTATTCACATAGGAAGGGGGGGTTAGTTACGCAATCTATACTTGTTGGGTTTGATAGCCGCCGGCATAATGTGGTCAATCCAAAGGTAACTTTGGCTTATCAGGATAACATTGACCTTCACTGTTTTTCTTCATTCTGAATCATGAAAAAGTATTGTTTTTTTTTAAGTATTGATTAGAACAAAAAAGACAATTAGTATTGTTTAGAAATACCACGAGAAATACGAGCGTATTTGTTGACATTAGAAATAATGTAAAATTTGTGGGGCAGTGTTACCCTGAAATGGGCTAAATTTAGATGCTGCTTAAAATGAGTGCCTACTCACGCCATTTGGGTTTCATCTCTCATTCAGACTAGGTTGTCGGTTCCATTAAAGATAACTTAAATCATTAAAAAAACTAGCTACTACAGGCTTAACGTGACGTTCAGTCTCTTAAGATTTTACACGACGTGATAACATAATAGGGGATCGGACTGTTTACCATATTTTATGAATTTACCATATTTTATGAATTATTTTTAAAATATAGATTAGTAGCAGACAATTCGCGAAAAAAAAACAGAATCGATTGAAAAACGAATTTACAGTGATTTTTTAAAGTTTCAATATGACTATCTCTTTCAAAAACGATTTTTTTGTATGGAGATTATATGGCGTAACCAACAAATGATGTCACAAGTGAGTATGTGCCTCTCTGACTAATCTTGAATTTCAATCCTTTATAACTCGGTTATTTTTAAAGATAGAGCAAAAATTCTTTTAGTATTCGATAGCAGAAACTAAGAAGTATGGATTTATAAAATAAAAAAAAAGTAGTCCGATCCCCCATTGCGTTAGTAATAGTAAGTTCGATAAAGTGACGCCAAACAGTCAAGTTAATAAAAACTCACGAACTAGATTGGTAGAAATTGGCTGGAGCGGTAACATACTCGGGCTTACAGCTAGGTCATTCGTTCGCCACCATTATTCTTCCTTCTCTTACGCACAGATATTCCTTTCACACGCAGAAGAGTTCTTTATTATCGCGCCTTGAGTAGGTGTTGAGATGTCTCTTGCACGTTTTAGGCGAGTTGGCGTTGACTCCAGGCACGACCGTGCCCATTGTGGCGACGACCGTGCCCGCGGCTACCGAGTGGACGCATCCGTCTCCGTCGCGAACGCCTGCGACGGAAGTTGGACCGGATTTTTTCATGACAAGCGGGATTGGGTGAGTTATAATTAAACTCTAGTGTGGTGTTACAATGAAATTTCCATTTCCCGTGAACGTCCACTTCCCTCGCGCGGCCATTTTCGCTTTGACGTTCCGCGCTCACTGGGTATGTTGTTTTGCTCTAGTATTGACAGGTCACAGTGAGTTTTCACTATTGACAGTGAGTTTCCGTTCTTTTCAGTGAGTTTGCACTCTTTCCAGTAGGTTTCCACTTTTTGGTAAAGTTATTTTGTAGTTCGATAAGTTAGACTGAATTTCATCTGTGATGTACTGAAGCTGCGATGATGGTGATGAATAATAAGGCGCTGGTAATAACAAAATACTATATTAGATGAACTTGAGTAAATAATAATAAAAAAACAGAGTAGTCCGCGTTCGATGTCGGACGAACCAAGAGTGAGGTCGGGCGACTGCTGCCCCCGCGCCGCAATGACGTGATGATGGTCGCTAACATGTACCTAGTACGTAGTGGCGACTGTTTTCGGCAGTAGTTTTAATAGTAAGTGCCCGGTTTATTCTTTGTTTAATGTTACAATACTCCAGACAATGTGAAAATTAAATGGCCAATTATATAACTGAACTGGCTGCTTTGATTAATCATTTTTAATGTTGAGTTCTCACTTCTTTTTGTTGGCCAACATCTTATTGAAAATCCTTATCTTTGCTAAAGGGTTTACAAACTAAATTGACGCTGTAGACGTTATTTTATTAGTTGCTTGGTCATCACTAGTCATCTCATCACATCACACACGATGGCTTGTCACCGTTGACGATTTGTGGATGAAGAAATCCGGCGAGTCACCCAGGGCCATAAAAGAATTAAAAAAAAAGAATCCACGAAGTACACCTGGCGCCATCTATCATCTTAATTAGAACTATTATTTTTATTTTTTAAAGAGCTGTCAGAAAATCCCCCATTAGAATGTAACCATAGGTGTCGCCAGAATGAACTCGCTAAAATGTCAAGTAATCGCCTTTAGTGACGTAACGGTATGCCCTCGAATACCAGGCTACGTGAAGCTCAAAACGTGGGTTCAAATCAAACCCTTCCGGCAGATATAGATTTTGATTGTTTTCTATGATAAATATGTAACTATTTACTGACACCATTATCACACGAATTAAACATCGTCTCCATTGTTACAGGTACTGACCGGTAGCGGCGCTCACGCACCGGGGGGGCGGGGCGTCGGGGCGAGGGCGGGGGGCGGCAACTCGATCCAGGCCGACGAACACTCGTCCTCGTCCGAAGAAGAAAAGTACGTTGTCTTGCTATAATCGACTCGGTTCCTACCACACTAGCGATTGTTCGGAAAATTCTCAGCGCGGCGATACTAATGTGAGACGGTGGTGGAGGTATTTAAAACGAATTAGAGTTACTGGGCATACTTTCTTTATTATTTTTGTATAGATCAGTACACACGCGAAACCTAAATTAGAATCAGCTCTTTTTCTCACGTCAAAACTTATTTTCCTAATTCAAAAATAATCTAAATGTTTACGGCCAGCAACAGCCAAAGAGGCAAAGAGGTGTAGGTATGTACTCATACCTAACATAATGCAACAGCCTCCGTGACCGAGGGGTAGAATAGGCTGCAAATCTACCAGAAATGTGTGAGGAAAATGAGAGGTGTGCTAGGAAAAATCAATCAATAGCATCCATTGATTTACAACAGGCGTCAGATACAGCGCGTCATACAAAAATACACTAGAAACATGTCACCTATTTGAAAGTACGCTGGGATTAAAAAGTGAAATGTGTATTTTATTAATAGGGGATCGGACTGTTCCTAAATTTGCCATATTTTATGAATTATTTTTAAAATATAGATTAGTAGCAGATGATTCGCGAAGAAAAAAACAGAATCGGTTGAAAAACGAATTTACAGTGATTTTTTAAAGTTTCAATATGTCTGACTCTTTCAAAAGCGATTTTTTGTATGGAGATTATATGGCGTTACTAAAACATGACGTCACAAGTGGGTATGTGCCTCTCTGTTTTATCTTGAATTTCAAACCTTTATAACTCGGTCAATTTTAAAGATAGAGCAAAAATTCTTTTAGTGTTCGATAGCAGAAACTAAGAAGTTTGGATTTATAAAAAAAAAGTAGTCCGATCCCTATTGCACTACCCTATCCTATTGCAACCTTGTTGTCTACCATTATAATATTATTTTTATTGCCATGTACTGCGGTAGTGTAGTGCTTGAGCACCGCTTTGTCGGCCCATTTTTTGTCAAAACAAGCGAGAAATGTGTGCGAGAAATGTCTGTGAGTGACAAATAAAATGTTTACAGAAGGGCCACTCCTGCCTTTTTCAAAAATAATTACGTCATCTTGCCAGACTCACCCTCTCACTCACTCTTTGGGCAAACGCTATGGAGCACTGTTCGCACACTGTTTGTGAACTGCGTGGCGACGCCTATAAACGATACGTCAATGTGTGCGTGCGTGAAATTTTGCGCTTGGCATTTTGTTCTGAGCGGACTCTCTGTCTGGAGCCCCGCGCCGCGCCACCTACTTTGTAAGATAAGATTGCCCATTTGACGTTTCCTTAAAATCATTACCACAGTGTTATAATTTATATTTTTATTTTCTAGGGCCAACTTCTACTGATCACTACTAAAATCAGCTGACCATCGTTTTCATCTGGGGCCTTACTTTAACTCTAAATAAATCTCTTTAGTAATATATGTACCTATACTTATAATCCTAATGTCCTTTTACGAGAGTATTCAGCCTATGAAATTGAACATCTTTTCGGGACGAGAAAAAAACCCTTTTATACAAAACTGAGCTGATATATTTACTATGGGAGATGCATATTTTTACTTATGTTCGTTGGGGAAAGTTGTTCAGTTTTATGGACTTAACCGAAGAATTGTCTATAGTCTAGAAGAGTAACTACGCTTCAAACTTGACCCCACCAAATGAATACCAAAGAAGCAAAACTATACCATACGACATTCGAATACGCGGTACAATGATGTTTTATATGACTCGGTTTGTAAGAACGTCGAAAGTAAGCTTCAATGTACAGCAGCGACATCATCTGCCCGTCTGTCGTCGTCGTCGGCTACTCTTCTAGACTGTAGATAATTCTTGGGACTTAACACTCAAGCAAAGGGATTAAAATGAATTATATTTCGCGATGTATATACCACCGAATCCTGCAGTATATAACGCACTAAACCTATAATTGTTTTTCTCTAATATCTAAAGCTATCTTCGAAAAAACTTTGCTGATTCTCTCATGGATCTCAGCATCAGAACTTGACCAAATTTATATGGGACCACACTTGGGGTAACCCCTTTCTAATAAAAAATAATAATAAACAAAATGGGGTGATAGAATATCGTTGAGCAATAAAAACCCCACCACTGTCGTTAAAAAAAGGGATAGCAAATTTGATTTTCATCTGATTTTTAGAGCTGTCGACTGACTTGAGTTGATTGTAAGGACGCGTCAATTGTACAATTTTATGTCAGTAATACCCTTTCATAAAAGCAAGAAGGACACCAATTTTAGGTTTAGAGTAATTACTACAGGAACAGGGGGATATCATTCACTGGTCGAATCACGAAGAGGCGTAACAAATTTTATCGATTTTTCAGTAAAAAGAGTTAATAAAGGGTTACTATTTCCACAACTTAGAGTTAAACTGCGTAAAAGCTTTGGAAATAAAAAATTTTCAATCACAGTGAATTTTAACGAAATTAGCTTCCACTTGCACTGTAAAATCAATAAAAAAACAACTAGGCCTCTTCGTGATTCGACCGACCTATTTCTTCGAAAAACTTGATACTTTAAACTAAATTCGATGAATTATTGGATTGGACATTTTGAATTTAGTTTTCAGACTTGTTTAAGGCATAAGGTGTTAACTAAATGAAGCAAAACCTCTCTAAAAAAAGCACACAAAAAACCCTTTTCAAAATTTTGCCTTTTTGTTGTATAGTATACGAATACTAGTCATAAAAAAAATTTGGCTGACTTGTTTGTTTGTTTGTAAAACTAATCAAATATATTAGCAAAAGGAAAATTCGGTTTCATGGGCTGAGAGGTCTTGCGTTATTTAGGGTGAACTCAGACGGACTGTTTTAACACTGCAATCTGATTGCAAAATGGCAGTTAGGATGCAGTTGATGTGACTGCATTAAAACTATAATCAAACTATCACCTGGGCTGTATCTCTGGGATTCCGTAATATATAACATAGTCTAGCCGATATAATGTAAAGTATTGAAATTTTCTAGTACCCGAAACCGAAAGGGTAAATTAAATAAGTGGGGACATCTCACACACGGCCATCTGACCCCAAACTAAGCACAGCTTGTACTATGGGTACCAGACAGCTGATATACAAAACTTAAATAGATAAATACATACTTATATAGATAAACAACAACCAGACACAAGGCAAACACAAGTGCTTATCACACGAATGTTTGCCCAGGGCGGGATTCGAACCCGCGACCCTGTGCTTTGTAGGCAGGCGTACTACCAACTAAACTACGGGGCCGTCGACATCGGTAATATCGGTTATTTGAACTATAAAAACTGGTACCTACTTGATTATTTTCCATTTCGATACCTGGCACCGGTATTAATAGGCCCGGTATTTATCGGTGTTTTAGTACCGATCACAAGCCCCGACTTCCATCAATCGTTAGATTAAAATTCAGTTCATCAGTAATTTTTATGCAGAACTTTGCAGTTAGAATACAGTCCGTTTGAACAGACCCTTAGTGGCCGAGCGAACTGATGTAGTTCATACTTATCTAGGTGCTCAAATAGTTGTAGCAATCACCAAGTGTACTTACTATGATTATTCAGTTATTTTATTTATCAAAATTTTTTAATTGTATATTATCCCATAGTAGATTGTATGACAATTATATGTATAGAGTCTAGAAATCTTTGCTCAATTTAGAATTAAAAAAAATTGCGCCTTTTCAGTAAAAATATTTAACGCCCTTGTCATACAGTCTACTATTGAATGATACAGAGAGAGATAAAATAACTGTGAACAATCAGTTACTATAATGGCCTCGATTCGGGATGTCACGCTCTATTCCTTAATTTAAGTTAGTCTGCACTTTTTACCTTTTAAAGATTGAAAAGGGACAGGAGATGGCCATCCTAATATTAGAGCTGTCAAACATCGAATTTGAACCTTATAGTCGCGTCGATTACACAATTTTAGAGAGCACTTAAAACATGTGACTTAAAAATCTCTTAAACTGACAGCTATGCCCTTATTTTAGGTTATCATTCGTTCATCACCTCTCTTCATTGGTCATAAAAACGAAAAGGATAGCTGGATTTTAAAATTAGAATTAGAGCAATGACATCGCGAACCGAGTCCACTATCAACTTTAGTTTAGGTACTTAACTAAAGGTTAACATCTCGATACATCTTTTTGCCGAAAAATACAGTTCGAAATTATGATAATTATAATTTTTCATTGTTTCTTTGCCTAGTAACAAAAACTTTTTTTTTTTTCTATTTTAAAAGTAAAAAAAGTAAACACATTTACACAACACACAGAAAAGATAAAAGAATACATACCCAGGTATAACTACCGTAAATTTATTGAAACAGCAACAGGTGGTCAAAATACGTGTGGGAGTGGGAGAGCTATGTCATGCTGTGAGCTCTTCTCCACAGATTCCGACATTGTGTTAGTGAATTCGCCCAAAAAAATGTAATGACGGATCTAAGCGATGTAATAACATCCTATGGAAATAAATATTTTTATTTTTTTTGTGTACTGTGTAAGACAGTGAAAAGGCGTCTGCCAGAAACCTAAAACCTTTTAGATAAGTAACTGAACCAATACCTACATAAAAGTAGAAATTAGTTTTAAAGAAATAATTGTTTTTACAAGTCATTCGACTTATAAGAAAGAATGAGACAGTATAAGTCTAGGGTTTAAATAGATGGACCGAAATCGACTGAATAACAGCCGAAAGGCAAGCAAAAAGTCTACAAACAGTTTTCCGATTACAATTATGCAATTACAATTACAATTATGCAATTTATTCCTCGTCTGAATAGACCCTGATTATTACGTCTTTTTTACTAAATGTAAAAGTACACCGTACAGCGCGATATAAACGAATAGAAATTCAATAATTATGGGATTAAATTTGTTAACCATGGCAACACCAAATGAGCCGGCAATGATTTGCTTAAAAATCAACAGTGTTGCCATTTAACTCCGAACGTCGCCTTATTTTTTTTCTATTCCTTTGTGTCACACTGTAAAATCTATAAAACTATTATTTCTTTGAAATTGTGATTTGATTATTATCGTTGTTTAGACAAAGAGCCAAATGACATTATTTTTGTAGTAGGTATAGCATAATAATTAATTATAATAAACTAGATCGTTTTACATCAGTTATGTGTGTAATTCGAACTGCGTATTAGGGTCTGGGGCATTGTAATTTTGACTTTTGACTTTTTGACTTTTGTAGCTGCAAGAAAGCTGCGCAGTGTCTGTCTTTATAGATGTTTAGATTTTGGTTCTTCACATGAACGTGTAATTTTTCAGACTTGTTGCATAAAAAATGGAAGATAGACAAAAATAAGCTCAATTCCTATCTCTTTTTATTTCTTTTGAGTTTTTTATGCGCTCAGATTTTGTATATTTACTCAACTCCATAGTTGCAAGTGAAAATTAGCACTTTGGTTAAAACAAGGTTTAAATTTAAATGTTTTAGTTTGTTCATATTTTTATGCATATATTTAAGTTTATATATGTCACCGTAAGATTGTGAACGCCGTTAGTTTATAATCTTACTCGCGATATTATAAACTTACGGAAAATTGTGAACTGAAACCAACCATTTACAATTTAACGTATTATTTCTCGTTAGTTTATAATCACATCGTGAGATAATGCGTAAAATTTTTCGCGTATTAGTTTATAATCACATCGTAAGATTATAAACTAACAAGAAATAATACGTTAAATTGTAAATGGTTGGTTTCAGTTCACAATTTTCCGTAAGTTTATAATAACGCGAGTCAGCTAACGGCGTACAATCTTACGGTGACATATACGTTGATTCTGAACTACTTCGCGAATTCGCATAAGACTAGCCGTCCAAACTTTTCTATAATATTCTATGTAATTTGATATTTATTATGTCTTATTATAGTCTTCTTAAGGTAATAAATTTTATAACAAGACTGATTATGTTATTTTACTCTGCATCTTGTTACACGTATTGAACCATAGATAAAGTAAGGTAGTATAGATCGCTTTTCCCATAGTGACACGGAAAAAGCTCGAAAATTCAGCTTAAACCTAGATGGCGCTCTTTTTGTATAAGCTATACGTTTCTGATTAAAATCCGCGAGAGGCGTTCCGATTTGTCACAACAAGCGGGTTCACTTAGGCTGTATTCCGAATCAGATTTCACGGCTCAAAGTACTGACAGCGATTACTCGCGTACCGATTCAGAAATCGCGATAATACGGCTCATGAGCGAAATCAAAACGGAACGGCGTTTGAGCGCGCTGAAACTGCTTATAACTCAGTCTTGCCAGATGTTGATTACCGTACCAAAACTGGCAAAATTGTTAATTATTATACGTATTAAAAAAGTAACGTACAGCTGTGAAAACAGCACTTTTCGCATGGCTAGTACCCAAAATAAGAAAAGGTACGCGAATTTTTAAAAATGGAGATGTAAATAGGCACATGAAATTAAAAAAATACAAAAAAGAATGTTTGATATTTATATTTATATTTTATCAGATTGCCTATGATATTATCTTATGTATGTATGTGCCTGAGTCAAAACTATCGTAATATATACATAACCTACTCGATACTTTTACTATCGAACATCTGGCAACCCTAACCTACAAAACTGATTGATTTAAAATATTTCAGTAATTTATCTCCATTTCATAATGGAATAACGTGATTTTAATTTTGTTCAACCAAATAAATATAAGAAACGTTAATTTTACATTTAAACATTTAACTTTTAAAAATAAATAAACAATATTTCAAAGTCGAATTTGACATTACGCTTACGTGAATTTCGCTCTGGAGCATGGGCGCCGTTAGTGGAAGATGGCGGCGGTCATGACGCAATCCGTGACGTCACAATGGCTGCCGTAATCCCAATGACAGTGATTCGGTACGCGGTTTTGGGTACTCAAAGTGCTATCAGCGCGAATCGGAACGCGGCCATAGACAACCGAAGTTACATTATATGTCAAATCATTACTCAATGATTCTGATAGATGGCGTTGCTTCTAAAGTTACAAAGTCCGCGCCCGCTGTATTACAACTTTGGTAAAATAACATTGTTTGGGAAAATAACAATGATCAATATCTCTGAAACTATGGGAGGGATCGTCGTCACATTTACAGGTTATCTTAATCGTCCCCGTCACTAAATGTTAGCCGTAGACCATCAGACAGCGCAGATACAACGAGCCAGCCAGCCAGTGTTCAGGCTGGCTGGCACAAAGTTTTCATCGATTTCTCGTAAACGCCTTTATGTGACGCAATGAAACAAACGCTATGACTGTCACAAATTTTGTCACTAAATGCTAGTAAAAAAACTTTGTTCGAAAACGCTTTCGTTGTCGAGATTCAGAGGTGCCAGCCAGAAGTTTAATACGTAAGTTCAGGCTGGCTGGCCACGCTTTTCGTTGTTTTTTAGCTAAATGGCTATACGTATCTCAAAAATTCAAACTGGATGCCTGTCACAATTTTAGGTGACGCAGTATTAATAAGCAAGAAATAGTTTGAATCCCTTCTGTTCGGAGATTGAGAGACCATGCGAAAAGCGGTTTTCAAGCTGGCTGGACACGTTTGCGTTCGATTATCTCGGGTTCTCTAGCGTCACATAAACTGAAATAAGCGTGATTAGCCGTCACCTAAAATTATGTATTGACCTACTTAAACGCGGCTCATTTGGAAGAATTGTCCAGCCAGCCTGAGTCACATTGGAAACCTGTGGTGGGAAAAATTAACACATGACGGAATTTATATATTACTGGCGAGACTAGACATACTATTAAATTTAACTTTAAGCGGTCAAGTATAGTGCTGTAGGTGTAGGCATTTCGAACTAACATACTATCGAACTAATAAACTACCGAACTAATGGGCTATCGCTGTAGGGTTTGTCGAAATAGGGTTTTTCGCACTAACGTTACAAAGCACCAACAAAGCATCGATAGAAAAAAACATCGTACTACGGAATTATCGGGTGTTCGATATAGTAAAAATCGAACCAGTAACTTTCGAATTCAAGTAGGGAACCCGATTACAGGTGCTTCGGAACGCAGGGCTACGCTGATGTAAGGATTCTAACAATACCCCATACATGCAAATCTGATCAAGCATATTTTAGAAATTATGGTGGAATAAAGAAACTTATACTTACATCATACATACATGCTCAGCATTGTTGAGTATTACCAATGTACCTCACATTTCTTCACGTTTTATAAAAAAATCTTGGTTTTTTTCTATACTTATTAAATACATTCAAAATAACGATAGATCACAAAGGCAAATTGTCTCCGTGGGTAAATCAACAAAACAGATTTCTATTTTTGCAATGAGGGTAGATATGCTAAACTATTGCTAATGCGTGATTATTGTCAGTAGGAAATGCAACACTGTTATAATAATTAATTTGTAAATAAATGCTTGCTTAGGTATATTCATAGGTACATTGGTAGTACTTAAAAGATAGTCACAAAATGCAAACACTACGCTTGCACGTAGTTACTCAACATAGCTTCATCATCGTCATCTGAGCCGGAAGACGTCCACTGCTGAACACTTTGGTTTCCAACGTGAACGGTCCGGCGCTACTTCCATCCACCGCAACAATGTGACAATGTTAAGAAATCCGGACTTTAAAAGTCAAATACGGACGAATAATAGGGAGGTAGGTACACTAGGGGTGCATTCCGAATCAGACTTTCAGCGATGTCAGCGATCAGAAAAGCAAAAAAATGTATGGCTGACAGTGATTCGGAAGTGTCGCAGATGACGTTCTCAAGAAAAACTTTCAGCAAGCCTCGAGTTTCTTCGTAAATAAGTCCAGAGATCCTCTTCACGCCGCCTCTTCCGGCTTCGTTATCCCCTGGATGTTATCCCGAAGGACCTTACGATGTCTCTTGGCGCCACCTTTGCCCAACCCTTTCCCGCCTTTTCCGCGACCTGTCATGTTAACTTTTTATTTTATATTTTATAAATTTAACTAAGACTAACTTTGGCTGTCTCCACTGATACAATTTTGAATTTGGAATGCGAGAAATCTACCGTGTCGTGCCTTTTATAAGACAAAGAATAACATTTTGCAGGTAGTTTACGAAATTACAAAAATAAACAGAACTATGAGACTATGTATTGATTTGCTAAAAGTTCGTCAAAAAAAACGCTAGCTGCGAACTTATAAAATGCTTATAATAAGACTTTTCTTGCATTTTCATTTGAGTATTGATTGACAACGCACAATTTTAATCACGGCAACAATGGCGCCTACAACCAAACCCACCGTCGCGAAGAGACCACCGAAGGCGCTACCTCCACTAGAACAGCCAATTTTAAAATCCAAGAAAAAAAAGAAAAAAGACTTCAGCAACTTCAACATCTACATATACAAGCTCTTAAAGTCAGTAGTTCAAGGACCGATGGGAATATCCAGGAAAGCGATGCTAATAATGAACGACTTCATCGCTGACATGCTGGAGAAGGTGGCGAATGAATCTGGGAAGCTGGTGGCTCGATCGAAGAAGACCACGCTGTCGAGTCGGGAAGTCCAAACAGCTGTCAAACTCGTGATACCTGGCGAACTGGCCAAGCACGCGAACAGCGAGGCTCTCAAAGCGATAACCATGTACCACAACAGCAAGGAAAGGGATTCGTGAAGCTAGCAAATTAATAAATATACCTGTATGTACTTACGTAGACAAAAACTTTAGTTGTAGAATTCAAATTGTACTTACCGTAATATTTAAAAAAAAATGTAAAATAAACATAAAAAAAAAGAATGTTGATTTTGTGAGATCTTGGTCTAATAAGGACCGCCAAATGTTTCTATGTTTCATTGGTTGCAAAGTCGAAAGTAGAAGAAGAAATAACTTAAACTTTTACAAATAAATGTTTTTAGTTCTAGATTATTGATTTGATTTGAGATTTCTTATTCGTACCGTAACGAGGCATTCGTTCTCTTTCCTGTTTTCTTTCTTGCTGGCAGTTTTGTTTTTCATTTTAAATTAATTTTCAAATTTAGATTTCTTACGTTTCGATTTTGTCTTTTTTCCGCTAAATTTCTCACTTCTTGTCCTGACCTCTTGCAGTGAAGAACGCAGTTATTCTTTTACTTTACGAGACCATGTTATTATCTTCCAGTTTTATAAAATAATCTATATAAATTCATAATTAAATTCCTTTACTGTTTACCTAAATTACTTATCTTTACCTTTTCCTGGTCTGAACCCTGGCTTAAGCCACACCCTAAAATATTATCTTGTACATCATCTTTCGTGTGGTGCTCAACGGCTCTGTGGCGGCTGCTGGGCCATAGTACAAGGCTAGCAAGTAAATACTACGTTTTTACGAAACTTTTACAATGCGTAACGTTAAAAAAAACAAGCTTTTATCTTCTCTGTTAGACGCATCTCGTCTTCATGATCAACAGCTCATACATACGTCCCCATCGCAGGGGTGCACAGGGCTCGAGCCCACCCTGAATTAGGGTGACTCGTTGACCAGGTGCGCGTTGGTGGACTTCACACGCAACCTTTGAATTTCTTCGCGGATGTGCGCAGGCGCGGTGTCTCGGACTTACGAGTAACTTAACAAAGGGAGATTTTGCGTTAGTTACACTTTGTATAGTCATGTTTTTTAGTTGTATATTATGACGTATATTTATTGTTTGATCAAAACGGACAAAGGAATTTTGTGGGTAGAGTATTGTTAAATGTTTAGACAAGACCTATTTACCCTCATACTAAAAATCAGCTCCTCGTTCCTTCGATAAAAAAAAAAAAAACAAACAAACAAACAAAAAAAGTATTAGCAGAACAAACATGACACTTTCTGTGCCTAGGGAAGGAAAGTGATTTGAATATTAAATGCACCTAGTTGTTTAGAAATGAATAAATAAAAAGTTACCAGAAATATATTTTAATGAATACAGTAATAAACAGTCCAAATCATCATCATCAGTACAGGCCGACATTGTTGAGTATATGCGTCAGTATCATCTGGGGGCCGTTTCACGAAGCTACAAGTTACAAATTACAAGTACAATTCGACGTACATTGCGTAGACAATGAGATAAAACGGTAAGAGCTAACATTTTAAGCGAATTGGCTACGCAATGAATATCAAATTGTAACTTGTAAATTGTTGCTTCGTGAAACGGGACCCTGGTGGACGTCCTTGAACACGGTCTTGATGTTGTCGGTGTCGGTGGCGGTGGTGAAGTGGTAGTAGCACTTCCTCGGCCTGCTCGCCTCCATCACCACGAACCGCTCCGCCGAGGTGGACAGGTTCTTGCGAGAACGCTTCTTCGTTGTCGTCTCCTGGAGACAAAAGGAATTACCAGATTAGCTGCGATAATGTTCGCATAAATAACGAATTTTCGTCTCTAGAAATGAATATTTATGATTTTAGTTGCGACGATGACGCTCATCTCATGTTAGGGTACATTGAAGAAAGATTTGAATTGGGTTCAATCAATCAATCAGCCTATTGCAGTCCACTGCTGGACGTAGGCCTCCCCAAGGGCACGCCAAAGCGCACGATCATCCGTTTTCCTCATCCAGCAACCTTCCTCAGGTCAAAGTCAAAGTCTAAATCATTTATTTCCATTGGATGTTATTACATTTAGATCCGTCATAACATTTTTTTGGGTGAGTTCACTAACACAATGGCGGAATGGATGTGGAGAAAAGCTCACCGAAGAAACTCCACAGTCGTCGCATCTTTTGCGTTTCCTTTTTTAAATAAAATATTGTCAGTTAGAAAATTAATGCTTATTACATATCGAAAAAGCCTGCTACTCAAACAATCTATTCCCATGGAAACCTATCTTCTAAGTAATCAGATATCCTATTGTAACCTTTTTTATACAATTTCTGTTTTATAATTATTTTAAACTTGTCTAAAGGCAAGTTTTTAATATCAGTAGTCATCAGTCCACTTGGCAGGTAGTGTGAATTGGGTTGCATGGAAGAAATTGCTACCTTTTAGCAATAAGGTCGCTGTACACTTTTCTCTTTATCTTACTAGTTTTCTTATCCTGTATTTTTATTGTGCGCATTAAATATAATAATATTACATTAATAATTTTCATTTCTAGAAACGAATAAATGCGTTACCCGGCCTTGTTTGTTCTGTACTATGGAGGTAAAAAAGAATCGTTGCATCGAAAGAGTTTTCTGAACTACCTCCGCAGATAAAAAATATTAAAAAATAAGTTACGTGTCTCACTTATTCGTACTTTTTTTTTTTTGTTCGTGGCACTAGTTAACTTTGTGCCAGTGTCAAGTTTAAAAGGTAGGGAAACTAAAAATATTAAATGACAAAAGAAAAACGAAATAATTTTGTATAATAGTTAGGTAGGTAAATAATTAATGCATGCATAAATAGGACATAAGCAAGTATTTATAAGAAGAGAATTAAATTTTAATATCATTACTTACAATAAATGAAGATAAAACATTACAAAAAATTAAAGGATACATAAGAAGACAGGACATACGAGTAGGAAAGGGCACTTGGAGAGACTGGAGGGACAAGAAGAGAGAAGAATGGTCATATAAAGAACAAGAGAAAAAAATATGATCCAGATCGCCCACATCCGATCCACAATCACAAACATCTGAATTTACAATACGTCTTCATCGTATGGGTTGTAGTCGACAACCGACCTCTCAAACAAAGCTGACAGGCTATTCGTGTCAATGAGTGAGTGCCTACGTGCTCGCATGCGCCTTGTGTCAATCAAGAGGTCTTAGCATTAGTGGCTTCCACTTTTGAAACCCACTGTACCTAACATAAGACACTATGACTGTTTACAATAAGACCTATTAATTTGTAATTTTGTAATTAATTTGTAATTTATTTATTTGTTCAAAAAAGGTTAACAATAGGTAATGCACTAGTCCCTGCACTAAGATACCTTGTATTGCAAGGGCTAGTTCCTTCCATGAGGTTCTTACATTCTAGACTAAAGAATAACAACAGTGCTGTCCATATTTACACCTTAAATACAATGAGGCCACTATAAATTATATGTGTACGATTATATGTGAGTAAATGTGTGTGTTTCTGTTTGCGTATGTGAGGTTGTGATAGTGTGTATGTGGGGATCTATATGAGGGTATGTATGTTGTGCTGTGTTGTGTGTTGTGTATACTTGGGGGTGTGTTTGTGCTTGCGTGATGATTGAGGGGGGATGAGAGAGAGGGAAGCTAGCCCTACGCAAATATATGCTTGGGATTGGAAGACCACTAGTCTCCCTCCCTTCCATCATGAGTGGGTGTGTGTGTGTGTGCGTACAATTGAGAATGATGGGTGTATAAGTATTTTGTTAAGTGCTTATTCTGTGTTCTATATTTTTCAAAATAAATTGTTTTTGAGTTTTTGAAATCTAATATTATTCTATATATTTTATATCACTCAATAAAATTGATAATAATAACTCTTCGGTACTGCTATAGTTGAGTGTGCAGAGCCAGTTTGAAATGTTCCTCTTGCAGATGTTTTTAGTTAGGTTAAGTATATTGAGCTTAAGGTTTATTTTCTGGTATAAGAAAGGACCAATAAAGCTATAGGATTTCCGAGCAAATTTGGTACGTAGCGTGGGAATTTTCCACTTGAAGTGACGAGATGTTTTAATAGCGGATTCTAGGGAGCCTTTGTGAAATCGTAGCACGGTAGATAGTATAAAAAGTTGTAATGACTATGTTTTATGCAAATAAACGATTGAATTGAATTGAATAACAAAACATATTGGTTATTATCTCAGAGGAAATAAAAGACGATCGCTTCGCTCCCTCGAAAAGAAAAGAAATCAGAAGTCAGAAATCTTTGGTTATTATCATTTTGTTCATGTGCATATTATTTAATGCAATAAAATAATTTGTCTGTTTCGGAACTATTCCAACATCTCAAAAATGACAGCCTCGGTGGCCGAGTGGTCGAGATTTCGACGCCTATTACGGAGTTCCGGGTTCGATTCCCGGTGGGGACACTGTCAAGCAAAAATCTCTTTGGTTAGGACCACAGAGTACCTTTTTATTTAGGACATTGCAGGCTGAATCACCTGATTGTCCGAAAAGAAAGATGATTCCGTGCTTCGGAAGGCACGTTACGCCGTTGGTCCCGGCTACTATCTAAGTCAAAGTCAAAGTCAATATACTTAATTTATTTCCATAGGATGTTATTACATCACTTAGATCCGTCATTACATTTTTTTGGGTGAGTTCACTAACACAATGGCGGAATCTGTGGAGAAGAGCTATCTAATCATTACATGAGCCAAGTCAGTGGCCTTTGGCGGCTCACTGACACCGGTTGTCGACCTTGCAACCCACACGATGATGATGATGATGATCTCAAAAATAAAACTTCTTTTTATAACTCATCATCAGCTGACCGAGTAGAAAAAGAAATAAAATGTTTTGAGAATTTTGAAAAGTTATGGTGTACTGTCTGTTTAGTTCTTAACTTAAACTTAAAAATCTCACACGATGATGATGATGATGATCGTACTACGAATAAGGAATATTCGTAGTGATCGTAACAACCACCCGAGCGGTTTGGCGTTATAAGTACGTTAAAATAAGATAAGTATTTAAAACTCGGATAGCAAAACAATTTCAATCCTACTAATATTATAAATGCGAAAGTTTGGATGTTTGGATGTTTGTTGCCGAATCACGCTTGAACCACAGGACGGATCGGGATGAAACTTGGCACACATATAGGTTAGGTCCTGGAATAGAACATATGCTACTTTTTACCGCGGGAAAACACTTAATTCCTTCAGGAAAACTCATTAAACGCGGGTGAAACCGCGGGCGGAAATCTAGTATGAATATAAACGAACATAAAGTATTTCAGTAGAGCGTCGGTGGCTTAGTGGCTAGGGCCGCTGCATTCCATCCGGGAGACGCGGGTTCGATTCCCACCACGTATCAATGTGTTTTTGATTTTCGAATTCATAGTACGTTTATTCGACGCTCTTACGGTGAAGGAAAACATTGTAATGAAACGCACATGCACACTCCTGCGAAGAAATTCAATGTGTGTGGGCAGGCAGCCCCAAAAGTTTGGATGTTTGTTGCCGAATCACGCTTGAACCACAGGACTGATCGGGATGAAACTTGGCACACATATAGGTTAGGTCCTGGAATAGGACATAGGCTACTTTTTACCGCGGGAAAACACTTAATTCCTTCAGGAAAACTCATTAAACGCGGGTGAAACCGCGGGCGGAAATCTAGTATGAATATAAACGAACATAAAGTATTTCAGTAGAGCGTCGGTGGCTTAGTGGCTAGGGCCGCTGCATTCCATCCGGGAGACGCGGGTTCGATTCCCACCACGTATCAATGTGTTTTTGAATTTCGAATTCATAGTACGTTTATTCGACGCTCTTACGGTGAAGGAAAACATTGTAATGAAACGCACATGCACACTCCTGCGAAGAAATTCAATGTGTGTGGGCAGGCAGCCCCATAATATGTTGTAGATCTGACGGTAGGCGGGGGAAGAAAGTGCTGGAGTGGAGACCACGGACTGGGCGCAGGAATGTGGGAAGGCAGCACGCGAGATGGACTCACATCTCTTGGATGCGGAAAGCACATGACCGCACAATGTGGAAAAATATGGAAGAGATCTATACTCAGCATTGGGTAGATAAAGGTTGAAGAAGAAGTGTGAAGTGGACCAATCCGCACTCGGCCTGCGTGGTCGACTTAGTTAGATTAGGCTCGGTACGGACGTATATGAGCTGTTGATGAAGTATTTTTGGATTGTTTAAATTGTGGGTAGTCGAGGTCCATTATAATTTCTCATCACCTCTTTGGCACAGAATTAATATAGTAGGCCAAACCGGGAGCATTTAGGGTAGGAATTTAGCTTACTAATTTTATTTCGGACTGATATTCAATTGATTCTACCTTATTTATTAATATAATAAGCTTTTATTTAACTCGCAATATTTGCATTCGCAGTATCAAATAAACTCTTTATCTATCTTACACTAAAATTATGAAACTGAGCTGATGAATTATAACTTCGGAGCGTCGTCGTCGTCGCTCTGTGGTTTACTGGCCAGGGCCGCTGCCTCCCGTCCGGGAGGCACGGGTTTGATCCCCACCACGTACCAATGTGTTTTCGAATTTAGAATTCATATATACGTTTATTCGACGCTCTTACGGAGAAGGAAAACATCGTGATGAAACCTGCACACTCCTGCGAAGAAATTGAAAGGTTGTGTGTGAAGTCGACCATCCCGCACTGGGCCAGCGTGGTCGACTAAGGCCTGTAGGCTCGAGCCCCTCAGTGGGGACGTATATGAGCTGTTGATGAAGTATTTTAGTATTTGTTTAAATTGTGGGTAGTCGAACAGTTGAGGACCATTATAATTTCTCATCACCTACTTTAATGAATATTACCTTTGGCATCTTTGGGACAGTCAAAACAGAATCGAAATTGATCGAAAACCAAACTAGATACAACATTATTAAACAAATATATCTGTCCCTCTTACGAAAACAAAATTTTCTATGGAGGATGTATGGCCCCTTCAATCCGCTCCTAAGGCAACTTCCGAACTACTTTCAGAGTATGAGTAATGAAAAAAACATTTTAACCATTCTGTTTATGCGATGGCTGCTGGTGCTAAAATCGATCGAGATTGTTCGTGTTTTCGATGCCTCCTTCCACCCGAGCAGTTTTGCTTTCGGGCCAAACACTCTTGTACCCATCAGGTCCATCGGATTGTAGAGCATATCTACACCGAATTCAATAGGAATACCCACAAACCGACAGGGTCAGTCTTCCTCGAAAGCCTTCGACAAGGTCTGGCACAACGGACTCGTATACAAGCTGTACAGGCTCGGTGTGCCGGACAGGCTCGTACGTCTTGTACGAAACTTTTTGTCGAATCGTCGCTTTCGCTACAGAGTGGAAGGTGTCCTCTCGTCCTCTCGCCCCTTAACGCCGGTGTCCCTCAGGGCTCCGTGCTCTCGCCCCTCCTTTTCGCGCTCTACACGTGCGACTTACCGAAGACCCCTCATTCGCAGATCGCTCTATTTGCAGACGACACTGCAATCTATACCTCTGAACGAGACCCCTCCACCCTTGTCTCTAGACTCCAAGCGGCTCTAGACGCCATCGGCGACTGGTTCCGCAAATGGAGAATAGAAGTCAATCCCGATAAAAGCACAGCAGTGCTCTTTCATCGTCGCGCTCGTGTTCGGAGATATCCAGGCGTCTCTCTGTTCGGTCGCTAGATTCCGTGGTCCGACCGCGTCAAGTACTTAGGCGTCACTCTCGACTCTAGGCTATGTTTCCGCTATCACTTGCAAAACGTTCGAAACCGCGCCGCGTTTATTATAGGCCGGCTCCACTCCCTCCTTTGCAAACGGTCGAAGCTCTCCCTACGTAGTAAGGTCCGTCTTTATACCGCTTGCGTCCGTCCCGTAATGATATACGCGTGTCCGGTGTTTGCTCATGCGGCTCGTTCCAATTTGAGTCCCCTTCAGGTGATTCAAAATCGTTTCATGCGCAAGGCCACGGGCTGTCCGTGGTACGTGCGCAATAGGAATCTCCACATTGACCTCGAGGTCCCCTCCATTAAGGAGTATATGCGTCAAGCGTCTAAACGTTATTTCGATTCGGCTGTTACTCACCCGAACTTTCTGGTGAGAAAAGCGTCAATTTACTTTCCGCATCCCACTACGCGATTCAAGCGTCGTCCTAGAAACGCTCTCACAGATCCGGACGATGAGATCACCGTCGCGATTAAAGCTGCCATTGCGTGTAGGCCACACACTACTACAGAATGCCCTTCAGGTAGCAACCGCCCCCGCCGGCGGGGACGCGGAACTAATAGTAGAATTAATTCAGTAAGACCCGGTAGGGGTCATTCTTCTCCGACGCGCTTCTCGCCCTGGCAACGTTCTGGGCCGCGGTCCGAGCCCGTCCGAGGGCGCCCCCAGATACGTTGTCATAAATTTCCTAAGGGGTACGAGCCTTCTGCTCCCCCGCAAGTCCGCGCCCACTATATTACCACTCTGGTAGAAATAGTGATTAGGTCCGTCAAAAAAAAAAAAACGTGTTTTCGATCAATAAGGACTTTCTGTCTCTTACGTAGTACAATATCGTCCTCTTACTCCCACGGAATAAAGGCTTTTCAACTGCACAAATATAAACCTTATAAACTAGAAGCTTATTGGATCACGAGTTTTTACAGTAAAACAAAAATTCAAAAAGAAAAATAATTTAATTGCATACAAAAAATGTCTTTAAAATAACTTATTTACTTAAACTAAGTTAACGACCGATCTACGGCGTGAAATGATACACTGCAAGGAAGTTGAATTGCGAAAATGAAATCTGCAGGCCTAAGATGCAAGTCTCTCTACGCTCATTTCTATACTTAGGAAGAATAGAGAGCCAAGTCTACGTGGGCTAACATGCCAATTGAGGACAAAAATAGAGAAACTTGTCTTTTTTCTTTGTTTTATTCTTTTGTCTTCTATCCCTAACATGCGCACTCAATATTTGTCTCAGAGGAACAAAAGACGATCGCTATTTTTGTCTATTTTTGACGTTTGGATCAAGAGAACATGTCTTCAACATATTGAGTTGAAGACAATGAAGAATTGGCAGCAAAGTTATGTTTTATTAATGTCCGCAACGTGAATCATACTTTATACGCATAAAATAAGTGAAGTACATCTTAATTTTCGTGTACCTATGCAGCGCGAGATGAAAGAGAGTAAAAATCATACAAATCTACAAGGTGGCGGCAGCGCGCTAGTATGTGATTTTGGCGGAATTGTGGCTACACAAAAGCCAAACCACAAAAAAAAACGTCATTGCGAATTACCGGGAATACATACTTTTATTGATTTATTATTATTATTAAGAGTTGTGTGTATCGTGAATAATTGTGTAAGGAGTTATTGTGTAAATTACTTACACTTTCAAAGTAATTTAAGTGTAATGTAAGTGTCTATTCTTCGAAGACTTCAGAGTCTCAAAACAAATTTTCTCTTCTCTTCCGAGAGTTTTGTCTACAAATTGTGCGCATCTTAGGCCTGCAGGTGAGACAAGATGAAAATTGATCATTTTAGGAATATTATGTCCTTTCAATATTCCTAAAAAAACTAATTTTCCGAACTAGATTAAAAAGTTATTGTATTAAGATTTGGACCTTATTAAAAGGGGTTATTTAGAAAGAGAACCCTTAATCTTTTGCAAAAGGTATTATAAGAATGGTGAGGTGCCAGCCAAATATTTTCTTGAATAAAAAAGGCGGGAAAAGCGTACGTTGTATGAAAACCCGAAATGGCCGACTTCTGTACCATCCCACTAAACGAATGATACATACATAAATGCTGTGACACTTATCCTAATCTATACATACAACTAAAGATACAGAAATACATACATTGATGAAGTAAATTCAGGAAATGATGTTGACTTGTTTTAAAAATATCATTTTATAAATATATTCTACGAAGCTATTATTTTTAAGTAGAAAGCTGCAACTAGCTTTAAAAAACGCGTAAATATTAAAAGCAAATTTGCGAAATTAGAATTTATCTTATTACAGTGCGCTACAAGAGTAGAATTTAAATAATGATGGAACTTATTCTTAACCACTGGCAACACCAGATAAACCGCAAAGATAGGTACAAAACGATTGGCTGAAAAATCAAGTGTTGCCATTTAACTCCGAACAGCGGCCTCATTTCTTTTTATCAACTATTTTGTGTCGGACTGTCAAAATCTGGGCCACATTATATAATGCTATTTATCTCTGCACTCGATGTTGATCAATGACCCGTTTCACCTGTTAATACGGTTTCTAAACTTCAATCTGCTATTAACCTTCACGAGTACTTTATTATGCTAGTTTCAAAATAAATTGCTATCTAAGTATTTTTTTATTTCACGATATTCGCTTTCACATCAGACAAAGGTGTCGATTCTAGCAAACATTTCTTGTCAAAGCTAACCAAAACCTAAGTGCCGTGAAAGTGTTCCCTAACCGTAGAATAGAATGTGTCTAGCGAAACAACGCAATACGTCTGGGGTGGTATTTCAACTTAGGAAACTGAACAAGTTTTGATAAAATAACACTTGCACTAATATTACTAGTGGCTCTCTGAGCTGTAGACCTCGCGAGTATAAATTTTTATGAAATGGCTTATTTATGATTTTTTTACGATTTCAACCCTTATTTCTCAAAAAAAAAACAGTTTTTTTCATAGTTCATCTGAAAGTATACAAATATAGAATACTGACAGACAATACAGAATCGAAATTGATCGAAAAACAAACTAGATACAACATTATTAAACAAATATATCTGTCCCTCTTTACGAAAACAATCTATGGCGGATGTATGGCCCGCGTGACGTACGGATGGCTCAGACGGATTTGACGGCTCCGTAGCCCAGGTGGTAGTGTATCTGCCTCCGACGCACAGGGTCGCGGATTCGAATCCCGCCCAGGGCAAACATTAATCACAAGTGCTCATCGTAATGAGCACTTGTGTTTGCCTTGTATCTGGATGTTGTTTGTCTATATATGTATTATCTATTTGTGTAATGTATATCAGCTGTCTGGTACCCATAGTACAAGCTCTGCTTAGTTTGGGATCAGATGGCCGTGTGTGAAGTTGTCGCCACATATTTATTTATATGACGTCACATGTCACGTCGGACCTCTCTGTCTAACCATCAACTTTGAAGCCTTATAACTTTGTTTCTGAGCAAGATATTTGAAACATTATTTTTTATGTGTTTATCTGGAACTTGAAATATTTAGATTAATTAATTTTTTAAAAATGTGCATGTTCCCTAGTCGTGTTGTTTTCCTGATCTGCCACCCAAGAGGGTTCGCGTTATTTCGCTATCCTGTATATATTTGTTTAGAAAGTCTTCCTATGCACGGCGCGATGCCCCTCTTCGTCGTACTCTCGCTTGGTCACCCACATCTTGCGGAAGGTGTCGAGCGATGCCAGAATCGAACCCCCGATCCACGTCGAGTAAAGCCGCTCTTGGGGCGCTGAGATCTGAAATGTAATTAAATGAGTTTATTAATTTATTAGTCGTGTGGTGACGGCAGAGTAGAATACATTTGTCACCAACCCCTACTGAAGAGTAGGTGGGTGTCGTAAGAGGCGACTTAGGGACTACACATTGAACAGGGAACGGGCAGCAGCGCTCTCTGATACAGTAACCTTTTAATCTGCGATCTCCAACCCGCCTGCCAAGCGTGGAGATTATGGCAAAACCAAACACTGAAGGGGAGGAGGCTCATAGTCCCGCAGTGGACTGTAACGGGCCGTTGATGTTGATTAATTTATTAGAGCGTCGGTGGTCTAGTGGCCCGTGGACAGCACATATGACTAACGTCTCTATTCTTCAAGAGCTCAATATAAAAACACGCCTGTCTTTAATATGTGTCCAAAGGTCTCTCTTTGTTCGGTCACGTCGCCCGCCGGGAGCCTCATAACCTTGGGTGGTCGACTAAGGCCTGATCGCCCTAATTCAGGGTAGGCTCGAGCCCCTCGATGAGGACGAGTATGGGCTGTTGATGATTAATCTATTTATTGGGTCCTGTTTTTCGATTTTTCTGTGTCTGTCAGACGACACTTAATATAACTGTCTTTTAGATCCTTTACACACTGCGACCTTTTGTAACGATGCAGTCGTCTTTCGTACTAGGTGGCCGCATACGCGTCTGGTAACAGCGCACCCACGACGTAGGGGCCGCGCGGTCACATGGGAAATTATTGCACCTACGAGGCGGGTTTACGCGCACGGCAGTCTAAGCACGCTCCACCTACGTCGTAGGTGCACAGCAGGCGTCGTGTTAAAGACAGGTAAAAACAAATGTTATGACGAATGTAACTGACGTAACAACATGCTATGCAAAAATTAAAAATAAATAAAACATACTGGGGAAAAAATCTGTTCCCATAGGAAAATGCCCCACTCACCCTGATCTTCATATCCTTGGGCGATAACCTCCTGATCTCGGCCAGCAGCCTGTCTCCGAACCCTCGGAACAGCGTGGATCCTCCGCTCAGCACGATGTTCTGATACAGCACCTTGCGAAGGTCCATGTCCGACTTCTGGATCGCGAACATTAGCACCTCGTGAAGACCTGGATAGGTTGTAAAGGGTTGTTTTTGTATAGGAGAATACTTATTTTTTAACTAGTACTCTTCGCTTACTTGGTATTACCTTCGAGATGAACTTTTTTTAGGACAAAAATGAAGTTAGTTTGGCTTCTAGGCGACATATCAAAATAAAACATACACCAGTTTTTAAGTTAGACCACCAGCAATCCAACTGTGAAAACCGCATCCGAATCCGTGCAGTAGTTTATGCGTGATGCGCGAACAAATATACAAACAGACAGAGAAAAGTTCCAAAACTAATTGTTTTAGTTTCTAATTGCTCTTATAAAAACCCTCATAGTTACAATTTTATTGTATGTACAGCTATTAAATGTAGTTAAGAAACACTCGAAACCATAGACTTATAATACACTGGCGTATAGACCAACAAAGCGTGCGAGGGAGAAGAAAAACTCTTACGGAGATATAGCAAGATAGAAAAGGAAAGCGAATCTATTGGAACTGTGACCGGTTTTGGTTGACAGGTCGTCACAAGTCGGCACGCATGGAAGAAGCTCCTCAGTATTTTTTGCGTAAATTGTGGTTTATTTTTAATAAATACGATTGTATTTAACAATGGTTACATGTTCTGTGAGTGACTGTGGTGTTAATCATAGAAATTGCACATTTCACAGGTATTTATTTTTAAAGTATTTACTTTGGACGTCGTCACTGCAATGATGCGTTTATTTTTGGTTAAAACTTGTCTTTTATTCTGTCAATAATATAAAATTATGTAAATCCTTTTGTGTATTTTAATATTTTGTGTAGATAAAGTTCTGTTTATTGATAATGTTGTTTATTTGTTTAACAAATTTTTCATTTTTCATTAGATTTTACACTAGCTAACGCGTGTTGACAAGTCAAAATTTTGCACGCATTATCGGGCTGTCAGGTTGACTACAAGTATACGCTAGTAAGTCTATGCTCGAAACATATGTATGTATGTACAAGGGGGACGTCTGCGAGGAGCGCAGACGGGTGACCTGCTCTGTATATAAGAGCTCTATTTCACCCTTAATCCCAGTATTGATGGATGCTCCTTTCATGATAGCGCCGCATCAGCTCAGCCGTACCGCGTGATACTCTCGGTAGGTGAGTTGTGTTAGGTCTATCCCTTGTTCTCTCCGCTTCTGGCAGAGAAACATATACTTGGAAGATTTTTGATTACCTTCACATTCTTCACCGATGAGATCTGGTCGGAACAGCACTTCTGGAGCCCGGAACCGAGCGGGACCGATCTGGCAACACAAATCATAATAAGAAATGTTTTGAACTTTTACAGAGCGATCAAAAGGGTAGAATAAAAACATTTAAACTAATAAAAAAATACGACTATCAAATGAACCAGAAAGTAAATTAACCTGTCGCCGCCATATTGTTATGTTTTTTAAATTCTTAATATATAAAAGAAGACACCGACTGACTGACTGACTGACATATCAACGCACAGCCCGAACCGCTGGGTCTAGAGATTCCAAATTTGGCAAGTAGGTTCCTTAAGAGGTCTAGGGGTGCACTAAGAAAGGATTTAACAAAATTCACCTCCTAAAGGTGAAACGGGGGTGCAAAGTTTGTATGGAGAAACAAGATTAGTTACACTATTTTATTCGAAACTTCACAGGAGTACTCCTATTAATAAATGAGTAAATACGTGTTTCAAGTTTTTTCTGAATTCAACCCTTGAAAGGGGGAGATGGGGTGACAAAGTCTGAAAATCAACATGAGTATCGTTTGTATGGTTTATCGGGTCGCTTAACGATTTTAAAATCATGTATGTGCATGGTACATGTAGGTGTAGGGTAATAGGGTAGGTGCAGGGTAGGTGTAGGTGTAGGGTAGGGTAGGTGTAGCGTAGGTCTAGGGTAGGTGTAGGGTGGGTGTAGGGTGATTGTAGGGTGGGTGTAGGGTAGGTGTAGGGTGGGTGTAAGGTGGGTGTAGGGTAGGTGTAGGGTGGGTGTAGGGTGATTGTATGGTGGGTGTAGGGTAGGTGTAGGGTGGGTGTAGGGTGATTGTAGGGTGGGTGTAGGGTAGGTGTAGGGTGGGTGTAAGGTGGGTGTAGGGTAGGTGTAGGGTGGGTGTAGGGTGATTGTAGGGTGGGTGTAGGGTGGGTGTAGGGTAGGTGTAGGGTGGGTGTAGGGTGATTGTATGGTGGGTGTAGGGTAGGGTGGGTGTAGGGTGATTGTATGGTGGGTGTAGGGTAGGTAACAAACAAAGGGAAAAGCGCGCGGAGACTGCATGTAACCAATGCAATCTCCACAGTAGGGTAGGTGTAGGGTGGGTGTAGGGTGATTGTAGGGTGGGTGTAGGGTAGGTGTAGTGTATTTTGCCTTAGTTCGGCAAAAACTATTTCCACGCGGACGAAGTCGCGGGCAACAGATAGTAACCCTATATAACTCGGGCTGGTTATTTCATTTTTACTTTTTTGTGTCGTAAATTAATAGCCGTAGTTCCAATTTTGGCCATTCCATAGACACTTTGGTAGGTCTGTAACTGTGAGAAATATAAAAAAAAACAAGCCGAATTTAAAAAATTCTCACCTCCAACTGAGTGCCGTCTGGTAACGTGTACTGAGCCCGTTCTGTGTCCATGGTCTCTTCCTTGAGCGGGTTGGGGGAGAGGTAGCAGGCGCGCTCCTTGATGGCCTTCACGATCTCCAGCTCGGCTGACGTGCGGAGGTTCACGCCCTCCTTGCGCAGGAGGAGTCTGAAAACAAGTCGCATACATACATGCATTCATGTGGTCAAATTTTGAAACTGGTACATTTTAAAAGTTATTTCACACTAGCTCACGTGGGAGTGAAGTGTTTTACCACGGTAAGAAGTAGCCTATGTCCTATTCCAGGACCTAACCTAATTTCATCCCGATCTGTCCAGTAGTTGAAGCGTGATTGAGTAACAAAAATGCAAACTTTCGCATTTATAATATTAGTAGGATGATCCTGCTGCTATACTCCAAGGAGCAGAACCTCAGTGGGCCCCAAGGAGCACACGCCAGAATTTAATTTAGCAATATTTTCGGGTTACGAATCGGCATACCTTACCTAACCTAAACGAAGGTGCAGAGAAATCGGACCCCCCCTAACATACTACGCGCTATGCCAGGCAGGGGGTAATGAAGATTGATGTATAAACAGTCGTTCATACATCAATCTTTGTACAAAAGGATTTATTTTTAGGGGAACTGAGAGTCGATTTAGATTTTAGATGTCAGATAAATTTACTTATTCTTAAGAGAATAGGTACTAATATTGTGTTGTCCTGTTTGTATTAGATTGTGCTACCGGTCATTTGGCAGAACGAGAAAACATTTTTGTTTCTACATGTATTCTCCAACCTCGACACTGGCAGAATTGTCATTATTGACAGAAGCCAAAAATATAAATATTGAATTGAGTTGAAGTCGAAACAAGAATTTAAAGACTATATAAACATGTACTGGCACAAAGTATAACTAGGGCCATAAAAAAAAAACAAGTACTGACCGGAGATATCTCGTGCAGTCCCTGCCGGCCACATCGACCCTCATGATGCTGTGTGGCATGGCGAACCCCTCGTAGATGGGCACCGCGTGCGTCACGCCGTCTCCCGAGTCCAGCACCACGCCCGTCGTGCGACCCGTCGCGTATCTGCAACGATCAGCATTGGATGGATTCTAAATACGTGAATATAACTATGGGAAATGAGGGCAGCAAACAACAAATAATATGTATATCGATAGATATCAGTTTTTAATAAAGAGGCTAAATCAAGCTTTACACCATCTATTGACCAGCATCTGAACTATTTCACATAGCAGATAGTCATGAGAGTACTCCTAAAACTGATAGCAGCGTTGTCGTGTAGATGGCGCGCTAACAATACGTGAGGTATTCATCCAGTCAATGCGGTTTTTGCGTAAGACTACTTTAGGGGTCGTACACGCAAAATTCTGAAATTTTCGATCGAATTCTCACAATGTTACTGTTAAACAACATCAAAGTTTGAACTTGGTTTTTGTTTAATGGGCCGCGCGGTTCATAATCTGACGAGGTTACAATCTCGCGAGTTCTAGCTACAATATGGCAATAGAATAGAATATAATAGGCAATTTATGCTTCTATAGTTGCATCAAAAATGCTGACTGACTGAATTCCAACTGCATTTAGTGGAATAGATGATTCAGAAACATGCGAGTGAGTGAATATCCGAAAAGAAGTGACAGATATCAGCGTGGCAGTAATAGATGCATTTTACAGCTGGATCGGAGTTCAAAATCTTATGACTACTCACAAACTAAGCACAGCCTGCATTGACAGGAACAGCGCTGGAACATTGAACGTCTCGAAAAACACTTCAGCGGTCTTCTCGCGGTTCCGTCGCGCGTTCAGCGGCGCCTCCGTCAGCAGCACCGGGTGCTCTTCAGAGAATGTGGACAGTTGGTCCTGGGGGGAACAAGCAATTACTGTTAATACAAAAAAAGTAGAGCTAGCCTTTCGTTGAGTTTTAAAAAAAATGTACTGATTGAATAAAGAGATTTTTCTTTAACTCTAACTTCTTTTTAATACAATAAAGTTTGTGGTCCACTTCTATTTATTGTTCTTTTTTTATATCTAACTGGGAAAACAACAATTCGTATACCAAAATTTATTCATTGGCTGGTTAATGAAGCTTAAAATAAAAAATAAAGAAGCTTTTAATTTCTGTTTTTTTCTAATTCTTCATACAATCAGGGTGTTATTTTCAGCTTCAGATTGCATTTTGGCAAAGGCCTCACTTAGAGTTCAGGAAATTATAACTTCATCATCATCGTCATCATTTTCAGCCCACATCCACCCACTGCTGGGTAAATTATAACTTACCTTGCTATAAATATAATTCCAAACTTTCTCCATGTCATTCCAGTCGGTGACGGTGCCGTGTTCCATCGGGTATTTGATGCTGAGCAGCCCCCGGTGCTCCTCTGCTCGAGGACCAACAAACAGCTCCCCTTCGAGAGCGCCAGCCATGACTCGAACATGCTTCGGACGACCAATGCTGGGGACAATATAAATTTGTACTGAGACTTTAAGTACACATTCTGTAACTATATTTACTCCACATGTATAAATTAAATTAATGAAGTATTCTGAATAAAGACTAAAATAAATACCTATATGAAAAAGTGTTTAATAGGTTGTCTTTCCTTCGCACAGCAACCAAAGGATTTATGCGTTTATTGACATAGGCTTTATGTCTTGACATAGCAATAGTATTTGGACTAGCACACTTATTTTTTTTATTAACAATACTTAAACAATTTTTTACTCACTAATTGGGGAACCGACATTTAGGTATTTGGTCACCAGCAAAACCCGCTTTGATTACTCCAGAACCCTAGGAACATAAGAACAGTATATGTATTTACATAAAAATATGGACACATTTTGACATAACACCAACATAAAAAGTTATGACTCATATCTATGTGAAAACACACTCGACGTGGGTACACTCTGATTTTATTTGCATAAATATAATTTGAGCATTAATTTGTATCCTTGACGACACCGTAAGACCTTTATAATCCGAACAAAATGCGTAAAAACTAGGAGTGCCTTAACAATAAGGTAATTCAGTAATATAGTGTAAATACGGTATATTTACGTTGTCTATAACGACAGGCTGGTTCACTATAACGTCGTTAAGCTCCATGTTTATTTTTCAGCAGAAAGCTGATACTTTTATCGTAATAAAACAGATTTTTCTATTGAATTCCAGACCCATGCACAACTTCAGTTCAGAAATGAAATGACAGTACGAACATGATGACAGCAGAAAAGTGACGTCAATCTAGGCCGGTTCTACACTTCTGCAAACGCGCCCAGCAGCGTATGTGATGGACAACGTTGAGCCATTGGACCGGATTGGGCAGGTCTAGTCAAAAATGTCAAGATTTCAAACCCCAAAAAAGAAAACAAATGTCAATTCAGTCCCTACGACACAGAACACTATTACTTGCCCTACGATGTCAAGTTGGTTCGGGAAGAAAACATTAATTCATCAATTTATACTGTGATAAAACAATAAATTAATTCTTTATTCGTGTGAAACACTTACGCCTTGACTGCTACCTCCGATTAGAATCAACCGTGTCTTATAAGAACTGCGATTCCAACAAGAAAATAGAAAATAAACTGTTACGCGAACATGATGCATAATTTGTTTAGTATTTGATATAAATATGTACTTATAAAGTTCATAGTTCAGTTTTTCACACGTGATTAGTCCAGTTATAAGTAATTAGCGCCATGTTGTGTGTAAACTAACTATTGTTTACTCACTAACTCAAGTGTCCAGTGATTCACGGCTCTTCTCAAGAAAAACTTCGAACATGGGGCAGAACGGAAGCGCCATGCCCGGTAAGTGTATTTAATTGTTATTCCAAACATGTCCGAAATGATTCTAACTGGAATCAGATGGAAAGCGGATGTTTTCTCATTATAACCTATAAGCGTGAGCCTGTCTGTGTCCTTTAGCGGTTCTCTAACGGACACCAGGGTTGTTGAGGTCGGCTTTCGACCTTAAAACCCACGCGATGAAAATGAAGAATCCTATAAGTATATCAGTTAAGTCATAGAATATAATATACATTAATGCTCTCAAGAAAACACAGCACAAGAATACAGATAAGAAAATTGAACAGATTGACAGCCTTATTGTTGGAGCAGCAGTTTCTCCCAGGCAACTCTAGAGTACTGAACAGTCACAAAGAGAAATCAAACTGTAAAATCAAGTTTTTTATGTGCATAGATTAGAAAATTATAAAAAAACACCTTACCTATTATTTCTATGAGACCTCCAATGAATGAGCACCATCTCACAATAACAAATAATTAAATATTAAACACTATAATAATAATAATATATTTATTTCAGGAAAATTCCCATATCATTATTTTACAATTATTGATTATTATTGATTGATTATTATTTATTATTAATTATTACTTATTATATTTTTTTTATTATTATTATTTTATATTACTATACTCTTCCTTTTTTTCTTTTACTTTTGTTCTGTTTTTATTAGTTTTTATTCTGTCATCTTTTGCAAATTAATAATTATTCAAACATTTATTGCGTTCTATAATGGTGAAAAACATATGAAGTAATCCTACAATCCTTTGTGTTGTTATTTCATTTATATATATAAATGAATGACAATTTTTTTTATTTTTTTGACGGACCTAATCACTATTTATACCAGAGTGGTAATATAGTGGGTGCGGACTTGCGGGGGAGCAGAAGGCTCGTACCCCTTGTGACAAATTATCTTAACTGATTCTCATAGACCTGTTGTGTCTTTATATGTTATTTATATATTATTATATAAATGAAATAACAATGACAAATTATCTTAGCTGATTCTCATAGACCTGTTGTGTCTTTATATGTTATTTATATATTATTATATAAATGAAATAACAATGACAAATTATCTTAACTGATTCTCATAGACCTGTTGTGTCTTTATATGTTATTTATATATTATTATATAAATGAAATAACAATGACAAATTATCTTAACTGATTCTCATAGACCTGTTGTGTCTTTATCTGCATGTACTTAATTATTTTATTGTTTATTGTGTACAATAAATGATAGATAGATAAACAGAAATAGAACCACACATCACCATTATAAAAGCCAAAATGTGTGAATGTCTCTAAACATGGATAATGTATTTTGGAGGACAGTATATTTATTATATTTTAAACTGAGACTCTCAAATCACTTACTCAAACACCACCACCTCACCACAAAACAAACACACTACCTAAACAAACAAATTCAAACGAATTGTTTCATAATAAAATAATATTCAAGTTTAATTCTTCTTAAAATCAACTATAAAAATACTAAGGAAAGAAATAACTGTTGCAGTAAAGCAGATTTAATAAAACTTACTTGTCTTGTCCATTCAATAGTAAATGTTTCATCTTTAGGTTGGTATTACAGTCTTATAGATAGTCAAACTTGGGCACTCAGATCATAGAATAATTAATGTGTTAAATGTAGAGTTAGCTTAGCACAAAAATAAATACCTTGAGGTAATCAAATAATATGCCTTGGTTTATTGTTGAATATTTGCATAAATTTTGATTATTCTTTCATTTGGATGTTTTCATCAGTTGAACATGAACATGAACGGCCCGTTACAGTCCACTGCTGGACTATGAGCCTCCTTTCATCAGTTAGTAAACTCATAAATAATAACAAGTATTTTTTTTGCAAGTTCACTAAAAACAATGTGTGGTGTGGTTCTTTGTGGAGAAGGACTTGCTGAAAAAACTTCACCACCATGCTTAGATTAAAGAGCGTCATTTGTCTCTTGCTAATGTGGTGAGCAGAACCTTATTACATAGGTTTTCGGTTGTTTTCAAAGATATGGATGCAGATAAATTAAAAAAAAACAAACATCTATTGTTACAAATTTTACCACACTAGAGACAAATATCCGCAATGCTAGAATTATCTGGATAAATTGCGCCTTATAGATTTCTGTGTACTATGAAGGCCAAGATAACAACAACTTGATAATTTAAATATTGATATTGGTAGATACATTGTGCCCAAACACCTTATCTTTGATGGCCAGACAAACATGAAAAGTAGTTGATTAATCTCTACTTTTAATTCTAAAAATTGCTGAAATATATTGTCATCTATCTTTTCTGTCTGTATGAGTTAATATAAATTTAATATAAATGACATAAAAAGAATGAATGAAATAAAAATCTCATGTTCTAATAAAATCTAATGTTTATGTTTTTGAGGGAAAATAAACTCCATTAGCTTAAAATGAATTAAAAATTTTGACCTCTAAGTTCCTATTGACAATGTTTGTTTTTGCTATCAAAATGGAATAAGTTGAATGAATATAAATGACTTATGTAGGTATGTAACTCTATCGAGTCGCTGCTACTTTTTACTGCGGGAAAGCTTAATTCCCATGGGTAAAATGGCGTAGTTGTGAGTGGACACCCTTTCTATAAGTGCCCAAGCAAGAAGCAATTATAAAGATGAGGGATGAGAAGAGTTAGAGATTTTTTATTAGCTGTAATAGTTGTTGATAAGTAGGTGCAAGCTCATACAGGCTGTAGCGGCGTTATTTGTAATGAATTATTATTATTATTTTGTTTTTGTAGAATACTACTTTTCTCAGCACAAGGCCGGTTTTTACGGATCCAAGCACGGGCTATGCCAAGTGACTTGATTCCGGTGATATTTCAGTGGGCGCTTGGAAGATTGTTGCATTGTTGAGGAATCGCCGGACTATGGAGCAAGTGTTATTATTATTATTATTATTAATCGTGTGGGTTGTAAGGTCGACATCGACCTCACACACCCTGTCTTGCGCCCTGGTGTCAGTGTTATAGAGTATAGAGCCGTTAAAGGTGATTGGTTGATTGGCTCGTGTCACATCACAATTACTTCCTTAGATAGTAACCGAGGCCGTCGGCTTAGCGTGCCTTCCGAAGCACGGATTCATCCTTGTTTTTTAGGATAATAGCAATTATAGGTGATTCATTTACCCCTGAAGTGGCAGTGGGCTGACCACGTCTGTCGCAGAACCGATGAGCGTTGGAGCAGACGGGTTCTCGAATGGAGACCACGTCTCGGGAAACGTAGTGTGGGACGCCTCCCTGCCAGGTGGACTGATGACCTGAGGAAGGTCGCTGGTGGTGGCTGGATGAGGAAAGCGGGTGATCCGCGCTTTGGCGTACTCTCGGGGAGGCCTACGTCCAGCAGTGGACTGCAATAGGCTGATTGATTGATTTGATTGATTGATTTACCCTTGAAGTGTGGTCGACTGTACACGGGTATCATCGCAAGAAGTTCAAGGAGTAATCGTAATTTTTTTCTGGTATTTCCTTTCAATGATGCCCTGAGTAATCTATATCTTGCGGTTTTTCGATGCTCTTAACTATGGTGAGGAAAAACATTGTGAATGAATGAACGAATGAATGAATAAAACATACTTTATTGCACACACACAGAAACATACAGTAATTACAGAATAGTACAATTGGCGGCCTTATGGCTAAGTTAGCAATTTCTTCCAGGCAACCGGTTGTTAATCGGGGTCGACTTCACACACAACCTATGAAATTTTACAGCTGAGTGTGGGTTTCCTCAATGATTATCCCACATGATGTTTTCTTTCACCGTAAGAGCGTCAAAAGTAAATAAGAATTCGAATAAGAGTGCGACTCGTTGGTATTTTCGAAATTAAACTATTGCACAACTGTATACGGACCTTATCTTTTAGCAAGATCTCAAAAATTGATCCAAAGGGTTCAAAATGCATGCGCTAGATACTGCTTTAAAATACCACCACGAACGCACGTTACGCCCTTTCTCCATAACGCTAAAATTTTAAAAATGCGTGAGAGACAAAAGCTTTTTTTTTTTTGACCGACCTAATCACTATTTATACCAGAGTGGTAATATAGTGGGCGCGGACTTGCGGGGGAGCAGAAGGCTCGTACCCCTTAGGAAATTTATGACAACGTATCTGGGGGCGCCCTCAGACGGGCTCGGACCGCGGCCCAGAACGTTGCCAGGGCGAGAAGCGCGTCGGAGAAGAATGACCCCTACCGGGTCTTACTGGATTAATTCTACTATTAGTTCCGCGTCCCCGCCGGCGGGGGCGGTTGCTACCTGAAGGGCATTCTGTAGTAGTGTTTGGCCTACACGCAATGGCAGCTTTAATCGCGACGGTGATCTCATCGTCCGGATCTGTGAGAGCGAGAGACAAAAGCTATTCCTGGCAGCCCTAATGTTCGGCCTAGTAAAAACTAAAACACCAGACTATCTGTATCAAAAGCTATCGTGGCGAAGCGAAGGAATGAGTAGCAACTCCGAACTTGTGTTCCGCCTCTTGTCATCCCGCAACACAAAACGGCCTCCTTTAGAGGTAATTTCAGATATAACGCGACTAAGTGTTGGAACAATATCCCCCCACCTTTTACGTAACATCACTTCTTTGAACAGCTTTAAGCGTAACTATAAACTTTTATTACATCTATCTTTATCTATCTATCTTTATCTTTGTCTATCTTTCGTTTTTCTTATATTTTAAATATGAGCAGGTACACACCTATTTTTCTTTTCTTTTTGTACTATTTAGGCATTTTATATATGTATTTATATTTTAACTCAGTAGTATTAAGAGCAAACACACTATCATACTTACATAATTTGATGCTTTATTTGATGGTTACGTACGTAACAAAGCGCGCGCCGACTGTGCCCTGGGTCCTGGCAGAATGATCAGCGTCGGAGCCTGGCTGCGACATTTTGCTGAGTCAGAACCTTTTTGCCAGCACAGTATACATACAATTGCATCGCGTTGTGGTAAGTAGGTAAGCTTAAGTATGTCTTCTTTGTATGCAATTTTGTTGTGTGTACTGTTTGTTGGCAAATAAATGAGTTATCTATCTATCTATTTCAAAAATACGATGGTACGGGAATCGAACAGCCGTCTCTCGAACGGGAGCCAACGGCCTTTGCTACTACACCAATGACGCGAAAAAGTCTTTGTCTACCCGTGAGAAAAGTCATACAACCATCTCTGATACCTACCTATTTTATTGTCTGATTCTTACCTGAAGAAAATGGCTCAGCAAAAACCTTCAAAATTCCTTATCCTGTACTTGTAAGGGACATACGCCTTTTAAACGTAGCAGACAAAGGCCGAATTCGCGTCTTTACGAAACGTCCATTTTGTGACTGGCTGGCCGCACGTGGGTTTTGAATAAAAAAATAAAAGAATGACAGGTAACTTGCAGAACTTGCACAACAGCTGATCGTCAGCTGTTCGGCGAAATATATTGCACAGAAAAAAATGTACCGAGAGGGTTTTATTCGTATTCATATCCAATATAACTTTAACTTTGCGTCTGAACGTACTTACTGCATTAAAACAGGGTTCCTTTTGTAACGAGGCATTCGTCCTCTTTCCTGTTTTATGACTGGCAGTCTTGCTGGCAGTTTTATCTTTCATTTTAAATTCATTTTCAAATTTTGATTTCTTACGTTTCTATTTTGTCTTTTTTCTGCCAAACTCTTCACTTCTTGTCCTGATCTCCGATAGTAAACAGCTTATCTACTATTTTCTACCGTTTTCCATGATGGTTATATAATATATAAATTCCTTTTCTTCGGACTGAACCTTGGTTATTGCCACATAACCCTCTACAACACTCTTCGTGTAGTCACACTTTTATATACCAGTTTCTGTAAGTGATTATGCCACTACTGGTCAGCTTACGTAGCTGCTTTATAAGTACGGTTAAAAGGTAGAATGTTAATGGAACAGCAATGTATGTTTGTAAAAAATAGCTCTTTTGTTAAGGTCGGAACAAAGACTTATGCTGTTCCTTTATGAGAAGGAAAGTCGAAATTAATGTATTCAGTAAGTATTGTATGAGATTGCCGTGTGGTGACGGCAGAGTAGAATACATAATATGTCACCAACCCCTACTCTTCCCGTGGGTGTCGTAGGAGGCGACTTAGAGACTACACATTGAACAGGGAACGGGCAGCAGCGCTCTCTGATACAGTAACCTTTTATCTGCGATCTCCAACTCGCCTGCCAAGCGTGGAGATTATGGCAAAACCCTCCACTTAAGTGGAGAAGGCTCATAGTCCAGCAGTGGACTGTAACGGGCCGTTAATTTGATTGATTTGTATGAGATTGTATTCTACTTTAACTATTGTTATTGTCACTATTGTCTATCTTCTGGACATATAAGTCCCAAGGTGCCAGCTGAGGTGCTCGAGCCTACTCGAAATAGGGCGCGCGCCGATTAGGCACGCCAATCCCTAGGCCCCGTCTATTTATCTAAGGAAAATGATCGCACATGCGCCTTTTCACGAACTCCCACTGGGATCTCATCAACAGCTCATATACGTCCCCACCAAGGGGCTCGAGCCTACCCTAAATTAGGGTGATTAGGCCTTAGACCACGCTGGCCCGGTGCGAGATGGTCAACTTCACACACAACCTTTGAATTTCTTTGTATTCTTTGGTTTCTATCTACCCGAAGGGCATTCTTAGTGTAAGGCCTACTCGCAATGGCAGCTTGAATGGCGTATGTATGTATAAGGGGGACGTCTGCGAGGAGCGCAGACGGGTGACCTGCTCCATATACAGGAACTATTTCACCCTTAATCCCAGTTTTGATGGATGCTCCTTTCATGATAGCGCCGCATCAGCTCAGCCGTACCGCGTGATACTCATGGTTGAGTATGAATGGTGACGGTGATATCATCGTCCGGATATCTGTAAGAACCGTGTAGGTGGTTGCCATTTAGCTAAACACTCGCCTATTGCAAGATATCCATCCATCTACTGCTAACTGCTATCACAACTGCTATGCTATTTATTCCATAAAGGTCAAACGCAGGTCAAACTGACGTGTGATCATAAAAAAAACAAAAAGAATTCTGAATCTGAAAAAAAAAACAGCAATATACGCGAAAGTTTGTAAACTTACTTGTACATATGTATGGATGGATGTTTATTACTCTTTCACGCAAAAACTACTGAACGGATTGGGATGACATTTGAAGTAGAGATAGTTTGTACCCTGGATTAACACAGGACACTTTTTACGGGAAAAAGTCTTATTCCCACGGGAAAATCTTACACAACGCGAGCGTAGCCGCGGGCGGACCGCTAGTCATCTATATAATTTAAAATACTATCAATCAATTAAAAATAGGCTTTATTGTACTGCATTTTATTCTTCTACCATTTAATTTCTCAGTACACCTTTGCTTTTAAGAAAAATACACATAATACTCTAATTGTGAACATGTAAGGATCAAAATTACTTGTTCACGTCCTTATCAATGTCCCATACAGTTAGACCAAGCAGCTGGTCCACAGCTGTTTATAAAAAAAGTTACCTGAATGTAAAAATATTGAAAATAACCCTTATGGTGTGGGATGCGGGTTGAAATTGCTTTTAAGATATTTTTAGCAGAGTATCTTAGTTCTTTCTGAAGTTTTTAAAACTATACTGTAATGATCCACGTCTCGGGAAACGTAGTGTGGGACGGACTGATGACCTGAGGAAGGTCGCTGGTGGTGGCTGGATGAGGAAAGCGGGTGATCGTGCGCTTTGGCGTGCCCTTGGGTAGGCACACGTCCAGCAGTGGACTGCAATAGGCTGATTGATGACTGTAATGATCAAAGAAGCATACAGAATACTATTCAAGAGGCCCTTGGTAGAAACCGCACCCGCCGGCGGGTTCGCGGATCTAATAACGATATAAAAACAATAATGAACGGAAAATACTAGTATTATTGTGAAAAAAGCGTGGGGTGCCATATTTTTCGTACCTATATCGAGCAACCCACGCTCTTTTTTTCACAATAATACTAGTATTTTTCGTTCATTATTGTTTTCAGCTTATATTAAGAATTATTTTTCACTTTTTAGTTTTTTTTTAAACATTATTTTTTAAAGGCATTTTATGCATGAATACAATTTATTTTTGAAAAAATATTTTAATTTTGGAAAGCATAAGTTGGAGTAATTAATTCGACCTATAAAAAAATCATGCGAAGAACAACACAGATATACACGAACCTAGCAAGTTAACTACATTATTATTTAAGTGTTCTGACTTCTGACCCTACTTTTAATTAAACGAAGCTGCAATTTTATACATCCTCCTCAAATATCGTCCTTAAAAGCGTACAATTTCAAATTACGAACGTAATGCTGCGCTCTCAGCTTCCATTGGCCAGCCGCCACGCGACGGCGCGTGCGCAGGCAGATGGTTCATTTTTTTCTTTTTGCTTACACGTGACGTCTTTGTACAGCTTTCGCGGTAAATGCCGACGTGGGTTTTTGTGCAAAGCCCTGCTGCAATATTATCCAGACGATATATACAAAATTCTTATGGTTAAGAGGCTTGGCAGAAATTGCTACCTTAGCAATAAGGTCGCCTGTCTGTACACTCTACTGTTGCTTGGAAAATAGAAAGCGTAGAAGTAGGTGGTAATGTTCTTAATCTTTGTTCCTCTTCGTTCTTTGTCTTTCGTTGTTTTGTCTTCTTTGTTTATCTTTTCTTCCGTTTCGGGCAACCGTCCAAAGTAATGCATTGTCTTTTGAAATACGTGTAGGTTTACTTTATATATATATATTTATAATACTACGCCTTCAGTAAGTGCTAATTGCCATGACTTGCAGATGCAGATAAATAAAGGTACCTTAATAATATTCATCAACAGCTCATATTATACGAGGGGCTCGAGCCTACCCTGAGTTAGGGCGATTAGGCCTTAGTCGACCACGCTGGCCCAGTGCGGGTTGGTCGACATAATATTTATTGAACCAAACAAAAGGTAGCCTGAAAGAAATTATTAAGAACTAGCGGTCCACCCGCGGCTACGCTCGCTTTGTGTAATATTTTCTCGAGGGAATAATACTTTACCCCGTAAAAGTATCCTATCTGTTAATCCAGGTTACAAACTCTTTCCATTCCAAATTTCATCCAAATCCGTCGAGTCATTTAAGCGTGAAAGCGGAACAAACATCCAAACATCTAAACATCCAAATCTTACAGATATCTATCTACCAGTGGTCGCCAACCAAGCAAAACTAAATCTTTGAGTTTGAATTATTTATGTATAGTATTTCAATTTGAAATAGATATTAAAGAATTGAGTAGCGAAGAATTGATTATATTTGATTGAGAATTAGAGACTAATATTTGATAATTTAGTATTGTTTGGAAAATAATACACCGTGAAATTTACATCGTTTTGTTCCCGCCGTGTAGTGATAGTACCCGTCAAACTGAACAACTTTTCACGAAAAAAAAAATTCCTGCTACAAAAAAATTTTTGGTCTCCATACAAAGTGAGACTCCCGACCGACCCATTTTGTATGGAGAGGCCAAAAAATTTTTTGTCACAGGAATTTTTTTTTCGTGAAAAGTTGTTCAGTTTGACGGGTACTATCACTACACGGCGGGAACAAAACGATGTAAATTTCATGCTGTATAGGTCCAATTTACTTTACTTACTTACTAATTAATAAAAAATTAAATTATATTTTTACAGTTTTTCAGTTGAATGTGCGACTTAGAAAATTACAAAAAAAAAAAAAAAACAACATAGAATGAAAGGTCACTCAGGCTGTGTTCTGGACTCGTTCTAGATAGTGGTTAATTGAGTTGACTAGCCGATAGAGGGCGGTGCGTGGCATTCCTATAAGGTCACATGCACTTTGACCACTACACCTGATCACCCGTTCTCCCTTTGTTGCTAGTCAATTTATTCACACCTACTTACACACACACAACACACCCACATTTTTCTTTGGCACAAGCACTTAGTAAAAATTGTAACAGAAATTGTCGATATTAGGGAAGCTGAAACTTGTAACACAGTTTTTACTACCACAACCTTCAGAATAACCACATTAAATAAAATTGTCATTGTATTGTGTTAGGTATGTGTAAACTGTACATACATACCTATACCTCTTTGCCTCCTTGGCTGTTGCTGGCCGTAAACATTTAGATTAATTTGAATTAGGAAGATAAGTTTTGACATGAGAAAAAAGAGCTGATTCTAGGTTAGACTGCGCGTGTGAAAAGATCTTTGGAAAAAGTAAATAAAAAAGCATTTCGTGTAACATCCATCTTTTAGTTGAAATACCGTGTCCACCTACGCTTTATATTGTTACAAATAAAAATTTATTATTATTATTTGAACGACCGCAGGAACTTCTAGAAGACTTTTAGTCATAACATAGTATGGACTTTTAACATAGACAGGCATAGTATGAATATATTTTTTTTGTAAGTTTACCTTCAATCTCGATAATTTCCACCAAGAAACCTTTTCTGTCACTAAATTTAAACATTCTACCTTATGTTATAACCTTTGAAGATATAATATAAACTAAAGCGTTTTCCGTGCTTCGAAAGGCGTGTTAGTTAAGTCTTTGGTCCCGGGTACCACTATCATAAAAATCGGATTCAACCACGGGATTCAACCAAGTCAATGGCTGTTGAAGTCGGTTGTCATACAACATTTATTGGCCATTTGGCCTAAAGATCTGGACTATACTGCACAGTAAAGAGCATGTGTGTAATAATGGTTAATTATGTTAACTGGCCGATAGAGGTCGGTAGGCGGCATTCCTATAGGCACACAATATAGGTACTCGTATAATAGTAGTGCCTATTATAAGGTCACACGCACTTGCTGTTAACCACTTAGACACACCTGATCATTTGATCACCCATCTTCCCTTTGTTGCTAGCCAATTTATTTACTTATTAATTTATTTATTTTTTAAGTAGTAACGGCGAAGTCAAGCGCCCGCAGCTTTGTGTAGATGAGTTGGTGAATAGGGCAGTGGACTGACAAATCAATTGAGCTACTTTTTGGGGCCGTTTTCGAAAATTTTATAACAAAGCTAGGCTAACCAGACCTGACAATGCTATAAGACTCTTTTCTTTGTGTTGATAATGACTGGTCAATTAAGTTGACTGGCCGATAGATGTCAGCATTCCGATAAGGTCATACGCACTTATTACCTTGGACACACCTGACTCCTTCGAAGCCTGACACCTATCCTCCCTTAGTTGCTAACCAATTTACTAGTGGCTTTATGAGCTGTAGACTTCGCAAGTCGGTCTATTTGCGTTTTCTTTTTTTTGGCACTAGTAGACTTTGTGCCAGTATCAAGTAATTAATTTATATTACATAGGTGTACAAGGTAGGGAAACTGAACGCGTATAATGAAACACAGGAATATTTTCCACCATCTATTACACCCCTTCACGCCCCGACGACCCCTTGAAGTTCATGAGAATAGTTTAAAAGTTTTGTGACTTTTTTAACATTTTTCAAAATGGCTAAAATATGTTTTTTTTTTCTTTTTCAACCACCATATCTCCGCTATTTTAAAGGTTTTGAAAAAGTGTATCGACAAGAAAATCTATATAATGAACCTGCTTACAAAACTGGAGAACCAGTTGGAGTGGTAATTGGATAGGACAGCGCTTACCGGTGTGGTTGAAATCAAGTTGAAATCTTCGATAGCTTACGTTTTCCTTGTTCACCCCATTCACAGTTTTTGTTGGTTTTTGTACGTACACACACTCGCGAGTGGTTTTTAATGTTTTTATTGTAAATTACATGGTTTAACACATTTTTTCTCACACCGGTGTAGAAGAAGCTCCGTTTTGAATCAACGACGAATAGAAAGTGAAAAATGACATTTGGCTGTCATGTCACGTTGAACGAACAGTGAATGATTTATGGCACTCGTTCGATGTGAGCAGCAATATCTTCATTCTTGAGTTTTTCTTTCTTCTCAGTTGCGCTTATGTAAAGGAATAAGGAACAAGAGGGATGGGGATATAACACAATAAATGTGACCAATTTAAATTGTATTATTTTATCAAACAAAATGAGCGGCAAATTTAAATTATGTTTTGTCCTGTTTGATTGTGCGTTCAATGGCGTTAACACCAGTTGAAATATACATTTACGAGTGTTTTAAAATTATTGGCTTAATTAAGCGTCAATGGTGTTGTGTAGGCCGATGATTCTCTTCCGGAAGGTGCTGCATCTAACTCCAAATTTTTTACAAAATTCATATTCAATTGTATGTCCGTTTACTATAGAATACAATATATTTTACTATCAAACTAATATTATAAATGTGAAAATATATTTGGATATTTAGATGTTTGGATATTTGTTCCACTTTCACGCCTAAACTACTGGACGGATTTGGACGAAATTTGGAATGAAGATAGTTTGTAACCTAGATTAACACATAGGATACTTTTTACCAGGAAAAGTCTTATTCCCACGGGAAAATCTTACATAGCGCGAGCGTAGCCGCGGGCGGACCGCTAGTTACTGTATTATTTTTAATCATGAGAAAATCCGCATTCGCCGGCGAAGAAATTCAAAAGTTAGCCAGAGTGGCCGACTAAAGCCTGATCATCCTAATTCAGGGGTAGGCTAGAGCCTCTCGGTTGATGATAATTAGAAAGAAGGATGGTCAGAAAAATCTAGGCACTTAACTAATTTACAACACTATGCGGTTTCCGCTAGCTACCGCTTCCTTACCTATGCTATCGAAAAGATACTCAATAGGGAACATGCACAATTTTTTTAAATTCATTTATCGAAATATTTCAAGTTCCAGATAAACATATAAAAAAATATTTTCCAAATATCTTGCTCAGAAACAAAGTTATAAGGCTTCAAAGTTGATGGTTAGACAAGAGAGGTCCGACGAGACATGTGACGTCATATGTGTCGCGGGCCATACATCCGCCATAGAAAATTTTGTTTTCGTAAAGAGGGACAGATTATATTTGTTTAATAATGTTGTATCTAGTTTGTTTTTCGATCAATATCGATTCTGTTTTGACTATGAAAAAATCTAATATTTTTTTTTATACATGTTCCCTATTTGCGTCGTAATAACAGATGCTGCAGTACAACAGTACTGTAACAACGATTATAATAACTATACGCATCTTCCGTACACATGCCTTTAAAAAAACTGGATTGATTGACGGCACGCGCCACCTTTTGCTATTTTTGATTGACATGTGCGAAAGAAAGGAGGTGTTTCTAATACTAGGGCAGGCCCATAACACACGTAATGTCTATCATATAGTACTGTCTACCCTGCAGTGTTTGACTGGGTGATTGTATATTATTATTTTATTTTTCCTATTATTAAATAATCCTTTTTTACCTTTTTTACTTTCCCTATTTACCCCCACATGCCCCCACCCCAATACGTTAAACAAACAAGTCGGTTACATAAAGATACAGGCCTCGCCTAGTTTGGGGACCTCTGTTTACCGCAAATGGACTTAGACATAATATTTTTATTTTCCTTTCAAAATTGTAATTGATTTATTGTCTAAGTTATTTCTGTTACTAAATAAATATCTTTGTTTGTTTTTTGTTGTTTTTGTATGTAAATATAAGCTGTTCATTCGTTTCTAAAATTACAGCTAAAACTAACAGTGCCATCTATCGGAGGAAGACACGCTTATCGTTCCGAGCTATGATGACAGATCACGCTGTCAGTTTTAGTAATCTCAGAGTCAGAGTTAGAGTTAAAGTTCCCAAAAAGGTGTAACAACACCTGAGAAAGAAATTTTTCCGCGGTAAAAAGTAGCATCCTTGGCTACCAAACTACATTTTGTACCAAATTTCATCGAAGTCGGTTCAGTAGCTAAGCCGTGAAAGCGTAACAATGATAAGGAAAAATTACTTTGGAATTTATAATATTATTACTTAGTAAAGATCTAGTTTAAACGCTGTCGGGTATCGGGTATAATTATCTTAAATATAATTTAAATTGCCCTTTCAACATTAAACTAAAAAAAAATTATAAAATAAAAGACACCTTTCTACTACGCTCAGCATATGTCAGGGCTCCTAATGCGTATGGAACATTGTATGGAACCCTCCCTGTCGCCGGATGTTCCATACATGTCAATTAAAGTTGTTCTTTAGCTTTCACCTTTTAAATATAGAAATGTCAACTATATTCATTCGTATGTCCCTTGCAGGGTAAGTAGGGATGAGACAAAGTTATAGGTCACTAACTAACATCTGACTAAATTCGCGTGAAAAAAATATTATTAGACCCGACCAGATCACAAAGCTTTATCAAACTAATATTATAAATGTAATATTATGTATGTAGGTATATATATATGTAGGTTTGTATGCCCTAAGTATAAGTAGTTTGTTTATGTAACTTTGATTAATAGTATTAAATAGCTTATCCTATTCTGTTTTTCTTGTGTGCACCGTCCCACAGTTCCAATGCAGCTTTCTTGTACCCTAAGGTTGCCTGGAAGAAATTTCTACCTTAGCAATAAGGCCGCCTATCTGTACAGTACACCCCTTCATCTATCTTTTGTACTTTCAAGCTATATCCTTGTGTGCAATAAAGTATATTCTATTCTGTTATAAAATGTGAAAATATATTTGGATGTTTGGATGTTTGTTCCGCTTTCACGGCTAAACTACTGGACGGATTTGGATGAAATTTGGAATGAAGATAGTTTGTAACCTGGATTAACGCATAGGATACTTTTTACCGGGAAAAGTCTTATTCCCACGGGAAAATCTTACATTGTGCGAGCGTAGCCGCGGGCGGACCGCTAATCCTACTAATATTATAAATGCGAAAGTTTGGATGTTTGTTACTCAATCACGCTTCAACCACTGGACAGATAGGGATGAAATTTGCCACACATATTGGGTAGGTCCTGGAATAGGACATAGGCTGCTTTTTACCGCGGTAAAACACTTAACTCCCACGGGAAAACTCATTTAACGCTGGTGAAACCGTGGGCGGAAAGCTAGTTGATCATAATTTTAAGCGTCTTCTGTACTGCGAAAGACGTCCATCATACGGATGAAAGCCGTTTGGCTGCTTCTGGCTCCATCATCAGACCAGCTCGATAGCACCATATTTTTGCATTGCCACCTAAGTTACAGAAGTATGTGAAACATAATCCAGAAAGTGCTGGAAAATGTATATATAATGTATATATATATATGTACATATACACTTAGTAGCGCAAAATGTACTTAGGGTTGTTTCATACTAAGTTAGTAATCTTCGAAATGACGTCATTTGAAAGACTTAATTAATTCTTAACTGTGCGGTTAATTCATCCAGTTAGTTAATTAAAATGTCAAATCTGGGGTTAATTGTTTCCTCGCAAGTCAGCTTTGCAATCTTAGTCAGTAGGGCTTAGTGCATGTTCCGATTCTAGTCAGAATAGTTGACTGCTTCATCAACAGCTCATATATTATGTCCCCACCGAGGGGCTCGAGCCTACCCTGAAATAGGGCGCTTAGGCCTTAGTCGACCTGTCTAGAGCTGTCTGTTAGAACTGTCTGCAATGCACATTTCTTGGAGTCATGTAGGCCACTGTTTAAAGCTGCAAGAATTCTTCCGTTGCCATGTCTCTATATTAAACAAAAATATGTCTCTGTTTGTTTTGGAGCACCCTGATTATTTTTTAAAGCATGACAAAGTTTTCCTGAGATCGACGCGACATAAAAATCTGTTATTCTTACCTCGAGCTAGAATAAATGTGTTCAAAAATAATTCATTTTGCATGGCGATACGAATTTATAATCATTTACCAAAGGACTTAAAAAATTGCGCACCTTCTCAATTCAAAAAGAAAATCACGGAGTGGTTGTTGGAAAACATGTTTTATTCAGTCAAAGAATTCCTCGATACATCTACATGACATGACAGAACAGTTTTTTTTTTGTTCGTGGCACTAGTTAACTTTGTGCCGTTCTTTTAACTTTTGTATAAGATTTGTATGTAATGCTTTGACGTAGTTGTAAAATCTTATATTTGACATTATTTTCATTATATTCTTGACATACGTATAGTTTTCTTATCACATTTTAAAATTCTTTGACTCGTATTGTATTAATTTTAATTTCTTACATGTAATTTTAAATCTTAATTTTTATTATTGGATTGTGTGAGACGAAGAAAATGTACCATCCCTTAAGTTATTACCACAATCTTACAATAAATTATTTTGAATTTGAATTTGACCACGCTGGCCCACCCAGTGCGGGTTGGTCGACTTCACACACAACCTTTGAATTTCTTCGCAGGAGCGAGCAGGTTTCATCAGAAGTTTTCCTTCACCGTAAGAGCGTCGAATAAACTCGACCGCTTGCTTTAGGGTATTCCCAGACTGCATACATTTGGATTGAATTATAAAAATTGAATTGAAATACGGTTCGCTGCATGTAAAACGGTTTGATTGAATCATCATTATCATCAATAGCTCATATACGAGTATGTCCCCGCCGAGGGGCTCGAGCCTACGCTGGAGTAGGACGATAGGGCCATAGTCGACCACGCTGGCCCAGTGCGGATTGGTTCACACACAACTTTTGAGTATTTTCGCTGGTCTGTGCAGGCTTCCTCACGGTGATTTCCTTTACCGTGTGTAGAGCGTCGAATAAACGTCGTACCGTGAAATTTACATCGTTTTGTTCCCGCCGTGTAGTGATAGTACCCGTCAAACTGAACAACTTTTCGCGAAAAAAAAATTCCTGCGGCAAAAAAATTTATGGTCTCCATACAAAGTGAGACTCCCGACCGACCCATTTTGTATGGAGAGACCAAAAATTTTTTTGTCACAGAAATTTTTTTTTTCGTGAAAAGTTGTTCAGTTTGACGGGTACTATCACTACACGGCGGGAACAAAACGATGTAAATTTCATGCTGTATATGAAATTGAAATCAGAAAACACATAGTAGGAATCAAACCTGCGTCTCCCGGACGGGAGGCAGCGGCCCTAGCCACTACATCACCGACACTCAGCTCGACGGTTTGATTGAATGCCTGACTGCATTTTAAATCTGGTCATCATCATCATACTGGTTTTTAAAGTTGACAACCGACCTCACAGACCCTAGCTAGTGTTCCTTTCAAAGGCCTCTAATTTATATGGTCCACCACGTAACGACTATTTTCCAATAATAACCAGACAGCCGGACAGACAGACACGCATTTCGATTTAGCATAGATTTTACTTCTTCGTATTCAGGCAATCAGCTCCTCCCTGGAGATGCAGTGACAAAATGTAAAGAAAATTGAGTCAAGAATTGTGCAGTATTTTTTTTTAACTAAAGAAGGCGTTCTTTGTCTATCGACTACCAAACCAACCATCCAAGTCAATGACCTTAACTGCAACCGCTGACATTTATAAAAGTTTAATCTTGGCAGATGTGAAATTAAGAGCGAAAAAAAGCAGCGTGCACGCAGCACGCGCAGGCTCCACGCAAGGTGCGCGTGGGCATCTGGCTATTGGCAATGTGGTGCGCTTTCTGATGTTGCTAAGGGGTTCTTAATGCCATTGTCGTTCGATCGATTTGTAAATATGTGTGGTGTCTAAGGGTTAATTCGATTGTACTATTTTAAGTTGTCAATTCTGGAAAATTAAGAAAAGTCGAAATCGGGATACGGAAAGTCTGAGAAAAGTGAAGAAACTTAAAATTGTTAGGGAAAGTTAGTAAAGATTAGGAGATTACAGAAAGTCAGCAAAGGTCCAAAAAGCGGTCAAAATAAATCAGTGAAATTGGTTTAAGAAATCCCAGGAAACGACTACGAAGCTCAAAGTAATTAGGGTTTGTCTTTGTTAGGGGCTTACGGAAATTTAAGTCAGGAAAAGTTAGTAAAAATTAGTGGATTAAGGAAAGTGAGAAAAAGTTCCGTAGAAGCTCAAAGGGGTCCCGGAAAGTCAGTGAAAATTAAGAAGTTATGGAATTTAGGGAAGTTCAAAAGGGTCGGGGAAAGTTAATGAAGTTTTGGGGGAATGTGGAAAATCAGGAGAGCTCAGTGTTCAGGGAAAATCCATAATAGGGGATCGGACTACTTCTTTTTTTTCCAAACTTGTTAGTTTCTGCTATCGAACACTAAAATATTTTTTTCTCTATCTTTAAAATTGACCGAGTTATAAAGGTTTGAAATTCAAGATTAGATAGAGAGGCGTATATCGACTTGTGACGTCATTTGTTAGTAACGCCATATAATCTCCATACAAAAAATCATTTTTGAAAGAGACAGACATATTGAAGCTTTAAAAAATCACTGTCAATTCGTTTTTCAACCGATTCTGTTTTTTTCTTCGCGAATCGTCTGCTACTCATCTATATTTTAAAATAATTCATAAAATATGGTAAATTTATGAACAGTCCGATCCCCTATTTGAGGGTTATAGAAAGTAAGTGAGGGAATATCAACGGAAAGTCGGTGAGCGGGTTCAGAGAAAATCGGTAAATTAGGAGTGTATGGAGAGTCAGAGAAGCTCAATGTTCCAGCGAAAATCCGTGGAAATTAGGGGGCTGTGAAAACTCATGGAAAAAGCGAGAAAAGTGTTTTGTCTACTGTTTCGTGGAAAAGAATAAAAATAACTTTTTGAAACACTCTACATTTTTTGTCGTTTACAAAAAATTAGTATTCCACGAGGTTTAGTTTAACAGTAATGCGTGGCCGCGCAGTCCTCCGCGTTTCAATGGTGCGGCCATGACTTTGAAGTTCAGTATTTACTAAAATATTAAGCCTTCGATGTTTTTTTGTACTTTCTACATTTTTTACAAAATAAAACCTGTCAGTTACAAAAAGAATTAGACTTCTAGGAGGTTTAGTTCAAGAGTAATGCGTGGCCGCGCGGTTCTCCGGCGCGGCGCGGCCACGTTTATACCCATATAACTTCCGAACAGTTACTTTTACAAATTTTTGGTTAGAGTTTTACATATTTCTACGAAAACTTAATGAAGTCGTTTTTCTTATTTTTCGTCGTGGCCGAGCAATCGAAACGGACACATGTAAAGATATGATAGTAATAATGACCAGTTTAATGGCGTTATTAATTTATTATTTTGAAACCATTGATTAATTAACTCCCACTTTTATTATCAGCGTAGTCAGGCCTGATCGCCTTAAGTCAGGGTTGGCTCGAGCCCTTCGGTGGGGACGTGTATGAGATATTTATGATGAATTAATTAACTCAAATGTATGTGCGCGCGCATAGATTCAGCAAAGCTTATGGTCGTCAACAGCTCATATACGTCCCCACCGAGGGGCTCGAGCCTACCCTGATTTAGGGCGATTAGGCCTTAGTCGACCACGCTGGCCCAGTGCGGGTTGGTCGACTTCACACACAACCTTTGAATTTCTTCGCAGGAGTGTGCAGGTTTCATCACGATGTTTTCCTTCACCGTAAGAGCGTCGAAACGTACATATGAATTCGAAAACACATTAGTACGTGGTGGGGATCGAACCCGCGTCTCCCGGACAGGAGGCAGCGGCCCTAGCCACTAGACCACCGACAAAAAAAGAAAAGCTTATTAGTCCATCCAACAAGCAGATTGCAAGTGCGTGAGCAAGGTCGTAAGACGCGAAAGCACTGCCAAGGGAATTGTCTCAACGGCGTTTTTGTTTACGTTGACGATGATGAAGACGACGAAGAGCCTCTTCAGCAAGAACCATCCACTGGGGATGAGGGTGCCTTGGAAGAAGAACCATTGTCAGGACCCTCACAGCCTAAACGAATTAAGACTTAAATCGTATGTATGTACAAAGATAAAAGTTTTCATTTCTCAACGGCTGAACAGATTTGGATGAAATTCGGTAAGAGGAAAGATTCGGATATTTATTAATATATAGGCTACGTTTATCCCGAAATAACGCAAACGAAGTAGCAGGCAACTTGTTTTTTCATAAAAGTAGTTTTTTCGAAAATTTTCACTATTTCAGAATATATATTTCAAAAATGGGTAGGAGTTTGAAAAAGTGTACTAGGCAAAAGTTGTAGGCAATTTTATAAGCTTTCATTGCGTAGAAGACTTCTTATCTCTATGACGCACCGTTTTAAAGATATTAGCTAAAAACTGAAAAATGAGAACTCTAACCCCCTCCCCTCACCCCGACTCACCCCCTAGATGTCAGGGCTTTTAGTATGTTAACTCCCTAAGCATCCTGAACAGTTTTCTGAAGAAATTGCTTACGACCTTGCTCACGCACTGTACACCCCCATATGGGTGATTTGTTAGGTGAACTTGATGGGATTGCGTTAACGAGTATTTGCCAATAACTTGACAAATATTTTTAATGAAATGAAATGAAATGAAATCTTTATTGTGAATATAAATCTAGGTAACAATTTTGCAGATGAATTTGCTTAATAATATGTTGGGGTCTCCAGATCCTACCTTTACAGGTGTATTCACATAAATTATTATTAAAAACTAAAAAAAAAAAACTATAAAGATTTATGTTTGTTTATGTTTTAGAATGCTTTTATACATTGTTTTAAGTAGGTAAGTCGTATTGTCATGGCAGATAATCCCTATCTTTAAATAGAGATGATTGATTGTGACCTACTTTGATAATATTAGATAAAAGTATTTGTACAAGATTTTTTGTCGTGTTATTCGACTTTCTTTTGGGACTATATCACGCACAATGATTTTTCACTTTGTGTAGTGGCTAGGGCCGCCCGCTGCCTCCCGGCCAAATCCCAAATTAATATTGTGTGTGTAGTGTACTAAACCACATAGTACTATTATATATTCTGTGACTAAACCCCACTGGGCCAGCGTAGCCGCCTATAGCCTGGTCTTTTGATTTCAAATTTTTTATTTTCTTTACAATATTCATACAAAATTTATTTTTCTTTTTGCTATTAAATAAATCTAGGAAGTATTACGAGATTTTTTTCGGGACTTTGATAAACAATTTCAACTGTAACTGACCCAACTTAAAATGACTCGTAAACCCCTTATGTAGACCCTATAGGGTCGTAATAGGGTCTCTCTTATATGCACTAGAAAAATATGTTCTTACTTTCTGTGTAATTAAATTATCTTGCTGAATCTTTTTCTATATAATATATAACGGGGGTGGCCAACTTGGTTAGACCCAAGATCTACTGTTCACTGACGACACCCTGTGTGATCTACCAATTACACACTTCTTGAAATCTTAAATGAAACAGCATAGTTCAGTACACAAATATTTATATTTTTTGCTTTGCCAAAATCGACTGGACTAATAGTCGCGATCGACCAGTCGATATATAATATATCCATGATTAATATACCAGGCTGCATGTGATTTGTCACTTCCATTGGGTAGGTTGGAGATATATAATACTAGCAGCCCGCCCGCGGCTACGCTCGCGTTGTGTAAGATTTTCCCGTGGGAATAAGACATTTTCCCGTAAAAAGTATCCTATGTGATAATACGGGTTACAAACTATCTCGATTCCAAATTTCACATCTGTAGAGTAGCGTGAAGGCGAAACAAACATCCAAACATCTGAACATCCCAATATATTTTAACATTTACAATATTTAGTGTGAAGTATGATATTTTTTATTGCGTGATCTTTTAGTCAGTCTTAGGATACGGCCGTACCAATAGAAATTGTCTTTCTTTTAGCTTTTCGGCTTTGGGTTGGAGATCGCAGATTAAAAGGTTACTGAATCAGAAAGCGCTGCTGCCCGTTCCCTATTCAATGTGTAGTCCCTAAGTCGCCTCTTACGACACCCACGGGAAGGTACGTATTCTTTACCTCCGTCCAAAACTTGGTATTTAGACTGGAACTTCAAGTACACCCGTAGTGCAATACATTCACATTCCCCATTGTACTGGTTACCAGAATTACCGAGGAATTACCATTGGAGTGCGCACGCATCTGCTCCGTTCCCCTACGTTGGTCAACCACGCTCTAACAACGCCACTCCGTGTCGACACGCCGAGGCGAGCGGATGTCTGCGCGCGGTCTCCGCCAAAACATACGCGACGATCGGACTCTAATCGTTAATAATATAGTAGTTCTTGGTGGTTATAAAGGATTGTTGTGAAATTTGTAATTGTTTTGACCGTGAAATTGTTGTAATAAAGTGCGTGAAAAGGAACGTTTCAATTAGACGGATTGAGATTAATTGAATATTTTGGAAAAGGAACCTTGAACATTTTACTTTTAATTACATAGAAATGAAGTGTTGCTGAAAAATAAACAATAAAAACTATATATTTCATAAATGACAGTTTCGTTCAAAAACGCACCAATGATGGGAGTGAATAATTGTATGAGTGTGCGGGCGTCCAGGGGGGTTTGCCATTGCCCGGCTTGCCCCAGGGCGTCCCACCTCCCCCCTCCGACGCTGGTCCTTCCACCGATGGCCCTGGAGCCGGAGACGACTCCCGTGAAGGACAAGAAGGGGTCCAAAATGAAAGTTCTGAAGAAGATCAAAAAGAAAATCGGCTTAGGTGAGTTCAGAGAGATAACGAGTTGTTTGCTATATGTAACCGTTTTTAACGGACTTTGCTGAACTTTTTTGATCTGTTCGTTCGAAAATTCCGCAGAGCTTTTATTCTTTTTTATAAGTGGCAACATTATTTTTTTTTTTTTTCTTTATTTAGGGTAGTTAAACTAATATTTTAATTGTACGGTAGGAATAGAATTATTTCAAAATCAATCTATCAAACGAACTATTTTTGTGGAATCATCAATTGCAGAATTTTAAGGTTTAAAAATATAATAATTGTTATTGATAATATTAGTTAGTGTAAAAGACTGATTGAAAATTGTGAAAAATGCCTACAGTTAAAGTACCGGTGAAAACACCTGTGGCGCGTAAGTTATAATTTTTTACTTTTTTAGAATAATTTTAGAGATTATTTACAAAACTAAAACGGATTTTGCTTTCAAAAAGCACAAGGTTAACATGTAAAGCCAGTATAAAAAGACCTTTGGCATACTAATATAGCTGATAGCCTTCTTGTGTCAGTTTATGTTGGATATTTGCACAATAGTTAACTGACGCGACGCTCTATTCGATCGTCCAAATGTAACGCCTTTATTGTAAGGTTAATAAAAACGCTTTACTAGGATTCCCTTTCGGGGATGGGGAACCCAGGACCATTGCGCTGAAGGCATCATTTAGGTGATTTAGGTATCATCAACGGCCCGTTACAGTCCACTGCTGGACTATGAGCCTCCTCCCCTTAAAGTGTTTGGTTTTGCCATAATCTCCACGCTTGGCAGGCGGGTTGGAGATCGCAGTTTAAAAGGTTACTGTATCAGAGAGCGCTGCTGCCCGTTCCCTGTTCAATGTGTAGTCCCCACGGGAAGAGTAGGGGTTAGTGATAAATGTATTCTACTCTGCCGTCACCACTCGGCCTCTTTAGGCCACGGGCTAATTTAGGTATACAGTACTCAAAACGAATAAATTTGCTATACCCGTCTCTGATACCATTGCAATAAAAACCACTTTTGTCAGTCATTCGGGGGGTATTATTGAATGTTATTAGATTTATTTATTATCCAATTACATATTGTCTAAGTATTATGGGATTATGATGTGTTCATGACGCATTTCGCATTGCAGACTGTACTCGACTTATAGACATGCACCGTCACGAGGCTCGACGTAACGACCCAGTCGACATATGGAGCATAATTCCTTCAAATTAGCAATAATCTTACAACCAATTATTATATTCTTGTGTGAGTCGCAGAATAGCGTAAACAAAATTTTAAATTGTTCGTTACAATTATAATTTTTTAGGTAATTTCCTATATTTGCTTTAGGTCACGAAAGAAGTGGAAAAACCCTAAAAGTTGGGTTTCTCTTTGACACAAGATAAAAGTTTCGGTTGGGTATTTTGGCATTATTTCCTTATCGAATGTTCGGCAAAATTAATCTCACTTCAAAACCTATAAAAACCAATGTTTCCTTATCTTTGCTTACATAAGTATACCTAATTATCAAACGTACATTAAAAAAATTTGGGTCGTTAGGTTATTAAGGTCGTTGGGTCGTACTTATCAGTAATAAGAATAATTGACCCTGAATCATTAGCCAATTTTGATAAAGCTTTTTAATTTTAAAATGATATGGTTAACTTCGGATTTAAAAAAAGAAAGCTAATGATTTACCAGCACTAATTTATTTTTAAAAGGGTACTTTCACTTGAACACATTAATTAATATTTATAATAATAGCGAAATTCGATTCGATTTTTTTGTTTCTTCTTTTTCTGGATGTTTCTGGATTTTTCTTCTTCGACTTTCGGCTGATGATCATGACCATGATGATCTTCTAAGCGAGCATGGATCTGCTTTAAAAAATGCATAAACGCTTGGTATATAAATAAATAACGCCTTCGTTAATTCAAAATTCACCTGCTCCTTTTCACCTGTTTTTTACATACATATATAAAACTTGTTCGAGTGTTTAAAGTTTAATGAAAATAATTAAAATTGAAGAGCAGCTGAACTGTAATTTTGTCCTTAAACGATCCGTATGCCAATTCTACTGAGTCTGTTTGCGTGTTTCAGCGTACAAATTAGTGTTGCCGCTCGATAGTTGACTATTGATATTTTAAGTAAAAACGATAACGAATAGTATCGATAATATCGATAAGTTTGTGCAATCGATAGTGATCTTTATTTCAATATCGATAGTATCGATGTAAATAAAGGTCACAATCGATACTATTGATAGTTTTTTCGATTTCAACGATCGATACTATCGATAGGCCTACGATTGGGTACATGTTTTTGGCGTTTTACTATCGATTGTAAAACTATCGATTTTTCGGCAACACTAGTTCAAATACAATGATAGGTCAATAGCTCCAATGAGGTCCGACAACGTTATGTAGATTAATGGAAACAAATAAATCTAGATTTAAATATAGTAGATCCTATTCTTAATCTAATCATCATTAACCCCATAAATTCATAAGAATTTAATATTAAATAACAACTAAGTAAATATATTTGATTTCTTATTTGGAGGCAATCTTTCGTTCATGTGTCATTCATGATATCTTCGTATCGTGATATAATTAGATTGATTATTTTAATTCTACTCCGAATTTTACATACTTTCAAAAACTCTTTATAATATCTAGAAAATACACCAGTTACAAACCAAATTGTCACCAATCAAGACAAAGTAAATTAAAATTGTTTACCTTAATCAACTTTCACGACCATGCAGATACACAAACACAATCCATGTCACAACCAAGATTTTAAATGCAATCTTTAGTCGTTTGAAGTAAAGTCGGCCAATAAATTGGTTTACCACCCTAAGGTTGAATGTCAGTTGCAAATTATAGAACAACAAAGATTATTTTCGTTTACAAGACGATCTGTCAGATACCGAGTATAAACCTTATTGAAATATTTCGATAGCTAGGAAATTGAATGAAAAATGGTAATTAGTCGACCTTACATAGTAGAATAAGGCCCACAGGCGCGTGCCATCTGCCTACTACCAGAGATATCTTGTAACTTTTTTTGTCATTTGACAGCCAGCTGTCGCGACACCTTGCCTGCCGCTTTTATAGTCTGCATTTTTGATAAGCATTTACGAAGTAAGTTACTTTTGGCAGCCAATAATTAAAAATAACTCGAATAGTCGTGTAGTTGGTGTGTGTACCAACTTAAAAACAAACTTACTTTAGTTAAGTTACAATTAAAAAAATAAGTACCTTGTGATGCTGACATTTATTTATTTATTTATTACATATCAATCAATCAGCCTATGCTGACATATATATTCATTTTCTTATCTACCAACAGATTACTTTGTCTTATTGTTGGTAATTTTTTTATGTTATGCTAAGCTCAGGAATCAAATTATTTTAAAGATTTTCCCAAACTACATATTATATGTTTGTTACTGGGAACTAAAAAGATTTCGATGAAAAAGTTTAATTTCTTCTTTTTTTTATACCGCCTTTGTTTTTTTAACACGTTTTCTTGTGAACACGAACCGGAGTAAACGCGTCGGTCACGACTATACCATCACGCATGCGCGTTGATGTGCCACGAACAATAGCATTAACGTTTGTTATTGTTGTTAAACAATACGTCTTATAAGTAATAAACTAATTTCTTGACACGTTTTTGTTTCTATTGTACCAATAGATTATGATTTGAAGGGAATCTTTATCAAAAATTGCTTATCAAAATGTATTTAGCCGTTCATGTGCTGTGCTACTTCAAAAACCTCGAAATACCTGTTGCTATTTATTACTATCTTTTAAATCAATATTTATCTACTTTGTAGTTTCTATTCTTGGGCTAATAGAAATCGTACGCAAAAGAAACTGGCCGGTTACAAACAATAGCTATTCTTATCACTGGCCATTATCATTAGAAAAAGAGGAACAAAAATAGAATTCGAAAAAGGAACTAAACTGCACATGTGCCTCCAAAATGGGAAGTATTAGTACAATTGGCTGCGGAAGTGAGGCAAAGGAAGCGTGAACATAATGCCAGATGGGAGAAAAATATTGCCTTTACGTGAAACTTGGCTGTATGAGGTTAATACCTTCGCCAGATGTTGGGCTTTGTTTATGAACAATCTTTTGTTTGAGCGCGTATTTGTATTGAGGAAATAGTATAAGAAATTGTCGTGCCTTTTGTAACATTACATTAGGTACTTACCGGTTAGTAATATGTATTTTTTTGTATTTTCGGGAAAACCAGAACAGTTATAAAACAAGGTGTAAACTTAAATGAGCAGTTTATACATATAACAAAAAATATATAATACTAAGATCATATCGCACTATCGCAAGATCTAATCTTTTGACAGGGTTAGTAAGGCAGTCACAATTAGTATGAATTCCTACAAGATAAATACTTGAATTAATTAAAAATAAGCTGATAAACCTAATGTAAACCGTTAATTTTGAAAGTAACTGTTTTTAAACTGTTACCTATATTATTTTTTAATAAATCGTTTTAAAGGAACAAAAAGGTTTAATCAAGTTAATCGAATTAAACTGACTGTAAAATAACGTTATGGTACTCTACCGTGGGTACATTTAAAATTACCGGTCTGTCTTTTACTGTATTTTTTCTTTTTCTTTTTTTTGTTAAGGAAACTTGGGTCTTGTCTTGCTCCTAGAGTAACTGCGGAACGGAAATGTTATGTGCAGGGTCAGGTAGGGTTCCAAAGATCGTGCTTAGTGGCATGAATAGGATATGAGTCCACTACGTCTAGCAGTTTACGATGAAATGGGGGATTTTCTGGGGGATAGATGCCGCCAGGTGTACTTCGTGGTTTTTTTTTTAATCCTTTTATGGCCCTGGCCTCGCCGGATTTCTTCGGATCTAGGAATCGTCAACGCCATCTATCGAAGATTAATGAACTATTTTTTTTTCTCCCTTTCACAATATTCAATTTTCTTTATAGACAGGCAAAGAATCTAGGGCCATACAGCCTAGTTTGAAGAATTTTATGTTTGTTCATTGGGTAATAATAAGATAGTGCTATATTTATTCACAAGAATACATGTAAGTATACAAAAGTCTTACAGTAAGATATGAACCAATGTATTCTACCGAACAGAGTCGGTGTGCAACTATTTGATAGGTTAAAGAGATAATATAGTACCTATATTATAATATTTACATTTATTTCATGTCTGTATCAATCAATCAATCAATCAGCCTATTGCAGTCCATTGCTGGACTGCTGCCTCTCCAAGGGCACGCCAAAGCGCACGATCGGGCTTTCTTCATCCAGCCACCACTAGCGACCTTCCTCAGGTCATCAGACCACCTGGCAGGGGGGCGTCCCACACTACGTTTCCCATGTCTGTATGCTGGTTTATAATATCCAGCATAAATATAAAAAAGACATTAACAGGAAAAGCTGTGGCGAAATAAAGTAGGTGGTTAGTTTTGTAATGAATGTGTAATGTTGAGTTGTCCGGTTGGATGGCGGGCGACCTCCCTGTATCTGGATGCTGGGGCTGCGTGGACCGTGCGAACGGATGTGGTGTGCGATTAACATTATCATTACTTTGTCGCGTTTTTATACTTCTTATTGTTTCCACATTACGTTTCGTAATGTGAGTGGATAATGAATGAAATTTATATTTATTTACCATTGGTGCTTTTTTTACATTTTACGAGTACCAATTAAAACTTTTTTTTTATGGCACTAGTATGACTTTGTGCCAGTGTCAAGTTTTTATTGTTAAAGGTAGGGAAACTTATTTACGCGAAAAAAAGTAAAGGATAGGCAAGAAAAAACAGAAAGGTTAATTATAAAATAGATATAAATAAAGACATATAAAGATACGTATTATACATAATATTCCTTTTTTATATTATTGTAAGTAATAAATGATGATATGTTGCAATTTTTTTATTTAAATTCTGACAGGTTTTCTTACTACATTTTTTTTTTATTACACTAGATTAACTTTGTGCCAGTGTCAAAGATAGGCCTTTATTTTTTATTCTAGAACTTTATTTTTTTTATTTACTTAGTTGTTGATAAGGGACAGGGAGCTTTTGATGAAGGTGATGATGAGCTGTTGATAGATAATAGTAATAGTAATAATATTTATTTGCTATAGATATGGTTACATGGGTGTTACAATATAAATGGTTACATACCAGTTTCACATATCTAGCCTAAAACTAAGCATGCAAACAATAATAATAATACAAATCTTTGTCTAATATTCTTTACACATAATACATGTCTTAAAATGATGCTCCAAAAATTCGTTAAATGAATAAAAATTATGTTCATACAGCCATTCTTATGACGACACAAGCATATTTTTTTAACTTGTTGTACTTGTTTGCATTTTACCAAAAATAACCAGGTATTTTAAGTGTTACTTGCAACTTTTTTGCTATAATGCTAAGTAGCCACTGAAAAAGATCTTGCATCCCAATATCAGCAGCTGTTCATAGTAAACGTGTCTGATACAATGGAAGCCAGGGCTGGCACAGCAGAGAAAATGTTATGACTGGAATAAAACACAGTTTTTTTTTTGCTGATTGGTGATACTCACTTTTTTTTCCTGTTTGTGAAAAATCAAACTGTTTTTGTTTTTTTTTTACTACAGATAAAAAAAACATTTCGTTAGTGTTATATTTTTTTAAGTTTTGTGTGTTTTATAAACAAGTGCGCCAATGACAGGTTGTCAACAAATATTCTAGGTTTCTTCTCACAAAATTATAGCAAAATAAAGTTCCTAAAGAAGACAGGAGAATACTTTCTTAATTTTTTTTATGATTCAGACACATTTTTTTTTACGCTTCATTTAATTCACGAGTTTCTTGATACACTCATGATTCGAAAAAATAATACTTACACATTATTTTTCGTTGTCTATATGGTTTTCTTTTGTAACATATTTCACTTATTTTGTACTATAGTTTTGAAGTATATTTTTAATATCTGTTTTATGATAGTGACAACCCTACACAACCCCTAGCGTTTCCTTAAGATCCCGTTTCGTAACAGCTGACATTTGAACAACAGAAGAGATGGCGAATGCGAATTCCTTCAAGTGGGAGCGAGATGGGTATAGGCCATGTGTTTGTTGTTGATAAGAATAGAGTACAGACAGAGTTCCTTTACAGTGTTTTTTTAAAGGTTAAGGAACTTATTTTTTTTATACAAGCACGAGGCAAGGTTGGGTAATGTGTAGTCACCCTTATTAGATGGTAGGTAGGTTTTAAGAATAAATCTAAGATGTTATGAAATTAACATAATTCTCATTAAAAATGGAAGTGAAAATATTTTTAATACCTATGAAAGGTTCTTAGTATTATGTAGTTAAATAATTACTTATTCTTTATCATTATTTTCTATTTTTAAACTCTGTAATTTTATAAGGAAATACCTATTTTATAAGTTAATTTTAATTGGGTAGGTCTAGGTAATACATGAATGCATCTGCCATATATTCTGTCCTTTTCTATCACTTCAGAATAAATAAGGACAAACAGTTTTGAATTGGACAGCTGCGTTTCCCTGTTATTACCTCTAGACAAGGACAGCTAAATGCAACTAATGTAAAGTAAGGTAAAGACAGAACGTTTCATTCGCAAAAGGTGCATTATGCTAACAGATATATTTTTTTTATTTCCTAAAATTATTACGGTCCGTGATGTATCTTGCATGCAGCCTCCTCAAAGAAGTCAAGGCAATAAACTAGTTTTTTGTATACATTATTTGAAAAAGAACTACAATTTAATATGCAATACAGCATTCATGTATATATAACGCACTTGATCTTAAATGAAAAAAAAAAAACTAATGTAATAAAAAATTCAATGTATTATAACTAATTCAAAATGTTCTTAAACTTATATTTTACTTAATCATTCAAATAAATTATGATAAGCAACAAAAGAGTGGTTCAAAAAACGTTGATTAACTTTTCTCAACACCGCGCCCACCGGTTTAGAAGTAGGAACGCCATAATAATCGTGAGAACGAACGAACGAAACGAACACGGAATGTGCTTCGACATTCTAATTTCAAAATTATTTTCTTTCTTTTTGTCAAACTTCATGTCAGCCAGTATCAATTTGGAAAAAATATTCTCTTTTTTATTTAGGTTCTTTATTGTTCACTCACACTGTTAAATTATGTAACAGGTACAATGCTGGTTACGAGCAGTAGTAAAGCAGTACGTATCTGTTGCGTATCTTGGCGTGTGGCGCATCGCTCTCACGACCTTCCGACCTCACTCTCTCACACTTGAGAGAGCTACTAAACTATGTACTACCGACCATTTCTGTTAGTGTCTTTTGTTTTAAGGATTACGTTTTTAAAATCAGGAACGCGAGCTGAAGAGGAATCGGTGACTATAGTTGGGTTATTATAGGATGGGTTCTGACAGCTTCAAAAATTTTCATACGACGTTAACAACTTTTTTTAATAATATTCAGTTTAAAAACCATAATAGGTAAAATATTAAAAAAAGTTACTTCACTTCACCTCTTATTTTATCATTAAACAGTATGTAATTTTACTTAGTAAATAAATAAATAAACGAAATAATATTAATAAGTTTTTAAATTTTAATCTATCGGAGCTCATCCTATAGTAACCCAAGTATAAGAGAAATATTTGCGATCGAAAATGCAGAAAATAATGAATAATTCTTAAATGTCCTACCTAATATAAAAAATATCTTTCGATCAAAATTTAACCTGCCCGGTGAATCCATAGATAAAAATTACAAAAATATCATACTTAAAATGTATTCTTATCTTATCATTTAAGTATTATTTACTTATGCTATTTTTCACTTAGATAGAAGTATAAAATTTCTAAAATGTAAGTAATAAAATTACTACACAGATATGAATCACGGCTTAAAACGGGCTTAAGAGTGTTAAAAGCGACTTCCCATGGATTAAAAAAGTGATTGATTACATTTTCTATCTAATCTCCTCCATCAAACAACGGATAACATTTGTAAGTAACTTATCTGTTCCTATTTCGAAAACGTTGTTAAGTATCTCAATTATATGGCCAGTACGCCCTTGGTGTTGAAACTTAAAAGACCTTTTTCTTTTTTTAAATATTGTTGCGTTTCGTATACAGCCATAAAAGTTGTAACGCGATGATCTGTACTGACTGCACGATGGTCCATAGGTCAGATAACTGGGACGTGGCCGGTTGCGGTTTTCTAAGTGTCCGTAAGTTTCTTTTTGACTATTTTTCTGTACTGTTACTTTGCCTAATGCTTTTCAAGACTATGCCAAGTGTCACATCATAATTTTAATATAATTTAGTCAAATGTTTATCTCAATCTTAATGTTTTGGTCATCTATATTCATCATCAGGTTCATATCATTTGGTTTGTAAAATTGTTTTTAATTACTATTTACATAATGCTAAGTAACTCTGTTTTACCAACTAACATCATTTTAATAATTTACATGTGGATGGTGTAGTTGGCTGTGTATAAAGTCACATCTTTTATAAGTCTATACTATTAATTTATCATATTGTATACAGCTGTTTACTTTCCCAAATAAATAAAATAAAATAAAAATTTAATATATTTTTTTTCTTATTACTTTTTTTTCAAATTCAAAATATATTTATTTGCAAGAATACACTTTTTTTTTTGATGTTACATTTTGGTTATGTCATAGTATTCTATCTTGAGCAGGCATGCATACAATGACATGTCAAATTAATTTAAAAACTTAACTTAGTAATAAGCGTCGTTTCTTTCCAAAAGCCACCTTATCCCTCTGTTCATTTCGGTTGATGTTGAAAGAGGTTTTTTTTAAATTATACTGCCTGAAATCCAAAATACTAAAGTTAAATAATGGAACACGTGTTTCAAAAATCTTCTTCTTTCTAACATGAAACAAAAGAACAATACTCACCGTAAGGTGGTCTGTTTTTGGCCACCAGATGTTTTACAACATGGCCACCCTTTTAAACATTTGAAAATCGAATTTCCTCGAATAGCGTGGGAATTTAGTGAGACATCGCTTCGTGGATGTAGCAATCGATCGGAATACCGCGACATTTTGCTTCTCATGAAACTTCCATCCAAAGCCGTTGTCAAACAGATTCTACTTACAAAACCGCAAAATTGATATTGCAAAGCGCGTGAAATTACCAACTTATTGCTGCTGCTGCTCAATTTAATCTCGAACAAGTTTCACAATAGCGATACTTTATTGTCTGCAAGATTATGTTTGTCAAATCGCAGTGAATGGGTTGTCAATGATTTTTCTTTTAACTTAAAGATGTTGTGTAAGGTGTTTCGAGTTTCGGGATGTACGTACGTATCATTGTGTTTAATAAATACGAGTACATTGGCAGTACTTGTAACATTAAGACACCTGTTTGCTCAAGCAGGTGGCAATTTTATATATTCTAAGTGCGTGCATGCTATTGAGAAAAGGCATGCCGGAAATTGAAATGGCAATTTTCTTTTAAACTGACGTTCATTTGACTTACAATTTTTTTGTCACGGATAATGATGACAATGACACTAATGATTGTAAAGCCATCAAGGAAGATGATCTTGAGAAGAGACATCAGGGTCGTGGTCATCAGAATAACAATGTCTACTATAGCCAAAGTACGCCAAAAGGGTAAAGATATACATGGATTGATATTAATGATTAATTACGTACCTTGTTATCTATGACATAAATCCTAACCTAAATCAAAGGATTTCCTAAATTAATCGCGATTAACATTAGTAGAAACAGTGATTTGGCATTAGAATAGAATTATTGTTTTAACCATTAACAATCCTAGGAACAGTTCTAACTATCGAATATTTACCAACATTCAGTTAACAAAATCGATTCAGTATCGAATGACAGATCGGAGCATCGCACGAAAGGTGAGGTTCCCACGCATACCGTGAGAAGCGACGAGTTACAGCTCCGTCCAAGCGAGAGGCAAGACCTTACGGCATAGTGAGAAAAAGGGACGACAGCATTACGTCACGGTCGTCTTCTAAATAGTTCCGAATTTGAAATTTCGTAATAAGACGCAGCCTCCTTCACTATCATTCATTATAAAGTAATATGTTTAAGTACCAGTACCACTATTTGTAAGGGAAAATGTTTGAAAAGAGAACAAAATATACGTGCCGTTTGATTATAAAAGAGAAAGAGAAAGTAGGAAAACATTAAACAAAAACTAACTTGTACCTATTATCTTAAAATTACTCTGCTTTATCTTCTATAGCGTAAAATTATATATCATGAAATCAAAATCAAAATAAAAAATTATTTATTTCCATAGGATGTTACTACATCACTTAGATCCGTCATTATATTTTTTTGGGTGAGTTCACTAACACGATGGCGGAATCTGTGGAGAAGAGCTCACCGACTCCACAGTCGTCACATCTTTTGCGTTTCCTTTTTTAAAAAATGAATGAATGGCGTCATATAAAATATTTGCATCTTTTTTTGCAGCTCTTAGTTATCTTTTATTATCTTTAAGTACTCACTTAATACTATTAACATTGTTAATTGTTTGATTTGGTAAAACTGCTTAAGCTTATTCAACTATACGTTCAGCAGCGGTCGTATTTAACTCATCTTCTTTCATTGTTTCTTTTGCTACTCGTCGTTTCTCGTATGACAGGATAATCATTTTAATTTTTACTTTTTAACTCGTTCTCAAGGCGTGGGAAGTATCCCATTCAGCCTTCATGTAGCCCTATTTGTCGTCTTTGTTTCTTTTTCGAAAACAGTTATAACTACGACAGGTTTAAAAGTTGCGCTAAGAAATAAAAATAGTCAACAAGCTCATTTGAACGAGCAAAATGATACAATTAAGTCACGTCACATAGCACCGATTAAAAACTAGGCTGTATGATGCAGTACTGTAGTACTTAGCCTTCGCGTTGTGAAATTAAAAAGTAACATAAAAGCGCGCCAAACAAAAAGGCAAAATGGAAGCGGTGTTTCGACGCGGCGTCATGTTTCAATATCGATTGCGGTTTTGCTACTGCCATATAATAAAATTCACTCCATATAATCAGTAATGGATATCAAGCAATAACAGGACCGCTACACGAAGACAGACCTTGTAAAAAGAAAAATGAAAGGTATTACTGTCGTGGGAAACGGGATGCTTAACCGTTATGTTCTATCAGATGAATGGCTAACAATTTTTAAGATAAAAATAATCGTGCGTATCGGATGGAGACGCGGTTCTTTTTACTTGTTTTGCGCAAATGATACACGCAGCTTAGCTATATTACAGTTTGTATTTTTTTTATACTTTGTGAGTGGACATGAAGGAAGACGAGCTATGATCTTGCTTGTTCATTCCATGGAAAAACCCTCTTGATTTGATTAAAATGGTTCCTTTCGTCTGGGTTCGTCTTGGTTGGCCAATTTCTCTCTTCTCTATTGCTTGCTGCTAAAGCTTGCTAAAGTCTTCTCTTATTTATGGCTACTACGCCTTTGCGAGTTTGTTTCTTGCAGGCCAGTCATATCGTACAAATAAAAAGGCTGAAATAAACATAATTGCGGTAAACTTGCTCTTTTGGTATGTTGTTTGGGTCCACCTGTTTTGCAGCAGTCTGAAATTCTCGCGCGCTGAGTATTACTACTACTTTTCTTTCTACCCTTAACACGTCATTCAGAAAGAGGATTTTGTTATCAATTTTGACATGACAACTTTGTTAGTTTCTTAATACACCGTTACACACTTGAACGGGTACTAGAATTGTCTTATAAACAAACCCCTCCTTCCCGCAGCCTTGTATGGTAGTGTTGACGAGACTCCCACGGCGCTCAATACTAAATTATGATACGAACTGGTTTCTGTACCGAGTCTGAACTGTGTCGTGCTCATGTGTAGTGTAAGGCATGAGCATTCCTACGTTTTTGCCCAAACAGTCTGCAGGCTTCTCCGAAAAGTTAAGGAGGTGAATTCTCAAGTCATGAAACATCAAACTTAAGGATGCTGGGCTGTCTATATTTTAACTAAGGACTTGTTTATTTTTTGACTGGATTACATTTTTAAAAAAGATAGAACAATCTTGTATCAAATACTTGTAATTAAAAGATTACACTACAACAAAAAACATATGGACATTTCTAATCCCATTAAAAATGTTGCAACATTAATTCTTTACTGTAGCATAGATGTAGTAAATAGAGCACCATAATGCCTCTAAAATAATTCATTTCTCCCGCGAATCCTCGTGGGTAACGGCCATGTGTGACAATTTCTCCCCGTAAGTTATTCCAGGGGACATTAATCAGAACGTGTGGGACTTTAGCGAAGATAAATGTGTCGTACATTGATGTTTTCAATAGTAGACGTATTGCTAAGTTTTAAAATAGACAGACGTGTACTTTGTGATTGTCTTGTCTAGTAACTGCAGCTATTATAGATAGAATAATATTAGACTGTACTCCCGCGCTGTTTATATTGATCTGTGGTTAAAGTTATAATGGACCCACGCCATGTTTTCTTTGATGAGGTTATTTTAGTTTAATGTATAAAATTATTTGTTCTTATATTCAGTTAACATTGTACTCATTTATATAGTGTAAAAGTTTGCATAATATGCATATAGCTTCTAATGCTAAAATAATTGCAGTGGATACTTCAAAATCAAAAGATTGTTAGTTATTAGCTGATTAAGTCGTTAAGAAAACCAACCTCCGAGCAAGACTACGCCCTTCCTTCGCCGTAGTTTAAGAGCAGAGTGAAATTAATATCGACCAACGAGTTTGGTTTCCGTACATCCGGTGGATGTTGCGGTTTCCACTTGATCACTTGACGTATAATTTTTCTGGTGTTCCAACCGCTTTGTGTTAGAAAGCTTCTCATTTACTTGAGACATATGAAGTAAACACTTGTCCTTACGCTTCTGTTGGTAGATTAAAATAATGTTTTCAACAACGCCTTCACTATGCCCTTCACATTTGAATTCAGTACCTATTAGTTATTATATAGTTAGTTTACACGTAGAGCAGACAGATTCTAAGGAACGCGCACTCATTTTCTCCTAAAAGATTCCCAAAAATACATTTAAAATCTGTCAACATTCAAAACGTCCGATGAATGCATTGACTGCATCCTTCATCGATGATATTGTGTCTATAAGTACGAAGCACCGAAACGCAAACATTTCAGACGCATTGACGTGCATCAAAACAACCTTAGTCTAACAACGTCATTGCATTCTTTAGTAGGCACTGACGCGGGTAGCTATAGTTACGATGATCATACATATCCCAAAGCGGATAGTCAGAATCAACCATAACCTAAACAGTTACTGAAAAGATCATAATCTAACCGAAAGAAATTTCATCATACTCAGCCCACAGCAACCCACTGCTGGGTATAGGCCTCTTCTCATAGCGCCAATTCTCACGGTCCTGTGCCAGCCTCATCCAGTGAGATCCCGTCATCTTGACGATATCGTCTGACCATAAAAGAAAGAAGGAAATTTACGTGGTATATTTCAGGCATCATTACAGTGGCAAGTTTTACGCAAGTAAATACAAATGTGAACAGAAATATCACCCTCCTCCTCGAAGGACCAAAATAATACGAATCGTATATAACCTCAAAATGAACTCAAGCGTAAAATGGGCCGAATTGGATGAATAAGGATGCCATCTGGCCCCATATTAGAAGAAAATCGTATTTAACCTCGAGGGAGTGAGATTAACCACTTTGGGGTGGGCAGAACCCCTGTCTTTTAATTTTGACCGTGCGGGGGTGGAGTGTTGTGGTGGTGACACGTGCTCAAAATAACTTGCACAACGCTATATGAATTAAATTAAAGTTCTTAAGCAACTCTAATGATAATGATAAATGATTATAATAAGTTATTTGCGAGAAATATGGTACAAAAAGATGTCAGGTGTTCTTAAAAATAAAATGTCCTTACATAATATTTCACCATTTGGCATTTAGATTACAATGTCAGTTATTACAATAATAAAAATGTTTACAAGTCCGTTCATCTATACGCAGTATGTTGTGGTTTTAAAATGGCTGAAATTAATAAATTGTATCTCTAAATTTTTTAACTTTTTTTTATTTTACGTACCTTATTCATGGACAAGCAGTATGCGGTCAAAGACCTCCCGTAAACCGTGACGACACGCCACAACGAGAGAACGATTTGAAAATAATCGATTATTCATTTGTAACGATTCCAATTACAAAATTCGATTCCAAATCGGTCGATTTATATGTCGCGCTTTTATCTAATTGATTTGCATTGGTTTGGTTGAATATTGCATATTGTTATTTTTAAGTTACATAGGATAGTTTCGGAATCTTCTTATCAGTTATCGATCTGTTAGTATGCTAGAATAGGGGATCGGACTATTTTTTTTTTTTTTTTTTTAATCCAAATTTCTTAGTTTCTGCTTTCGAACACTAAAATAACTTTGGCTCTATCTTTAAAATTGACCGAGTTATAAAGGTTTGAAATTCAAGATTAGACAGAGGCACATACCAACTTGTGACGTCATTTGTTAGTAACGCCATAATATAATCTCCATACAAAAAATCGTTTTTGAAAGAGACAGACATATTGAAACTTTAAAAAATCACTGTAATTCGTTTTTCAACAGATTCTGTTTTTTTCTTCGCGAATCGTCTGCTACTAATCTATATATAAAAAATAATTAGATAGATAGATAAATCGTTTATTTGTAAATGCAATACACAGTTTTTGCAGCATGCTTAAAAGATTTAACATAAGACTTAAGCGAGTGTACTACATCCACAAAACGGCCCTAACTCAGCTTGTTGCAGTGACACGCTTAGCACAGTGCCACTGCGCTGTTATTCTGTTAATTCATAAAATATGGTAAATTTAGGAACCGATCCCCTATTTATCTGTCAAAAGTATATTGACCTTCCGGTCTTAAGTAAGCTAAATGTATAAGGAATGTCACAGGATATGAGCACAGGGCTTGAACAGGAAACAGCAATTAACACAATGGGATAGGGTCTACATTAATGTAACTTTTCCAGACATTTTACCACACCTATTTTACGATTCTTTCGTAATAATCTTTTCGTGATCGTATCGCGTATAAGAGCGTCGGTGGTCTAGTGGCTAGGGCCGCTGCCTCCCGTCCGGGAGACGCGGGTTCGATCCCCACCACGTGCCAATGTGTTTTCGAATTTCGAATTCATTATGTACGTTTATTCGACGCTTTTACAGTGAAGGAAAACATCGTGATGAAACCTGCACACTCCTGCGAAGAAATTCAAAGGTTGTGTGTGAAGTCGACCCCACTGGGCCAGTGTGGTCGACTAAGGCCTAATCGCCCTAATTCAGTAGGCTCGAGCCCCTCGGTGGGGACGTATATGAGCTGTTGATGATCGTATCAGCCAAATTTTCAAGACTGGCTGAGAGTGTCGGGAATATTGTGGTCTGACTTAGAGCGATGTCGTGGCATAAAAATTTAACCGCTATCGCTGTATGAAATCAAGTTTTTGTTATATCGCTTGCAGAACCAGCTTGAAGCTAGACATGTGTGTCTTTGGGTAAATCAAAACCACGGAGACAAATCTTTATCACAGAGTACTATTAATACTGGCGTAATTATTTAACAAAACCCACCCATCCTTACGTCTAAGTTACATACTCTAAAAGCAACCTTTCTCTTTCGCTCGTACGTGCGCGTAGTCACGCTTGAAGGCGTACGGTCGTGTGCAGGCGCCGCCGACACGCTTCGTAGTTTTTTAGATCACCTGCGATCTCTGTGGTAGGGGTACGATCTAGAAATATCTACTAAGTATTAATGGTTTGATATTTTCCATCCAACCTTAGTCAGGTTAAAAGGATAGCGCATTTGCTATCACCATAAGAGCAACAGCTCCAATTTTTTTTACATAAATTTCCCAAGACTTCAATGACGTGTAATTCCGCACCATTGGAGACTGGCTATACATTCCTAAATCAACTTAATAATAATTATCTTTATTTCAGGCATACACCCAGTAAAATACAATACAATAAAATAAACACAATATAGAATAAAATAAAATAAAATACAATAACTAATAGCAAATAAAACTTAAAACTACAAGTAAATAGGTATGTAATGATTAACAAGGATTCTTGTAGCCTTCGAACAATTTCTTTTTACTGCAATTAACTAAAATAGTTGACAAACGAAATTGTAAGATTACTAAACATGCATATACGTATCCTTTCCCTGTATAATCGGTATGATATCTTGCAATAACTATTCCTAACAAAAAAAAGGTCTGCTGTAAGACATTTCTTTAGAAATAAGCAGTGCCTGATGTGTCGTTTTTCTATTAACTTTATTGTGTACAATAAATAATAAAATAAAATAAATTATAAAGCGAAAAATGAAAAATTACATAATTAATTAATTGGTAATGCGCCTGTTTCTGGCTTGGATAGCCAAGGAGATGCAGGTTTGAGTCCTGTCCAAGATCGACAAAATTATTCATTTTTCGCTTTATAATTTATTAGATCTTTCGTTAACAGACTTCATCTGTATTTCCCAACAATGTCGTTTCACCACTACTGCGCGAAGGTTTTCGGCGCAAATGTCGCAAGCGCAGCGCAACATCGAAATACCTACAGGAGACCCTTCTTCGTTCAACAATAGAGGCACTTTATTATCGTTATCCCCTGAGATAATGCGCAGACGCACAGCTGCGGAATGAGGGGTCGATTGTGGGGCACTGTGTCCTCGAAATATTATACATAAAATATGGGGTATTGATTTCTTACAAGGCTAAGACGCGCTTCAGACGTTGCAGTTTGATAATACTGATAATTAATACTCTAAATATTTTTGATTACGTATATAATATCATTATAATTATGTAGTATGCTTAGAATTAAAGCTTAGAAAGAAAGAGCGTCGGTGGTCTAGTGGCTAGAGCCGCTGCCTCCCGTCCGGAAGACGCGGGTTCGATCACCACCTCGCCACGTACAATGTGTTTTCGAATTTCGAATTCATATATACGTTTATTCAACGCTCTTACGGTGAAGGAAAACATCAACGTGATGAAACCTGCACACTCCTGCGAAGAAATTCAAAGGTTTTGTGTGAAGTCGACAAACCCGCACTGGGCCAGCGTGGTCGACTAAGGCCTAATCGCCCTAATTCAGGGTAGGCTCGAGCGCCTCGGTGGGGACGTATTAAGCTGTTGATGATGCTTAGAATACCAACAAGTCGCGTAGACAAGAGAATATAAGGCAAGAAAAAAAAATCAGCAACATTGCAACACAAGGTACAACCCTGCCAAATAAAAAGGTCTTCTCAGAACTGACAGACTAAATGTCAGTTCTTACGTCAGTTCCTGGTGCAACGGTTGCAACTAATGTCTAAAATAGTGTCTAACTATAGTACTGACGTCAAACGCGATCTAGATCCGATCAGAAATAGAAGGACAAAAATTGTGCAAGGGACTACAATAGATGGGGGTAACGACCCGGCTACCATGTGCAGCCGATCGCAAATCAAGCGTGACGTTTGCATTTAAAGTGCCCTTATTCTTTAGCAAAATAATTAACTCATTAAATGTTTAATTTTATGTAATTTATTGGTTGCTTCGGTACACTAGAGCATAATTAGTCAATAAAACCAGTCCAGCAAGAATAGTCTAAAAAATCGCCCGTTGAAAAGGTCACAATTAGATCAGTCAGTCAGTGGTGTGGGTTGTAAGGTCGACAACCGACCTCACAAACCCTGGTGTCAGTGTTATAGAGCCGCCAAAGGCCACTGACTTGACTCGTGTAATGACTAGATATATCTAGCTGGCTACTCGTGTAACGACTAGATATATAGCCGGGACCAACGGCTTAACGTGCCCTCCGAAGCACGGAACTTTCTTTTCGGACTATCAGGTGATTCATCTGCAATGTCCTAACCAAACTGGGGAAAGTCTCACAAAGAGATTTTTGCTTGACAGGCAGTGTCCCCACCGGGAATCGAACCCGGAACCTCCGTAATGGGCATTGAAATCTGAACCACTCTGCCACGGAGGCTGTTAATTATAGAAACTCCACAAAACAATGTATAAAGGTAATACAGCACAGGAAAAAGAAGCTGTTTTTAACTAGTACACCATTCATCAACAGCTCATATACGTCCCCACCGAGGGCCCGAGCCTACCCTGAATTAGGGCGATTAGGCCTTAGTCGACCACTCTGGCCCAGTGCGGGTTGGTCGACTTCACATGCAACCTTTTGAATTTCTTCGCAGGAGTGTGCAGATTTCATCACGATGTTTTCCTTCACCGTAAGAGCGTCGAATAAACGTACCTATACGAAATTCGAAAACACATTGGTACGTGGTAGGGATCGAACCCGCTACTCCCGGACGGCAGGCAGCGGCCCTAGCCACTAGACCACCGACGCTCTATATATAACTAACTACACCATTACACGCAAGAAAAGGAAACATGGTTCAATCGCTTCCGTAATCATTTCATAAGCCGCTGAACACCCTCTTGACGTTACACTTTTTGAAAAAGGAATTCCAGATACGCTCAAGCGCGAGAGCGCATCTCCTACGCTCTGATTGGTCAGCCCTCCACAACACGATAGTGTTTTGTTAAAAGTTTAAAGCACCCTCTGTTTATATTTTGACGTCGATGCAGTACATTGTTTTCTTTGGATGGTTAGAGAACTTAATTTTAGACTTAAAATAATATTTGTATCGTAGCGAATAGAAGATAGTTTATTTTTAGACGGTATGTGTATGTATAGGCAGGCATCTATTATTAGATAGACTTATCTTTCATGCGCCGTGTGGTGACGGCAGAGTAGAATACATTTGTCACCAACCCCTACTCTTCCCGTGGGTGTCGTAAGAGGCGACTTAGGGACTAGACATTGAACAGGGAACGGGCAGCAACGCTGTCGGATACAGAATCTGCGATCTTCAACCTGCCTGCCAAGCGTGGAGAACCCTCCACTTAAGTGGAGGAGGCTCATAGTCCAGCAGTGGACTGTAACGGGCCGTTGATGTTGATGTTGATGACTATCTTCCATAAGACTAAGACTTGATAATACCATCTATTCTTTACAAATATCGCAATTTTGTACCAAACTCGTGCAAATTTACCGAAAACAAAGTGCGTAAGTAAGTAATTCAATCATTTTTTTCTCATTTCCGATTTCAAAAATTGAATTTCTCCCTCAAATTCGAGATCGGCTTCCGGCGGAAGTTCTCCCCTTCGAAAACCAAAATGGCCGCCACCCTCGTAATATTAATCTAAATCGAAACACCTGGCTCTGGACCCTTATTTAATTTTCAGGAGATAAAGAGTTTACTTAAAATCATATTTGACTGTCATTTTACAAAAAACTAGACAATATTGTGATTTTTTTTTTAATACATTCCATTCTATACAATGTAAAACTCACGGACCACGTAGGAAGGTCCGTGGTAGAACGTGGCTCTGTGAGCTGTTGACCTCGCGAGTATTTTTTTTTTACATTTTCTACCCTCACAACTCCGTTATTTTTTTAAATTTCCAAAGTCTGACTCGACAAAAAAAATAATTATCGAACCTGCTCACAAAATTTCACGAGAATCGGTTGAGAAACGCAACCTGTAGGTGAGAATAAACAGACAGATGGACATACAAAAGCAATTTTGGCCAAGCTGAAACGGAGACAGCTCTGCTATTTGTTGCATCCTGGCTTCGCACGAAGTGATCTTCTTCTTAGCGTGTCGATGGCAAGTCGAAATTTTATATTGTTGTAGCCCAGAATGTGGCCACTTGGACGGCGGATTGTGTGGCCTCCATCAAATCTTTCTGCATGCAGGTGACAGGGCACGCACGCAGTGACGAATTTTAGCCACACCCTGGAGATTTTTTAAACCGGCGTTAGTACTTTCCTGTTGCCTTACTTAACATGCCTAAAATATTGAGGTAAAATAGCTCGAATTACACAATGACTTCCGTTCTAACCCCCAGAGGAAGTGACACGTGTTCCTACAATGGTTAACCTCCCCTAGCAAATTTCAATGAAATTGTGTGGTATGGTGTATAAGCACCGAACACTACCTATACACGTAAGATGATCTATCACGACAATATTATAATAAATACATGCAATTTTTCAAATTCATCTGCTCATGTTATATTTTGAATTATCTTTCATGCCCTTATTAGGATGCGTTGTTTACACAAAACTTAAGTGTTATTATTTCTAATAATTTTATTTTATTTTATTCATGTTTTAACAGTAAACTTCACAGCAAACATATATAAATTACAATTTATCAGCAAAAACTAGAAAAGCCATTTACGAAGTCTTACAAAATACGATACGGGTAACTTTGCATTTGATTTACTATATTTAAAAAAATATATGTATAATAGTATTTTATGAGAAATATACCTGACATTGATTTTAACGAACTAAAATAAAAAGAAAAGTTCAAACAGCAGACAAAGACATATTTATAAATTTCACATTACAAGGGATACGTATAGAAAGAGAGCGTGTGTGTGTGTGTGTGTGTGTGTGTAGATGGAGACTTTATTAAAAGCTGCATCTTAAATGTCGGGTTTATTATTTACTAATAGTAATACCAGACTAACCTAATAGTTAATATAAGAAATATCAACTCTTCAATAAGATACAAGTTCCCCACGTAAGCAATATTTTGTTCTTATTATTAGAAGCGTCATGTTATTTATTATTCACGTCTCGTGTCGTCGTGTTACATAGTCCACAAATCGAATTTGTCTAATCAATTTTGAAAAACTTATCAAAGTCTAAATATTTTGCAACTTTGGTGACAATTCTCTGATACGCTTCTAAATAACACCAAGATTTTCCTAGCATTTCTAGTAGGCTACTAGATTCAGGTGCCTGTATGCCTGTCCATTCGGCTAGTATTAAAATAAATAAAACATCGTAGGGCAAGGGCGTTGCTTTCTGCCGTCCCCTAAGACGACCACCTGCTTGGCAGATGCGCGAGTGAACAGCTTGCCCGGTCCTTCCAAATTATGGGGTCTGATATCGTATCGCAAATGGCATGTACCGTTTGTACAATTCGTGTTATGTGTGTTTTTGATAAGCAACAATTTTAATATATTTTCAGTCAATATTTAATCAAGTTTTATTTACTTACTTTATTTTTCGATTATTAATTATGATCGATTATAAGTATTTCTGCTTCGATGATTTATTCGGATCTACTCGTGATCGATATGTAATGAAATAAAATAATTTTCCTTTTTATTCCAAAAAATGTTTTACACGTTGTACACGTTAGTCACGTAAAATATTCCATATAATCCACGTATTTGTGTTAATTTGTTTGAAAACCAATTGTATTATTAAGCTGTCGGTGCACATAACGATGTTATCGATATATAATTGACGAAAAATCGACCGATCTGACTCCACTTTTAATAAGTATATACCTGCATACAATGACTGCAACTTCAGAAAGCACGAGAGGTAGACAAAGGAAGCGCGTGCGCGCGCTACTAAGCTCTAAGTTACTATTGTAGTTCACAATTCACTCATTAGTCATAAAGATTGCCGCCTATAAAAACTCATATTAACTTTCTTTGTTTGTTTGTTACAGCTCCGCGGACATCTTGCACGGGCGGCGCTCCAAACAACCTGCCCCCGCTGTCGTTCCACTCCATCCACGGGGAGAATGTGCGGGTGTCCAGGGATGGCTTTACGGCCAGGAGAGTCGAGTCCTTCTGCAAGGGAGTCGCGTTCAGCGCCAGACCTGTGCGGGTCAACGAGAAAGTGAGTTATATTCATTATTTTCTTTTGATACTCTGGCAATCTGGTGCATAGCAGATAAAAGTAATTTCCCTCTATCTTCAACTGTTTGGACCATCTCACAACCTTTGTTACTTTTGAGAGCGTCCAGCTTATTCATCACATTATCTTTTTCGTGGACGTCCACGACGTCTTTTCGCTGATGAAACTGACTAACTAATAAATTATTTTCGATTCCAGGTTTGCATCCGATTCGTGGAGATATCCAACTCCTGGAGCGGCGTACTCCGTTTCGGATTCACAACCCATGACCCGGCGACCCTCGCCCACAACCTTCCCAAATACGCCTGCCCGGACCTCACCAACAAACCCGGCAACTGGGCGAAGGCCTTGGGTGAAAGATTCTGCGAAAAAGACAATATCTTACACTACTACGTGAATTCTGCTGGAGATGTACACTTCGGCATTAACGGAGAAGATAAGGGCTTGTTCTTTACAGGGGTTGACACCAGAAATCCCCTCTGGGCATTAGTTGACGTGTACGGGAACTGCACTGCTGTGCAATTCGCTGACCCAAGAGCTCCACACCAAAGAAGATCGTTATCAAACATTGACGAAGACAGAATCGTGTCGAGCATGCGCTCGCTTTCTGTCGATGAAGCATTACCCGCCCCAAGATACCAAAACCCCCTCGTTCCCCTCGCCCTACACAGAACTAAAGGGAGAAACGTGAATTTTATTAATGACAGAGGAGTAGCAGCACGGATAGAAGCTGAATTCTGTCAAGGTTACGTGTTCACAGCGAGGCCGATGCGTCCCGGACAGACAATTGTCGTCCAGATCTTATCCACGGAGTCCGCATACGCTGGGTCTTTAGCCATTGGCTTGACAAGTTGTGATCCTGCAACACTACGTCCATGCGACTTGCCTGATGACGCGGAACAACTGCTGGACAGACCCGAGTATTGGGTGGTCCGCCGTGACGCAGCAAATGGATTAAGAAGAGGAGACGAATTGGCAGTCACTTTAACATTAGATGGAGAAGTGAGAGTCTGCAGGAATGGCTCTCAACCGATGACAGTGATGCATGTAGACCATACGCTGAGGCTTTGGGCGTTTGTGGATATATACGGGGCGACGCAGAAGGTTAGGATGTTGAGCTCGCAGGTGGCGGCGACGCCTCCGCAGCAGTTGAGGGTGATCACCGGGTCAGCCCAGCCGCTGCCGACGGCGGGAGGCACGGTGCTCGTGGTCAGCCTTCCGCCGCAGAACAACGTGAACAACCAGCAACTCACGCTGGCCAGTGCGCATTATATTGAGGTTAGTATTTATTTTTTCTTCCTAACTAATGGCGACACATCTTATGTAGACGTATTTCGCCAGTGTCGAGTGATATTTGTAGGTTTAAGATATATATCCTTGGATGATTGTTCGGTGAATTGGGCTCAGTAATGTGATAGTACAATTACTGAAGCCACCACGAGGCCTCTTGGCATCATCTAAAAATGTCAGCAAAGTGTAAGCGATTCAATTGTTCTATTAAAGTTTATAGTCCCGAAACATTCACTGGATAATACACTATCGAAATTATACACTAAACACTTCAATAAACTAAAATAAAAAAAATAAAACGAAGACACGTCCGCCATTGTCAGATGCTGACAAAAGATCCGTTCGTATTGTTTTACTCACTTGCATTCTTAATAACTATGTATGTATCATGCTTGAGCGAGAACTTTTTTAAGCATTTTTATACCACCAAGGTTTTTGAATACTCGAAGTCGGATAAAATTATGAATCTATCCTATACTTACTTAGTGAAGAGTGAAGTTAATTTCTGAATTACGATACCTGGGTATCTCGCCAATCTTACTCGTATATATTAAAAAATAAACAATGAATACTAAAAGAATTTAATAAAAATTGCTTAATGATTGTTGTTTCTTTTCCACAGCCCATCCAGACGTCGTCTCAGCTCTGTCTGTCGCCGGTCCCCGCGCCGCTCCCGCAGTGCCAACCTCACCGGCGCCCCCTCGAGTCAGCCTCCTGCAGCTCCAGCCAGAACACAGCCAACGAAAACCTCCCCAACAGCGAACCCGTCCCGCCCAGGCATCGAACCCACGCGCAGAACATCGCCAACTGCAACAACGCGCCCTCCACCAGCCAAAGCCACCAGCCGATATACCAAATGATTGGAGACGGGAATCTTACAGGCACCGAATGTACTATTTGCTATGAGAACCCCATAGATTCGGTGTTGTATATGTGTGGACATATGTGTATGTGTTATAGGTGTGCCGTGCAACAGTGGAGGGGGAAGGGGGGCGGGCAGTGTCCGCTGTGTAGGGCTCAAATCAAAGATGTCATCCGTACTTACAAATCCTGATGTGTTTTTTCGTTGGTGCAAGGAATCGCTGTTACTCGAGTTAGAAAAGGACGCGTCTTTGGTTGCTAGCAGGTTTAGTTTTAGCAACTTTAGACTGATATGATTCATACTTATTGACGTGGTCTGAAACACGTTTTGTCGTAAAAAAATACCGTTCTTATCGATATAATTCGGTCTTGTGCCAGACCATAACCAATATGGAGGCATATATCAGATGAATAGTAAATCTATAATGACTGGTACATATCTACTATTCTTAGTCTTGGGACTACGACCATCCTTTGGCTGTTAATAAGACAAAACTTTTAGACCGTATCAACTCTCAACGCAGTCCCGCGTTTATAAGTATGGTCAGACCCCGTGGTCACACCGATGACATGACCGATGTTAAAGCCCCGATGAAAGTACTTAGTTATTTTTTTATCAACACTTTTCTCTCATATTCTTCTGTGCCCGCTTTTGGAAAATGGTTCAATTCAAATGGCATATCATTCAAAAACCGAATCGAACTCTTTTTCATGTAAGGCACATTTTTTCTAAGCTTATTTCGATAAATGAATGTTTATTTTATTGTAAGCACTCAGAAAAAATCTTTAATGAGGTATTTTCTGACAGCTTTTTAAAAAATATAAATAATAGTTCTAATTGAGACGATAGATGGCGCCAGGTGAACTTAGTGGATTCTTTTTTTTAATCTTTTATTTCTCTTTATTTTTTCGGATCCACGAATCGTCGACGCCATCTACCGAAGTTTTATGAACTATTTTAATTGGCTGTCAGAAAATTCCCCATTATATTGAGAATTAAATTGATAAAAAAGAAACTAGTGACAGACATCGGGTTTTGTCCCCGAATATCAATGTGTATGTAGGTAAAATACTCTTTTTTTTGTCGGTTCAAAACTATAGTTTACTATGCGCTAGAAAAAGCAAGCGTGATGACGTGAAGGCGAAGTGTGAAAGAGACGGAATGTAATCGTTAGTTACTTACTATTTATGCCAAAAAACAAAATGGACATTACTTTGACTAGTTATAAAGTTAGTTTTAGTTAATGTACATAATTATTTAACTTGTACGTGAAGGGCGATGCCAGAATCAGCCCCGCTGGTCCTACAAGAATAAACTGTAATGTACAAGGATTCAATGATTGTAATAAGAATTTCAGTTGTAAATGATTTATTACCAGCTGATCCGGCAGACGTTGTCCTGCCATTTTTCTCAACATCTACCGTTCGGCCATTTTGTATTGGAAAACTAAATTCTCGTTATTTTTCCGTTAATTGGACGTAGTTACACGAAAAGGATCCAATCCACAACATTGTCAAAAATGACCTACGTACACAAAACTGACCGCAAATAATACCAATCGTCCCATAAATATACTATTAACAATACAAATGTTTTAATGTTTCTCACAAAACATAACACGTAATTATCTTGAAACAAATACCTATGAAGAAATATCATTTTGAACTTTAAACTTCAATATCTGAAAAGTAACTTTGTGTGGATTGGATCCTTTTCGTGTAACTACGTCCAATTATTATTTATGTTTCTCACCACCTCCTCTGAACTTCCACAAATATTTCAAGATCAAAATCAGCCAAATCGGTCCAGCCATTCTCAAGTTTTAGCGAGACAAACGAACAGCAATTTATTTTTATACATATATACACTCACCGGCACATCTAACCGCCCACTCTTCATTTCAGGGAATATTCGTGATTTTTTATAACTCTATTAGTTACAGCTGATGTTAGTTAAAAAGTAGTTAATTTAACGATTATTTAAGTGTGTTTAATTTATCGTAAAATTATCAATAAATCAGTTGTAATGTATAACAATAAGCGTAGTTAAAAATCAACTCGAAATACAAGGGTGGGCGGTTAGAGGTGCCGGTGAGTATATATAGGTATTAAAGGTAGATTAAGATTTTGTATTTCACAAAAAATAACCCCTCATTTGAGTAGTTATCAGGTTAAATTTATACAAATATACCATCGCCATATTATTACACTTCTTTCATAGTTTTTACAGTTTTAAACATCTTTGTACATTGTATTTATTTCTGTTGGGGTAAGAACCGTCCAAAGTGATTCTGACATTGCCTTTTATAGAACACTGTATATTTATTGTAATATTCTCACTAGTAACAGTATTTTGCACAAAAAAGTTGACGGCTAAAAAGGCTAGATGTCAGCAATAAGTGGGTGTCACGATATTTAAGTAATTTTTGACGATTATTTAATAATAATTTGACAACAAATGAATATTAGGACATAATATTAAATTGTAAGAAATAGTCAAATGTTTGATAAATCATAATAATATACTTAAATTAGCAACATAATAATATATATTATTAGAAATAAATTTTAAGTTCTTAAAGAATACTGCTGAATTAAGAAATACCAAAACTGATTGATTTCAAAATCTACAAAATCGTACCGTGCCTGAAGAACGTAGTGGGTAGACACTCAAACATTTCGTATGCTTTTTGCTTCTGCGATGTGAACTTGGTCACTAAAAGCCTGTGTTACTTACTATGCTTTTTTTTTGCGAGAAAGTGAAAGACACTGCTACGAAGTCGCAGATATAACATTATACTTCCTCGCAAAAAAGGCTAAACCTTAAAATATAATGTATACCTATCTTTTTTCCTTTAAACATCCAAAAGATAATCACATATTTCCACCATTTTATAAATGCCAGGCAACTCAAAAATAATCAGTCTTTTTTTTATTGTACTATCTACACCGTGAAATTTACATCGTTTTGTTCCCGCCGTGTAGTGATAGTACCCGTCAAACTAAACAACTTTTCACGAAAAAAAAAATTTCCTGCGACAAAAAAAATGTTTGGCCTCCATACAAAGTGAGACTCCCGACCGACCCATTTTGTATGGAGAGACCAAAAATTTTTTTGTCACAGGATTTTTTTTTCGTGAAAAGTTGTTCAGTTTGACGGGTACTATCACTACACGGCGGGAACAAAACGATGTAAATTTCATGCTGTATGTTGCATGCAACCGAAGTAGTTGTGTGTCTTCACAAGGCGAGGTAGCGGTGACTTTCGCATTCGGCCCACTAAGACGCATTGACTGGTTCATCATCATCAAACGTCCACTACTGGCCAAATGCCTCCTTTAAATATCGAATGCTTAGACTTATGCAGTCTTATTCGGTATACATTGCCGTGTTTCGGTCGAATTTGGGACTGAAAATTAGTACAGCAACAGCAATGAGTTATAAAGCGGCTTTTACCATCGGTCGTTGATTTGAATTCAAAATTGATTTGAATGAAAATAAATACAGTGTGAAATTGTGAATATACCTACTTATAAAATAAATAAATAAACAAGACGAAACAGCTTAATGATTTATGTATTTCTAATTAAATTCGTCTTACTTGGGTCGAACCGATAAGTCACATTTCGTAAAAGAGTGCGATATCGAGTGCGCACACGTCATTTTGTTGGATTTCTGTGATAATAAAACGCATTTTTAAATAAGTCTCGATTAATGTAATAATTTTATAGGTCTTTCTTTACTGAAGGAGTGATTTTGTGACATTTTCGTGTAGTTATTTAATTCTTATTAAAAGGGCATTTTTTTATAAAAGTTTTGTTTTTTATTCATATTACTCTTCCTACAAGTTCTTATGTGAATTAAAGAAGGAATAGGGCCAAATGATGCATTATATTTTTATAACAGATTAGTTTTTCAGTTGATGTTCAATATTCTTTTATACAGTATGGAATGGTTTGTAATGCATATCACATGATAGTGACTTGAAAACTGACAAATAACAAAGCCTGAAATAAACATGAAAAAGTTTAGAAAATAACTTTTAGTGGTTACGGTACATATTCAAGCCAAGTAGACAAGTTAATTTAATACTTATTATAATATGGATGGTTCCTTCAACGTTGTGCATCCATTAATATTCTAAACTAGATTGTATTGTGTAAGTTATTTATTAGTAAATTTGTTATATCAGACACTAATAATAAATAAAAAAGACAAGATGGAAATATATTATGTGGTGTGACGTCACAAACAAGTATAAGCGTCGTCCGGCAGTGAAAACTTCACCTCGACTCGACAATACGAATATGTTGTTAATTCCAAGAAATAGAAAATATGCTTTAAAATTCGGTATTTACTGTTTTAATACATTACTTGGCGACGAAATACATCAAAATAATATTTTAAAGATAATGCTTTGTGCTGGAAAAATCAATTAAAGGTATACTAACAAAAACCGTTTTTTTTTTAGAATTTAACTACAATTCATGATATTATTATATGATTTAGAATTTTAGATAAGTAATCTTGAATTCAGGCTCGAACCCAAGGAATATACTACTCACTGACGTGCTCGAACCCATTAGTAGGGTCACCTCACCTTATGAACTAGTAAGTAATTAACAATTTTTCGTACTTATTTGCATTGCATACCAGTAAGTATTGCAACTAAACAGTCCACCCACCCACACTGACTACAAGCACCCATAACACACAACAAGCACAAGTGAGTGAAGTGATTAGTGACCAAAACTAATTCAAAACTTTTTGAATTCAAATTCCCTCCAAAAATAGCAAAGCAAGTTTACCAACATGACAAAATTTAATAAGGTGCATTCAGACATGTATTTTTTATCAATGATGACAAAAATTGTGTATCCGAATTTATAACAACAAAACTTAATTTTTGAACGAAAATACATTTGACAGATGGAGGAAAATTGACGTTTTGTTTGTCTGTCTGTCGTTGATTTCGTTCGGGGTGGACGTACGCTCATATTTTCGATATTTTGTACGTAGTTTTGGTGCGATCGGAGCTCTGCCCTCGTGCAACGATGACCCTTCCTTTCTAATTCGTGTGTTCAATAATTTTTGAAGTTATTTACCTTCGAGTGCAATATCGTGCAGTTCAGTGACGATGGCTCGACTTACGGAAGAAATGGTGATTGCTCGGTCGAAACAGTCGGATTTGTCTGCGATAAAGAAGTTAAATTGCTGGTAAGTGGAAATTACGAACATATTACACATAATAACTAAGTCCAATTTGAAATATATGTATCAAATCTGAGGGTATTTCTCTTTTAGAATTTTTGGGGCTGTTAGTTCAAAAATTGCGCAAATGGCCAAATGAGCAACCTAGGACTAGTCTTATGTAGAATCCAATCTTATTAAAACCGTCGGCCAACCCAAACAGTTATATTTTTACTATTTCACTACAACTCTATACTTTGTTTTTATTTGCTTATGTTACTGGGTTTTGGCTAAATTATAATAAAATATACTTTACTAGAGGTTCGCCCGCGGCTACGCTCGCGCTATGTAAGATTTTCCCAGTAAAAAGTATCGTTAATTCTGGTTACAAACTATCTTCATTCCTAATTTCGTCCAAATCCATCCGGTAGTTTCGACATGTAAGCGGAACAAACATCTAAACATCCAAATATATTTTCGCATTATAATATTAGTGTGATTATTCATTCTTTATCATTAATTCAAAGATACAAAGAAACTCCATTACTCTGTTAGAACAGGTAGACAAGCAAGATGTGCATGTTTTTAAGCATGTGAACCTAAAACAATGCTGTTTTTATAATACACAGAGTTTTATTACCTATTAGTTAGGCCACAGTATTATTTATATTGTGTACTGTATTAAATATTATAATAATTGAACTATTTAAATAAATATTGGTTAGAAGAAGTTGGTAGGTAGGTAAGGTCGACCAAGAAAGTGGTTTACCATTTGTCATTCAATTTCCTAGTTATCGAAAATTCCAATAAGGTTTATACTCGATATCTGACAGATCGTTCTGCAAACGATAATAATCTTTGTTGTTCTATAATTTGCAACTGACGTTCAACCTTAGGGTGATAAACCAATTTATTGGTCGACTATACCTACCATGGTTATGAATTCTGAAAATATTGCATAAAGTGGTTCTAGTGTGTCCTTCTTGGGAGCCCACTAAATCTCTGCTCACCCCTTCAGGGATGATGGATGTATGTAATCTATAGATATATTCCTTTTTGTTGTCATATTTCTTAGATGTGTGTTATTTCAATAATTCTATTTCAACTTTCCCTTAAAGATATTTTTTAGTAGCACAATAGCTACTGCCAATCACACCTATTCAGCAATAAAAAAGCAATATTTCCAGTTACCTATCAAAACTATAGTAATATTACTCAGTGGTTGTCATGGTTGAGTGCTCACAAACTATTAGATATAATATATTGTGACTCAGACAGTCACAATGATGTACCAAATTGCTTGTTGTTTTACATACCTACAATTCTTATACTAAAATAAATCACATCACTGATGTTTAGATGTTTGTACCCCCTTCACACTTAGGGTCGGGCCACACTTTCGCATCGACGCGACGCGACGCGGCGAAAGGATTTCCATACTAAATGCGCGTTTAGTATAGGCAAACCGTCGATCTCCGTCAATAAGTGTGGCCCGACCCTTAAAGTACTCAACGTATTTGGATGAAATTTGGATTGGAGATAGTTTGTAACCTGGCATAGGATACTTTTTACGGGAAACTGTCTTATTCTCACGGGAATATCTTACACAAGGCTAGCATATATTTTCAAGATAGTTATTTCAATAAGTATAAAGGTTGATTTGCTGCTTCAGTTCCCGTTTATTTTTGGTTAATAAGTACAGTGGGTCAAGGAAAAGGTTGACCATTTCTGATTTGATTGTCTAATTAACAAAAATTTCAATAAGGGTTTACACTAATGGTATCTGACAAATTGATAGGGATCTTTCTATTATATACATACAAGAGGTAGATATGTCACCAAACGTGTGCCGTGAATTGGTCCTAATTGTGACCATTGCAATCAGTCGAGCTGTGATCGCTGTCTCGAGTGCCAGTAATAACTAAAAAGAATCAATTCAAAGGAAGAAAATATCGCGGAGTTTGCACACAGAGCATACAAACTCCACAGTACCTTGTTTCAGGGTTCCCACTGTGCCACTAGCTTTCTCTAGGAGTTGTTAAAACTACTAAGCTCTTCTCATCCTTTTTGGAAAAGGTGCTTGATTTGATGTATGTATGAGTGTGTTAGCAAACCTGGTTACACAAAGGTAGCTCACCTACTCTAATTGGTATAATAGGATTTGTGCATGCAACCACGGTGGGTACTAAATGACTGTAGATGGTAATGGTGACTCATTGCTTGTTTAACTCAAGTTGACACACACATGTTGCTATTTTAGGAGTTATTGTGGAAGATTTTGTTCGGGTAGAATAAAAATAATGATGTGTTCATCTGGGTTCCAAACGAAGATCACTCTGAGTGATGTGATAGCCTTTTTTCACTTTATCTTCCTTCAAATCTTTTGAGTGTAAGTGAAACAGACGATGAGACAAATATCAAATATCAGTCAGTTATGTTGAAGTACTACTATAATACAAATGTAGTCTTATATCAAGTATGCTGAACTAAGTTCTTAGTAGCTAATAAAAAAAGTGCAGTGTCATTTGTTTCTCGACTCAACACAATAATGAGGTCACCCCACATCTCCATAAACTGGGCGACTAGAGTACTTGGGCTTACAGATATAGGCGATAAACTAGTAACCAATCTCTAGGTACACTTCTCCATTGTGTAGGTTGTAAGGTCGACAACCGACATCACAAACCCTAGTGTCAGTGTTATAGAGCCGCCAAAGGCCACTGACATGGCTCGTGTAACGACTAGATAGTAGCCGGGAACAACGGCTTAACGTGCCTTCCGAAGCACGGAATCATATTTCTTTTCGGACCATCAGGTGATTCAGCCTGCAAAGTCCTAACCAAACTGGGGAAAGTCTCACAAATATATTTTTGCTTGACAGTGTACCCACCTTTTGTTAATATTATTATTTATTATTAATATTATTATTTCAAACACAATTTCAAATTTCAAACACAATGTATATTGTTTTATGAATAAAAATACTACTATACCGGGAATTGAACCTGGAACCTCCGTAATGAGCGGCGAAATCTCGACCACTCGTCCTCGAAGGCTGTTTCTAGATTGGCGTACTTTCGTTTAGGCGCATATCACAAATCTTGACTTAAGAAAACTGTGAATTTGGGCGATTAGACCTTAGTCGACCACGCTGGCCCAGTGCGGGTTGGTCGACTTTACAATAACTTTTGAATTTCTTCGCAGGAGTGTGCAGGTTTCATCACGATGTTTTCCTTCACCGTAAGAGCGTCGAATAAACGAATATATGATTTTGAAATTCGAAAACACTTTAATACGTGGTGGGGATCGAACCAGCGTCTCCCGGACGGGAGGGAGCGGCCCTAGCCACTAGACCACCGACGCTCTCTTTCTTGATCGGAAAAACGACTTGGCTTTGAGTTCTTAAAACAATCAGGTAAGATGTTCTTAGATTATACATTCTACATACATTTATGATAAGATGCATACATTGTATATTTAGGTAGCTATCTTTTATGAAAAGATTACATAGTATTAACTTCAAATAATTACCTTTTACCAGGTTTTATGTATAAAGATCAACTTTCATTCTAAAATCTGCGTCAACGTTTTGCTACTAGACGAAGTATGGTCAGACGAGTTTACGAGTTTTTAGAGTTATACAAATATCTTTGAAATGAAAATTTATTAACTTTTGGATGTTAAATCTCTTAGTTTCGTCATTACATTTTTTGGGTGAGTTCACTACACGATGTGCGAACTCTGTCACATGGCAAAAAGGTTAAATGCAGATTCTGGAGTATTACCACAAAGCTTATATAATATTTTTGTATTTTAAAGTTATTATAATCCCAAAAAAGAGGTACTCTAATATAGGTAATACAAAATAGTAATAGTATCTTCGCTTTCTTGTCTGTGTGTTTGTTTGTTTGTTTTTTATCATAGGCTTACGTTTTATGAGCAGGTTTGAAGTTGACATCAAAACACTGTCTATTTATTATTTATTTATTTGGAATAGTAAACAGCCGTGTACACAGTATTTCTTATAAAAATAATGTATACATGGAGCATTACATCTATACACCGCCAACAATTGATTGATTGATTGATTAATACTTTATTGCACCAAAAAAGGATGTACAAAGGCGAACTTAATGCTATACAGCATGAAATTTACATCGTTTTGTTCCCGCCGTGTAGTGATAGTACCCGTCAAACTGAACAACTTTTCACGAAAAAAAAAATTCCTGCGACAAAAAAATTTTCGGTCTCTCCATACAAAGTGAGACCCCATTTTGTATGGAGAGACTAAAAATTTTTTTGTCACTGGAATTTTTTTTTTCGTGAAAAGTTGTTCAGTTTGACGGGTACTATCACTACACGGCGGGAACAAAACGATGTACTTTATTGCACCAAAAAAGGATATACAAAAGCGAACTTAATGCTATATAGCATGTTCTACCAGCTAACCTTACAACAATCACTATTCACATATTTCCCACGTTCACGTATTCATCTAAAAATTTCGATTCAATCTTTACCTATGTAAACATGTAACCTGCTGTGTTATATTATAATTAATTCCGTTACGCAACGCAAATTCATTGTGATTGGTCATCACCGCATTATGCGAGTTTTGAGCCGAGAGGAGTCGCCTCACTTTTACTTTCTGTTAGTTCGTTTGGCGTGGCAGTGTGTCGCGACGTACTGGTTTGAAATTCACTCTCCGTGGCGTAGAGCTTCGGCTTTTATTGGCCGAGCGAGCGAAGCGTCTCCGTTTCGTCTTGGCCGAAATAGGGGATCGGACTACCTTTTTTTAATTTTATAAATCCAAACTTGAAACTAAGAAGTTTGGAGTTTGCTATCGAACACTAAAAGAATTTTTGCTCTCATTAAAATTGACCGAGTTATAAAGGTTTGAAATTCAAGATTAGACAGAGAGCCACACACCCACTTGTGATGTCATTTGTTAGTAAAATATAAAAAAAAGTAACTTCACCTCTTATTTTATCATTAAACAGTATGTAATTTTACTTAAAATTTTAATCTGTCAGAGCTCATCCTATAGTAACCCAAGTATAGTTATTAGGTTGTGGTTTGGTTAGGACACAATAATAGAATAGTGTAGCGTGCTATGGCTACAATAGTAAGTGTTAAGATGATGGTGATGATAAGAGTACGATGTATTCTTAGATTAAGATAAGATAAAAATACGCAGGCAAGGAAAACAAGCGCTCTGCCTGAGTGACTATTTGAGAATTTTTTAAAAAAATTATAAATCCAATCTTCTTAGTTTCTGCTATCGAACACTAAAATAATTTTTGCTCTATCTTTAAAACTGACTGAGTTATAAAGGTTTGAAATTCAAGATTAGACAGAGAGGCACATACCCACTTGTGACGTCACAAGCAAGTAACGCCATATACAACGTGTTACAAAAAATACCAAAAAAAAGAATATCCTTCATTACAGGCATTTAATTAAAAATTTCCCATCTCTAGTGTTAATTGACACCTAAAATATAGACTATCGATTATCAGAACGGAAAAGTATTTGAACACCATTTGTGCCTACATTTTTAAAAGAGATTTACTTAAATCAATTTATGTTAGAAAACATTTTATTTTTTGCCTTAATTATCTTGTTTATGTATTTACAAACATTATTATTTTGAAATATTTAGTTCATGATTTCATTAATTTATTATTTCATAACAATTATTTAACAAAGATTTTTTTATTTATTTGTAGTTTTTTCATTTTGAAATTAATTGTTCTAATGTTAATGTTATGGTACAAGTAGTACGTAAACATTTTTAATCAGGTACAAAGATGTGTTGAAGCGTCACATGAAAAAATGTAACATTGCATCTGATCAGTGGGAGCAGCTGGCTGTCAAGCGGCCAGAATGGAGAGCCTTAGTCAAATCTAAAGTATTTGACTTTGAAGCTCAACGCCGCTCTGATCTTGACTCAAAGCGCGACGAATTGAAAGCCCGACCACCTGCGGCGATCAATTACACGTACCTTAATGGTGTACTCTGGTGTCCGCAATGTGCGAGGACCTTTACTCACAAAATAGGCTTCGTGAGTCACATTCGAGCACATGAGCGCCAAAATCGGAGCTGAAGCAGTCGCCGTGGCCGAAATCGGTCAGGAGCTCATCATCATCATCATCATCAAAAAGACACTAGAGATGGGAAAATTTTATTTAAATGCCTGCGATGAAGAATATTCTTTTTTTTTGTAACACGTTGTATAGATATTCGTAAGCTAAGCCGTCGCGTATGTCTTCGTTATACATACGAAAATCGTCGTTATATTAGGTATAGACTTGGTAAATAGGAGACCTTTGGCGGCTCAATATAATAACAGAATAACAGCGCAGTGGCACTGTGCTAAGCGTGTCACTGCAACATGCTGAGTTAGGGCCGTTTTGTGGATGTAGTACACTCGCTTAAGCCTTACGTTATATTTAATGTTTTTAGCATGCTACAAAAACTGTGTATTGCATTTACAAATAAACGATTTATCTATCTGTCTATCTATCTATCAATAGCTCTGGCGTGGACGTTTGTATTTATTTATGTGCTGTTGAAGATGATGATTTTTATAAGCGGAAATACAACCCAGGAGGTTTCGCGATTACATATTAAAATATGTAATATCCGCTTATAATTGAAGCTAAAGCTTATACGACTAAAATATGCCGCCGTGTGGTGACGGCAGAGTAGAAGACATTTGTCACCAACACCTACTCTTCCCGTGGGTGTCGTAAGAGGCGACTTAGGGACTACACATTGAACAGGGAACGGGCAGCAGCGCTCTCTGATACAGTAACCTTTTAATCTGCGATCTCCAACCCGCCTGCCAAGCGTGGAGATTATGGCAAAACCAAACACTTAAGTGGAGGAGGCTCATAGTTCAGCAGTGGACTGTAACGGTCCGTTGATTGATTGATTGATTGACTAAAATATTGTTGCCAGCTTTTTACCGTCATGTTGGTACTATTCTGCTACAGTACGGCTGCAAAACTACCGTATGCCGTATCGCTTCAAGGGCAGGACCTAGTCGAGCGCCGTATACGGTAGGGTGACTGCTCGAGGCGCGGCGTGGGCGGGACGTATTCTGTAGGGAGTTGTTGCTTATATCTACTCGTGTCATGGCGTTATGAGCGAGAACATAAATCAAATCAACGGCCCGTTATAGTCCACTGCTGGACTATGAGCCTCCTCCACTTAAGTGTTTGGTTTTGCCATAATCTCCATTCTCCACGCTTGGCAGGCGGGTTGGAGATCGCAGATTAAAAGGTTACTGTATCAGAGAGCGCTGCTGCCCGTTCCCTGTTCAATGTGTGTTCCCTAAGTCGCCTCTTACGACACCCACGGGAAGAGTAGGGGTTGGTGACAAATGAATTCTACTCCGCCGTCATCACACGGCTAATTTTTATTATCATTCTGTAAATACTTAAAACCCAAACGACTGAAGGGGGTTTTCAACGGGTAGTCCGGTCCCTGGTCTAAATATGCACTATGTACAGTCCATAACCTCAGCCACTCTGCATGTGTTTCGTTTTGCCTCTGCAACAAAAATACAAATTATAAGTATTTATACATACATTAGTAATTTTCAAAACTATTGATTGAAATACATCAATCAGCCTATTGCAGTCCACTGCTGAACGTAGGCCTAACCAAGGGTACACCAAAGCGCACGATCACCCGGTTTCCTCATCCAGCCATCACCAGCGACCTTCCCCAGGTCATCAGTCCACCTGGCAGGGGGGCGTCCCACACTACGTTTCCCGAGACGTGGTCTCCATTCGAGAACCCGTCTGCTCCAACGCTCATCGGTTCTGCGACAGACGTGGCCAGGCCACTGCCACTTCAGCTTGCTACACTTCTGGACGATATCAACTACCTTGGTCCTCTGCCGGATGATTTCGTTGAAAAACGAAGCTTGATTATTTAAAAAACGATCGATTCCTTTCGACCGGCTAACATTAAGCTCGTAACTTAATGATCCGCGCGTTCTTTTCGTTACCGTTGGAATGGTTTTGAATATTTAAATTAAATGCCCAAAACTTGCGTCGTGAAAGTTGGACGTGGACTATAATTTCGACGAACTTTTAAAAGCGAATGTTTATGGTTTATGATACTTTAAAGATGTTTTTAAAACATTTGGCGCATTAATCATCCTAACATTCAACTGTTATTTTGTGAAAAAGTAAGAAACATTACTGTCGCATTGATTAACCGTAAAAATTAATTTCTTAAAAAAAATCTACAGTCTTTACTTATTTTTTTTTAACACAACGCTAATGACACATTTAACGGGATTTTACTACCAACCATATTAGGAATACGTTAATTATGAAATTTACAATGAAAGTGACCTCTGATGGTATAAAATAATAATAATAACACTTTATTGCACAAACATACATAGGATTAGAAATAAATGTACAAAAGCATTAGCCGTGTGGTGACGGCAGAGTAGAATACATTAGTCACCAACCCCTACTCTTCCCGTGGATGTCGTAAGAGGCGACTTAGGGACTACACATTGAACAGGGAACGGGCAGCAGCGCTCTCTGATACAGTAACCTTTTAATCTGCGATCTCCAACCCGCCTGCCAAGCGTGGAGATTATGGCAAAACCCTCCACTTAAGTGGAGGAGGCTCATAGTCCAGCAGTGGACTGTAACGGGCCGTTGATGTAAAGGTATCTAATTAGTACACCCAGAATAAAAATATCTATTAAAATTAATACAAGGTTGCAATCGGTGCTTGAAAGGCGTTAACCTCAGTCACTATCGATCTATAACACTAATCCATGTAGCATTAAAGATTTTATGCCGAAATTATCATCAGTAATACTAACTGATAAGTACTGATTCGATTACATTTATTGACATTAAAAAAATCAATATTTAAATATTTAACTTGGATCTACATAAAAATTTGTAAGGACACCAAAATAAGGACTAAATCTGTTTTAAAACAATTCTAGACTCCCCTAAAACTCTGCTCATCCTTTGGGATATAGACGTGACATAAATCATCATCATCATCATCATTTTCAGCCCACATCAACCCACTGCTGGGTCTAGGCTTCTTCTCGACTGCGCCACTCCTCACGGTCCTGTGCCATCCGCATCCAGCCTGATCCTGCCAGTTTGGCAATGTCGTCGGACCATCGGGCTGGTGGTCTGCCTACTGGCCTTGTTGTTCCCCTTGGCCACCACTCTGTGACTGCTTTGGTCCACCGGCCGTCATTCCGTCTAGCCAAGTGTCCTGCCCATCTCCATCTCAATCTCGTGATTCGTTTGCCTACGTCTTCGACCTTTGTTTTTTGTCGAATTTCAACGTTTGGCACACGATCAACGAGAGAGATACCTAACATATATTTTTTTTAAGTTAAGACCTTTGTATTTCTTCGCAGGAGTGTGCTTTCTTCATTTTATCATTCTTTGTCGTCGAATAAACGCACATATGAATTCGAAATTCGAAAACACATTGATACGTGGTGAGGATCGAACCCAAGTATCCTAGACGAGAGGTAGCGGACCAAGCCAATACCACCGACGACGCTTTAAAATTATTAAAATTTTAATCCAACAATATTCTGACCTTCTCTCATAGTGCCCTTGAATAATGTACCCAGTTGCATCAAAGTATGTAAACAACTGCCCTCGCGCACGTTTTCTGATAACTACTTACGTCACTGTATCTTTAAGTAATAAGATACAGTATAGTTCATGTTACAGTAAACAATATAGAACAAAATACTTTATCACACGCAAGAAAATGGAGATCCTTGGAGGCCTGAGATGATGTTGATGATACTAGAGAATACTTGGAGTGTAGGGTACAGGATATAGACCTTGGCAATCTTATTGCTAAGGTAGCAAGTTTTTCCAGGCAACTGTGAATTTCTATATCATCACCTCACCATCATATTATACGTGCCCAACGAGGGGTTGAGCCTACCCTGGAGTAGGGCGATTAGGCCATGGTCGACTTCACACACAACCTTTTAATTTCTTTGCAGGGGTGTGCTCTGAATGTCTAGCAACTTTTTTTTATGGGTCTCTTAAAAGCGTCACAATAAAAAAAAAAACACGAATAATACATTGCACTTTCTATCACCTAACTTAATCAACAACATACCGCAATGTAATACACGCCAGTATTATAGTACTCTGTGGTAATACCTAGCTAAATCAATTCGTTATAGATTACTATCACGAAAACATAATTCTGCGTCAACATATTTTATTATTGAACGATACGTGATTCCATTTTTACGTGAGTGTTCCATTTTAAATAAATAATAATCTACGTCAACATGATTTCCGACTGAATTCCCAATCGACAGAGACATGCATGTAGATGGTACACTCACTAAAACAATAGTCCATCCGTCTGTATTGGTACAGTCACGTCCATAAGTGGAGACAATGGTATCGATTCACAGTCATGCTCTATCTAATATTAATTTTTAAATCCAGCTATCCAGTGAAATCACAAATTTTATAAAAACTGTTCTTGCTTAATTTTTGCTGTTACAGGTCTACACCTGTATTCAGCAAAAATTAAACAAGAACAATTTTTAGCACTTTATTTGTAATAAAAGTTATCGACGACAAAAATATATATATATCAAAGTATGAAAACACGTGTCATACGGCTCCACTTTTGAACGTGACTGTACATCGAACAAATCAATAGTAGCAATGATTTGGTCGATGTGGCTCAGTTTATATTGATGGTTCTTCGGAACGAGGTCAGAGGCCCAAAGGGAAGATAACGGAGACATCAAAAATATACTACTTGAATGCTTTTGCTTGAATTTCGACGTCTTTAAAAAGCCTTGCGAGGCTCCTCTCAAGAGTGTGACAGTGCGTCCACCGAAAAAACAGTGCGATAAGGAAGGCTTCATTAAAGTCGAAAGGAGAAATGATGCCCGCCAGCCGTAACCATCATGGCAACGCACCGGTCGGACCGGAGCACTCGCTGCGTCCCGAAGTACGTTCGACGCAGCTGTACGTGTCCCGACTACACTGGTCCACTAAGGTTGAGGAGTTGGTGGATTTTGTGCGAAGAAAGTCCAATTTTACCCTGAGGGTCGAACAGTTAGCATCGCGCCACAAAGTGAACTTTAGTTCGTTTGTGGTACGAGTGCCGACCCACCACCTGGAGACCTTCATGAAAGAGGACTTCTGGCCGCAGGGAGTCGTGTTTCGGAAGTTCCGGGGACGGCTGCCAGCTGACACGCGCTACACGTCGCTGACATTACGTGTTACCTAGTTATAGTTTTTATAAATATGTATGTTAGTTTTAAGGTATTTATTATATGGGCCTCTGTTTACATATTTAAGACCTTTATGTAAATATTGCCTGAAATAAATGATTTATTATTATTATTATTATTATTATTAAATGCCTTTAATCTTCGTTTGCTTGGGTCTTGTACCTTGTGGGTCCTTACACTTTATCCAAATAATTCTCAGATTACATAATAAGATGTAATGTAATAAAGTCCCGGAGCGACCTCCAAGGCCGTTAGCAATGAGTTATTATACCCGCGGACTGCGGAGTAACCTCATGATTCATTCATGGTTTCCTCAAGGACGCGTGACTCATGTTATATATGCTAATGAAGAAAAGATTATGAATGAACGTCATAGGAATTCGGACAAAAGGGCAGTCGGTCTGACCCATCCGTCTACCATAATATCGAATACGCATTTTCATAGTTTCTTCGGTATGTTCGCCTCCACAGCGGTATCTGTAAACTTGCCAAAGAAAAAGTAATTCATGAATGACACGACATGTGAAAAAAAAATATCTCAGATAAAAACTTGGCCTAGTTTAGATAAATGGGTACTATATAGTCCAAAGGATTTCTCCCAAAGGTTTTTTTTTCTACGGTAAAATGTTGCCTTTTTCCTTCCTTAGATGTCAAACTATATTTTTTTATAATCGTTAATTAGCTTTGAAAGCCTAATAAATAGATGGAAAGGATTTTTTTTTTATATTATTATGTCTGTCCTGTCCTGGCCGTGTACCTCACACGTAGGTAATCGATAAGATTTTCTTGACCTGCCAACTCCAAGACAATGGCCTCGATTCGGGATGTCACGCTCTAATCCTTAATTTAAGTTAGTCCGTCCTTTTTACCTTTTAAGATTGAAAAGTGACAGGAGATGGCCATTCTAATATTAGAGCTGTCAAACATCGAATTTGGACCTTATGGCTGCCGTGTCGATAGCACAATATTATAGGGGATCGGACTACTTTTATTTTATTTTATAAATCCAAACTTCTTAGTTTCTGCTATCGAACACTAAAATAAATTTGCTATATCTTTAAAATTGACCGAGTTATAAAGGTTTGAAATTCAAGATTAGACAGAGAGGCACATACCCACTTGTGACGTCATTTGTTAGTAACGCCATAATATAATCTCCATACAAAAATCGTTTTTGAAAGAGACAGACATATTGAAACTTTAAAAAATCACTGCAAAATTCATTTTTCAACCGATTCTGTTTTTTTCTTCGCTAATCATCTGCTACTAATCTATATTTTAAAAATAATTCATAAAATATGGTGAACAGTCCGATCCCCTATTTTAGAAAGCGCTTAAAACATGCGACTTAAAAATATCTTAAACTGACGGCTATGCCCTTATTTTAAGTTATCATTCGTTCAAATTAATATCATTCGTTCATCACCTCTCTTTCATTGGTCATGAAAACGAAAAGGATAACTGGATTTTAAAATTAGAATTAGAGCATGACATCCCGAACCGAGGCCTATGTTACTTTTTGCTACGAGTATCTCATCACCCGACTACAACAATGAGTACAAAACAGAACATTTAAATAAGAGAGACTCCGCATTGCAGCATCGACCAGGCCAAGGTTTACTGGAACCAGGGCACGGTTTGACGCACCCATACTGAACGTCTGGACAGGTTGCAAATCCTAACATATATTACTGCAGGGCTGCCTGAAAGTGATTGTTCATCGCTTGTCACATTAACTTTTATTTTTAGTCCAAAAAAAAATGCTAAAACTAATATTGTTGGTTCCACAACCAAAATGGACCCACATGAGTATTTTGAAATCTTGCTGGACCCACCAGTGGAACCCAGCAGTGGAACCAACGGTCCGAAAGGAAAATAGTGAGCCGCCCTATTTCTAAGCCGGGTATCACACGACAATACGAATAACATATAGACAGAATATTGTGTGGGATTTACATATAGGTATAGAATATGCTATTTTAAACACACAACTCACAAAAAAAAGGATTGTAATGTGTTTAGGGTTCATGTATGTATGTATGCGAGTTTCTTTATTCCACCATGACTTTTAAATGCCTGAACAGATTTAATGTATGGGGTATCGTTAGAATCCTTACATCAGCCCGAGTGTCACTGGCTATTTTTTAACACGCTTTTATTAGCTTCACTTGTAACTATGTATGTAAGAAAATCTTGGAATCTTAATTTGACCCACTTCCTTCGATTAGGATGAAATTTTGCACACGCTCTGAGTTCTGATGACAATACATCACTAGCTAAGAAACGTCATTACAAATCCAAGATGGCGGACTGGCTGTTTGAAATCCACCTCCATGATATGGGTATCAAATGAAAGGGTTTGCTGTCAGGAAAACGAAAAAAATAGTCACGTGACTTAAATCCAATATGGCGGACTGGCTGTTTGAAATCCACCTCCATGATATGGGTATCAAATGAAAGGGTTTGCTGTCAGGAAAACGAAAAAAAAAATTGTCACGTGACTTAAATCCAACATGGCGGACATCCAAGATGGCGGATTGGCTATTTGAAATGCACCCCTACGATATGGGTACTAAATGAAAGGGTTTGCTGAATGGGATACGAAAAAAATAAATAAATAATAGATAAATATTTGAATTTGAATTTTGATCACGTGACCTAAATTTGTAATTTTAGTGCGTGCTAAAAGCGTGTTTTTTAGTTTTTTAAACTATTATTTTTTTGGCTGGGCAGTCTAGTTTTGAATTTTTATATGATTATTCTCTTAAGTTTAGCAGTTTTTCTCTATTGTTGTAAAGAAGGAGAGATGGGTAAGCTTCCCTTTGTGATTCACCGTTCTGTGTGACGACGACCGGCAATGACCTCAGCCCACAATTGAAACAAATTACTTGTCATTACCGCAACGGAACACTGACTTCTATGAAGAGGTGACGCTGCCATTTTCTTATCATAAATGATTTTAAAACTGACAAGAATGTTGTTTTTTAAGTTCGGTTATATATAAAACTTTCAAATCGAATGTTACTCGTACTTATCAATAACAATAACAAACTGTTGTTCTGTTTAATCTTTCATATGAAAATCATCTAACTCACAAATAAAAGATCCTTAAATAAACCATCCGATCCCTGTAAAACCAGCTTACTTTTTAAAATTCTTTTTATCAAAATTTCGATTTGATGTAGAGTTCATGCTACTAACCGTTGAGGCGTTCCCTCGTAAAGAGACAACCCAGGCGGCAGCATCAGGCTATTTCTATCATTTTAGTGTTTTGTCTGCCATCAGAACCGAACAAGCGTGCAGAAAAGTCTTTAAGTTGAGAGGTAGAAGTTTAAAAAGGCTCGCAAACACACTAACATGCACGCAAAATTGAATAAAACTTATGAAAAAAAAGAGTTCGAAATTTGGAAAATCAACAATCTTCCAAGCCATTTGTCTGAATTTTCTATGTACCAAAAGTTCTCTTTCTAACCCGGTTGCTTGGTCAACCACATTTTCCAAGCACGAAATCGGCCAAACTGAAATAAGTGGATGATTATAATGGTCACGACAGCATGTTCCTGATTGGTCACGTCAGAGACACGCCCTCTCGCTGACCCCGATGCTCTTTATTCAAATATTGCTCTAACATTTCGTCGCTTTAGAGTGAAAACCTCGTAAGTGTGTAAGAATCTTTTTTTCAAGAGGAATAAAAAAACAGCGTCGTGTAAGATAATTGGACCAATGTTTAAAAAAAGTCGTGTTATTAATTTATTATAGAATGCTATTAGAATATTGGATGATTTCATAAGAAAAAAAATTAGGGCTTGATTTTGTGAGTTCTTCTCTCCAAAAACAAATGAAATAAATTTTGACCGAAATCAGTTTCCGAGGTTTTCACTCTAAGGCGACGATTTGGAAAATTAAAAAGTGAAAACTTTTTGTTAATGGATCGTGGTGTCGCTGTGTTTTGATTTTGATAGTACCGTATACCTTCGCCAAATTTTAGCTGCGGTTACATCTAGTTAGCGGTTAGTTCGGATTGCATTGCTGTGTTTTGGTTCGCATGCACTTATAAGTACGGCAACAGGAATATACATAAAAAATATTAGGTTTCTCATAGTATATCTGAAAGAATACAAAAATAGAATACTGACAGTCAAAACAGAATCGAAATTGATCACAATAAATACAAGTTTTTTAAACAAATATATCTGTCCCTCTTACGAAAACAAAATTATCTAAGGTGGATGTATGGCCTGCGTGACATATGACGTCACATGTCACGTCGGACCTCTCTGTCTAACCATCGGCCTTATAACTTGTTTCTGAGCAAGATATTTAAAAAAATATTTTTTGTGTTTATCTGGAACTCGAAATATTTCGATTAATGAATTTAAAAAAAATGTGCATATTCCCTATTAATTAGCATCCAATAATAAGGAAAGTGTAACTGATGCTTAGCTTAATTGATAGTTAGTAAACCGATCTGCCTATTGGTTTTAATGTTATAGAGCCGTCAGAGGATTGCAGCCGTGACCGTGCTTTCCGAAGCACTCAATCATCTTTCTTCTCGGACATTCAGGTGATTCAGCCTACAAAGTCCTAACCAAACTGAGAAAAGTGTTACAAAGAGGATTTTGTTTGAACGTGCCCCACCGGGATTCGAACCCGGAAACTTCCTAATGAGTGTCAAACGCTTTACTGTCCGGCCACTTACAGTAATTAAAATTAATTTTGTTCATAATCCAGGTGTACACTAGTAGATCCATAAACTGTCTGTCTGGTAGCGAGGAGTGTCGGTGAGTTCAAAGCCCGGCGGCAACATCAAACGGCGGCGGATGAATAGCGTGGGAAACTATTGTTGCTTGAACTTGCTTGCATAGATCTATGCTGGTGCTGGTACTAGAACGTTTCCGCTCGTTCACGAACATTTTGCACTTGGAAACAGCAAGAGTTTATGGACCAGAACCATCAGATACATGAGCATTGTGGAGCCCCATCCCAAAGCATAGCTCATCTGTTATTGCCTTTTCTCTAGATTTTTTAATATGAAATAGAATCTCATTTTACCTTGGTCTATCAAATGATGAGAGATTACGACGAGGTATGAATGTCCTCCATCCAGAGTCATCTGTCTTATTGATTCTTGTCTTGAAGATCAACATCAACGGCCCGTTATAGTCCACTGCTGGACTATGAGCCTCCTCCAACCCACGGGAAGAGTAGGGGTTGGTGACAAATGTATTCAACTCTGCCGTCACCACGCGGCTGAATTTACCATATTTTATGAATTATTTTTAAAATATGTATAGATTAGTAGCAGACGATTCGCGAAGAAAAAAACAGAATCGGTTGAAAAACTAATTTACAGTGATTTTTTAAAGTTTCAATATGTCTGTCTCTTTCAAAAACGATTTTTTGTATGGAGATTTTATTATGGCGTTACTAACAAATGACGTCACAAGTCGATATACGCCTCTCTGTCTAATCTTGAATTTCAAACCTTTATAACTCGGTCAATTTTAAAGATAGAGCAAAAATTCTTTTAGTGTTCGATAGCAGAAACTGAGTAGTTTGGATTTATAAAATAAAAAGAAGTAGTCCGATCCTCTATTGTTGCAGTTGTGCTCGGATACTTCGTGTAATATTTACGTTTCTCACGCAATACGCAAGTCGCTTCCGTTGGGAAAAAGTCAATTGGAGACTTGTTATAATGAAACTGTACAATGATGATGAATTATGTAACGAAATAAGGAGAATATGTGCAGGTGGGGCTATAGCTCGGATGGTAAATGCCGGTGTGGTGTCTTTCCTCAGACAATGGCCCATATGTTGTCTTGCCCCGCGTGTCCTTGCACCTGCACACGCGCGGACCTCTACAACGCCACTGATACTGCAATTTCGGTGGCTGCGTAATTGGTCTGCCATAACATCGATACGATAAGAAGATGTAACGAAATTTTACTATGGGCTTAGATTTCGCAAATAACGGTGTACAAGAAATATGTTTAAAAAATTACGTCTTGGCTTCTCGAGAAATGGACCTAACTCGGTCTCTTTTTTTAACCGACCGCCACCGGAGTACGCGGCGCCGGCGCCGGGGACGTTTCCACCCTCACGTGGTTGAATTTCCCGTAGTCCGCACTAAACGTTTTGCGTCGTCTTGTTTGGTGCGTACAGCACGAGAGTGGAATGCTCTTCCGGCGTCTGTGTTTCCGGAGTCTTATAATCTTGGTGATTCAAGGCAAGAGTGAATAGGCATCTTTTGGGTGAGCGTGTATCATCTTCGACCTCGTCATCACTTTCCATCAGGTGAGACTGTGGTCATACACGAACCTATTTTACATTAAAAAAAACCGACCGATCCGCATTTAAGCATGGGCAATGGGCATGTATAGCCAAGTAGTCGCTTTATCAACGGCCCGTTACAGTCCACTGCTGGACTATGAGCCTCCTCCACTTAAGTGGAGGGTTTTGCCATAATCTACACGCTTGGCAGGCGGGTTGGAGATCGCAGATTAAAAGGTTACTGTATCAGAGAGCGCTGCTGCCCGCTCCCTGTTCAATGTGTAGTCCCTAAGTCGCCTCTTACGACACCCACGGGAAGAGTAGAGCTTGATGACAAATGTATTCTACTCTGCCGTCACAGCACGGCTTCATTTGCATTAAATGAAGGTTCTATATTCAGCAAGATGCGATAATCCGCTTTCCATTTTAATCAAGTTAGCTGCAGCGTCCATTTATCAACGTCAACCTAGCAACAGGCGAGTGGCTGGATGCGATAACGTTCTATACTTGATGTAGTATCAATCAGTGTAATATCTAGTGTAACAACCTAATGGGTGAAAGAAATTCCAATATTTGAACAACATATGTTGATGGTGATACATAGATGTTGTGTCCGTTATAAAGAAGAAGCACAAAAATCTTTTTTGGAACCGCTAAGGTTACCGCAGAGAGCGTCGGTGGTCTAGTGGATAGGGCCGCTGACTCCCGTCCGGGAGACGCAGGTTCGATCCCCACCACGTACCAATGTGTTTTTGAATTTCGAATTCATATGTACGTTTATTCGACGCTCTTACGTGGAGGAAAACATCGCGATGAAACTTGCACACTCCTGCGAAGAAATTCAAAGGTTGTGTGTGAAGGCGACCAACCCGCACTGGGCTAGCGTGGTCGACTAAGGCCTAGTCGATTTGATTCAGGGTAGGCTCGAGCCCCTCGGTGGGGACGTATATGAGCTGCTGATGAAGGTAACTGCAATCTGCAACAGGCTACTTATTGGGCTTATGTTGGGTAGTGCCTCATGTAAGTAGCTGTTTATTTTATTTATTTTATTTTATTTATTCCTTAATGACCTTATTGCTATTTCTATTTACCTAAGTGGTAAAAAAGCGGGCGCAAACCAAACTTTAATGTTTATTCAAGTTTTGTTTTTTCTGTAAGAATATTAAAATAATAAACATGGGGTGAAAATATATGAACTCTCCGACCCACAATCGCTATTAAATCACGTCTGCATCAAAGCAGTATTAAGATAACCTAGTTCTCTTGCTGCACACAGGTCATATAAGTGCTCTCTTTATTCCCTAGACGCTCTTCACTAGTCACACAGTCCATAGAACCTGTTGTTTGTTACTCAGTGTCTAACCTTGCAATAAACCTTTTTAATTACTGTTACGGTGAATTAGCAGTAACAGATATGAATACGTCTGCGTATCGTGTTCAGCGGTTCGTGATGTGATGGTCACGCATCGTGCGTGCTGGGACTTTGACGACAATAGCGTAGGTTACCACAGAATATACAAACGTATAGTCCTCGTCACGTAAAAATTATGCGAGAGGAAGAGGAGGGGATGTGTTAGGAATGAGTGCGGTGGGTTAAGACAGTGGCATATCAAAGTATTCATCGTTTTATTGCACACCGTCTAAGGCAAGGCTTGAATACCTGGTTGAATTTTCAAACCAGTTTGCGCGCATGTCCGTACATTTTAAGAAGAGATTTTTCATTTTAGTTCGGCTCGCAAGAAGCGGTATGTTTTTCGGTTCTGATCATAGAGCATTTTCATTTAGGCCAATAAAATTAGCTTACCCTGGACAAAATTCATAAACTCGCTGTTTTTAATTCTTTATTGGCTTTTGTTATTAAGTATCAAATACTAATTAGATATATGAAGCAAAAAATCCGCAGTGGTAACCGTTTCTTATAAAAATTTTGAGATTTCGTACAGTACCTAACTTTTACTTAAAATTAAAATAGGTAACCAAGTACTTTGTTAGTAAAATTTTGAGGGGTGTTCGAATGTTATCACCCAATAGCAAAATTAAGCAGAAATCATTTTCACATCCATGTTTTTTTTTTCAGAATCCATCTGATCTCAATATCTGAATAAGCCAAAATAATAACTATGGTGCTTGCATCTAGTTAAGCTATATTGCGTCTTTTTATACTGGGTGTCCAAAAAGGGTGTTGGCAGTTTATATACGAAAATAATAAATGAAAAATATATCATTTCATAATTTTATTACTATTTGCAAAAAGTATATACAACGGAAACTTTACGACGAAAAAATTATGTTGTCCAAATGACGTCCATTACGATTTTGACACTCTTCAAGTCGTGGCCGTAAATTGCCTAAGACACGTTCACATAAAACGTTAGTGATTTTTGTTATTTCACTTGCAATATTGTTTTTCAATTGGCTAAGAGTTGACGGCTTATTTATGTAAACCTACTCTTTAGGTAACCCCATAAAAAATAATCAAGTGGACTTAAGTCCGGGCTCCTAGGGGGCCATTTAAGGTTCCCGTTTATTGAGATAACTCTTTCTGGGAATAACTCATTCAATGCTTCAATAGACCTTCTACTCGTGTGACATTTGGCACCGTCCTGCTGAAAAAATGTTGCCGAATTGTAACCTCTAAATGCCTGTAAAGATGGTGCCAAAAAACTTTCAATCATGTTACAATATCTGTCCGCGTTAACTGTAAGTGCATGTCCCCTACCGTCCTCAAAGAAATAGGGGCCGATTATGCCCTTGGCGGACATTGCTGCCCACACTACCATCTTAGGGCTGTGAAGTGGACGCATATGCTTATAACGAGGATTTTTATCACACCAATAGCGACAGTTTTGTTTATTGACATGGCCATTTAAGTGGAAATTTGCCTCATCGCTAAACAAGACATTGTTGAAGTTGGTAAAGCGCGCAAACATCTCCTGAACAAAATTTTGTCGCTGTTCATAATCTTTGGGTTTTAATTCTTGCACTAATTGAATCTTGTAAGCACGTAAATGCAAATCCTTCTTTAAAATCAAGTGCAATGTTGATTTTGCAATGTTTGCGGATTGACTTCGCTTTCGCAGTGATAGTGAGGGATCTTGCCTTACCGACTCATGAACTTCTTGAATAACTGCAGGTAGCCTTATTTCTCTCGGACGTCCGCAATCAAAGTTTTTTAAAGTTGACCCTGTAGCCTCAAATGTCTTAATCCATTTTATAATGATATTCGCACTGGGAGATAAAGAAATGTCCCGTACATTGAATTGCGCGCGATATAAGCGGCGAGCTGTTATTATCGAATTATTGTTTTGATAATAAACTCGTACACAAAATGCACGCTGAGCTCCGGTATACGAATCCATTGCAACTAAATTTCCAGTAAATTCCACGTATGACATTATATATTTTTTTGTTATCTACCCTCATTAAGACGATTTATTGATATTTAAAAGTGCAAATACCCTTTTTGGACACCTTGTATTATGGATGGATTGCGTAAGGGATTGACGGCTGTTTGTTGCAGTGAAAAGGAAGAAATAAACATTGGTTGGTGCCGACCGTGCGCAAGCGCATTGTTTAAGATTTTTGCTGGTCTTTGTAGTCTTCTTCTTCGAACAGAAAGATCTGTTCGCGACGTTACCAAAGAACAAGCCCTAATTTCTTTTTTTTTTTAACGGACCAATTGCTGTTTCTACGAGAGTGATAATATAGCGGGCACGGACTTGCGGGGGAGGGGAAGGCTCGAACCCCTTAGAAATTTATGACAACGTATCTGGGGGAACCCTAATTCTAGTATAGAGCTGCCAAAGGCCAACAACAAGGCACGTTCTTTATAGTAGGAAACAGTATAGTTTAAAAAAAAACTACAACAATATAGTCAACTATCTATTGCAAGATAGTCGGTTGTCTCGTCGCGTTGACGTTGGCATGATCACTCTGTCTGTCAGTGTCACGCACTATAGTGCGTGTCGCGGCGACAGTAATTGCTATGGCATGGCCGCCGGGTAGATTGCTATTGCTATGATTTACAATAGATCGAGACGTGTGACTGCGCACTGTAATGCTGTTGTTAGCATGTCGCGTCGTGCATTGTAATTGGGGAGTTTTTCTTCCTTGGACAACGATTGGTGGATAATGCGTGGTTAGGATAATTACAATTTTATTTTAAAAAATCAATATTTTTAAAGTTGTAAAGCCCGTTACAGTCGAAGCGAAGCTATAATATTACGTAGCCAGCTCTTTCTTCTGGCTGCTCTTATGAATACTTTTACACGTTATAGTCTGTTACAAGCATTGATTTACAACAGGCCTAGATAGAACATGAATGTTCAAAAAATGAGACGGCAAAGTGGTGCTCAAGCACTACATTTCCGCAGTACATGGCAATAAAAATACTACTATAATGGTAGACAATAAGGTTGCAATTAATAAAATACACATATCACTTTTTAATCCCAGCGTACCTTCAAATAGGTGACATGTTTCTAGTGTATTTTTGTATGACGCGCTGTATCTATCTAGGCCTGTTGTAAATCAATGGTTACAAGCTTTAATTAAACTGTCCATACATATTTACGGTTGATCTATTAGCAGAATATGGAATAAACCTCTGTTGAAGACAAATAAGAAACCGAGAAAGAACATCGGACCTTCAGTTACAACTGAACAAAACGAAAATAGGTTTATGTAACTTTTAGCCATCAAAAACATAACTTGTAAACCAAGTCTCGCAACTCAGTTCTACTACCGTAAAAAGTTGTGAGATCCATGTAATACCAAGTCGGTTAATTTATTCAGTCCCTAACTTACCCTTAAGTACAAATCCTTCTGTCTTAAGTTATTACATAATTAGCTAACCTAACAACATCTTATAGTGACCATATCAATATTAAAAATCTTTTGTTTTAAATAAATAGATCCGTGCCGCTTTTTCGCTCGACTTGGCAGATAAAAACGGCGACATTTGACGCTCCGCATTTTTTCCCTATTTCCTTGTTTTTCTTCTTTGATTATTACATCCATAATCTGCTAATAAATGTTACAATTCGTAAAACTTAATTTTGTAAAAAGTACTTGGATGCCCGATCTTTGCTCAAAACCTCACAAATAGCGGTCTATTAGTTTTGCATACAAAATGTTGCGATTTAGCATGAATTTGAAACCATTAAAAAATCGAGCTTCAAACCATTGCACCATTGATTAACGATAAACTTATCAGTTGAAAGCCGTGCCCTGAGTTCATTGACCTGTAAGGGCGCGTCCTCGCGATATCGCCATTTTACGCAAAACTTCATGGCAACACCCTATTTACTAACTTCACCAGCTTTTCAATAAAAAACCTTGCCACCTTCGAAATTTAGTTCAAAATCTAAAATCATACCTGCTCAGGTAGTTTCACTTGAATTTAGCTTGGAACTATTCGTCATACTTCATTCAATTTATGAATAATCCACCTTGCCACCTTTGAATTAAAGTCCAGAATAATTTAAACTTTTAGGGTAAATTTAGGAACTCCCTATTAGTCATACTTTATTAGCTTTGCAGTAATCTACCTTACCTACTTCAAAATTGAGCTCAAAATTCTTTACTAATACGGTGCCTGAAAATATTTGGTTAGTCATTTCATAGACATTCAGTGAGCGATTCTGGCAGATATTAATTATTAATAATAATAATGGTTAATGGGCCTATGTCTGGATCGGATTTCCTAGGAGGCAGGTTCCAGTTCTGTCCAACATAGACAGAAAATTTTGCTTTATAAATACAGCATCGTTTTGTTCCTGCCGTGTAGTGATGTACCCGTCAAACTGAACAACTTTTGACGAAAAAAAAAATCCTGCGACAAAAAAAACAACAACAAAACAAATACTACATTATCTTGTATTATTCTATTCTATTCTGACGGCTCTGTAGCCTAGTTGGTAGTACGCCTGCCTACGAAGCACAGGGTCGCGGGTTCGAATCCCGCTCAGGGCAAACATTCATGTGAAGAGCACTTGTGTTTGCCTTGTGTCTGGATGTTGTTTATCTATCTATTATACCGTTACCGTTTACCTATACCGTTTCCCGTATTCCGGGAATTTTTTCTTGATAACTTTTTTCGCCTTGCTTTGTGAAATAAGTTTATACCGATCGTTGCGGGCCTATTTGGGCATCGGATTACCTCGGGAACAGATTATTAAGTTAATTAGCACGTATTTTATAAGAGTTCTTTGCGTTTTTCTTAAGTTTAAGTTATATCGTTGACTTTCGACGATACTGCGCCTCGTAACGCGGTTGCAGAAACGCGGAGTGACGAGTGTGACTACGGTTCGAATACTACCTACTCGTGGTCGCACTTTTCACATTTGGATCCTCTTCACCGAGGGTGCTGGTAGCAGAGCTGCTTAGGGTTCGCTGCGTTCGCTACTGTCGCGTTCAGGTATATAATGTATGTACCTATATTTATCTATTTCAGTAATATATCAGCTGTCTGATAACCATAGTACAAGCTTTGCTTATTTATTTATTTACGGAAAACATACAGCTTACATGACACATAAGACAATAACATTTGAAACATTACATTAGCCAATTAAGTTTTCACTAATTATTGATACAAGACATTGGGTAAAAAAACAATGGAGGATACAAAATGAAATTATAAAAATTTAGAAGAATTTTGCGCCTGATAATTTTAAAATTTTAAAATAAAGATGCTACTATCTGTAATCGATATACTACTTGATTTGTTTGATGGAAACAAATTTAGGAAACTTAAGATGGAAGATATCAACATCTTTGAATTTAGTGTTATAAGAATTGCATGCTCGTCGGATGAAGCGGTTTTTAGCGTAGTTGGTACGCGAACGCGGCAATGCGAAGGTTGCTCGAGTTGATAGACGAAGGTTGGCTCTTGGACAGTTAAGAGAGACCATGCTGAGGAGGTAAGGAGATTCAACTAAGTTATGTAAGATTTTATAAAGAAAAACGACATCCCTGTGCTCACGACGCACTTCCAAGCTATGCAGCAAGTTAAGGGGAATATTTTTAAATTTTTACTTTAAACGCTTCAGAAATTTATTCTGGATTTTCTCCAACGCAGTTCTATGAACAGAATATAGTGGATTCCAAACCGTAGATGCATAATCAAGATGAGATCTTACAAGAGAATTATAAAGTACAAGCAAAGTTTCTACTTTTTTAAATTCAGTACTTTGTCTAAAGACAAAACCTAACATCCTGAAGGCCTTGGATGCAATTTTTTCAATGTGCGATTTAAACAATAATTGGTCATCCAAGTGCACACCCAGATCTCGCACCTCGTTTACTCTTATGAGCTGTTTATTATACAGTGTATAGTTATAAGAAGTTTGGTTCTTTTTTCTGCTAAAAGAAATAGTACAACATTTATCAACATTAAGAACTAATTTATTGTGCAAACAGTATTCGCCAAACCGATCCAAGTCCTTTTGTAAATTAATGCTATCCTGATTAGATCTAATAATTTGGAAGCACTTAGTATCGTCTGCGAATAATAAGGCATTGGAGAAATGGAAACATTTTAAAACATCATTAATAAAAATATTAAAAAGCAGGGGCCCGAGATGCGAGCCTTGGGGACCCCTGAGGTCACAGGTATGAATGCGGAGGTAAAACCCTTCACGGCAACAGCCTGGGTTCTGTTCCTAAGATAGGACTCGAGCCATCGGAGCAAGTTACCGTGTATACCGATTTCTTCCAATTTCCTAATTAATAAACAATGGGAGATTTTATCAAAACATTTGGAGAAATCGGTATACACAGCGTCAACCCGGTGACCCCCATCCATGGCCACCAGAATTTTGTCCAAATACTCGCAAAGATTAGACTCTGTCGAACGCCTATTAACGAAACCGTGCTGTTGGGTAATTAGAAGCGGCCTTACCACCGGAAATAACATGCCATATACCACTTCTTCAAAAAGTTTCGGAATTGTAGACAATTTTGAGATGCCTCTATAATTACGCATATCATGTTTATTCCCACTTTTAAATATAGGTAAGACGAGGGAGCGTTTCCAAATAGCTGGCATTATACCATTCAATAAAGAAAGCTTAAAAAGAATACGTATAGGATAGGCTAGTTCTTTGCTACAACGTCTTAAAAATACAATACGGGAGGGATCCCATCAGGTCCGCAACCCTTAGACACGTCAAGGCGACGCAGATACTTCTCAACAGTTTCAGATGATATGTGCATTGAGGATATTAACAGATTGGCATACTTATTATTATCAGTATCCATAGTAGAAGATGGATTAGTACCAACATCACTTTCAAAAACTGACTGGAAAAAATTGTTAAAAGTGTCAACTATTGCCTGACCGTCAGTGACGGTGTTATCATCAAGGAAAAGCGTATCAGGGATACTAGGAGTGGATTTTTTTGATTTAATAAAAGAAAAAAACCGTTTGGGGTCTTGACGGATATTGTTTTCGGAACTAGAAACGAATAAATCATAACTTGTCACTATTAATTTTTTTTCCTGGGAACGCAATTCCGAAAAAGTATTATAATCGCTTTGTCTATTATAACATTTCCATTTCTTATGGGCTTTAAGTTTTTTGTTAATTAATTTTATTAATCTGCGGGGATACCAAACGGGATATTTACCTTCTTTGGCGATTATTTTTATTGGCACTAATTCCGAGACTATATTATTAATAATCAGGTAGAATTTATTTACGGCTAAGTCAATGTCAACCTCTTCTAGGAGAAACCCCCAATCAACTTTACCTAACGCGGCTGAAATCTTGTCGTAATCAGCTGAAAAATATCTAGCACAGTGCGAGGCGCTTGCCGCAACTCGGTGGCGCGGCGGGACGAGTCGCGACCACGCACAGCGCCGGGTGATGCCCGTCCTCCGGCCGAGACAATGGCTCAGTTCGAGTCACTTTACAGGGAACACTACAGAAAACTAGATCGAGGCTCCTATTGTTAACATTTAACACGCCACTGCATTGATTGATGTTCGTGAATGACATAAAGTCATGTATTTGTGAAATGAGGGTGTTGTGTGTAGGATTTGACAAAGTATATAAATAAGGTAAGTCTGGCACAGCGGCCCATACGGCGTCAGTTACATTAAAATCTCCCAGCACTAAAAATTCACTGCACGGTTGGTTGATCAAGAATTAAATCAGATAAAAAGTCAAAGAATATAAGTTCCGCAGATGCCTGGTCATTATTTTGAGGGAAATAAGAACAAAAGATAAGAAGAGAGGAGGCATTATCTAAGCCTATACTAATATACGTAATATCGGGTGCACCCGGCAACATCGGCAGTGGTCGCGGCAGCGCGGCGGCGACCGCGAGCCCGGCCCGAACCGCAATCAACGTACCTCCACCCATCGACATACCTAGGCTCTCATAGTCGCGGTCCGTACGGTAAACACTGTAGCGAGTATCAAGAAGTTCAGAATCGAAGATACTAAATAAGAGCCATGTCTCACTTAAACATATTATATCGTAATCATGTTGCAGCAATTTTTTTAGAAAAGTAGATGTTTTGGTCCGGAGACCTCTCACGTTTTGATAAAAAATATTTAAAGCCATTGTGATAAATGAGATTGGAAAAACAATTATTATGTACTAAAAATGTGATGGAAAATTAGTTTGATATCAGCCGTGTGTGAGACGTCCCCACATATTTATTAATATTATTTATTTATTATTCTTAAGTGGAGGAGGCTCATAGTCCAGCAGTGGACTTAACGGGCCGTTAATGTTGGTGTTATTTATTATTCTTGTGGGTTGTAGGGTCGGTAACCGACCTCACAAACCCTAGTGTCGGTATTGAGCAGCGAAATGCCTCTAACATCATAATTGTAACATGATAACATCTATTTCCGTAAATAATAGCCTAGACCTAACGTGCCTTTCGAAGCACGGAGTCATCTTACTTCTCGCACAATCGTGATCAAATTGCGGAAAGTGTCACAAAGTGACGTTGAAATCGTCCCTCGCCGGGATCTCAACCTGGAACCCCCGGGTCTATAGCCGATCATATAAACTGTTTCTATAAATAATCATATACTCGTACGGACAATGCTTCCACGACACGGCAGGAAATGATTTTTCGAAATAAGAACTTCATTTTTTGTATGGGATGCGCCCACGTACACTAATAATTATGTCAACGCGCGCGCAGGTGAACGTCCTCGCATGACATACCTACTAGAGCTATTAATAGAGCATTTTAATAAAAGCGAATTGCGAATCTAGGGTAGTTGAAGATTGCCAGAAGAGGAGAGCTCTTTTTGACCTATATTTGCTTTTGACTGCGTTGGTGACAGCAGCTTAATTCAATGAGTTTTACAGAAGAGTGTGTTAATTTTAGAACAATCTAACAAATAAATAATACGATACGCCCTTCTTTTCTTTATAACTTTTTGGTAGCCTTATTGCTACCCTAAAAATTATGCTCTATCTCGAATATAGATAATTTTTAGTATTAGACACTATCCGGCAGAGAACCAAGGTAGTTGATATCGTCCAGAAGTGTAGCAAGCTGAAGTGGCAGTGGTCTGGTCACGTCTGTCGCAGAACCGATGAGCTTGGAGCAAACGGGTTCTCGAATGGAGACCACGTCTCGGGAAACGTAGTGTGGGACGCCCCCCTGTCAGTTGGACTGATGACCTAAGGAAGGTCGCTGGTGGTGGCTGGATGAGGAAAGCGGGTGATCGTGCGCTCTGGCGTGCATTTGGAGAGGCCTACGTTCAGCAGTGGACTGCAATAGACTGATTGATTGATTAGACACAAGCTTTCCGCTCGAGATTGCGCTCGCGTTGTTGCTTGCGCTTTTCCCGTGGTAATAAGACCTATCCTACCCTGGTTCCAGAGTTTAATGGCCGCCCAGTGCAACGACATAAGTGACACATCTATCGATTCGTGCTGGTCTAGGGCGAAATGAGAGAGTGTGCAAAGACTCTAGGTAGACCTAAAACCCTTTTTTTATTTATAGTCATCTCTCCCATACAATATACTTTGAAAACTAAAACAAACACGTATCATAATAGTGTATTCACAAGCTTCCGCAACGTAAGCGTAACATCATCGCTACAACAATACGCCTCTCCATTTGTAGACGCGCACGCGCATCGAATCATGATAGCCACCGGAGGCGATTACTATGGAGAATCACGCATGTGGTTCGGATGCAATGCAACTACAACGTGTAAGTGAAATAACTCAAAACCTCTCGGGTGGTAACTCGGCGCATCAAACTGAACAACTTCTGTCCGGAGACTTTTCCGAAATCGCAATTATTATATTTTTACTTTACATACAATTTCATCAGCCAGCCGAGACAATTTGTATGAAAAGTAATAGTTATTTGTTGGGTAAGAGAGGAATGTTGATTTTTCTTCAGAGAACTGATATTGAATCCAGAGCATGCGAAGGAGTCTACAGCATGAAATTTACATCGCTTTGTTCCCGCCGTGTAGTACCCGTCAAACTGAACAACTTTTCACGAAAAAAAAAAATCCTGCGAATAAAATATTTTTGTGCTCTCCATACAAAATGGGTCGGTCGGGAGTCACTTTGTATGGAGAGTCCAAAAATTTTTTTGTCGCAAGAATTTTTTTTTTCGTGGAAAGTTCAGTTTTACAAGTGCTATCACTACACGGAGGGAACAAAACGATGTAAATCTCACGGTGTATAATAGAAGCACGAGCAAAGCGAGTGTTTCTTAAAATAGAGTCCTGAAAGCTTGCGAGGGATTCTAAGGTTCGAGGTGAGGAATTAGACTCCTCTCAAGCCCAACACATTATTTTTCACCTGTTGCGACTAGGAAATTATTAACTATTTACTTACCTACGTAAATATTACTTAAAAATGTACAAGAGTTCTCTTATTTTCGATATAATCCTATAAGTTAAGACTTAATTATTGTATTTTATCATAACACTCTTTCCAACAACCAACTCAACCAAGACAATAAACAAACTTTTAGGTTATGTTTTTTAGGGTGCGTTCCAAAATTGAATTTAAAATTAAAATCTATAAAAAAAGGCACACGTCAATTATTTTTCGCGCGGATATACGAAAACTTTTTCTTGTGTAAGATAATATTCGAAATTCAAACGAATTTTCCTCTGGTTTGCATGTCTAAAAATAATTAAGCGATTGTTAATGAAGCCCTGTTTTCAGCGTATGTCTTAGAAACCCAACGAAATAAGTAGGAATAATATAAGCACCGTACATTTAACAAATAAGGTATGTTCCATTATTACATACATCATATACATAAGTTATATTACATGGAGGTTATTCGACATTGCTCACAGCTGTAGGCGAAGGCCTTGAGTTGCAGAATTGTAATACAAATGGCATTGTGAGTCATTGTTGACATGGCTTAGGGACCAATATCTGCTTAAATGTATAGGTAGGTATACCTATAATATTTATTTAAAATACTCTTTCCTGTCATATCTATTTAATGTACAGTATAGACCAGAGATAAAATACTTCTTCTTCTTTCGTGTCGGCAAGAACACGGGCTAAATCTTACTTGCCCAGAAAGCGGCTACCGTGGTAGCCCTCTGGTTACTGACAAGTAAGTCCTCACGCGAGCAGGTGGTCGGGCACGCGGGACAGTTAGTGAGGTGTTGCATGGTTTGCAAGGGTTCTCCACATTCACAGCTGCTCTGCGCTACTTGAGTACCCCCACCACCGACACAGGTTATCTTTGCTTCGGCCAACCTGGGTCCTCAGCCTATTTAGACTTCTCCAGGTTGGCCAAGGTTCCTTATAGCCTGGAGGCAGATTTTCGTTGAAGGGGTACAAGTACAGTACAGTGAATGTGGATACTCGCTTGCCCAAAGCCTGCACCTCACGTCAGTAGGGTTTTGGTCGGTAGGCTGCGTAGATCGCAGGAAGCTTTTGCGGCTTCGCAACCGACCTGCGGCGGGGGAGAGCCCGTAGAGTGGGTGTCTCGGATCACTTTCCTGTTTTTGTTTTTCAAGCGAACATGTCACCTCTCTACGGACTCTGGGTGGAGCTATTCCCGCAAGAGGAAACAGCATACCGACCGGGGTTGGCTTAAGACAGCCAGTCACCATGCGGCAAGACTTATTGTTTTAGAAATACATAATAATATGTCAAAATTTGCATAATCGTGTCGTTTAGTTAGATGTTTTGAGGTCTTTTGTCAGCGTCTGAAAATGGCGGACGTTTCTTCGTTTTAATTTATTTATTTTAGTGTTATTGAAGTGTATAGTGTATAATTTCGATAGTGTATTATCCAGTGAATGTTTCGGGACTATAAACTTTAATAGAACAATTGAATCGCTTACACTTTGCTGACATTTTTAGATGATGCCAAGAGGCCTCGTGGTGGCTTCAGTAATCACATTACTGAGCCCAATACACCGAACAATCATCCAAGGATATATCTTTAGATGTTTGACAGTTTAGGACGACTCAACCATAACACGACTCATTTTATGGTTATATCTCATTATTAATAATCGTAAACTACATGGACGGATAGTTAGTCCATAATAAAATTAACATAATATTAATATTCACTAAGATTCCCTTTGTAGAAGAAGCTTTATGTGTCATCTGGGGCATCACTCCATTAAAGATAATAAGCGTCTAATTTTATGCAGTTCCGCCGTGTGGTGACGGCAGAGTAGAATACATTTGTCACCAACCCCTACTCTTCCCGTGGGTGTCGTAAGAGGCGACTTAGGGACTACACATTAAACAGGGAACGGGCAGCAGCGCTCTCTGACACAGTAACCTTTTAATCTGCGATCTCCAACCCGCCTGCCAAGCGTGGATATTATGGCAAAACCAAACACTTAAGTGGAGGAGGCTCATAGTCCAGCAGTGGACTGTAACGGACCGTTGATTTTATTTGATTATGCAGTTCCTACCAACGCTAACACGTATCACTATATTTACATTCGTTCGTTATAAAACAGAACTGACAGAACTCTATCAAGCAAGACTGACTGGCGCTTGGCCCGTTTTTTGTACGTGCAGCATTCGATTATTAATTCAATAAGCGTACAGTTCTTAGATCCGTGTTTTTGTCGTGTTTGTTATGTATGTTTATAGGTTATTCAATTATGCATATGACTTGTCTTAGGCGTTTGATTGAGTTGTTCATGCAAGTTCTTAAGTTAACACTATTATGAATTCGTAGGAATTTGTGTAAGTGTAGGTGTTAACCTTTTTATTTATATATTATTTTTATTTTTAGAAACTGAACTGTTCTATAAGTCTTGATATTGACTAGCTCAATATTGTAATGATTTGTGACTTATAGGTGTTCCACAAGGCCCTACTTTCGGTCCCTTATATTAAGTGAAAGTTTGTAGTCATCTCCTCACTTTATATAACATCATTGAGTCATCTCCGATTTATGACGTATGATAGCGAAAAAGAGACTTAATGTCCAAAGGTTCTGTGTTGATAAGTGAACTTTCACGTGAAAGACTTTTTATTCCTTTTTCTTTTTTCGGGTTTATAATACATTTTTTTTATTCATTGTACTCGTTTATCCTATTTATGACTAAAGTACGTTATCGTTCGGAGTTAAAACTAAAGGAAAGATAGTCATAGAAAGGGATGACTGAGATGGTTTTTTGTTCGTTGCTTACTGATTCTATAAACTTTTCGTAGTAAGTATTATAATTTATAACATATTAAGATGTAAGTCGATCGACACTTTAAATTTTATGCTGTACATTATATTAACAGGATGTTTTTTGTATTGTTTCAGGGGTGCGGAATTAGGCGATGTTACACTCCTGCGACGGATGCCCAATGTTGAAGTTCTAGCACTTAGGTAAGATATCTTAAGGCCTGGTTTTCATCAAAGCAGAGACGAGAGGAGATGGTTTTGAATAACCAATCAGATTTAGTTATTTCCACATCTCCCCTCCGCTTAGCTTCAATAATAAAATCTGATTGGTTATTCAAACACATCTCCTCTCCGCTTTGGTGGGAACCGGGCCTAACGGTTGGCGAGCGGTTGACAGTCCTAGTATTTCTTCATTTATTATTATGGAATCATCAACAACCGTAACTTCCTTGTAACGGTTTATGAGCGCTTGACAATAGTGGAGGGGATACCCTCCTGGTAAAGTGCGTAGTGTGTGTATTTCATTGCGTTTCACATTACACCTAACCATACGAAGTGAGTGAGAAGGCATAGATGAGATCTTTAAGTCGTATGTTTTGACCTGAGTCTATAATATATATCTATCTAGGTATGTTGTAATCCCATAAAACGCGTCTAGTTATATAGCCTTCTATTCTATGCCATTTTGTATTTGTGATTTACTAGTTCGATTACATAATGCTACATTTCCTATGCGGAAGCGGCGAGGATGCGTGCGTCGTTGAGAAAGTGCACGGTCACTGTTATCTCGAAGAAGTGTTGTTTATCTAAAAACCGGTATATCTATGCACGACAGACGTCGATCTTCTAACTAAACAGTTACATAATATTAGAAGTTATTTGAATAATATAGAGTCTATGCAAAATTGACTGTATTTGAACTGGCATTTTCTATAATATATTTTTTACTAGCGCCCCGCCCGCGGCTACGCTCACGTTGTGTAAGATTATGTGGGAATAACATTTTTCCCCGTAAAAAGTATCCTATGTGTTAATTCAGGTTACAAACTATCTCCATTCCAAATTTAATCTAAATCCGTTGTGTACTTTAAGCGTGAAGGCGGAACAAACATCCTAACATCTAAACACCCAAATATATTTTCACATTTATAATACAAGTTGAGGAGTAACAGGCTGTCGTGGTATGGGCATGTGATGCGAATAGAGGAATCCCATACCACCAGACGTATGCTAGATATGAGAGTGAATAGAAAAGCAGGTAGGGGTAGACCCAGAAAAGTGTGGATGGATTGCGTGAAAGATGATATGTGTAAGAAGGGAGTGAATAGTGATGTGACGTCTGACAGGGATGAATGGAAGAAGAAAACATGTTGCGTCGACCCCAAATAAAGGGAACAGGGCAGGAGAATGATGATTTATAATACTTATTAATGTGATGATAATTTTAGAGCGTCGTCGTCGTCGGTGCAGTGGCTAGGGGCTTATAGGGCTGCTGCCTTCCGTGCGCGGGTGGCAACTTTACAAAGGTTAACGAGAGAGAGACAGACATAGATTATCCGTTTGGCGAGAGATAGAGAGACGTACGCGGAGCTGACTGCCAACCTCCAGTAGTGGAGAAGAATATGAAGAAGAAGAAGAACGCATTTCGGTTCTGCGCTAAGCTTTAGACTAAGCGATTTAAACTACGAACTGAAATCGCTTAGGCTTTGCTAGATGTTTTTTTATAAATAGAGCCCCTAAAGCTAAGTGACTATGGTTCTCTTGTGCACACCGCCATCCGGGGGCGCGGGTTCGATCCCCATTACGGACCAATGTATTTTCCAATTTCGTATTTATATGTACGTTTATTCGATGCTCTTCGGTAAAGGAAAACGTCACGAGAAAACCTGCACACCCCTGCGAAGAAATTCAAGTCAGACAGTCAGAAAGTCTAGGCCAGCATCGTCGACTAAGGTCTGATAGGCTTGAGCCCTTCGGTGGGGACGTATATATGAGCTGTCGATGATGAAGAACCTACATGTTGTCCCCCTGTAGGACAAAGCCTAAAATATCTTTTTTTTATTTTAGGCATCGAGTTTCTTTCGCCATGTCGCTAGCGTCAATGTGGACGGCTATGACGATGTACGGGAGCCCATAGTTATTCACGCCCCTAGTGTTTTAAATAAATCTTTATCTACACTCATGTCGTAAATCCTTCATTTACTTATCAGAAACGCTAAGCAAATGATATACCTTTCGATGGAGCCGTGACTAAGGATCCATACAAATTTCATTTCGTTATCGCAAAGTTGTAACAAAATGAAGTTTTTTTTTTTTTTATTTTTACGCAGATGCTTGCTATTTGAGCACACTAGCGTGTTTCGGAACGCAACCTTGGCGGCGCGCATGCGCAGTGCGATATTACTGCAAATTTATTTTCGCGCCATTAACCTTTAATAATTGTACCATACAAAATGTCAATAATTATTACAATAAACAATGATTACTTTATTTTGTCTTTAATTTAAATTTGTTGTATGAGTGTAGATAAACTATTGTATGCAACTGTACATAATTAGTATTTAACACTCGTGTATACTTTTATGAAACTCGCTGCGCTCGTTTCATAAACCACACTCGTGTTAGATACCCCTCATTATGCAACAGTTGCATAAATAGCTATTATTTGGTCGTATTTTTTTTAGTTATTATCGGAAGAATGTTATCAAAGTACAATCAATCAAAGACAAAAACAATAGAATCATTGGTTATTGGTTAGTGTTAGTGTTAGTAAACTCACCTAAAAAAATGTAATGACGGATCTAAGTGATGTAATAACATCCTATGGAAATAAATAATTTTGACTTTGACTTTGGCCCTCCAAATCTCACTCAAAGAATCCGTTTACAATAAAGTGAAAACGTAAAAAACTGTCCATTATACACAAACAATAGAAAACAATCGGTCAGTTTCGAACAATAAACCCGACACGTTTTCCGGAGTTGCGCCCGCGCCGCGTCGACAAGGCCGCCCAATCAGAGCGTGGCGTTGCCCAATCAGATAGCGCTCTTGACCAGTCGCCGTTTTTCAATTTAAATTTCGATTGGTCAACGGAAGATTAAGGGGTGGTTTTTAGTTATTTTTGTGGGGCAAGGGTGCTGTTTATGCGTCTTGGATGGTAGAATGGATACAAAATTACTTATCTTTACGGCAATTATGTCTCTATAACTCTGATACCAAGATATGTTAGGAGTCATCATCCTTACAATTCTCAAGATAAGAACAAGTGACTTTCTAAAACTTGATCTGTATTTCTTATGTGGATTTTAGTTAAGATGGCGAGACGACTTGCGAGTTTTCTAAAACCAGGTGAGATGGATGTAAAGAATAAAAGGAAACCTTTAGAATAGAATAGAATACACCGTTCAACATCTCTTCTTCCTTTCTTTTTCTATCCCTGTTCTCATTATTTTGGATCGAAATTCTTTACTCTTCTGCGCCAAGTTATTATCTGTTAGTCTTCTATGGCAATTGGGCTTTCCTGATTTCCTTTTCTACTTATATATTTTAAGACCAGATCGCGAAGACCTTCTAACATCTGTCACCATGTCTCGCAACTATGAAGTGAAAGGTTTTAACATTTCTTTGCTGATCTTTTCCAGCATAAACAAGATCCGCACACTATGCGACTTCGCGGGCTGCTACCGGCTGAAGGAGCTATACATCCGGAAGAACGACATCCGGGACCTTCGCGAGATCCGCCACCTGCGCAGCCTGCCCAACCTCACCAGCTTGTGGCTGGATGAGAACCCCTGCACTGAACATGCGGAGTAAGTGATCATCAACATCAACGGCCCATTACAGTTCAATGTGTAATCCCTAAGTCGCCTCTTACGACACCCACGGGAAGGGTAGGGGTTGGTGATGCTTGTCGTCAATTCAGTAGTTTATACACACATACTACCTCGGTGACGGAAACACCTGAGGCAGATGCGCCTACACGTGCGTACTTGGCTGTCTTAGATAATTTTGTAACCGATAGTACATAGCGTGATGCTGATGTTCCCAAAAAGGTGAGCAAAGCTATAGTGGGCTCTTAAGGAGCGCAAACTAAAACCGCATATGACAATGTTTTTAGGGTTTAGATTCGGAATACACGCACCTTAACGGAGGTAATAAACTGAACTCCACATTTGAAATCCACTAAGGATTTCATCATAATTATAATATGACGGCTCCGTAGCCCGGGTGGTGTATCTGCCTCCGACGCACAGGGTCGCGGGTTCGAATCCCGCTCAGTGCAAACATTCGTGTGATAAACGCTTGTGTTTGCCTTGTGTCTGGTTGTTGTTTGTCTATATAAGTATATATTTATCTATTCACGTAATGTGTATCAGCTGTCTGGTACCCATAGTACAAGCTCTGCTTAGTTTGGGATCAGATGGCCGTGTGTGAAGATGTCCCCACATATTTATTTATTTTATTATTTGTCTTCTTGCCGTTGTTGTTCCTCGGTTACTATACGTTGGACGAGGACGTATTGTAATCTTCGTGATGCCAACTTTTCATACACCAATGAGTCTTGTTCTGATCCTCAGATACAGAATGACAGTTCTCCGCAACTTGCCGAACCTTGAAAAACTTGACAATGTGTCCGTCCAGCCTGAAGAGGTAATTTAATGTATTTTCTTCGTTAATACGCATCCCACTTCTGATGACGATTTTTTTAAATTGAAAGGTAACTTATTTTATCATTTTTTTAACGTTATAGGTTACAGAAGCTATGCGACGTGGCGTTTACATACAAGATTCAGACGACGAAGGATACCCACAACAGGTGAGAAATACAGAAATGGATTGACAAAAACTAGTCTAGCTGCAAGCGTAACAACTGTCAAAAAGGAAACGGATGCTATGGTGGTGCCATCTAGTGACATTATACAACATTAAAGTGGATAATCGATAGTCTATTCTACCATCTAAGTTTTATTAGTTATCCACTTGTTTGGGAGAGATGGCGCCACTTTCTACTAGTCCCTTAACTGAACTGTAGGTGGCGATTTAATAAATTGTATCTCTCTCAAATTTAAGAGCTATGCTCTTGTCGGTGGGGTAATTGCCACTTTTCTCTATTTTCAGCCAATGTTTTAACATCTTGTGATGGAGATTAAATAAGACATCCAATCTTCTTTTTACAATATATTAAGCTTCCACAAACTCGTATTTAAAATTAAATTAATGAAAATAAAACAAAGGACGTGCGCTCCGCGCAAGAGTAGATTGACAAACAGAGTGAATTATGCACGAGCCGCTCGCAGTTCGCTCGCATCCCGCATAATAACAGGTAGGTCGCGCGTCGTAGCGCGATATAAGACACGACATTCACTTTTTCCTTCATTTGTACGAAATAACTTCTTCTTGGTCTTCCTCTTCCCCTTTTCCCTTCAATTTTCCTTCCATTATGTTTCTCAAAAAGTTGTCGTTTTGTAAGGTCTTTATCAGATTCCTCTTCTCTCCCACAATCTCCAGATCCTCTTCATTTGTCTTTCTCTCGGTCCAACTAATTCCTTCCATCCTTCTCCAGCACCACATTTCAAATGCTTCCAACCATTCCTTGTCCCTCTGGGTCACTGTCCACGTCTCACTTGCGTACAATGCTATGCTCCAGATGTTACAATTGTATCAATATGACAATATCATCATACATCTCTGTTTTCCAGCCACAAGAGTCTTACGGTCAATGCAGAAGACAGCGGTCTTGCGAGTCGAGCCCGGAGCGCGACCCCGCCCCCGCAGAGACCTACACCAACGTCAGAACCAGAGACCAGGTGTGTTGCTGTCTCGCTTACTCCTTGATGCCCTTGTAGTGACTAATTTGTGATTAGTTAGGGGTGGTAAATTAGTACGGTTCGTGCCTTAAAGTCTCGGACCAACCACCCACTGGACACCACATGTCAGGTTGCTACTTTCCGAAACGCATAGGTGCATTTGCACATATAGATATCTCTGGGCGGCCAATACCTCGTGTCCCCCGCGCCCCCGCACCGCAGCTTTCTTCGTAATTAGTTTGTTAGTAAATTCTACAGAATGTGGTGTCCAGTGGGTGGTTGGTCCGAGCTTAAAGGGGTTCGGGAACTGTCTACGGCTTGATGTCGAGTACGTAGGTAGTTAAAATTCTTTATTCAATGTAAGCTAATTTTTTTGAAGTCTAAGCTCAAAAGAATACCAAGATCAAAAGAAGTTCTTCCATATTTGGCACTTTCACTACAAGTGTGGAGGAAAATATAAATTATATGTTCTCTATGAAGGGCATATTCATACATTCAAGCTTGTTGCTGCTTTTCGCGTGAGTAAGCGGGATGAAAAATTCAAAAGCATACGTGAGTGAGTGAAAAAGCAATACTTCATTCTTAATCAAACAGTTAAGCGCGTGCACCAAGTTGCGGTTTCACTCACTCGCGAATCTTCCATCCCGCTCTAAATTAACGAAAATGCCATAGAGTATAGAAAACTACATTCTGAATGTCAAGTCGTTGATTTCCCCGTACCTATTACGACACAACGCGACTAAAAAGAGTAGGAAATAAAAAGCACTGTAGCGTTGTCTCTTTCAAATCAACAAGATGGTGAAAGAGGGATGGCAGTACAGTATTACCACTTTTTCATTTCTTCTGTTTTTGAACGTGCTATAAATATCCAGGCCTCTGAAAACCGATAAGTTTTCTCAAGATAATGTTTTTACATTTGACCAAGCTATATGTTTATTTAGTTAACTAATTGTGTGCTTGATACAGTATTGATTGAACTGAATAGGGGATCGGACTACGGACTACTTTTTTATTTTATAAATCCAAACTTCTTAGTTTCTGCTATTGAACACAAAAAGAATTTTAGCTCTATCTTTAAAATTGACCGAGTTATAAAGGTTTGAACTTCAAGATTAGACAGAGAGGCACATACCGACTTGTGACATCATTTGTTAGTAACGCCATATAATCTCCATACAAAAAATCGTTTTAGAAAGAGACAGACATATTCAAACTTTAAAAAATCACTGTAAATTAGTTTTTCAACCGATTCTGTTTTTTCTTCGCGAATCGTCTGCTACTAATCTATATTTTAAAAATAATTCATAAAACATGGTAAATTTAAGAACAGTCCGATCCCCTATTGTATCTTGCATTGGAATTTCAATCATGTTTTCATATTTCATTTATCATTTTTTATTTATGTGTATTTACGAAAGATTCGTTGATTGAATGATATTTATTTTAACCTCTTTTAACCGTTTGCCTAAGTGTGCCTTTTATTTTACAATTATTGTTGGATGGTGTGTGCCACGGAATACAGAACATGGATGGAACGATGTTTTAGTGCGGTAATAATAAGTGTTCCAAGTTATTCCCAGTTGCCCCCACAGTTAACAAACTGAACGACTTACCAAACTGAAAACCTAAACTGCTTAACAAACTGAACAAATTTACAAATTGAAAGTATAAACCAGTCGCGTGCATCTTTGTTGTATACCTCTAAAACTTGATGAAGAAAACATGAACTACTTTTAGGAATATACAAAAAAATGCTCTGTATTAAAATCTCACATTGAGTAATAGAGGTTACATAGAGTTAGAAGAACAGTTTAAAACTGGGTTTACAACCGACCTCATAAACCCTAGTGTCAGACCGAGCTATGGAGATGCCAAAAGCCTTTGAAATGGCTCCTGTAATTACTGTTTACAACCGACCTCATAAACCCTAGTGTCAGACCGAGCTATGGAGCTGCCAAAAGCCTTTGAAATGGCTCCTGTAATTACTGTTTACAACCGACCTCATAAACCCTAGTGTCAGACCGAGCTATGGAGCTGCCAAAAGCCTTTGAAATGGCTCCTGTAATTACTGTTTACAACCGACCTCATAAACCCTAGTGTCAGACCGAGCTATGGAGCTGCCAAAAGCCTTTGAAATGGCTCCTGTAATTACTGTTTACAACCGACCTCATAAACCCTAGTGTCAAACCGAGCTATGGAGCTGCCAAAAGCCTTTGAAATGGCTCCTGTAATTACTGTTTACAACCGACCTCATAAACCCTAGTGTCAGACCGAGCTATGGAGCTGCCAAAAGCCTTTGAAATGGCTCCTGTAATTACTGTTTACAACCGACCTCATAAACCCTAGTGTCAAACCGAGCTATGGAGCTGCCAAAAGCCTTTGAAATGGCTCCTGTAATTACTGTTTACAACCGACCTCATAAACCCTAGTGTCAGACCGAGCTATGGCGCTGCCAAAAGCCTTTGCAATGGCTCCTGTAATTACTGTTTACAACCGACCTCATAAACCCTAGTGTCAGACCGAGCTATGGCGCTGCCAAAAGCCTTTGAAATGGCTCCTGTAATTACTGTTTACAACCGATCTCATAAACCCTAGTGTCAGACCGAGCTATGGAGCTGCCAAAAGCCTTTGAAATGGCTCCTGTAATTACTGTTTACAACCGACCTCATAAACCCTAGTGTCAGACCGAGCTATGGAGCTGCCAAAAGCCTTTGAAATGGCTCCTGTAATTACTGTTTACAACCGACCTCATAAACCCTAGTGTCAGACCGAGCTATGGAGCTGCCAAAAGCCTTTGAAATGGCTCCTGTAATTACTGTTTACAACCGACCTCATAAACCCTAGTGTCAGACCGAGCTATGGAGCTGCCAAAAGCCTTTGAAATGGCTCCTGTAATGACTGTTTACAACCGACCTCATAAACCCTAGTGTCAGACCGAGCTATGGAGCTGCCAAAAGCCTTTGAAATGGCTCCTGTAATTACTGTTTACAACCGACCTAATAAACCCTAGTGTCAGACCGAGCTATGGAGCTGCCAAAAGCCTTTGAAATGGCTCCTGTAATGACTGTTTACAACCGACCTCATAAACCCTAGTGTCAGACCGAGCTATGGAGCTGCCAAAAGCCTTTGAAATGGCTCCTGTAATGACTGTTTACAACCGACCTCATAAACCCTAGTGTCAGACCGAGCTATGGAGCTGCCAAAAGCCTTTGAAATGGCTCCTGTAATTACTGTTTTCCATAAAGAATAGCCTTCTCTCTGTAATCCGACTGGGATTCGAACCCGGAACCTTTGCGATGAGAACCGAAAACAACTGCTCGAATAGCTAAAATGCTTTCAGCGCCTCATTTCTCCCGTTTTCTGTATTCTATGGTATATGTCAGTGCATATTATCGTACCATAACAACTCCATGTATGACTAACATGCATTTATGTATGTGTGGCGCGGCTAGGGGAGCGACAGTAGCGAAGGCGTCGTCGACCCCGCCGCGCAGGAACCGCGCGCTGACACGCAGCAGGTTTGACTTCACACCATTATAATACAATAAACTGGACTTAAGGGATCGGTCTTCACAATTTGGGTGCATTCAGCTCTTTGCTTTCAAATTTATGGTGTTATACACTTGTTTAGTCGTTCCCTATTCACTTGTTCAACTACACTCACCAGCACATCTAACCGCCCACCCTTCATTTCAGGGAATACTCGTGATTCTTTATAATTCTATTAGTTACATCTGATGTTAGTTAAAAAGTGTTTAATTTAATGTTTATTTAAGTGTGTTTAATTTATCGTAAAATTATCAATAAATCAATCGTAATGTATAACAATAAGCGTAATTTAAAATTAACTCGAAATACAAGGGTGGGCTGGGCGGTTAGATGTGCCGGTGAGTATAAATCAGTTGTTCAGCAAAAATAAAAAGCTTCGTACACTTGTTAAAACAAAAATTCAATAGGGAATATGCATAAAAAAATATTAGGTATTTTCATAGTTCATCTGAAAGTATACAAAAATAGAATACTGACAGTCAAAACAGAATCGAAATTGATCGAAAAACAAACTAGATACAACATTATTAAACAAATATATCTGACCCTCTTTTCATCATCAACGAAAACAAAATTTTCTATGGCGGATGTATCGTCCGCGTGACCAATGACGTCAATGGTCATGTCGGACCTCTCTGTCTAACCATCAACTTTGAAGCCTTATAACTTTGTTTCAAAGCAAGATAATTGAAAAAAAAAATATGTGTTTATCTGGAACTTGAAATATTTCGATTAATGAATTAAAAAAAATGTGCATATTCCCTATTATTTAGCAAGAGCAAGAGGCTATGCATTTGTTTAGCCAAACTCTTTTCACTTTATAATAAATCTTGAAAGTGGTTTGTACGCACTTGTATAGTAAGGTATCTATTCACCTGTTTAGCAATATAATGGAGACTTTATACTGTTGCTTATTTTTATATATATTTATTTGTTTAGCTAACGAATGACACTTTACGTACTTATTTAGTAACTATCTTTTCACTTGTTTAGCAGAAGCATGATATTTTTTATATTCGTTCAGTCATTAGTGGTGTTGCGGTTGGTTACTTGGATCTTTTTTTTTTCTCTTTTGTGTCGCACTTTGGTGTTTTCTTTAGTAGGTACTTGTGTAGCGAAATCTAGTAAGCCTTATGTAAGGTCGACCAAGAAAGTGGTTTACCATTTTTCATTCAATTTCCTAGTTATCGAAAATTTCAATAAGGTTTATACTCGGTATTTGACAGATCGTTCTGCAAACGAAAATAAACCTTTGTTGTTCTTTAATTTGCAACTGACATTCAACCTTAGGGTGATAAACCAATTTATTGGCCGACTTTACCTGTTGAGTTATTATCCATTCAATTGTTTATCAAAATCAAGTATGCCTAATGAATTTGTTTAGTCATTCTCCATTTAATTGTTTAGCAAAAACAAGTAAACCTAATGCACTTGTTTAGTAATTCTCTGTTCACTTGTTTAGTCGTTCTGTATGCACTTGATTAGTAATTCTCTGTTCACTTGTCCATTCCCTTTTCACTTGATATAAATAATGTGTTGATAGCAAGCCCCGCTGTCGCCGACGCGTCGAGCGCCGCTCGGCGGGCAGTCGCCGGAGAGCGAGGATCGGTACGAGTACAACCCCATGACAAGGTCACATTACGAGGTCAGTTCTACTTCTTCTTCTTATCGTATCGATATTATGGCGATCAAACTTGTGCAGACCAATACGCAGCCACCGAAATTGCAGTATCAGTGGCGTTGTAGAGGTCCGCGCGTGTGCAGGTGCAAGGACACACGGGGCAAGACAACATGGGCCATTGTCTGAGGAAAGACACCACACCGACATTTGGGTTCATATTACTGATGTTGTATACAACGTATTAGTATATAAGGCAAGACCTCTCGGGTGGTAGGTCGGCCCATCATCAGCGTGTGGGTTGTAAGGTCGACAACCGACCAAACATCAAACCCTGGTGCCAGCCGCCAAAGGCCAATGACTTGGCTCATGTAACGACTAGATAGTAGCCGGAACCCACGGCTCAACGTGCCTTCCGAAGCACGAAATCATCTTTCCTTTCGGACAATCAGGTGATTCGGCCTGCAATGTCCTAACTAAACTGGGAAAAGTCTTACAAAGAGATTTTTGCTGGACAGTGTCCCAACCGGTTTTCGAACCTAGGACCTCTGTAATGAGCGTAGAAATCTCGATCACGGAGGCTGTTTGTCATTTAAATTATCCTATTTGATAGTGTGATCATACCAAACCACATTATCAGTGCCTAATATTGTGAGCTAAAGAATAACTTGTGTGGGTGGCCGGTTGCAGCCCAGGACTGTTCGATCGCCGGAGGACGCGGCTCTTCGGCACTCCCTTTCAGCACAAAGCGTCAAGGTAACTACTACACTAGCTACAATCCCCCCCAACAACACTACACTTGACAACAAACCCCCCTAACAACACTATACTTGTCAACAAACCCCCCTAACACCACCACACTTTATAACAAACCCTCCAACTACACCACTATACTTGACAACAAACCCCCCTAACACCACCACACTTTATAACAAACCCTCCAACTACACCACTATACTTGACAACAAACCCCCCTAACACCACCACACTTAATAACAAACCCTCCAACTACACCACTATACTTGACAACAAACCCCCCTAACACCACCACACTTAATAACAAACCCCCCCAACAACACCACTATACTTAACAACAAACCCCCTAACACCACCACACCTAATAACAAACCCTCCAACTACACCACTATACTTGACAACAAACCCCCCTAACACCACCACACTTAATAACAAACCCCCCCAACAACACCACTATACTTAACAACAAACCCCCTAACACCACCACACCTAATAACAAACCCTCCAACTACACCACTATACTTGACAACAAACCCCCCTAACACCACCACACTTAATAACAAACCCCCCCAACAACACCACTATACTTAACAACAAACCCCCTAACACCACCACACCTAATAACAAACCCTCCAACTACACCACTATACTTGACAACAAACCCCCCTAACACCACCACACTTAATAACAAACCCCCCCAACAACACCACTATACTTAACAACAAACCCCCTAACACCACCACACCTAATAACAAACCCTCCAACTACACCACTATACTTGACAACATACATACATACATACATAAAGTCACGCCTTTTTCCCGGAGGGGTAGGCAGAGACCACTTCCTTCCACTTGCTACGATCCAGACATACTTCTTTCGCTTCATTCACATTCATCAACCTCTTCATGCACGCTCGTCGGTTTAGGGTACTCCTGACCTGGCCTTTTTTAAGTACATCCCCGATCTGGTCGTGAAACGTACGCCTTGGCCTTCCCCTTCCAACATCTCCATTCACACTTGCCTCATAAATTTGTTTGGTTACTCTCTTCTCATCCATTCTTTCCAAGTGACCAAACCATCTTAACATACCTCTCTCTATTCTAGTCACTACATCATCTTTCACTCCACATTGTTCCCTTATCACACTATTCTTAATCCTGTCATTCAATTTTACACCAATCATACTTCTCAAAGCTCTCATTTCCACAGCACATACTTTACTTTCATGTTTCTTCTGCCATACCCAACTTTCGCTCCCAAACATTAGTGTCGGAACCAGCACCCCTCTATGAACCGCCAGACGGGCCTTTTTAGACACTTTCTGACTGTTCATAAAAGCGCACAATGCTCCGTTTACACTACTTACAACAACTTGACAACAAACCCCCCTAACACCACCACACTTAATAACAAACCCTCCAACTACACCACTATACTTGACAACAAACCCCCCTAACACCACCACACTTAATAACAAACCCGCCAACTACACCACTATACTTGACAACAAACCCCCCTAACACCACCACACCTAATAACAAACCCTCCAACTACACCACTATACTTGACAACAAACCCCCCTAACACCACCACACTTAATAACAAACCCTCCAACTACACCACTATACTTGACAACAAACCCCCCTAACACCACCACACTTAATAACAACACCCCCCCCCCCCCCCCCCCAAAGCACTCAACTAACACCCAATCCCATAATACTTAATTACAACTCCCAAAAAACACTGAACTAGTTTCAACCCCCTCAACATAACTGAGCTAACTACAATCCCCGCGCTCATACATCCCCGTTTACTAAAATCCCTACCGACAACAACATATTAACCCTCCCCATGACAATATTGCTTCAAGAAATCTTAATATGAGGTAATACGTGTCGTTCGACGATCATTGCATAGGCCTCGTAGTTTTTTTAGATGCAAAGATTATTGTACCTAATTAGTTGTATGCAGTAATTAATTTACACATTTCAGCATAAAATATAGTACACTTCATTATGTATAACCACTTCACCTTGTAAACACAAGTAGGCTTTGTAGTGTATGTATGAATAAGTATAATACAATATTAATAGCTATTTATTTATGTAGTAATTTACTAGTATACATATTCATAATTGCATAAGTATTAACCGGTCTCTCGAGCTGTGTTCTGCGCGGGCTGTGCAAGGCGGGGGTATTCCGATGTCCACCGCCAAGCAGGGAAGACGTAGTGCGCGAGCTAGTGAGCCGACTCTGTGTTTGTGTATTATAATCGTTTATACATTATTATTGAAACACAACAGGCTTCATAAGCAATATAAAAGCACACAACCTGTGAAATTACTCATTATATAATGAAGGCTTAGAAGAAGAAAAACATAAGAACTATTTTAGCTCTGAGCGAGCGGTGACTCTCTTTCTCGCATAGGGTAAGGGTGGGGTGACTGAGAGAGAGGTACCGCTCGCTCAGAGCTATGTGCCGCTAGCTGTATCACACCACACTAATATTATAAATGTGTTATTTGGATGTTTAGATGTTTGTTATGTTACTCTTTGACGCAAAAACTACTGAACGGATTGGGATGAAATTTTGAACAGTGATAGTTTGTACTTTTTACTGGAAAAGTTTTATTCCCACGGGAAAATCTTACACAACGCGAGCGTAGCCGCGGGCGGACCGCTGGTAGTAATATAAAATTGTTTTTCAACCAATAGTGACATTCTTACAGTTGATGTTTTCAAAATAATGGCCGTGGTTTCAATTTTATCCATTACACAAACTAAAATTATTGAACCGATGGCATTTTACTGTAATTTCTTGATGGTGTCGGGCAGCTCCATGTGGCTTCAGTAATTTTGCTATTAAATTACTCGAGTCCTTCACCGTACACAACTCCCAAGTCTTAGGATTAGGGCTGTCTGTGTTTCTCAAGCTACTTAGCAAAACCAATTGACACTGGCGACAGTAAGATTAAGGCCACTTCTCAGATACTTAAAAAAAAAAAAAAACTTTATTTTAGACAGGAGTCCATATGTAAGGTCGACCAAGAAAGTGGTTTACCATTTTTCATTCATTTTCCTAGTTATCGAAAATTCCAATAAGGTTTATACTCGGTATCTGACAGATCGTTCTGCAAACGATAATAATCTTTGTTGTTCTATAATTTGCAACTGACATTCAACCTTAGGGTGGTAAACCAATTTATTGGTCGACCTTACATGTATATGTACATTAATATCTCACGCACATCATAGTTACATTTTACATTAATAACTAACTTTGGTAGGTTTGTACTTACACACACTACTTGTACTCGTTTTTTGGTGTACCTGTTTTTTTTTTTCACTTCATTTACTTTCCCCTCCATTTGCAAGGAAATAAGAGGTTTTTTATAAACAAAGAGTGAATGGTTTTGAATTTGGAATGATACTTGTGCGCAGGAGTACTCCTACGCGTCAAACGGCGAGTGTCGTGGCGGCGCCGTGACGTCACCACACTACCACGAACAGTACTACGACAGACCTGAGAGGTAAGTCTTATAACCTTTAGGGTTTTGTAACTTAAAAGACAAAAATAAACCCTTAATGTCCCCACCGAAAACTTATAGAACTTGTTCTATCATTTGCTACGTTACCTTATCAATAAAACCGCCTGTCTGTACAGTCTACGTCCCCACCGAGAGGCTCGAGCCTACACTGAATTAGAGCGATTAGGCCTTAGTCGACCACGCTGGCCCAGTGCGGGTTGGTCGACTTCACACACAACCTTTGATTTTCTTCGCAGGAGTGGCAAGTGTGTGCATCACGATGTTTTCCTTCACCGTAAGAGCATCGAATAAACGTACATGAATTCGAAATTCGAAAACACATTGGTACGCGGTGGGGATTGAACCCGCGTCTCCCGGACCACCGATATTTTTCTTAGTGTAATAAAATAAAGTATTTTCTGTTCTATTTACTTACAAATTTAAAGAACAGATGTTAGAAAAAAATAATTAAAATGTTTGTTAGAAGGATGTGTAGTCATACACATGATGCTCTTTCTCATCGTGTAGGCTGTAGGGTCGACGACCGACCTCGCATCCTGTTATCAATGGGGTCGTGTACCAACTGTTTAATCGTGCACTTCAAATTTCATTTCATTTCAAATTTCATTTCATTTCATTTCATTTCACTCTTTCAAATCTTGAACCATGACGTAAAGATAGAAATTCAGGTATATCCTCGTCAGACATAAGTCTGCTTAGCGCCATCTACCGTCTTATTTAAAACTATTTGTAAATACTTTCTAAAATTCCCCATAGATGTAGTTCCATATCATAGCCACACCTCATATCTTTATTTTATCTTTGTAACCCAGACAAGAGTACCACCAAGTACCGCAGCGGTGTCCGGCGGAGGCGTGGGAGCGAGACAGCACGCGCGAGCGCGGCGACAGTGCGAGGGAGAGGGATAGAGAATACCCGTCAGCTGTCATGGCAGAGCATCGTGGGTTCACCAGGCGACCCGTCGCTAGGGTAAGTCGTCACTAGAATAAATTGTGACTACAGTGAATTGTCAATTGAGTGAGTTGTGACTAGAGTGAACTGTCACTACGGTGAGCTGTGACTAGAGTGAACTATCAATTGAGTGCGCTGTGATTAGAGTGAACTGTCAATTAGATAGATAAATAGATAGATAAAAAGCTTTATTCAAAAATCTACATAACACATGTACATACATTTAAGAAAAAAGATACACAAAAAGGAAATAACAAAAAAAAAATGAAGTACCTGTGCATGCACATGTGTGCTGCAGTGATTGAAAGGGCCATGGCTCAGTGTAATTAGCCCAAAGGGCAACACTGATTTTCAGCCGTCACCCGTGGATGACTTGCAATCGCAAGCAGAACAGAAAATAAAATGAGTAAAAATTGTGGGATAATGACCTAATTGTAATAAAAAAGAAAATCGATGAAACATATATGTGCGTGCAGTTTATTTATGTATTTGAAATTGTGGTGTTGTGAAAGTGCGTGTTTAAAGTTGCAGTACCTACGACTGTTGCGAAAAATTATAATGAAAAATTTTAAATGCCAGACAACTATTGGAATTTTCGTTGTTCATTGAGCAATTGAGTGAGCAGTGACTGGAGTGAACTGTCAATTGAGTGCGCTGTGACTAGAGTGAACTGTCAATTGAGTGAGCAGTGACTAGAGTGAACTGTCAATTGAGTGCGCTGTGACTAGAGTGAACTGTCAATTGAGTGCGCTGTGACTAGAGTGAACTGTCAATTGAGTGAGCAGTGACTAGAGTGAACTGTCAATTGAGTGAGCAGTGACTAGAGTGAACTGTCAATTGAGTGAGCAGTGACTAGAGTGAACTGTCAATTGAGTGAGCAGTGACTAGAGTGAACTGTCAATTGAGTGAGCTGTGAGTAGAGTGAACTGTCAATTGAGTGAGCAGTGACTAGAGTGAGCTGTCAATTGAGTGAGCTGTGACTAGAGTGAACTGTCAATTGAGTGAACTGTCAATTGAGTGAACTGTCAATTGAGTGAGCAGTGACTAGAGTGAACTGTCAATTGAGTGAGCTGTGACTAGAATAGAATGAGTTGTCACGGCAGTGGCGGATCCAGGATTAATTTCGGGGGGCTCATATTTTAGTGAATCAGAATAATTTTCTAATTTTGTAAACAATAAGGTTGGTAACCAGTAGTGAATGAATGAATGAATATACTTTATTGCACACACAGAAATAGGAACAGAGTGGAAGTAAGAACAGGAAGTCATGTACACTTAGGCGGCCTTATTGCTTCATAGCCATTTTTTCCAGGCAACCTTTGTGTACACAACCTTTGGGTAGTGCATCTTCGCTAGCAAATAAAATATATGTTACGTACCTAATACCTACTTATTCAGACGAACAAAATTAAAACATTTTTGATGTTTTAGGAAGCTTAAGCTTAACTTAGAGTCATACAATATACCTTCGAAATTTTTTGCTACCTATTTCCAAAAAATTCAAAAATATTAAAAATAAATCGTAATATTAAGACTAAGTGTTTGTGTCCAGAACTCGAACCTGCTATCAGCGGTGCTGTGCCTGGTCAAGGAGCTGGACTACCCGAGCCTGGAGGTCGCCGAGATGGCCGTCAGGTACGCTGGCTCCCTATCCTCATCCTCTATGGAGAACTTATTACTGTTTAGCTAGCTAGCTTATCGTAATAGGGAATATGCACAATTTTTTAAATTCGAAATATTTCAAGTTCCAGATAAACACATAAAAAGTATTTTTTCAAATATCAAGTTGATGGTTAGACAGAGAGGTCCGACGTGACATGTGACGTCATATGTCACGCGGGCCATACATCTGCCATAGAAAATTTTGTTTTCGTAAGAGGGACAGATATATTTGTTTAATAATGTTGTATCTAGTTTGTTTTTCGATCAATTTCGATTCTGTTTTGTCTGTCAGTATTCTATGTTTGTATACTTTCAGATGAACTATGAAAAAAACTAATATTTTTTTATTGCATATTCCCTATTACGAAGAATGCTTTCCTATTGAAAGATGTCCGGTGGATGTCCGACTGTTCTCCACTAAATCCCCATCAATGGGGCAAGTCGATGGGGATTATTAGAATGTTACTCTACAGGTCGTATTTCTCAACCGATTTCAACTGTACATGAAATTTTGGGAGCAGGATCAAAACGTAAAAAAAAAAATCAGCCATTTTGAAAAACCTCTCTAACAGCAAAGAAAAATGAACAATTTAAACATAACTCAACCTTATTTACAGATGCCGAATGGACGAATTAGCGAACACGCAGTGACGCGACGCCAAGCCTGCCACGCCTGCAGAGCAACAGCTTTAAACCGCACCACGACTGCACCGCGACTGCAGACTAACTGCGATGCCACTGCAGTGCAATCGCATAAGAACTGTGGTTAGACTGCATCACGACTGTAAATCAACTGCATCGTAACCACAGTTCAATGCTGCTACATACATCACAAAGTGACTGCGGTTTTGAACCTTTAAAAACGTTGGAATTGTGTTCAAATTATAATGAGTGTGTGTAAATGGAGACTAGTGTTTTGTATCTCGACCGCGAGCGGACTGCAACGTGACCACAACTCGAACGTGACGAATAAAATTTGCTGTATGAATGCATACTGACAACGATGCAACTGCATGTCGACTGTAGGGTATTGACTGTAGGTAAAAAAAGTGGATTAAATTTGCATTTAAAATAAAAATAAAAATACAAGCAATTTCTTACAGACATCCATGTGGCTTGGTCATCATTCTAGGTTTTGAATTATTTAGCAAGGCAGCTGGAGCCGACTTGTTCTAAATTCAAAATGCAGTCGTGAGTCGGCCATATCCATAAAGCTCTATTCAGGCAATCTGAATTTGAAATGCGATCTAGATGCAATATGCCTTCGCAGTCCACATGCAATATTTTTTTTTAACAATGAAATAAACTGTGTGTAAATAAATTACTGGTCAAATATAGATCGTGTGTGACCCCACAAGCCGACTGCAGTGCAACTGCTTGCCGACCGCATTTTAACCACAGTGCAATGACGTGTACAGGACGAAGTATATTGTGAAGAGGGAGTACAGTACTGCGCAATACTACAGATTAATAATAAAATGAAACTAAATTATTTACCGATGGTAACACCTGATGAACTGGCATGATTGGGCAGTGTTCCGAATGAGACTGCCGGCGCCGTCAGCGATCAGACAAGCTAAAAATTGTATAGGTTTCGCTCCCTGACAGTAATTTGGTACGCGCTTTGAGTGCGCTGAAATCGATATCAGCGTGTCTCGGAACGCAAAGTAGATTAACATTTAATAGTGCAGCCAGTGAACTCTCGTTTATTGTAAATATATAGACAAAAAATGAGGACGCTGTATGAAGTTATTTGGCAACACTATTGAATTTTCTGTTAATCATTGCCTTAACAGAAAATCAACAGTGTTGCCTTCCTGTTTTTGTTCACCTAGGCACTGCCGGTTTACCTGGTGTTGCCAGTGGTAAAAAAATAGTTTCATTATTATTAAATTTCTACACTTGTATGTCGTCCTGTAAGTATTTTAATAAATTTTTAATAATTTGTGATAATCGATTAAATCGACTTTAAACAAAATGAAATTGTGAATATTTGAGATGTGTAACAAAAATAACTTTATGTAAATATTTTCGAGGATCTGTAACGTTGATTTTTTTATTGTTATCTACCAACGCGAAAAAATAATTTATTAACTTTTTATCGATTAATACCGTAAGTAACTGGGATTACTTACACGTGTTTTTTTATTAGGTTACCAAAAAGTTTGTTTGTGTTTTATTTATTAAAATTTCCGTATGAAATGTTTGTTATCAAATTGTTTTTTTTAGTACCAAAGAGATCAAACTGTTTCAATACTTTATATTTTTTCTCGCTCTGAAACTCAAACATCAAAGCGTGTTTCCGCGTCCAGCATCGAAAAGAGGCGCCTAGCGTCTCGCTTGGTTCGCAGCTAGGATGCAGTCGTTCAAACTGCAACACAAAATGGTGCAGCTAGTAGACAGAATCCAACTAGAATGGGGGATTTTCTGACAGCTCTTTCAAATATAAAAATAATAGTTCTAATTAAGACGATAGATGGCGCCAGGTGTACTTTGTGGATTCTTTTTTTTAATCCTTTTATGGCCCTGGGTGACTCGCCCGATTTCTTCGTCCACGAATCGTCAACGCCATCTATCGAAGATTTAAGAACTATTTTATTTTAATTGGCAGTCGGAAAATCCCCCATTCGCAGCTAACATTCAGTTAGAACGCAGCTAAATTGAAAAGTCTACACATCTTAAGGCTTGAGTGTATTGGTGTGACGTCTTTTTTTGAGTTTCAGACTATAAAAAAGAAAAATAAATTAATAACCAAAATTAAAAACAAAACTAAGAAAAAGGCTCATTTGTTTGTTTTAGTTTTAAACCAAGAAATGTAATAAAATAACATTAAAAATAATGGGAAATTCACATTTAGTAGTACGTCCTGTTTGCAGCGGTTTTGTACATTATTATACGAAAAGTCAAACAAACAAAAAGACTCACTAATGTTAAATACACTTAAATGTACCTATGGAATGCGCGGTGCTTTTTAATTATTAAAAAAAACTTATTAAAGCTAAAAAAAGTTTAAAATATTACTAAGCACTAGCTTGTAAAGAACTCATTTTTAATTAAATAACAAAAATACAGGGTTACTTCTGAGACAGTGCGCAAATTTTACGTACAGAAAGGTTTTCAAAATTTAAAAGACACGTGTTTTTTCGTTTTAACATGTTTCGAACAAAAATATAAATATTTGGTTTTTGCGGGAGATAACTAATAGTTCGCAAAAAAAAAACATTATGATTCTTTTTCGTGAAATGTGTTCTATTAGCGATACTGATAGCGTGGAAAAAATATGCGCTGTCTCCGAGGTAACTCTGTATGTACTTCAAGATCCTTTACATTACAAAGTTTTTGCAATAATAATTGAAAAGCACTGTGTACTTTAGCATATAATGTATTTTATAGTTAATGTAATGCAATGTTTAACGAGGAGAAGGATGGTATATTAATGAAATAATACAATAACTTGCCGAAACTATTTTTCGTTGTTTCATTTTAGATTGTTTTCATAATAATCATGTATTTGTTTCGGATTTTCATTCAAATAACACTTATTTTTTAATTTATAAATCCAATCGTCTTAGTTCTTTAACCGAACAATAAAATATAATTTTAACTCTATCTTTAAAATTGAGCGAGTTTTTAAGGTTTGAAATTCAAGATTAGACGGAGAGGCAAATATAGATTAGTGACGTCACCAAGTCATTCATTCTCCATACGGAAAAGTGTTTTAGAAAGGGACAGACATATTGAAACTTAAAAAAATCACTGTTATTCAACCGATTTTTTTTTTCGGCGAATCGTCTGATATTAATCTACAGGGTGCTATAGTATTAACATTATTATTCTTTTATAAAATGTGGTAAATTCAGGAACAGCGAAATAGACTATTGACTTGATCAGCTGATCAGATTATATGAAACCATTGTATTGTAACTTTTATTGTGCTGCTGAAGGTAAAGGTGCGAAGTGAACGTCCCCTACCAAGTTCTCTGAGCGCTCATAAACAGTTGCGGGGACTTTACCTAAAACTGCAGGTTCACATAAGCACCAATGCCAGTCCTCAGTGCTCAGGACAAGATGTCTTTATACAATCCAGACTACGACGACGTTCGACTCGAAGAGTGAATCATGCAGTTAGAATATACTCTTATTCTTATGTCGCACTTCCGTGATCCTTAGCTTATGTCGAAACTGCTTTACGATCCTTGTCTGTTTACAACCTCTTTCAAACAAAACTCTATCACAAACACGACCGTCAATCTGTCGACTTATCCATGACTTATGATCTGCCAATCATCCAGTCAGTGGTTGCGGTGTGATTCCTCGTGACAGTCATGCTTGTAGCGCGCACAGCGTTCCATACGCGCTCTCTTCGGCGCGCATATACGCGCATTGCACGTCCACTGCCCACCGTCCGTTCCTGCTAGCGCATGGGTGAGTATACAACCCAGTAAAGGTGCTATACGCGTCTAGTAAATGTAGATCGCGCACCGCCCGGTTCATTTCCAAGTGTCGCAGCGTAGCTCATGATCAATGACGTTGTTCATTTTACGTGAAAGAATGGCATACCAACCCGCTTCGGCCGCCAACACACTTCCGCATTTAGAATTCGTCATTTCAGCATGTGACTCAAGCTGGCTGGACAATTCTTCCAAATGAGCCACGTTTAAGTAGATCAATACACAATTTTAAGTGACGGCTAATCACCCTTATTTAAGTTTATGTGACGCTAGAGAACCCGAGATAATCGAACGCAAGCGTGTCCAGCCAGCTTGAAAACCGCTTTTCGCATGGTCTCTCAATCTCCGTACAGAAGGGATTCTAAGTATTAATACGGCGTTACCTAAAGTTGTGACAGGCATCCAGTTTGATTTTTTCAGATACGTATAGCCATTTAGCTAAAAAACGAAAGAAACAAAAAGAGTCAAATGCTCGACCACGGCTACGGGGGCTGCCAATCTAATGGAAATCGTCAGTCTGTATGGAATCTTTCAGCGAAATTTTCTGATAGAGCTAACAACCTCTATATTATAGATAGATAGATAAAGATAAAAAATGTGTTTTTTCGAAATAAGATTTGACAAACAATTTTTCGACGTCAAAGCTAGCTAAAAGCCAAGCCGCAGTGGGCCCGGCGGCTTACAAAGCTAGTGCAACCGCAAAGTATGGCGGCACGTGTCGTTCGGCAAAAGCCGGCGAGCTGTGCCGCCGGCATGTGTGTAGTAGCCTTAATAATACCAAGGTGAAAAGAAATTTGTCCTGTGGAGAAGAACGGCCGGAAGAAACTTCACATGACTCTTATCTCTTGTACTTTTCTTTTTTCAATAACCTTCAGTATGATTCGGTCCAGCTCGGGCTGCGAGTGATGAGACGGACGCCGTGTCGTACACGGAGGCTCGCACGGGCATGTCGGCGCGCTCGTCGTCGGGCTCCTGGCCGGGCCGGGGGGAGCGCGCCGCCGACATCATCGACCTGGACCGGTATATGCGCGGGGGCGTGCGCCCGCACAACCGACACCATCTCGATGATTCCAACTGGTAAGTATTAAACAATACCTACTAAGACAGACAAAAGAAAAAATGGAAGGAGAAGACGAAAACAAAAAGACAGAGGAAGACAGATTGAAGAAGTATTAGAGCACTTACCACAAAGACAAAGTCGAGGGTGGAAAAGAAACGGTTAGAAACCCTCACTCCGAAGACTCTTGCCTTAAAATGCGCCAATGCTGTACGATTCGGGGAACACAGAATGCCTGGAAATGCCTGGAAGAAATTGCATTACAGTAATAAGGCCGCCTAATTATCTGACACGTCTTCCTGTTCTTGCTTCCGCTCTGTTGTTATTCCTGTGTGTGCAATAAAGTATATCTTCCATTCATAAGTTTTTTCTTGTCTTTATTCACAGCGACCGCCTAGTGGTCGATGCGGGGGGCCCAGCAGCCGTGCCCGGGGGGCCAGTGGGAGTCCCACTGGGGGGGCCCCACGTGGGCAGCCTGACCGGCTCGGTGCGCGTCGCTTCGCCCCGTCCAGCCAAGAGTTCTAGCACGACCAGCGCGCCGAGGGACAAACGATATTCGCACGACTCGGGCCTGTCTGATGGGAGCTATGTTAGACGGAGAACGCACAGGTGAGGGCTGGATTGTCTAAAAGATATATTGCTTAATTTGATTTTTTAATTAAAGTAGCTCTGTCGATCCTTTTTTCGTTCATTTTGCGTAGTACCTACAAGTTTTATGTTTTTATTTTGTGTTACGTAAAATAATCTCTATCGAGTCTTATTGCTGGGCATGGACCTCTCACTGTCGCCAACCATTTCGATCCTAAGCCTTCACGTCATGTCAACCCTTGAGAAACCCAAATTTTCTCAGTGTCCGTCGTCTGTGTCCACCACCGGTCTGTGTTGACATTATAGTCCTCCTAACCGGATGCATCATGCATTCATAGATATTATAATACCTGGAGTCTCCATGCTGAAGGTACCGCAGTGCATGTTTTACTCCTACGCACTTTGGTTCAGTGGACATAATGCCTAAGGAAAGGCTGGCTCCCGCGCGTCCCATTACATGACACCAAACATCATACATCTCAATGCATGTGCATCGTGCATGCGACAGACTTACCGCGCAACGAATTTTCTTAATAATGTCCAAGTGGAGGAGGCTCATAGTCCAGCAGTGGACTGTAACAGGCCGTTGATGGTTGAATGTCAAGGTATCGTGAATGTCCAATATCAAATATTATGTTGTACAGACGCCCAATGGGCGAGACGGCGACGCTGCGCGCGCACCGCGACCGCGAACAGAAGCGCGAGCGCACGGGAACCTCCTCCAACTCCATGCGCACGTTCCGAGTAGTCTGCGAGCGCGCACTCAGGGACCAACAGGTGATTTCTCGAAGCGCGGCAATATTTCAAACTTGTCGCCGTTTTTAAAAAAAAAATTCGACGACGCGATTTCTTATGAAACTAACAGCATAGAATGGATAGAACACCGCGATGCGAGTTTCCATTTAGATCCGGGTTGCCATCAATGAGAATACATTTTTCAACACCTCATGCGACGAGTTTTGAGCGCTGACCTTGAAGTTTGAAGCCGCCAGTCAGTGTGTAGCTTTTTCTCACTCACTCCCGCAAATGCTGACAAAAGAGCGAGGAATACGAGTATCTCTTGTCACTTGACTGTGCGCTTATAAACCGTTGCGTGTTGCGGGGATACTTTCCACTCAGTCATTTTATGGCATTCAATTCAACTTGCAATATGTCCTCACCGAGGAGTTCTCCTTCCATAAATAGAGTGATTGCGAATTGCTAGTCTTAGTCGATCAAGCAAGATACAAGAGACCATAAGAACTAAGAAAAGAGTAGAAGAGAATGCTATCGTTTGCAGATTTCCTCTCACGATGTATTCAATAGTTAGATTCGAATCGCTACAACACCGGCTCTTTACTTCACTTATCGATAGATCAGATTGTTTCATCCACCATTCAAAGAGATATTTATTAAAATGAGAGAAAGGCATGTGCGCATTCTAATTGTAGTTGATAGATTTTTTCTATGAATTTATTGTTTGCTTGCAGGAGCAAATAGCTCGCGTGGCGCAGCTGTGTGAACGTCTCACTGTCAACAATGAGCGTGGGGGAGGAGCGGCGGCGGCGGTGGCTCAGGCGGCGGTGGCAAAGAAACCCTCAGTCTCTTGTACACAGGTCAGTGTAGCTTATAGCACACAGCACTCAGGCAATGTGATTAAGATCTTGATCCGACAATCAAGCATATCACGCAATCAACAACCTCCGTGACTGAAGCAGAAAAGCATTATCAGTAAAGCATCATTACGGAGTTTCTGGGTGCTAATACGTAGTGGCGACATTATCTTAATGAGACTTTCCCACTTTGGTTAGTATTGTAGCCCAGCAGCTGAAGTAGTAGTTGAAGGTGGTGAAGATGAGGTAGAACATGTAGTTGTAGAGAGGTAGCGTGGCAGAAAAAAACAGGGTTCAGTCCAGATAACAAACGGTTTATTAGTAAAAGATATTAACGTAACACTTAAAAAGCTTACTTTCAAATAAAATCAATAAAATACGGTTAATAAGATGATCACAGTCTGACGACTTGAGTTGGAATAAGGAAATTTTGATGGAAATGACAGAACCGAAACGGATGAATTCGAAATTTGAAAATAAATGATGAGACTGCCAGTATTTAAAGTACTGAATTGCCAGAAACAAAATAGCAGAAGAAGGTAGGATAGCAGTACTGCTACAGTACATTGCTGTATCAACTGAACAAAATAGCAGAAGAAGGTAGGATAGCAGTACTGCTACAGTACATTGCTGTATCAACTGATTGTTTCTAAAAGTAAGAAGATTCAGTGCTTTGAAGGCGCGTTAAGCAGTGGGTCTCGGCTGCCATGCAGTGGCCTTTGACGGCTCTACAGACTATAACATTGACACCAGGGTTGGCCGAGGCCTCTTGTCAAAGGCTCTAAGGCCAATTAAATTAAAATTAAATTGAAATTAAAATCTGTTTATTTCAGGCATAATATACCTACAAAGTAGCATACAATCCCATATTATAATAAAAATACAATACATTAATGAAATTAATGACTGATTAAATTAAATTTAAATTTGATATCATTATTATTATTATTAATTATTCGTCACAAATTATACGTCAAATATACCAGTCGGTAACACATACATACGATCTACCTGCATGTCTATCATATCGATTAAAGTCGGATATATTTGTTGAAGACAGCTACAATTAGCGGATTAGAACAATTCATTAGACGTGTCTGGAAGGAAACCTTTTGTCTATTTAGTACGGAATGAAAATCATCAACCTTATGCTCTGCGAACATGCCAGACGCGCTACACCTCCACTGTAGACCCAGTATAGCACGAAACGCATTATTATATTGCACACGTATAGTGTGGTATGTACTTTGCTTATACCTGAACCAGAGCTGTGAGGTGTAGAACGCCTGACAGTAAGCCTTGAAAAGGGTTATCTTGACTTGAGTAGAAGCAAGTGCAAACCGCCTGGCCAGCATGTTACTTTTCATGGCCAGCGACCTTCTTTGTCTTTCCACATCATCATCATCATCTAGTGTTTCAGTTATAAAATGACCTAAATATTTAAACTTTTTTACAATGTTTAGTCGTATTCCCGATAAGTTTATGGGCGGTATGCTGTCAGGACCTTTCCCATGTCGAAACACCATGACTTCAGACTTTTTTACATTATAGACCAAACAGTGTCTGGCAGCATAACACTCACAGATACTTATGAGTTGCCGAAGGCCACTGACCGACGGGCTCAGCAGCACCATGTCGTCAGCGTAACTTAAGTTATTTAGGCATTCGCCACTCACATGGCATCCAACCCTGGCGCTGCTGAGCTCCTCGATCAGGCCGTTAATGTATAAGTTAAACAGGGTAGGTGAAGTCAAGCCACCCTGTCTCACACCACAACTCAGTTTATACTGTTCCGAGAGGGATTCTCCCCATTTTACATAATTTATTTGATTACCATACCAATATTCCAAGAGATTTGTAACTTCTACTTGTACAGTAGTAGCCCTTAGCTTATTCCAAAGTAGTTCATAATTAATAGTGTCCAATAAACGCCCTTACAACAAGAACAGGGTGAACATCGAGATTTCTGGATCGCAGATAAGTACAATATGATTATTCGAACCATTTGGGTTCGAATATGGCTGCCGGCTACACAATGGGCTTCCCCAATTGATACAAATGAATAATTGAAATGGCAATAAAAAATATTACAAAAATAGTATTTTATTGTTGTTGTTTTCAGGACTCTAGCGACATATCATCCAGCAGCATATCGCGGAGCACCAGAGACAAGAGTCGCAGAGACAGAGACAAACATCGGGTGAGAATTACTTAAAAAAAATACACAGTCTCTGTTAAGTTGGCATGTCTTTAAGCATTAATAGCAAGTGATTTTTTGCAGTTCATTTACAATTAAAAGGAAAGTTAATTTTGTAAAACAGTCTCTGTTAAGTTGTCACATTTGTAAGTTTAATATAATAGGGGGTCGGACTACTTTTTTTTATTTTATAAATCCAAACTTCTTAGTTTCTGCTATCGAACACTAAAAGAATTTTTGCTCTATCTTTAAAATTGACCGAGTCATAAAGGTTTGAAATTCGAGATTAGATAGAGAGGCAGGCACATACCCCACTTGCACTTGTGACGTCATTTGTTAGTAATGCCATATACTCTCCATACAAAAAATCGTTTTTGAAAGAGATAGACATATTGAAACTTCAAAATATCACTGTAAATTGGTTTTTAACCGATTCTGTGTTTTTCTTCGAGAATCGTTTGCTATCAATCTATGTATTTTAAAAAATGAAAAAAATGTATGTATTTTAAAAATAATTCATAAAATATGGTAATTTTAGGAACAGTCCGATCCCCTATTATTTTAAGTTAACATCCTTGGGACGCCTTTGACCAGCTTTGGACGTCTTTCGACTGAAATGATGACGAAACAAGTTAATGTAAATGTCTTATTCCGACACCGCAGATGACCGCAGTAAGATTACTAAAACTAACCACGCCATCTGTCGTCATCGCTAGGAACGATAAGTTAACCTCCTTCCACGTTCATAGATGACGATGTTAGTCCTAGAAAAGAAGAAAACACCAGGTAAAGTGAGGTCAGGGCCCCGTTTTCCGAAGAAAAGCAACAAGTAACAAGTTACAATTTATTTATATTCATTGCGTAGCTAATTCGCCTAAACTGTAAGCCCTCATCGTTTAACATCGAATGGGGGACTTTCTGACAGCTCTTTAAAAAATAAAAATAATAGTTGCCAGGTGCACTTCGTGGATACTTTTTTTAAATCCTTTTATTCGGATCCACGAATCGTCAACGCCATCTATCGAAGATTTATGAACTATTTTTTTTAATTGGCTGTCGGAAAATCCCCCATTGTATTTGTAACTTGTAGTTTCTGTTGTCTAAGAATAAATAACCTCTCTCCCGACAGTCGAACGAATGCAAAACCTACAAGATAATAATGAACAAGCTGGACGAGTTGAACCGTCTGTTCATGGTGCGTGCGCGCTCCACCCCCCCCGCGCGACGTCCCGTCCCTCCCCCGCGCGCCTCATCCGGGGGGTCGGTGTCCGTGTCAGATAAACTCGTGTGCACGGAGCCTCAAGACAGGCATCATGGGAGAGCGCCCAGGAGCGTAAGTGTTGAATCATCACCAACAGCTCATATATGTCCCTACCGAGGGGCTCGAGCCTACTTTATTTAAAAATGGAAACGCAAAAGATGCGATGACTATGGAGTTTCTTCGGTGAGTTCTTCTCCACAGATTCCGCCAGTGTTAGTGAACTCACCCAAAAAAATGTAATGACGGATCTCAGTAATGTATAACATCCTATGGAAATAAATAATTATTGACTTTATGACTTTTGACCTTGAATTAGGGCGATTAGGCCTTAGTCGACCACGCTGTTGGTCAACTTCACACGCAACCTTTGAATTCCTTCGCAGGACTGTGCAGGTTTCATCACGATGTTTTCCTTCACCGTAAGAGCGTCGAATAAACGTCTACATATGAATTTGAAATTCGAAAACACATTTAAGAGCGTCGAATAAACGTCTACATATGAATTTGAAATTCGAAAACACATTGGTACGTGGTGGGGATCGAACGCACGTCTCCCGGGTGGAAGGCAGTGGCCGTAACCACTAGACCACTGACGCTCAAGTGTTGAATAGGTTCTAGTATCTTTCTAGGAGTTATCATCTTACGATAGCAGAAGATATCCACTGCTGACGACTAACATTACAATGGCCGGTCCTGCGCTGCCCGCATCATACGACCTTTACGACTAAAGTTTCTTTTTTAAATCTAGAACTACATCATAGAAGACCTAGAAGCACGAGTATCGAACAGGTTCTAGTATTTACAAAGACAGATTCTAGGAATTGTTTGAGTAGCAGGCTTTTTCGATATATCAATCAATCAATCAATCAGCCTATTGCAGTCCACTGCTGGACGTAGGCCTCCCCAAGGGTACGCCAAAGCGCACGATCGCCCACTCGATATATAATAAGCATTAATTTTTGTAATTGACAATATATTATTTAAAAAACGAAACGCAAAAGATGCAACGTCCGTGGAGTTTCTTCGGTGAGCTCTTCTCCACAGATTCCGCCATTGTGTTAGTGGACTCACCAAAAATTATGTAATGACGAATCTAAGTGATATATAACATCCTATGGAAATAAATAATTTTGACTTTGATTTTGGAATCATCTAAGTCGAAAGACGGTCTCTGCAGCATTAAGGTCTATCCACTCTGCTCTGTGCCGTGTCAGGGACGGGGCCGGAACGTGGCAAATGTCATAGAAAATCGTCATCGTCACGAGTTTAAAAAAATATCGGTACATATCGTACACCGTCCCTGACACGGCACTGAGCTGTGTGGATAGACCTTTAAACGGATAACTATTGTATCATGCTGGATAAAGCCAAGAACCGATGAAGGCCTCGGGAGGCCGCTGGGTGCGGACAGCGCACGACCGGTGTTTTTGCTGTGGAAGTCGTTGAAGATGGTTTCCTTGCACAGGTAGCAGCGTACGCGATGACGACTGACGTGCGGCCAGTGCTTGTGTCGCCGCGCACGCCGCAATCCGTCGCTCACTCCACCATAAACCGGCGCGTGAGTATACCCATTAGAGATTGCAACCCGGTATGTTTCTCAACCCGGCCGAGCCCGGTAGCATTCGTCGCCAACCCGGCCGGGTTGAGAAACATACCGGTGACCGGGCCCGGTAAGAATGGCCCGGCCGGACCCGGTTTGCAATCTGTAATACCCATATAAGTACCTATTTTATTTTATTTCAGAAACTAGTAAGGCCGGGTGGCATGTATCACACCATTAATATTATAAATGTGAAAATACATTAATCACACACCATTAATATTATATTTGTTCCGTTTTCACTCTTGAACGGATTTGGATGAAATTTGGAATGTAGATAGTTCGTTCGAACCCTGAATTAACACAGGACACTTTGTAATCATAACGTCGCTATTAAAGGCATGTTTCCATTGTGCAAGTACCCTATAGCTGAAGCAATGGAAACGTACCTAAATTTGCATGCAACTTAAACTGGACAAATCCTCCCCAATCTACTGATTGGTCCTGCTTGGCCAACAACCAGTAGCTTCCCTTAAATTTTCACCACATCGTCGGTCTACGCTGATAAATCCAGTTCTTTTATAAACCAGTCGCCCCCAAACCTGGTGGAGCGCGGCGTCGGGGGCGGGGAGCGGAGCGGGCGCGCGGCCCTTGGGCGGCTGGCGGCGGCGCGCGCGCACGACCTGGACATCGCGCCTGTCGAGCCCCCGCCCGCGCTGTACACCCCGCACCCGCCGCGCGCGCCGCCCAAGAAGACGCGCTCGGGCTGGCTCAATGTGGGCACGGAGAGGTAAGCGACTTAGATATGCAGGTGTCCCTACATCTTAACAATTTTGTAGGTAGTTGCATATTTCTCGAGATGATCAAATTGTATAAACTGACGAACGTTTTGATAATAAATCAGATCTGCACGGACTTCACTCACAACAACAAGTTGTATCATTTCAACCCTCTCCATGACCAACTAGCTACACACACCAATCTGCCGGTAATGAATATAGATTGATAAAAATCTTTGTTGGTTATAATAAGCCAAATAGAACCAATTATTAGTGCCTCAAAAGAAATAATTAGTATTTTTGGAGGCACGTTAAGCCGTTGGTCCCGGCTACTAATCTAGTCGTTACACAAGCCATGTCAGTGGCCTTTGGCGGCTCTATGACACTGACACTAGGGTTTGTGAGGTCGGTTGTCGACCTTACAACCCACACGATGAAGAAGAAGAAGTGTTTTTGGATCTATGGAGATATTCATACATATCTCAATCAAAATAAAATAAAATATACATCAAATTTTCAATGCATTGCAAGTTGTATTACGATCCCTCTGTGTTCCGACACCCAGACAAAAAGGGGCTTCATTCAACTAAACCGCAGTCTAAGGTAAGGAGGCTATGGCGCTGGTCTTCCGTATCTGAGGGGATGCAGGGATGAATTCACCATGGAATCCCTACCTCTTTGTACAAAAATGGCTTTAGTGCAGCGGTTAGGTGGTGGAGTTTAGTGTTCTTCTTTAATATGTTTTGTGTTGTAGCGTGGTAGAATGCGACTCGGACGGAGAGGGGTCGATGGCGCAGGCGCCCCACTGCAAGTACGACCTGGACAACCCACTGCATGTACGTATTTTATCCACTAATCTAAGCATTCATTTTACTTAGAATACTAAACTTTAAAATCTCCACAACATCAGTCTTTGAAAACGTTTGAAGTCTGAACACGTAGTTCGCGTTGTTAAAAAAAGAATTAATCACATTCTTGGATCTGATCTGTTAGATGATGTTGCAGCTCTTAGAGTGTAACGCGTTGCATGATCGTAGATCGTAGCACTGGCGGAGCGCGTAGCACTGACGTAGACCGCAGCACTAATGTAGCGCGTAGCACTGGAGTCACTGGCGGCGTAACGCGTAAAACTGGCGTAGCACTGACGTAGCGCGTAGCACTCGCGTAGACCGTAGCAATGGTGTAGCGCGTAGGACTGATGTAGATCGTAACGTAACACAGGCGTAGGGCTAGGGCGTAGCACTGACAAAGACTGTAGCACTGACGACGTAGCGCATAGCATTTGCGTAGACCGTAGCACTGGGGCGTAGCGCATAGCTCTGTCGTAGACCATAGCATGGGCGCACGGAACACGATCATCAAGCATGTCTGATATCGTTTTTCCTAAAAAGAAATTCCAGTTAAATTATTCAGAATCCATTTTGTGAACCTGTCACTTATAGCCTGTATAATCAACAATTTATATTAGCTAATCGGCGTACTTGTTTCCAAACATCCTAAACGAACTTACGCCTTTGTATTGCATGTATCATATTGATACGTTTTCCTTTCTTCCAGTTGTATTATCAAGCGAAACGTCTTCAGAACTCTCAGAAGCAGCGGGTGCGCGCGCACAGCCTGGATCACGACGACACGCGCATGCATTCTAGCGAGAAGAGCCATGTGAGTCATTACAACAATTTCATTATTTTCCTTTTTTTAAGAACAACTTTCCTCAGCAGAGGAGATGCGGCTTCAATCCCCACTACGTACCAAAGTGTTTTCGGATTGAGGAACGCACTCCTATGAAAAAAATCAAGCGTGTGAAGTCGACTAATCCGCACTGGGCCAAATAAAAAATAATTAAGGCCTGATCACCCTAATTAAGGGTAGGCTCGAGTCCTGCGGTGGGAACGTATATGCACTGTTGAAGATTAAAACATTTTAAACTCTTGCAAAATGTATTTTGAAACTAAAACGGCTCCGTAGCCCAGGTGTTAGTTTATTTGCCTCCGACGCACAGGATCGCGGGTTCGAATCCCTCCCAGGGCAAACATTCGTGTGATGAGCACTTGTGTTTGCCTTGTGTTTATCTATATAAGTATGTATTTATCTAAGTAATGTATATCAGCTGTCTGGTACCCATATATAGTACAAGCTCTGCTTAGTTTGGGATCAGATGGCCATGTGTGAAGATGTCCCCCCACATATATTTAAAATGCTACTATTGCTATTACAATAAAGTGTTTTTTTTCTCGTTTTGGCCGTTTTTACCACAGAATATAAAACAAGAGGTTTTTACTATTTGTCTGTTTCAGAACCATTACACGTCACTCTGCGGCCGGTGTCAGAACTACTGGCGAGCTCTGATGGCGCTCGCGACGCAACTGTTCACCGTTAAGGACAAAGAACCAGACATCTACTGATGTTCTACTATCCTCTGATTTATCTAACTTGCTCATGGAATATGCCAACAATGGGACAAGTCCTCTTTTCGAACAATCCGGGTCTTAACATATTTACAGACATGGAATCTTATTTTCCCGTTTCTCTTCCCTATCCTATAGCTCTTTGTCGGTTTAGGTACACAATGGTGATATTTCCTTTCTAGCTTTCAAATCAACGCCCTGTTACAGTCCACTGCTGGACTATGAGCCTCCTCCCCTTAAGTGGAGGGAGATCGCAGATTAAAAGGTTACTGTATCAGAGAGCGCTGCTGCCCGTTCCCTGTTCAATGTGTAGTCCCTAAGTCGCCTCTTACGACACCCACGGGAAGAGTAGGGGTTGGTGACAAATGTATTCTACTCTGCCGTCACCACACGGCCTTCCTTCCTTCTAGCTTTACATTTACTTATAAAGCGTAAAAAAATAATATTTTTTCGATCTTGTAAAGGAATTAAAAGCATCGCCCCGGCAATCCGGACCATACCTAAGCGCTTTTTTCCAACATTACGCATTGTTTTTTTTTAACAAAACTGACACTAGATTGTTAACCGTTATGTGCCTTAACCGACAGAGTATAGGAGTCTTCCTTTATGTGGTGAGAAACACAATTTTTATTTTATCTACCTACCCTAACGTCGAAACTATTTTGACTGATGACATTAGAAAATTTATAGGTACTGAAAAAACCCTGTTTCAGTATTTGTAAGTCTGGTGAAACCTAAGACTAAATTGCCAATGATATTTATTTTTAAATAGGTATTATGAGTGTAATTAGACGTTAGGCAGTCTGTATAAGTCGGTCACTCAACGATCCTATAGTGAGTGAGGTATATTTATTTTGTTACAACTTCTTTTTAGTTTTCGAATAATTTTCCTGTATGTAATTAAATTGATTTACTTATTTTTATTTGTGTTTCTTTTAACAGTTCAATCAGACACAAACGTGTCGGCAATAATGTAATAATTTTTTCAATACACCTTGCTCGAAAATTGAACTTACGAAGGCAGTAAACTGTGCGGTAAATGCGTTTTACCGCACTAATGCGATTTTATTACAATTTTTTTTAATTCCTACGGTCTTCAAAATTGTTATTCAGCCAGGATCATTTTGACACTAAAAAATATTTAAATCGATTCATATAAAGAAAAAAGTATTTTATATTTTTTTATTTCAACAAATTGCATCAAGAATATTATCAGCCAGTAATATTTTAATTATAAAAATAAAATTATCTCGATTTAATAAAGAATCAATTCGTAGAGGCTGAATGTCTGCCAGAGCCTTTTCTCCGTAATTATAAAAAGAAACATAATATGGATTTGTGGTTGGCGCCAATTTTGTGAAATTTTCACTTAATTGTTTTACATTGAATGTTGTTTTATGAGCGATTAAGTGGTGATATTTTGTGATAAATGTGAATAGTAAGGATGCTCAAACTGCGCACGATATAATAAAGGTTAGTTTTTACAATTTCTATACATGATCAATTTTACCTGTAGTATCATAGCTTTTGTAGGGGTACCTTCTTAACCATTTCAATTTAATTATTTACTATCAGTTTTCTCACAAGTGTATTGAAAAACGTCGTACAACACACGGATCTTAGGTTTTATAACAAACTCGTGACATTATAAACCCTCGCCTGCGGCTCGGGCTTACAAAAGCCACCTCGTTTGTAATAAGCCACCTACGATCCTTGTATCGTAATGTACTATAACGGATTTTTAACCTGAATCATATAATCATTTGGCTACTCTTTTGCATCGCACCGTCTATGATGTAGTAGTGACCTCTACGACGTAGCAGTGAGCAGTGATCTCTACGACGTAGCAGTGACCTCTACGAGGTAGCAGTGAGAAGTTACCTCTACGACGTAGCAGTAAGCAGGGACCTCTACGACGTAGCAGTGAGCAGTGACCTCTACGAGGTAGCAGTGAGCAGTGACCTCTACAAGGTAGCAGTGAGCAGGGACCTCTACGACGTAGCAGTGAGCAGTGACCTCTACGACGTAGCAGAGTATCTGACGTAGCAGACCTCTAATAATTATGTAGTAGGGTGCCCTATACGTAGTAAAATGACCTCTACGCTGCTGTAGCAAAGTGGCCTCACACGCACACACATATTGACGTATCGCTTATAGGCGTTGCCACGCAGTTCCCAAACAGTGTGCGAACAGTGCTCCATAGCGTTTGCCGAAAGAGTGAGTGAGAGAGTGAGTCTGGCAAATGACGTAATTATTTTTGAAGAAGGCGGGAGTGGCCCTTCTGTAAACTTTTTATTTTGTGTTTGTACTGTGTTTTATGTCAAATAAAAGTACAAAAGAAAATAAACTTGGAGTATCAGTTATTTTATTTCAATTACAATTATTACAAAAGGAAATGCTTGAGGCTATATAACAATTACAGCTGATTTTTTCACCAATTTGGCAGTGCCGTTTATGAATATGAGATAAAGTATTTTAAATAATTAAATATTTTAATACTTTCTAATCTTACAGCCATGCCAAAGATCTTATATTATTTAAACTTATAAATTAATTAAAAGAGATGGAAAGTATTGTAATTGGTGTCACTTTTTGCCTGATTTCTTGATGCCGCTGCCCCCTAGCGGCCCCTTCTGGGAAGCCTTCTGTTTGGCGTCCTGAAATAACAAAAAAATATATATTAAGTGCAAATCAAATGTCTGCATTGTGATGTGACCGCACAACTCATTTAATCACACTAACAACCGCCGCGTTTTATTTTTATTTACTTATTTAGAACTGCCAGTGAATGATATATTAATTAAAAAGTAACAATAATATATAAACATAACACTATTAGATCAATGTACATTCTATTGAAGGCAATTACAGCATGCAATTAAAGCTTACAGCATAACACTTAAAATTTTACAATATACATTATTAAAAACTGATATAATATGGTATAAGTAAATATAAATAAAATTCAACAAGTTAATGATTTTGTGAAAGTTAAACTAAACATCTTTTTTTAATTGTTTTATTACTTTCTCCTTAAATTTTAAATGCCTCACAGAGCCACTATACCTCGGTTACTATAGTTCTGACAGCTTCAAAATTCTTCATACAACATTAACAACTTTTTTTTATAATATTCAGTTTAAAAACCATAATAGCTAAAAAATAAAAAAAGTAACTTCATCTCTTGTTTTATCATTAAACAGTATGTAATTTTACTTAATAAATAAATAAACGAAATAATAATAAAAGGCTTTTAAATTTTTAATCTGTCAGAGCTCATCCTATAGTAACCCAGGTATAGTTATAATTCGTAGGTTATAATTACGGGATCGGACTACTTTTATTTTATTTTATAAATCCAAACTTGTTAGTTTCTGCTATCGAACATTAAAAGAATTTTTGCTCTATCTTTAAAATTGACCGAGTTACAAAGGTATGAAATTCAAGATTAAGAGAGGCACATACCCACTTGTGACATCATTTGTTAGTAACGCCGTATAATCAAGCCCAAAAGCCCGGCATGCCCTAGCGTAACAGGCTAACAAACAACGTAATATACGAAATAATAATTAACACCGAACCAATCTTTAATACCACTTTTTAAATTGCGCGCCATTTAATTTTCAATTCAAGTACAATGTACTCGAATTATCGGGCTGTACAATTTTGGCCTTGAAAGATGGGGCCGGCCGGCCTTTATCATAGTCGTACATTATCGGGTTCATAATGTTAAGTCAATGAACTTTGCCGATAAAAAGCAGCTCATATTTTCGCCAAAACACGGGATTTGCATATCTTTTTTGCCATAAAAAAAAAGTTTCGAATGCAACAGATAGTTTGATTACGAGTGACATATCATTTCGATTCTTAGCTAATGGCATTAAACTCGTAGAAACACGCGGATATGCTCTCATGCAAAGAGGATAATTAATACTTTCTCTCATGTTTTGTAATATTGTCAAACAAAAATCTAATACGACGAAAATCTCGGCTTGCCCTGTCGTTAGACCCTAGGCACGCTACTGCATATAATCTCCATACAAAACATCGTTTTTGAAAGAGACAGACATATTGAAACTAAAAAATCACTGTTAATTCGTTTTTCAACCGATTCTGTTTTTTTTCTTCGCGAATCGTCTGCTACTTTAATCTATATTATTATTATTTATTTGGTGAACAGTCCGATCCGCTATTGATACACGACATAGTTATGATCTCACAAGCTACCTATACACTTACATTCAACGCCTTCTGCTGCTCCTTCAGCTTCTGTTTGAGAGCCAGGTCATCATCATCCAACTCTTTGGACTCTTTCTTGGGCGCCTTCAAAGGCTTCTTCTTACCACCTTCTCGCCCCGACATCTGCAAGAATCGATAGTCAAATACGCGTTAGTATCTATCTCAAAATTACTAGGTAGGTTAATAAGACCAAATCTTCTTAAGATAACATCTCGGGTGGACTAGATCTTGTTTCGACTAAGTTGCATTTAGACTGAATCGCAACACGACTAACTTTTTTTTTATGGCACTAGTATTGTCAAGTTTTTTATTGTTAAAGGTAGGGAAACTTATCTACGCGAAAAAAAGTAAAGGATAGGCAAGAAAAAAGGAAAGTTAGTTCTATACGTTCGTCATAGTGGCTATACGTGCAACATTGTCAAAATGTACAAATGTCAATTAATCTCGTGTTTCATCATTATTTTGAAATCTGGCTGGATCCATTAGTGGAACCATAGCAGTGGAACCAACGGTCCGCTGGCCCAGTGCGGGTTGGTCGACTTCACACACAACCTTTGAATTTCTTCGCAGGAGTGTACAGGTTTCATTACGATGTTTTCCTTCACCGTAAGGGTGTTTGCGCACTCATCCGTATCCGATTCTCATTCGATTCTTATCCGTTTCTGATCCGGTTTGGCCATCCTAGTAATTGTATGGACGCTTACGCACCCATACGTATCCGGTTCGTTTTCGATCCGTAAATTCTCACTCCGGATCGGTTTTTTTACGGATCAAAAGCGAGTCGAAGTGGCCGCCATACAAATTGTACGTACGCTTGCGCACTACACGATTTTTTTACGGATGAAGAGTGATGTACGGGGAGGGGAAAGCTCGCGCTGCTAGTGATGTGCCAAATTGACTATTTTTTAATAAACAAGTATTTTAGTACTCGTTACAAAAATAATCGAATGCACACTCGAGACAAGAGACTCCAGGATTCTATTTACGTGAAACGAACTATACGAGTAACGTGAGCGACTTTATTGCGGGATCTACATAACATAAGTAGATATATAGATATAATTAAAAAAGATCAACCTAGTATTCGAATTCTAAAAGTACCCGAAATCTATACTCGAGTACAGTCGACTGCTCATCAGTCAATGGAAAGTGTTAACAATTTGACTTTGAACGCTTCTTGCTTCATTATGGTCGAGATCAGCTCAGTCAGTCAGCTCGACTCGTCACATCACTACGACAACATCATGTAATATCGTCTCAAATACGAATGAAAACCGGATCGGATACGGATGAGTGCGCAAACGCTAGACGTGAATTTACCGTCCGTTTTTTTTAGGGATCAAAAACGGACCGGATAAGAATCGGATACGGATGAGTGCGCAAACGCCCTAAGAGCGTCGAATAAACGTACATATGAATTTGAAATACATTGGTACGTGGTGGGGATCGAACCCGCGTCTCCCGGACGGGAGGCGGCGGCCCTGGCCACTAAACCACCGACGCTCTAATTAATCGTAAATTTAATTGTATAAAAACCCCACAATAGTTGGCCTTTGCATTAATATAAAAATTTAAAAAGGATAAAAATATAATTTTATCATTAAATTAATCTACAGAGTGGATGTGATGTTCAGCAGTTAATGCACATAAAAGCAGTTGAATGACAGAAGGGGACATACTCGAGGATATGCTTCTTTTTTTGATAATATTATAATTCTACAAGTTAAGACTTAATTATTGTATTTTATCATAATACTGACAGAAAATTTATACAAGCCGATTGTTATAAAATCACCAACTAATTCTTCATGGTCATGGTTGCCTTTGCCACCTTAAAAAAGGCAGGAAAAACAATAAAAAAATAATAATAATAAAAAATAATAGTAATAATAATATATTTTTTATTTTTTAGAAATTTTAATACTAGTAACTATGGATATTTCACTGCTATATATACTTTTATAAATATGCAGGCAGTAGGAACTTTTCCCGGCAGAACTAAATGAATGACTAACTTATTTAAAAACATTGCTTCAAATATAATGTTTTTCGAAAGATCTAAATGATTGTTCATTCCCCATGTACACAATTTATTTTCTATATGTAGATAATTAAAAACTTGCATCCTTGTTATGATTTTTTTTTAATACCAGTGAAACAGTAATAGCAAAACTTTGAACAAATTTATTATACCTAATTATTTTGTAAATGGTACGTTGTCCACATAATTTTGTAGGATAATATAATGGTAATTTCAAAAGCTATATTATTGTTTTGGCCTTTTGAAAGCATTAAATGGCAATTTGAGAAATACTTAAATTAAAGTCTAAGTCATTTTACAAAGTTGTGATAATTGAGTCGAGGTTACAGCACAATGCTTCTATATACACAACAGCAGCCAAACTACATCCATATTCCATACATATTGAATGCCATTCAGTCAATTGCAAAATATATTACTTTTTGCAGCTAGAATGGTGTCTGTGTAGACCTAAACTATACCAAATCCAACCTTTATCCAATCTTTAAAAGTCATTAGTCATTTTTTTGTGTTATTTTGGGAAACTTATACAAAACTTAAAAAAAAAAATCGTATGTTAAGTTAACCATCCCGCTCTCCAGCATCGTTGACTACGGCCTGATCATCCTATTTCAGAGTAGGCATGAGCTTTGGTGGGCTCGTTAACATGTGCTGACAGACAACAGTAATCTAGACTTGAAAGGTGATTCTAATGGCTTTGCTACACATAGAACAGTGCTCTTGAATGAGAATTATGTTTAATGTTTTATAGCCTGTTTCCATGCTTTCAGAAAACAGGTGTCTGACATCGTAACATTGATTTAGCACTTGGCTTTAAACAACATATAATAATCTCCGTTATATGCTGCTCTGAACAAGTGCAACAAAAATTATTTATAAACAACAGTGTACATACGGATTTTACATAGGTATCAATATATGGCACCATATTGTCTGAACACTCTATTTACAATAACTCGCATCATGTTCCTTTTGTGATAATAATCATTATATCAATTTCTTTAGTAGATAGGTAATTAAATGAACCTTATTGTAGCATATTTTATGTAGTGACGAATTTCTGGAGTGCATTCAAAATAAGATTCAAATTTTTTTACTTAATATAAAATCCGAATGAAAATGGTGTGGCTCTAAATGGAATTTAATCTTACTTCGTTATAAATATATATTAGCGTAAGATCGAGAAATGCTATTGCATTAGCATTAGAACAAGGACGTTTAAACAGTTACGTCCTTGCATTAGAACTACAATAAAATTATAACCTCTTTCTGGTCTTGTTAAAGGCGACTTAGATATTATTATATTTCTTTCGTAATCGTATGGATTTGTTGTTATTTAATACTTACGGTTTATAATTCTTCGGGCGGTTAGAAGGCCAGAAAGTAATATTTTATTAATTTTGAAGAAAACAAGCACACTACGATTTATAAAACTAAATAATAATGTTACCTACGTAGAAAAAGATATAACTTTACAGACCCTGCGTTCCGAGACGCGCTGAAATCGATTTTAGCGCACTCAAAGCGCGTACCGAATTACTGTCAGCAGGCGAAACCCATACAATCGATCGCTCACGCCGCTGACAGTTTGATTTGAAAGTGATTTAAGCGCGTATCAGAACGCGGCCAGAATAAGGGCGTATTCTGAATCAGACTTTCAGCGCTGTCTGTCAGCGATCAGAAAAGCAAAAAAAAGCTTGTAAAAACGTATGAGTTGTCGATTTCAACCCGTCTCGGAACTCAATCCGACACAAGGCTACGTCATCATAATGTTACCATTTAATTGTAGCGTAACACGAAACTAAGAAAAGTTTAGTGTCATTGATCGTCTTAAAAAAAAAAAAATTTTGTTTGCGAAATATTCAAACTAAACACGAATCCTTACTCAATATTGAACAATTTCTTCGCATTCACACAACAACAATAAAACGAGGGGAGTTACAATATTATACCAGCGGCAACACTGGATCGTTCTGTCTGATCTGACAGTCCACCATTTTCTGCGTGACGCTATCCCTGTTGTACGCGTGTTAATGAAATATTTCGTTCTTTGTCTGCATACGTAATCAAAGTGTTTCTCAAACTTTACGCCACCATAATTTGTTTGTAATTAAATAAAAAAACGATGGTCTGATTTTCCATTAGGAACTGTAAGGATAGAAGTACAAAATGTGGAACAATTAAATTTTTCAGTTTTCCAAAGATAGGTTCAGTAGCAAATGAATGTGTACTGTAAGTAAGAAAAATGTTAAAAGTATCAAACACTCCGTATTAAATAACAAATAATGCACTAAAAAGTCGTTTATTTATGTCTATATTCATGATCAAATCGGAGGTGTTCTGGAAAAATGCCAGATCAGGAGTACCTTAAAAAGACGAGAATGCCTGAAGAATGATAAATGTGGACGAAGTGAGGGAAATATGTCTGTATCGTAGCAATAGAACATGGGCTAATAGTTTTGGTCTCCTAGTAAATCCCACGAAATCTCAAGCCCTGATTATTGGTAGCAGCAGATTAAGATGTAGACTTGACGTGGCGCGAACACCTCTGGTATATTATGATGGTACGTGTATTCCATATACTAGTAAGGCCAAAAATCTTGGTCTCATAATTGACAACAACCTGTCTTGGACGGCTCAGGTTAGCGAAGTGAGTAGGCGCATGCACTACTCTTTTCACTCTCTCAAGCGACTCCAGAACTTCCTCCCTTTTAATACCAAAATCATGCTTGCACAAGCACTTCTTCTCCCCATTCTCGACTATGCTGATGTATGCTATTTGGATGCAACTGAGGAATTGCTTAATAAGCTTGAGCGCTTACAAAACTTGGCAATTAGATTTATCTACCATGTCTCTGAATTTCACGCTCAACTGAAATGGCTTCCAATTCGCTTTCGCCGCGATGTGCACATTCTTTCTGTCCTATATAATATCCTCCACAATCCTGCAAGTCCTGATTACTTGCGCTCTCGTTTTCATCTACTGCCCCCTGATAGCCGCCCAAAGCGCGAGTGTAACACAAGGATGCTGGTGCTTCCTAGAGCGAACACCAAATTCCTTCTCAATTCCTTTTCGGTGCGAGCAGCAAAGCTGTGGAACAAGCTGCCTAAGGTTATTCAAAGCAGCCCAACTATCCACTCTTTTAAAATAAGAGTAAAAGAGCACTTCATCTCTCAGTTATCATAAGTTATTTATGTTTATGTAAGTATATTGTAGGTATATGTTTATTATATTTGGTTAGGCATATATAAATGTATTGGTGTAGTCTATTGGTATGTATGTATATATGTATTTATTAAGTATGTTAAATTCTAGTACACGTTCTTGTCATCCCACTTTAATTAAGTGTCTCACACAACACATTGGTTGGCTGGAAGAGATCTCTCTTTAGAGATAAGCTCGCCTTTGCTACAGCTATTAATAATATCATTTCTGTATAGTGTACTTTTGAAATAAAGAATATATATAGAAGGAAGTGGTCTCTGCCTAGCCCTCCGGGAAAGAGGCGTGATTATTTATGCCTAGTTAGTTAGTTAGTTAGTTGGTGGGCTCCCGTTTCCGCAATTAGACTCTGAATTGGTCCGTTTTACGTTCGGTTTTGGCTGGTTACTCCAACCAGCCCAGCTCCTTCCAGAAGCTCAGAAGCCTCCTGGGACTGTCACAGGCTTCGCGGAGCGACCCCACATTCTGGAGGATTTTTGCCCGTTGGTCAGTCAACCCTACGCATTCCAGGACTACGTGGGTGACCGTTTCTTCTGCTTCCAGACATCCTCTGCATAGAGGGCTGTCCGTCGCGCCGATGGTGAATAGGTGTTTATTGAGAGGTATGTGACCTGTTAAACTGCCTACAACTATTCGGAGGTTTTTACGGTTTAGACTGAGAAGTCTGTGTGTTAGTCTCGGCGATAGTGTTGGGATCACCGCCTTCGACTGTCTGCAGCTTGTTAGACTAGCCCATTGGGCGTTGTGTTCGTCCCGGGTAATGTTGCGCAGCCATGTTCTCAGTTGGCTGAACGGTATCAGCAGGAGAGGCTCAGGGCCCAACACCGGAGCCTCCGATCCCCTTCTAGCCAGTTCATCAGCCGCATCATTACCCAGTGATCCGCTGTGTCCTTTTATCCATTGAAGGATGACCTTATTCTTTGCACATACTCGCTCTAAGGCTAAGTGACACTCGAAGATAAGCACTGAGCTGCAGATGTTGCCTCGAAGTGCTTGGAGCACAGCCATGCTGTCGGAAAGTATTCTGATGGTAAAATCTTCAACCTCCCTTCTTAGAATGGCGGTGGCTGCCTCGGTAATTGCTACACATTCACATTGGAAAATAGAGCTATAGTCGCCTAAGGCCAGTGATATTCTGATGTTTAAGTCTAGTGAAAATACTCCTGCTCCGGTTCCAGACTCCATTTTAGAACCATCAGTGTATATTCTTAGTTCATCCGTTCCTGAATGATCCTTGCTAGCTTCAGATAGTTGAATTTCGTAGTTCTTGGTGAATATGTAGGTTTTGGGGACCCTGTCGCATGGAGCTTGGCACATTGGCTGTGATACTATAGCATCTTTCCAGAGTGCCGCGACATGGCCGTCCTGGTACATCCTTTCGCCCGAAAGTTTTAAGCGAAGGGCCGACATCCTCGCCTCATGTTGGTTGTTCCATAGGTCCAATGGCCTAAGTCCTAAGATAATTTCCAAGGTGGCTGTCGGGGTGGTGCGCATACTGCCCGTGACTGCTGTGCAGGCAAGTCTTTGAAAGCGCTGTAGTTTGGATTTGACGGTAATTAGCTTGGTCCTGGGCCACCAAGCAATGGCACCGTATGTGATTATAGGCCGTATAACAGAAGTATATAGCCATAAGGTGATCTTCGGCGACAGACCCCAGGATTTCCCGACGAGTCTTTTACATTGCCAAAAGGTGATGCAAGCTTTTTGTAGCTTGTGGTCAATATGCTTATTCCAGAGCAACTTACTGTCAAGTGTCACTCCCAGGTACTTGACTTCATTGGTCAGGTATAGCTCGGTATTGAATAACTTTGGCAGTCTAAGCTGACCCAGGCTGCGTTTGTTTGTGAACATTATTAGCTCTGTTTTAGACGGGTTGACAGTCAGGTTGTGTTTGCTACACCATCGTTCGACAACCTTGAAGGCTGATCTGGTGAGATCGCATAGCACATTCTCAAAAGGTCCTCTAGTGAGAATGGCTAGGTCGTCCGCATAACCGACTGTATAGTGCCCGTTGTCATTAAGATTCTTGATCAGCTCATTGACCACAATATTCCACAAGAGAGGGGAGAGGACTCCCCCTTGCGGGCAGCCTCTAGCAACTACTCCTCTGGTTGTGGTATTCACAGTAAATTGAATGGCTCTATACCTTAACATGTTGTTAATCCATCCGGCAATTGTGGATTCCACTCCATGTCTTGTGAGCGCTTGGCTGATACTGGTAAAATTGGTCTTATCAAAAGCTCCTTCAATGTCAATGAAGGTTGATTGTTTGCATTGTAATCCTTTCTCTATGTGCGAGATTACGCTGTAGAGAGCGGATTCGGTGGATTTGCCTGAGCTGTAGGCGTGTTGATTAGCGTGAAGTGGATTTCGCGCAGCAAGGCATTGTTCCTAATGTCCCTGTCACACAATCTCTCCAAGGTTTTCAGGAGGAAGGAGGTGAGACTAATAGGTAAATAGCTTTTGATTGGAGCGGTTTGAAGAACCAGGCCGATCAAGCCATCATGCATGCCCCATCCATGAAGTGATTGATTGAACTAACAATATCCAAATTAGAAAACACAAATAAGATAATATGTTTTTTAAAGGTAATTATTATTATTTATTTCATTATTTTTTTTATTTTTTTATTTTATTATTCAGCAAACTATTTTCATTTTTGCAATGAAAATTGTTTGTAAACCCTTTGTTATAAGATTTTTATCAGGCAAAAACTAGAGTACAGAATGGCGACTATAATTAATTTATTATTGTCTATCTCGTTCTTCCACGGAAAAGACATCGTAGTCTGGAGACTCCAGGATGTTGTAAACGATAAACTCTTCTGGTGTATCCTCAGTTGCATTTTCATTTCCTGTGTCAATAAGAGAAAAAAGTAAAGTATAAGTTATGTTTTTTTTTTATTGTATAAATCATTTTTTTTACCATCTTTACTAGTTTCTTCAGATTCAGCGCCCTCATCGCCTTTCTTTGTGTCTACTTCATCGTTACTGGTTTTGTAAATTTTACTATTTCCCTCGCTAGTCTTCTCCGCGCCTTTAGTGTCTGCTCCATCTTTATTATCTTCGCCTTCTATATTTTCTGATCCGCTTTTGTTTTCTTCACTAGCTTTATTCGTTTCGCCTTCGTTTTCTTCTATATGTTCGCCCTGGTTTTCAGAATCATTATTTTCACTTGCTGCCATATTTCCTTCACTGTTTTCTTCAACATTGTTCTCACTACTTTCTACTCTTTTCGTTTCTCCTTCGTCTTTTTTGTCTTTCAATTTACTTTGTTCAGGTTGTCCTTCGTTAGTTTGCTCTTTTGCTTCTTTTCCCAAATTGACATTATTTTCTCCAGGTTCTACAGCTTCTAAAAAGTAGATTGAATGCTGAACAATATCGGGAAGAAGTAGTTAATTTATCAATTAAGTAATAAATTAAATAAAGAAGATATCAATCAGTCTGTGCAGAACTAAATAAAGCTAACTATACTACGTATTAGTTAGTACCTATGTAAGGGTACTTACCGTCAACCGGAGCACATAGTGTATTTACAAATATCGATAAAACTAGCAAAATGAGTAATAATTTCATGATTAAGATTTTTTTTACGCGGTGCGGTTTTAAACAGCGGAGTCAACCAAATATCTCACGAGTGTGCAGAGTATCTTTGAAGTGTAAAGGATCTAAGTCAATAGGTTCTTATATAGCAGTGCTAGATAGATATGCAAAAGATGACTCTTAACATGTTGCAGTCAAAATACAATTCATATTAAAATAAATAAAATAAATATTTGCGAAAATTTCAAACGTAGTCATCTCATCCCAAACTAGGCAGAGGCTGCCTATACTCTGGGTATTAGACTGCTGATATACATACATAAATAGATAAATAGGTATACTTATTTATGTAAATAAACAATGTCCATACACAAACAAACACAAAATGTTTGCTTATCACAAGAATGTTTATCCTGGACGGGATTCGAACGAGTGGGGTTCATGCTTGTTTCCGTTTTGTACAGACCGTTTTTAGTGTTACAGTTACTGTTTTGTACAGACAGTTTTTTGTGTACTACATGCTTGCTTTGGACGGGAAAAACTGTGCGAGCAGATTATGGCCGACCCGTTTTCTGCAACCATTTTTTTCCCGTCCACGTTTTGCGCATTCGAATTTTCCAACCATTAGCCTTTTTGAGAAGTAATCTCCTGCGGTCGTCGGCCGCTGCCGCGGCACGCTCGCTGCGCTCGCTCGTCTCCCTCCGCCTGTTGTTGACAACAGTCTAACCTAACCTAACCGAAGTGTATTCTTTCTGGGTGGATTTCTTTTTATAGCGGGGAGCTGCGCCCCCCAAACCCCCCCTTCGGGTGCTGCCCAGTAAAAAACAGCTAAAAAATACAATTTCCTAAAGTCGAGCCATTATTTTGACATGTAATCATTGGCTTAGAAAAACGCGGCGTACCAAAACAGCTGCGTTCAAAACTGCACGAGCACTTTTTGTACAGACCTGTTTTTGGATGCAACTTTTTAGGCATCCTCCTCATATTGAATGAATGCGTATTCGTTGTAAACCATGTACATCAAAAACGTGGCGTACAAAACCAGGGGCGGTCATGAAGGTTTCCCATTCGAAGCCGTGACCCTGTGCTTCTTAAGGAGGTGTACACCTGCATACCATCTTATGAACACATTTTGCTTAGAAGATCGAAAAACACACTCAAAAACAGAAAAGAAAGAAAAGCTTTACAATATCATACTAATGTGGCCTGGAAGAGATTGCCATCCTAGCAATAAAGTCGTCTTCATGGTTTCAATTGTCTTGTTCTGTATGTTTTATGTTTTTGGTGTCAATAAAGTATAATTTGCTTTTTTTGTATTGTATCCTTACTATAAATACCTATATGATGATGATGATGATATTGTAAATGCGAAGGTTACTCCTCTGTCTGTCTGTTACATTTTGAACATTTAAACTAATTTACCAATCTTGTTTAGTAACTAAATAAAAAATAGTATTTAGAATTAGAATCTGTTTCTATGTGTTATTATATGTTTTAAGATTTTCGTGGTTGTTTCGAGGTATTAATATAAAATATAACCGTGGTAACAAACCCGTTAATTGTGACAATTTTAGTGTTTCTAAATAAATAAACTCCATGTTTGAGTATTTTTTTCAAATCAAATATTTTATATCATATAATTTAATTCATATTTTCTTAAGGTATTTTCATAAATCCCCAATGTTTAACATTGTACCGTGACTTGAATATAGAGTGAATTGTTAGACTTCACCCAATACTTTATTGAAAATTACGAAAAATAAATGAGCAACAATTTATTTTCTGATGACATGCAAGGTGAAACTCTTGAATAATTTAACAATTAATATTTTGCTTCAATGGGTTTATGTACTTGAACGTACTTATTTTTACGCTGTCAATGTACTATGAAGAGTTTGCGCATTCAGAAATCTAGATTTAAGCTAGAGTTGAATAATCGCTACGAATTTCCTATGTATATTTTTAATTTTGTCGACACACGCTCCAACAAAGGTAAAAAAAAAAACTAGTTGCAAAAAGGCTGTATTTTTTCTCGTTGTTCCTTAGTATCTTCACTCGAAAATCATTCGGGGACAACGGGAATTATTTTTCCCTATATATTTTTATAATAGAATATTATAGGATAATAAAAAAAAAGAAGTTATGAATAGCATTTCTTTGTAGTTCATCTCATGTGACTCCGGCTTTACTACGGAAAACCTTGCTTTTTGTAAGTCAGTAGATACTTAAAGGTCAGTCAGTCAGCAGGTACCTTGATTGATGAAGCTTAAAAATAATCATGGCATGACTGATAGTGTAGTTGGCCTGCTAGCAGTACCCAGTACCCAAAACAAATTATGGCAACATCGACGCCATCTTTCTTTTGCTCCTGTCAAAGTTGTGATTCGCGTGGTTTTCCAGGTTGGTTCGTGTTTTATAAAGAATTCATAGCAAAATCCAGTGAGAATTGTGTAGAAATTGACGGCCCCATTTCCTTTTCAGTATCTCACAATGCAGAACGACGCCGGTGAATTCGTTGACCTGTACTGCCCGAGGAAATGGTAAGCAGACTTGTTCCTTAGGTTATGTCGGTTTTGCCTCATTTTCTTATAAATATCATTGTATTTAATTGGTTTATCTTAAATTTAATCATATTAAAAGCCGAAATCCACCTAAGAAAACATACTACGTTAGTTAAACACGAAGATTTTGTTTTTTTAACCATGACTGACGCGTGTTTTCGTCACCAGCTCGGCCAGTAACCGTCTCATCCACGCTAAGGACCATGCGTCCGTGCAGCTGGTGATCGCTGACGTTGACCCAACCACCGGCCGCGCCGCCGACACCTCTAAGATGTACGTCGTCTGCGGCGCCATCCGCCGTATGGGGGAATCTGACGACTGTATCGTCAGGCTGACCAAGAAGGATGGGATTCTGACCAAGTAAGTACTGTTCTTTTTGTTTGTAAATTTAATTCTATTGCAGCAATTTAACTACAGTGCAATTAAATGAGAACCGTAATGCCATTCTGACTGACATATTTTTTAGCCCATATGAGATTTGCTTTGTGAGCTCACTGATTTTAACCACATTGTCTGTTGGTAATAATTGTAATTCTATTACGCCTAACATTTCACCTACAATGGGTATCTGGGTATGTTTCAGACATTTAATTTTTCACTTTGTTCCAATAAATCTGAAGAATTCATTTTGTTGGGTTAAATATTTTAATAGGAAGATTGCACTATAAATAAAGATTCTTTATATCTTCATTGCAGAATTTCCTTTCTTAAAATGCTCTTCTAGTGTGTAGTTCCCTTTCTCAGAATGTACCTATTGGGAATTAACATTTTTGGATTTTATTATGTGTCGGGAAGGATTGTAAAGGCCTTTTCTGCTTTACAAACATGTAGGTGTAACAAGAAGTTGTTTTGCTAACCAAATGTATTTCCTTGTTTCAGGAACTACTAAGTAGTTATGTAAGGAGAAATATTTCTAAAAACAATAAAAAAAATCATAAAAGTGAAACTGGATTTTATTTTAGTTACATACATACATTCTTAAAATTAGATCTACAGTAAAATTGAAAAAATCTGCACAACATATTGACAAAAGAATAAATCTTCTAGTAGGTTCAAGTGCAAGTAAGAGCTCTAACAGACGAGCGATGCCGAAACAGTCTCATGAGTTAGGGCTTGCTCATGTTCCACTAGCAGCCTTACAGCAAGTGATAGAATCCTGCATTTCACATTTGTTATTCTGACTACTTCATGTGGGATGGACCAGTGAGTGCAGGCCTGATTCTCCACTTTTATAATTTCACTACTTTACCAAATTCAACACTTTCTTCTTTAGACAATTCTATAATGATCATTTAATTATCTTTTACTTTTTCATTTGACTGTGTCTGTAGATATGTCTAGCAAGGGTTAATAATTGTGAAGTTGTTCAATAAATAAAGAAAGATAAATAAAATAGGTTTTCGTTCTTAGTACCTATTAGTAATAAAGTTAGATAGAAGCGGAACTGCAAATTAATGAAAAGGAGCTAGATAAAAAAGTAACCAAATAAGAATATATCCAGATGAAGTAAGTATTCAATTCAAAAAAGTAACGAAATAACAGAAGTAGAGAATCGGGCTAATGTGTCTCGGACAACCAGCTGGCTTTGGTACATAACAGCTTTGCAAACTTGGTTTCCTTTGTAAGTTTCAATCTTCTAATTATTGCAATAAATCTACTTCTCAAGTTAACAATTTTTATAGTGAGATAAATCAAGTTTCTTCGTTAAAATTGTTTCGAACAAACCAATCAGTAGTTTCAATGCAACTTTCAGTTCGAGGTATATAAATACACGAATTCGCTAGCGCACTACAATTTCACTTAACTGTGCGAAATAAAGGGACGCAGCTATGCGAAGGAAAAAGAAGTAGGGCTTCTTATCGTAAATGGGCACTTTCGCGTACTATATTCCTATTACCTTTCATTGAAATGCATTGAAATCTCAAGGTAAAGTTTGTACATTAATAAACAATTAACTGCCTATTATATTTTCACAAATCATGCAATAAAAGTTGTTAAATTGGAGAAGTAGTATCAAAGTTGTGCCATACTTGTGATTTAAGAAAGAACTGACTATTGGTCAAAAATATTATATCTGCTATTGTAATTTGAAATTGGAACTTGCTAAACGAAACAACTGTTCATAAATGATTAAGTATTGATTGGAATTGAAAGAAATAACTATTGCACCATGGTTCCTCTACCTGTAAAAGATATAAATTGTTGATGAGACAGACAGTATATACTTATACATACCTATAGTAGGAGATAGAACACGATAGAAACTTTACAGCGGCGGCCGTCATGAAAAATATGCCCCATGACTAAAACGTCCCTTCAGCAGACTTTCATCATCATCATCACCATCAACGGCCCTTATACGTCCCCATCATCGATGAGCTCTGAATTACACCGAGCCCACGGGAATTCCCTGCACTAGCTTGCAGAATATAAAACTAGTTGCGTAGTGAGGGTATTCATACTAACCCAGTGAGGGCAATTATGGCAGACAGTTAATAATAATAATAATAAATATGTTGGGACATCTTCACACACGGCCATCTGATCCCAAACTACGAGCTTGTACTATGGCAAAGAATTAATATAGCACTATGGTTATACCAGACAGCTGATATACAACAACCAATCACAAGTGCTCATCACACGAATGTTTGCCCTGGGCGGGATTTGAACCCGCGACCCTTTGCGTCGGAGGCAGATATACACCACCGGAGCTACGGAGCCGTCAAAAGTTATCGATTATTCTGTAGATAAAAGCCAAGCTTAACGTGCCTATTGAAGTAAGGAATCTTAATTTTCGGATAGGTAACCAAGAGATTCGAAAGGATTCGAACCTAGAATAGAACTACGGGATTTACATCAAAGTTAATTAAATGCACTTACAAAAGATTCAACGCTCCTTAGCCGTGGCTTCTTCCATATTCTCCATTGCTCCTCCGTCAGCCAAAGTATTCAGTTAGTTTACGTTTTCTTCGGTCGACCGAACGGAATCAAACAGGGGAAATTTTCTGTGTTCTAGCCGGCGCCGCCCCCGCCGCAGCCGGGCTTCCCGCCGGGCGGGGGGCGGCAAATCGTCTTCTTCTTGCAAGCAACTGCCCCTGCGACCCAAAAGGCACACCACCACAGCGCCCAAACCAAAGACCACTGAAAATTATAATTAGGACACGTAAAAGTCGGAGTTACGTCATCTCATGTCCCCACTCAATCTTACCCTGAAAGCTACCATTATCTACTAGCGATCCGCCCGCGGTTACGCTCACGTTGTTTAAGATTTTCCCGTGGGAATAAGAAGTAAAAAGTATCCTATGTGTTAATCCAGATTACAAACTATCTCCATTCCAAATTTCATCCAAATCCGTGGAGTAGGTACTTAAGCGTGAAGGCGGAACTAAAATCCAAATATATTTTCACATTTATAATACTAGTGTGATGTGATTCTGTGCCTTAGTCGACTACCAATGGTGCGGTGGGCCAGTGTGGTTTGGTAAACTTCACACACAACCTTTGAACTTCATCTAAAGTGGGCAGGCCATGCATGTCAGACCTTCGTTCGGCGGCTCCATTGTGAGGTCGACCTTTATCTTACACTGTGGTAATCTGATTCCCAAGTCACATCTAAAGGCAAGCTCAATTACGCTACGTCCCCACCACGGGGCTCGAGCCTACCCAGAATAAGGACGAACAGGCCTCGACCACGCTAGTCCAGCGCGGGTTGGTCAACTTCACAGCAACCTTTGAATTTCTTCGCGCAGGTAGAGTGCAAGTTGGTTTCATCACGATGTTTACCTTCACCGTAAAGGCGTCAAATAAACGTACCGAAAATACATCGATACGCCTCTGTAACAGCCTCCGTGGCCGAGTGGTCTAGATTTCGACGCCCATTACGGAGGTTCCGGGTTCGATTCCCTGGGACACTCAAGCAAAAATTTTGAGACTTTCCCAAGTTTGGTTAGGACATTGCAGGCTGAATCATCTGATTGTCCGAAAAGAAAGATAATTCCGTGCTTCGGAAGGCACGTTAAGCCGTTGGTCCCAGCTACTATCTAGTCGTTACATGAGCCAAGTCAGAAGCCTTTGGCGGTTCTATAACAACCAGTGTCGACCTTACAACCCACACAATGAAGAAGAATTGGTACGTGGTGGTGGGGACGCGTGGAACCCGCGTCTCCCGAATGGAAAACAGCGGCCCTAGCCATTACACCGCCGACGCTCTATGTAATACTTACAAATGCCATTCCAGTATCAGTTTAAGAAGACCGTTTGCGCACGCGCGCTGCTCAGTCTATCAATAAAACACGCAGAAGAGCGCTCACCATTCTACAACAGAGAAACATTTGTTTGTTGACAATCTAAAATAAAATAAAAAATTACGCGATTACGGTTATTGCCAAAGGTTATTTATTGCAGTAGAGTCACGTAGAGCGGAGCGGTCCTTACCGGTATTATTTGTAGTATAGTGTTTTTGTAACCGGTTTCAAGCTCTGGTCTTTGCTTAGGTTTACCGCATATTAGACAGCGCATAACATGCATAAGAATAAATTAATAAAAAATAATTAATAATAATGAATTAATATTATGTAATGAATTATTATAAGCATCAAGTGCTCAGTCGGCTTCCGCAGCGTTACCTACTTCGATCTAAAGAATAGGGGATCGGACTGTTCCTAAAATTACCACATTTTGTGCATTACTTTTAAAATATAGATTAGTAGCAGACGATTCGCGAAGAAAAAAAAGAATCGGTTGAAAAACGAATTTACAGTGATTTTTAAAGTTTCAATATGTCTGTCTGTCTGTCTCTTTCAAAAACGATTTTTTATACGGAAATTATATATGGCGTTACTAGCAAGTGACGTCATAAGTGGGTATGTGCCTCTCATGACTAATCTTGAATTTCAGACCTTTATTTCAAAGATAGAGCAAAAATTATTTTAGTGTTCGATAGCAGAAACTAAGAAGTTTGGATTCATAACATAAAAAAAAAGTAGTCCGATACCCTATTATTTATTTTTATTTCTATTATATAATATTTAGATACTAGTTATTATGACTGAAGTGAACTGAGTCTGGATGGAACACAACTCTTTTTTGCGGCCACAGTTTAAATTATTGTCCTCTTGAAGCCATCCAGCAGTGGCACCAGTTCGTCAGTTTAGTTCTTTGGCTATGTTTAGTAAGAAATTTATAGTAATTGTACTTACAATATCTGTGTACCGCGGAAAATCCTGCCTTATCCCGGCTCAAGTAAAGGTCTAGTCGCGTAAGCCACTGCAAGCCCGAAGCTACCTAAATACAGTAATCCTAGCAGCGGCGACCACTGGAATTAATTAAAATACTTATAAGTATATACAGGGTGGATTTTTTTAATGCCACCTAGAGGGAAAGTACTCTAAACAATGAAAATAGCAAATTTCACTTTTAAGTGCCCTTGGTGTCCTTTAGGAAACATTCATATTTTTGAAAAGAAACAAAACTACATTCAAGCATTTTTGAAGCGGCTAAAATCCGAAAAAAATAACCCTATATTTTTATGGCGTCAATTGATAGAGTCAATAATAAGGATCAAATCTCTCTAAGAAACATGGTAAATTAAATCAAAGGAAAACCATGAAATCTAAATTTATTATATTTAATAAAAAAAAAACAGTTACATAAGGTACTTAAATACCTAACCAATTAGTTGCTCGAAAAGCATTTTGTTGGATACACAAATTTAATCTTTTAAGGAATTCAAATCGAGTGAATTGTGAATAGGTTTGGACGGCCTCCCACAAGGTGGACAGATGACTTGGTGAAAGTTGCTGGGCGCCAGTGGATGCAAGAAGCGCAGGATCGTTCACGGTGGAAACCTATGTGGGAGGCCTATGTTCAGCAGTGGACGTCTTCCGGCTGAGATGATGATGATGATTGAATACTCAAAATGGGTCTGACCAACGATTTTAGCTGAAAATTCCAAAATGTTCTATAAAAAATTACAAAAAATACTGTGTTTTTATTATTTTTATATCTTTAAAAATGACTGAGTTATTAACGATCAAAGTGCACACTTCCGCACGAGGCGAGTGGTAGCTGTGACGTCATATTGACATCATATGCACGCAACGTACCTATTAGGCCGCCCGCAACCGCCCGCAACCGCCTGCATATGACGTCACACGCTCGGAACTTCTCGCGGTCATAACTTTGGTAATATTGCATGTATTGAAGTGAAAGTAATGTACATGATATAAACTTTAATATAAGGCATGTTTAAATGTGAAATAAGAACCTATTGGTGTTCTCCATTGTACTAGGTTTGGAATGCTTTAAGCTGTTTTGACATACGGGGCGGAGACAGTGAAACTGGCCCACCAGCTACATGTCACTCAGCGAGCTATGGAAAGATCTATGCTTGGTATTTCGCTACGGGATAAAATACGAAACGAAATCATCTTGCAGAGGACCAAGGTAGTTGATATCGTCCAGAAGTGTAGCAAGCTGAAGTGGCAGTTGGCTGGCCGATGAGCGTTGGAGCAGACGGGTTCTCGAATGGAGACGAACGTCTCGGGAAACGTAGTGTGGTACGCCCCCTACCAGGTGGAGTGATGCCCTGAGGAAGGTCACTGGTGGTGGCGGCTGGATGAGGGAAGCGGGTGATTGTGCGCTTTGGCGTGCCCTTGGGGAGGCCTACGTCCAGCAGTGGACTGCAATAGGCTCATTGATTGAGGCTTTAAGCACGTAAATTTCGGCTTTCAGCATTTTTCTCTAACGCTATCTAATCTATGTTATTGCCACCACCAACTTGCTCACAACAAAGCTTTAAAGCTTCAAAGCCTTTTCTCTTTAAAGTAGTCTTCCTTGGTTGCCTGGAAGAGGGCAAAATGGCCTATGGACAACTTTTGTATTATTAGTGTTTCTGTATTTTGTAAATCTTTAGTGTCATGTCAATAAAGAATATTTTGTTCTATATTATTATGCTATATTGATAGGTTCATTAGAAGGTACACTGTCATATAGAACGTGGCTGAAAATTATCACTTACCATGTAAAAATTCAACAAAGGCCAGAGGCTACGCTCAATGAACGGTGCAGTATAGATTTCAGCAACTGTTGGCTCTACCAGTATTTAGGTTTACATCCTCCGGGGCATCGAGGTGGTCTGCAAGCGCCAGCGTCCTGGAGACAAGGGAAACGACAGGCTAGCACAAGAGGAGCTGGTGCCGGTAGAAGGAAGCGACGTCATGGACGAGTAAATCGTCCACCACAACGTTTAGGTAGATGACTGTATAAAAAACAAATTATTTTACACTATCCGGGAAAAAATCTTCCTAATATATTTCGAAAAATCGATTTTGTGTCTACTTTTCCGCATTATTTAATTTACCAACACAAATTTAAATTTAAAACGTATTTGATGGCATGTTATGACGTCACAAACGTGACGTTATCTTAATGTAGTCCCATTTTTTCGGTCTGTTCCATCTATCCCGACTGGCTATCCCAATCAGTTGCAATACAACATTCCGTCAAAAGTATACAACATCATCCATCTCTTTTATTTTCATGACACCTCTTTGCACGATACATTTAAATATAAAAATGCGGCTGCAGCGAAAATTTTAAATAAGTAGGTAGGTACCTACAGCTTGGCAAAAAAGAGTTTGGAGCGGTGACAGGTGGAACTAAATATTTAGTTTGCTGCCATTCATGCTGGGTTGCTTTTTATTATCCCATTTGAATGCCATGTTGATTCTTATTCGTTAATTTTACAATATTTTATAAATTAAGTAATCTTTCCTTTCCTATTTGACTGCGAGGTGGCCACAAGTGCAATAGAAGCGCCCTCATTTCTTCCAAACTCTTTTTTGCCAAGCTATAGGTACCTACAGTTTTGTCGCCAATCGAATCCGTCGAGTCTTTTAGTTTGAATTTGTGATAGTGGTCACGGTACACGGTCAATAAATACCGACCATCCGTATCATAATTCATATGACCATCAGTTCATGCCACGTCAATGCTACAGGCTCGATATGAATAATCACGATACGTATCGACCATATTGCATTTGCCATACGTATGCCAGTTGTGCGGAGGCAGCCATCAAATGCAACCGGTTAACCGCTTAATTAATAACCGGTATTTTTTTGTTTCAGTCTCTTTAGCCTAATAATTAAACGGTTGTTAAAATTTTATGAGAAAACGAATAGCTAAAACACAGATTGACAAAGGTAACCAAACGATAACCAACACTTACTTAAGTCTACTAACTACTTGTAGCACAGTAGATTATACGTAACTTAGTACTATACCTTCTCTTATATTACTTATTATAGGATTTACCTTACCCATTTACTGGTGGACTTTATTTCTGTGTACTTAGGTACAATATATTATTTATTTCTTCTCTGAGCTTACCATCCATATCTTATATTTTAGTAAGGAATTCGAATCTTTTCTTCTTCTGTATACTTATTCGACTAATGTTCTATTTTTTCTTATCTGAAGTATACTTAAGACGACAGCATGCTTTGATTCCTGCTTTTACGTCATTTTTGGTAAGTTCGCCTTGACGGCTTTGACGGCCTTGACGGGAATTGTCCTGGCAGGCATGGGACCTATTTTGGTTGTTTTGGCAGGCGTTAGAGTTTCTCTTACCCTGGTTCTGTTTGCCCTGCTTATTGCCCTGAGGAGAATGACGGGACTTTCAAAAATGTTCATCTAAAGACAATAGATTGTCATTATTATGCAATTTGTGCATACTAAGTTAAAGTCTTATACAATTTATGCACAATAAATATATAGGTTGATTAACTTGCAAAGCTTGCTTTAGAGAAGACACAAGACAAGACATGAATATTTAAGTTCTGTTACGCCTTAAATTTAGTGTTTTCTACAGATGACGTCGTGAATCGTGATGTCATATGATGTGATGGCAACCAGACCTGTCTAACAGATCGTTCGATAAACAAAATAATTTACGGCATCCTACCTAATCACGTCGTACCTTTTTTTAGCTAACAACATGTACAAATCAAGTAATTAATCGTATTTTATTACAAATTACATATATTTTTCCCAATGCTCTCACCATACTTATATAAATCTTCTTTCTTATTTGTTTTCAGTTGTCATATGCTTACACGGGGGATTGGAATGACACTCATGAGGACTGTCAGGACACTGAGAACAACGAGAGATTCCAAATTTTATTAAATTAATTTTTCAAGGTTGGTTACGTTGGTTTATTGTTTTTAAGAGCTCTCCGATTTAAAATATTAAGACACTTTTTTTATTTCAAATAACTGTTTTTTTACAAACAAATCCAACAAAGAAAAATATATTTAAAAAAGTTTAAATCCATCAAAATACCTATTTTCAAATTATTAAGAAAAACATTTTTTTTTCTCTAAGCTTGTGTGGTGGGTTCCGGTGCATGCTATATTTTCAATAAGTAGGTGGGTGTGTTTTGATATACTTCTTTTATTAAACAGAAATCTGGCTTACTCGCCTCAGGTTCAAATTCCCTCTGAGCAACTTTTATTCCAAGGAGCTTCTCCAGTTTTGCCATTCGGTTCACATCCTGGACGAGAACACTGAGAACAATCCATCAACGTATGCTATCAAGACATCTAAGATCTTTTAAGCTAGACCAGTCACTTTGATTGGATATGCTTGAATACTATTTTTCTCTTTATATTTTGGAACCTGCTCACCTTCGCAGTTGAAACGGTTCGAGACTCAGTCGCAGTGTGCACTTGGTCGTTTTTCTGGACTTTAAGCCGCAAAGTTTTCTTCTTCTTCTTCGATTAGACTCTCTAGTGTGTGTGGGTAGCCTCTCTCGTGTGAGAACTGAGGACAATGAAGGATTTTCAAGTTTTTGAGATAGTACTTTCACAAATGGCTCACCCACACCGTAAAATTGAGACGGAATTTGAGAAATTGGCAAGCTTGCGTCAGTAAATGCAAAGCTAATAAAAGAAATATATATATTTTTTATAGAAAAAGCACATTCGGGATATAAATTTCAAAAAATTTTTCTATAAGAGTAAGTTAGCCATCTGCGATATAAGAAAATCTTGAAAATCCATCTTAACCTAGTGTCCATTGTTAAATCTAAAATTGTTTGTTAAGTAGTTTATTTTTAACTTAATACAAACGGACTTTACGATTTGGTTACATTTGTCAATTTGCGTAATTAATTTAAATACACGGTAAACAAATTTCATTCATCCTAATTTGATATTTCTTCACAGTCGGATGTCCTTAGGATGAACTATAAGAATTCTCATCGTATAAGCATAATTTATTACGATACTGCTTAGCCAACCTGTAGAGAAGCGAGTTTGCACTACGTACTCACTTGATTGTCCCAAAGCTCGCATTCGTAGACTTGCGCTTAGCTAGTCTAGCACTCGTCTACATAAGCGCCGCCGTCACTCATGCATGCGCCACACGATGGCTTAGGATGAGCAGGCATGTCCTCGTCTTGCTGGGGCCAAGCGTATTTCTTCTTTGATATGCTGTCTCTCGAGTGCGTGCTACGAAACAAGTCTCGAGGCCTCCATAGAAACTTTTAGTTGAGTTTTTTGTTAAGTTTCTATAAGCTCCGAGACCTTTTTCTTCCCACGCACTTCAAGAAAACTAACCTTAGCAAAACTGTATAGAAACTACAGATATATAAGCTAACATAAAAGGTATTTAAAGCTCTAACTTGGCGAAGTTTCCTTAAAGATTGATTTATGTTCATTTCCTTTCTTCTTTAAACCTTACCTGGTAACAACGAGTTCATCAGATCAATGAGTTTTCTTAAGTAGCTCAATACGAAGTGCAAATAGCATAAAAACGGTATATCTAACATTTCATAAAATTTACAGTGTCTAACTCTTATCTAATACCTATCGCCTTTAATGACAGCAGCAACCGAACAGCAACCGTGATTTATTTGCTCGATCTTTTGAACTGTACATCGTCCACACAATAAGATAACTTCGCCGCGTAATAGGCCATCAAAGAAAAAAACTACTACTTACTTTTTTCTTTTTTCCGCCGCCGCCGCCGCCGCCGCCACAAGCAGTGACTATTACCACCTGAAAAAATAAAAGATCAATATATTTATGGACTCTTCTTTACTATAATTGACCGGTAAAGAATCTAGAGAAAAACCCAAACTTTTAGGTACAGTATTTAGTAAGATATTGTACCTACCTAACTATACAATAATAAGTATACCGGTTACAATATCGGTCAAACCAACCGCATAGGAAGCATAGGTTATTAATTTGGTTAACCGGTTAAGGTTAGTATTTTCGTTAACCGGTACGTATTTTATCTTTAACCGATTTGATATGCACCGAAACTATTTCTTTATTTCGGCTCTGATCACAACTCTAATAAGCAGCTTCTGTGGCTGAGTGGTGGGTTTAAATCGCATTCATTAGGTATGGAGGTTCGGGGTTCGATTCCCAGGGGGGACACTACACTTACTGGTTTGATTAGGGCGTTGCAGGCTGAATTGAATCACCAGATTTTTCGAATAGAAAATTGGTTCCATGTGGAACCCAGCTGATTATCTACGGAATCGATCATTACACGAGTCAAATCAGAATTGGTGACGGTTTTCATTTAAAAGATTAAAGTATAAACGCACGTGATATAGATGCACTTTTTGATTTCAACTGTAGGTATAATTTATAGAATCGTACTTGTTGTAACTTCGTGAAACGACCCCCCCCCCCCTCCAGTTGTCATCAAAATACACACGATGAAAAATAGCAGCAATGTAATTCGAATTTGTCATTAGATCTAGAGATGTAATCGCAACTTGATACGTAGGGAAAGGGATCGCGAACTGTTTGGCCTAAGGTACGAAGTTATTCCCACCTATCTGTAGGCACAAGAACCAATAATATCGCGCCAAACACTATTCTATCTGGATATTTTCGATGAATGAATGAATGAATGAGATATACTTTATTACTTTACTTTACTTCAATGTTTTTTAACTAGGTTGTAGTTTGAAGAATTTAAATTGATCGGTAGAGATGTAGCTACAGTATCCTAAGTATAGCTGGCCAAAAAATTGGTTTTCCATCCCAAGGTGGAATGTTAGTTGCAAAAATAAAGAACAACAAAGATCATTTTCGTTTGCAGATCGATCTGTCAGATATTATAAAAAAAACCTTAGAATTTTTTCGATAAGTAGTAAGCTGAATGAAAAATTGACTATACGATAGTAATTTGAAGTAATTATTTAATTGCAGGGGGCCGTTTCACGAAGCTACAATTAAAGTACAATTCGATGTACATTGCGTAGACAAAAAGATAAAACGATAAGGGTATAATTGGCTACGTACTAGTAACTTGTTGCTTCGTGAAACGGGGCCCAGGTGTCCCTACAAATATAATATAATTGATTTGATTTAATTCGTCGAGCCATGAGTACGCGCCACTAATATGTATAGAAAGGTACAGTCTAGGTAAAACATTGTAAAACGCTTTGATCTTAGATAAATGAAAGGCTCGCGCGGCGCTCGCCTAGATACCGCTGGCATAGTTGTAAAATGCGGCAACAAATAGTACGCCGAATTCGGCGTACCCGAGCTCGCGCCGACGCGTCTCGTCTCGTATTTCCTCCGAGCTTGCATCCTTCCAAATTGTCATTGTCATTGTTGAGTTGCCGCATTCACGGAGCTTTGTTTTTAGATAGCGAGGTATCTAGGCGAGCGCCGCGCGAGCCTTTCATTTATCTAAGGCTTTTTTTTTTTTGATCTATCAAATCCACTCCGTCCAGACGAAGGTTAAAAACAGAGGAGCACCAAAATATTTTTTTAAACTGGTCTCACCTGAATTAGCACTAAGAGGAACCACCAGATTGTGGATTTCGTGATATTCATGTTAGATTACGGAGGGGGTGAATTTTGGGGGCTGAGCACTACATATCGGTCTGGAGTTTTTTCATCACAATATAATTTTCACAAACATTTTGTATGCAACATGGTCTAAAATTTTTTCTTTTGTTCTGTCTGTGTTGACAGACTGTCTGCTTTTGAAACTGACGCGAACTGGCCAGTGGTTGTCATTCAGAAAATAAGAAGTTCAGTCTTGAAAAAGTCAAAGATGAAAATGGAAGACTCCTTGCCAGCGAAGGAGTTTGTTATCTTCTTCATCATCGTGTGCTTGGAGGATTCCAAGTTCGTGTGGGTTGTAGGTCATCTGGTATCGGTGTTATAGAGCCGCCAAAAGCCACTGAAATGGCTCGTGTAACGACTGGACACTAGCCGGGACCAAAGGCTTAACGTGCCTTCCGAAGTAAATATAAATATGTAGGGACATCTTCACACACGGCCATCTGATCTCAAACTAAGCAAAGCTTGTACTATGGGTACCAGACAGCTGATATACATTACATAAATAGATAAATACATACTTATATAGATTAAATTTAAGTAAATTCTAAAAAACTGTCTACTTGAAAATAACTTTTACACGCTGCAGGAGTTTTTTGACACTGAGTTACTATCATAGTATTATTACTTGATTCGTATAGGTACTTATTACTTGATTTGATTAGTAGTTAGGTATTTTACTAACCTAAGTATTTAAATTTTTATGTTTTATAATTTTATGTTTTTAATTTTAAATTTCATTATTTGTATTGCTGTGCCCGACGGGGTCCATGTTTTTAGCACTCACCATCACCAATATTATTTACCACCTAAAATGTACACATGGAATGCAATAAATGATTTTGAGTTTGAGTTTGAGTTTGAACAACAACCCGACACAAGGCAAACACAAGTGCTCATCACACGAATGTTTGGCCTGGGTGGGATTCGAACCCGCGACCCTGTGCGTCGGAGGCAGATACACTACCACCAGGGGGCCGTTTCACGAAGCTACAAGTTACAAATTACAAGTACAATTTGATGTATACATTGCGTAGACAATGAGATAAAACGATAAGGGCTTACAGTTTAGGCGAATTAGCTACGCAATGAATATCAAATTGTAACTTTTTACTAGTAAATTGTTGCTTCGTGAAACGGGGCCCTGGGCTACGGAGCCGATCACGAAGTACGGAATCATCTTTCTTTTCGGACAATCAGGTGATTCAGCATATCCTAACCAAACTGGGGAGAGCCGCTCACAAAGAAATTTTTGCATGACGGTGTCTTTACCGCGATTTGAACCCAGAACCTCTGTAATAAGCGGCGAAATAACGTAGAAAAATATCCTATTTTTCTTTTGCCATAAAATCCTATATTTTTTTCGAAGCATTACTATATTTCACAGCTTTTTCTGAAAATATGTAAATAACTATAATCTGCCGAAAAAGTGTTAGCAAGCATATCCACGTGATAATAACATTATTTTATATTTCATCGATGATACGCTCATCATCATCATCATTATCGTGTGGGTTGTAAGGTCGACAACCGACCTCACAAACCCTGGTGTCAGTGTTATAGAGCCGCCAAAGGCCACTGACTTGGCTCATGTAACGACTAGATAATAGTAGCCGGGACCAACAACGGCTTAACGTGTCTTCCGAAGCACGGAATCATCTTTCTTTTCGGACGATCAGGTGATTTAGCCTGCAATGTCCTAACCAAACTGGGGTAAGTCGCACAAAGAGATTTTTGCTTGAGAGTGTCCCCACCCGGAAACGAACCCGGAACCTCGTAATGGGCGTCGAAAGCTCGACAGCTCGACCACGGAGGTTGTTGATAGGTCTTTGCACTTCCAATAATCGCTCCAAAGACTAACTTGAAACGTTATTATAAATCGTACTGAAGTTTCATTTATACCAAATAGATACCTAATTATTTAGATAACAATTATTTCAGTTAGAAAACAAAAATTCTGGCTGCGGTAACGTTACTCCAGCCGAAACTGTTTTTATCAAATAATTTAAAAACTATCAGCTTGCCAAATTTAAAAATCAGCTTACCATTTACAGAGGCTTTATATCTAATTATCTATTGCACTTGGATGACGATTTTCGATTTTCTAGCTGGGGTAACGCACACGGTCAAAGGAGAGATTGAGGTCGTGGTCACAGAGTGTCGACCTTCCTAGCCCTTTCGTCCCACTGTCTGAGAATCCACCTTCTGGACATGAGTTACCCTGGCTTACCTGGAAGTCTTTAAATAGGCTTCGGACTCAGGTTGACCGAAGTAAGGAGAACCTGTTCAGGTGGGGATTCTCAGATGGTTCTAACTTGGAGTGCAAGTGTGGTGCCGTTCCTTTTTTTTGACGGACCTAATCACTATTTATACCAGAGTGGTAATATAGTGGGCGCGGATGTGGTGCCGTTCCCCAAACGATGGAGCATTTTAAGTCGTGTACTGCGTGCCCAAGTAGCTGTACGCGGGAAGATTTAATTTACGCTGCTGACAGCGCAATTCTTGTGGCCAATTTTTGGGCTGTGACAGTCTAGGTTTGCCAACGACTCGAATAGCAGAAGACAGAGGTTCCAGGATCCCAGTGGAGACAGGGGACACTGTCAAATAGAAAAATCTCTTTACGAGTCATTCTCCAGTTACTGTTAGATTAGGGCGTTGGAGGCTGAACCAGCCAATTGTCCGAAAAGAGAGAAGATTCCGTATTTCGGAAGGAACATTTTGCTCCAACAGAGTAAGCGCGTGATTTCATGCGTGTATTTAGCTGTTCCACCGCGCTGTTAGTAAAGTTTTCCTTATTCTAAATCTTGCTAGCTAACCAATGGAATTCTGTATAATTTTATTTGTTATTCAGGCTAATTATTATTTATTTTAATGTAGAGACTTTAATTTATTTTAATGTAAGTATGAATCAAATTATGTATTTAATTTATAATTTTAATGTAACTTTGTTTGATTGTAAATTGTATTGTTTGTGCAAATATGGGCTAATAAGCTTGAAAAAAAATTTATTATTATTAAATCTAATAGCGCCATCTATTTATTTATTTGTCTACTTAGTAAATTCAACTCCCTCAAAAGTTTATACGCACCTGCTGTGGTACGTACGTACAGTTTACCAAGACCGGTGAACCTAGAAGCATGAAATTTTGCAGAGGAGACCTTTATAAAGCGTTGGTGTGCACTAAATACAGGATAAAATCCGTGAAAATCCGAAACGAAATCATCCGGCAGCAGCCGGCATCAACTTTCTAGGGGCCTCTTAAAATACCTACGGGGGTTAAGTTTCAGTGTGGCTGACATTAACTACTTGCGAGTAAACGTTGACATTTTTATTATTTAATATTTAAAATTGTATTATTTCTTATACTTTAATTAATATACTTCATTATTTATAATATAAATTTGATCAAGGCAACAAACATTGCAAAAAAATAGAAAAATAATATTTCAACAACAGAAAACAAGTCAAACAAAAATGGCGGAATGGCGTCTGTGCTTATTGTTGTTGTTTGGTTGTTGTTAGACTTTACCTTTACTTTATCCTACATATATTAGAACTTTGAGTTGAATTTCTGTTCCTCAGTGCTACGCGACAGTGACCCTTTTTGTGAGAAAGTGACTCATGAAGTGAAAAATGGCGGAATGGCGTCTGCGCTTATTGTTGTTGTTCTACTTTACTTTATCCTACATACCTGGGCTGATTGATAACTGGCCGAAACGACGAACTTAAAAAAATTATACGCAAAAAAAAAAATTACATTATATTTTGGCATCTTTTTGAAAATAGAACGCCAAATTTTAATTTAATCGAACTGGTGGAATTTGTTTGATAGGACGTAGAACTTTCTCTGTCGTAAATTTTCTTAACAATGGAAAGAAACGAAATTCGTGCGGTGATAAAGTTTTACGTTTTAAAACAGAAAACAGCAACCCAGATTAAAACCAAGCTAGACAGTGTTTTAGGTAATTCTGCTCCTGCATTGAGTACAATTCACACCTGGGTAACTGATTTTAAACGTGGAAGACAGAGCTGCGAAGACGCCCACAGGTCTGGCCGTCCAAATGAAGTCACGAATCCGGACATGATCAAAAAAAATCACAAAATTGTATTTAATGATCGGCGCTTGAAGTTGCGAGAGATAGCAGAGATGGTGAGCATTTCATCTGAACGCGTTTTTAATATTTTGCACCAACATTTGGGAATGAAAAAGCTTTGCGCGCGATGGGTGCCGCGTTTGCTCACTGTTGACCAAAAGCAACGTCGAGTGGACGATTCATCGGAGTGTTTGGCGCTGTTTAACCGAGATCCTAGATTAGTGGATTATCTGCAAAAAGGAAAAACAATAAATGGAGAGTACTACGCAAGCTTGCTGCAAAAATTAAGTGAAGAAATCCAGAAAAAACGACCACATTTGGCCAAGAAAAAAGTTTTGTTCCACCATGACAACGCACCTGCACACACGTCAATGGTTGCAGTCGCCAAAACTCCATGAATTGCGGTTCGAATTGCTACCGCATCCACCCTATTCCCTGGATCTGGCCCCGTGTGACTTCCACTTATTCCCAAACCTGAAGAAATGGTTAGGTGGCCAGAGATTTTCATCAAATGAAGAAGTCATTGTTGCCGTGGACGAGTATTTTGAGGGGTTGGAGAAAACATTTTATCAAACTGGTATAACGGCACGGGAGAAGCGCTGGACTAAATGCATCGAGGTAGAAGGAAACTACGTTGAGAAATAAATTTATTTTAAATAGATTTTTAAAGTTTTTCTTTGTCGTTTCGGAAACTTATCAATCAGCCCTCGTATATTAGAACTTTGAGTTGAATTTCTGTTCCTCAGTGCTATTAACGAGACAGTGAGACTCTTCCGCTCAGACTGTTATATTTAGTGACGAAATAGGAAAAGGAATAGGCTACTTGCTTAGTAATAATGTTAAGCAAAAAGAATTGAATATTTGTATGCCGGGCGCCTCCTTCAAAGAAATAACTGATAAAATGTTAGGAATGAGCTATACAAAAAATAAAACAGTTATTTTATTACTAAGTAATAGTAGCGGTTTGGATAAACAGGGTTTAAATAATTTTATTCAATCCTGCTCAACCCTTCAGGTCCAAAAATGTATAATAGGCACATTGCCATATATAAAGTCGCAGGAAAAGTCGTACAACAATAGTTTATTTAATTTTAACAAATATTTATACAATTTGACTTGTCATAGTGACAAACTTTTTATTTTTGATATTAATATATTTAATTCTTTTTATTTGACAAAAGGTACATTGTATCTAACTCATTTTTTTAGAAAACAATTAGCTAATTTGTTAGCTAAAAATATTTTTGACCCTGTTATACAATGTATAACAAATGATTATAGTCACCGCGGTATTTATGTATCTAGGAACAGTAAATCTCAAAATTTAAACTAGTTTCACGGACAAAGGGAAAGCAATTTGAGATTATTCATCAGAATATTCAAAGCTTTTCATGCAAGGAACTTGAGATTGAGTTGTTCCTGGAAACTATGATGATTATTAACTATGATAATTATTATATTGCCAGTACCTTCAATCGAAAGTCCGACGGTGGAGGCTCATTTATATTATTACGGAAAAACATAAAATCTAAAGAGCGCAAAGATATTGTTGGACTTTCGAAGGCAGGTTGTATTGAACTGTCCTCTGTTGAGTTGGAAAAACATATTATAGTTTGCGTTTACAGACCCCCTTATGACCAGAACTTTCAAAATTTTGAGTTAATTATGGAAGATGTATTAAAATTAATAGTTAAGTCTAATAATAAATCTCACATAGTCTGCGGAGATTTTAATGTAGATTTGTTAGTAAATTCAACCTATAAAAGCAGGCTACTTGGTTTATTTAAATAATTTAATTTGGTTAACATTTTCCTAGAGCCAACAAGAATCACAGCGACTTCGGCTACTTGTCTCGATAATTTTTACTGTGATTTTTACTGTGATAATTATTCTTAAGCTAAAAGATACTGAAGACTTATTTGGTATGTCGGTTAAGTTGTGTAGTTCTATAATCGAAACTCTGGCACCTTTCCTAGCATTTTTATTCAATTCTTGCGTTAAAAAAAAAAAAAAATATGCGTTAATTAATTAATTTAAATGCGTTATCCGCAAGGCTCAGCTCGGCGGCATACGCAGTCAGAAAGATTCGTCAACTGACTGACGTTGCTACTGCCAGACTTGTATATTTCAGCTATTTTCACAGCATTATGTCATACGGAATTTTATTGTTGGGTCAAGCTGCTAACATAAATAACATCTTTGTTTTACAGAAGAGGGCGATACGTTCCATATATGAATTGCGTGGTCGCGATTCCCTAAGGGAATTGTTTAAAGAAATTGATATCCTCACAGTATCCTCACAGTACATATTTGAAAACATCTTGTATGTCCGGAAGAAAACAATGCTATTTCCTAAGAATTCTGATATACATAATATAAATACTAGAAATAAAAATAAAATAGCGCACCCAAAGTTTAGACTGTGTACAGTTAATAATTCATTCATGGGGAACTGTATTCGCTTCTATAATAAAATACCAGATGATATTGTAAATCTGTCCGATAGCCAATTTAAAGCTAAAATTAAAACTATTTTATGTTCTAAGGCCTATTATACGATAAATGATTACTTAGATGATAAAAACGTCTGGTCAACTGTTGTTCCAAATCAGCGGAGTAGATTGTAATTATGACTCATGTATGATTCTTTATATATTTAAAAGAAAAGTACAAAAGATACAATTCCTGTGGAGTTTCTTCTGGCCGTTCTTCTCCACAGAGGGCGTACACTGGTAGTGAACGTGCCATCCATGATAGCTTTGACGTCGAAAAATGATTTGTAAAAATCTTAATTTGAATAAAAAAAATTGACTTTGACTTTGACTTTTGACAGTGACTCTTTTTGTGAGAAAGTGACTCTTTTTGTACATAAAATAAAACTTTATCTTGTATTATGTAATGTTTTTTTCTCAATACTTGCTTTCACTTGTAAGAAAACTCAATAGGTGAATACTATTTATTAATTTTATTACGATAAATAATAATATACCGGTGAAAGTATATTGAGTTTTCTTGCAAGTGAAAGTAAAAAGTCCTATTTTAAAAAATATATTTGTGGCAGTACCTATACCGAGAACCCGCGCTCTATCAGTTTACGGAGGATATAATAAGATGGCGGTAGTGGACCGCTATGTATCAAGTTGTCATTCTCCGCCAGGAGTAATAGTGTTCTGTGCAGTGCTGCCAAGTTAGGCGACTTTTCGCCATTTAGGCTACTTTGAAGGGTGCCGCGGCGACCAAAAATTGCGATCGGCGTCTGGTCGCCGTTTAGGCTATCTCGAAAAAGAAAATTGGGCGAAATTAGGCTGCTTCAAATTTAAATTCCAATCAGTTGAAAAAATGCGTGGGATGTTAGTAATATTCCTTCTTTGAACAAACTAATTCTTGATTTTCTTTTAGTAAACTTTTATTACTGTCTAAGACAAAATGTGATTTTTTGTCATTTTTAATATAAATTTATCATTAAACGAGATCTCAAAAACTGTTTGTAAGGTTAAAGATATTAATGATAGTGAAATAAAAAATGGAAGCAAGCAATAATTATTACTAAACCTTGAATATCCTTTTCTTGATTCGTTTTATTTACTTAGTTTGAAGTTTGTTTTATATTACAAAAAGTTTATGGCTTAGTGATCTAAGTAACCAATGTTTCTTTTTAATATTATATTGATATATCTAGTTGACCGAGCGAGCGAAGCGTTTCTGCTTCAGCTTGGCCAAAATTGCTTTTGTATGTCCATCTGTTTGTTCCACTCAACAGGTCGCGTTTCTCAACCGATTCTCGTGAAATTTTGTGTGCAGGTTCGATAAATTAATCAAATCTGTCAAGTCACTTTTTGGAATTTTTTTAAAATGACGGAGTTATGGGGATTGCCAGCTTACAACGTCCACCGCTGAAGCTGTTTTTCTCTACAGTCACATTTCTCAACCAATAAAAAAAGAACAAATATAAAATAGAATAAAATAAAAAAAAAGTTATGAGGGTTGGAACGTAAAAAAATCATAAATTAGCCATTTAAAAAAAAGTATTCTACAGCTCACTTCACCTCTCCACCTCGGAAAGTTGGCTTTTAATGCCCGAAAACAGGGTCGAAAATCGCTTATTCATTTCTAGACATGCAAACCATTCTCGTGTCTAAGAGGAGAATTAGTTTGAATTTCGAACATTATCTTACACAGGAAAAAAGTTTTCATATATCCGCGCGTAAAATAATTGACGTTAGCCATATTTTTTTTAATTGGGTGTGTTCCGAATAAAACTGTCAGCGCCGTCAGCGATCAAAAACCAAAAGATTATATGGGTATTCGCCCTTGTTTCGCCTGCCTTTGAGTGCGCTAAAATCGATTTAAGCGCGTCTCGGAACGCAAGGATAGGTTTTCATACAGGCCGCGTTCCGATTTGCGCTGACAGCACTTTGAGTACCCAAAACCACGTACCGAATCACTGTCATTGGGATTACGGCAGCCATTGTGACGTCACGGATTGCGTCATGACCGCCGCCATCTTCCGCTAACGGTGCCCATGTTCCAGTGCGAAATTCACGTAAGCGTAATGTCAAATTCGACTTTGACATATTGTTTATTTATTTTTAAAAGTTAAATGTTTAAATGTAAAATTAACGTGTCTTATATTTATTTGGTTGAACAAAATTAAAAACACGTTATTCAAATTATGAGATGGCGATAAATTAATGTTTTTTTTTTAATATGGCACTAGAATAACTTTGTGCCAGTTAAATCAATCAGTTTTGTAGGTTAGGGTTGCCAGATCTTCGATAGTAAATGTATCGAGTAGGTTATGTATACAACGTGTTACAAAAAATACCAAAAAAAAAGAAAGTTTTTATCAAAGGCATTTAATTAAAGTTTTCCCATCTCTAGTGATCAGCTGTGTCAAAGAATATTCGGACCAAATATGTAATTTTAGGTCAATGTGCCTATTTTTACCGCTATGGTTAAAAATGTTTACGTACTACTTGTACCATAACATTCACATTAGAACAATTAATTTCAAAATGAAAAAACCACAAATAAATAAAAAAAAGCTTGGTTAAATAATTGTTATGAAATTATAGCAACTTGAGATGGTAAATGAAAACACGAAAGTTTTGTAGATGTGAGAATAATTTATTACTCAGAAACCTCCAAAAGTATGTTGTGTTGTGTATGTGGCGTTGTATCTTCACTTTCATGCGGCGAAGTAGCTGAGTCGGTCGCTGGTCACCTAGACTCATTTCGTTAAGAAGGGTTTGAAGTTGTTTAGGTTCCGATTCTTCATAGACAGACAAAAAATGTACGACATAGCGAATCTTTAGTGTGTCGTACATCCCGGTGGTTGGTGGTGTCATTATTAAGTCGCTTATTTGATCGACGTCTGGTTTCTTTAACTGCGCGACGGCAATACTGAACTTGTCGGCGTCGCTGAGTTTCTGGTTTCTGATCTCAAAATGTGCAAACCATAATTTCGGTCGATCTCGCCAGAACGGACTTATTCGCGCTTTAAGCGAAACCGCTTCGACAGTAGGTTTTCCGTCTTCCGACATCATCGGGGTCACCAATATAGCAACTTGAGATGGTAAATGAAAACACGAAAGTTTTGTAGATGTGAGAATAATTTATTACCTGGGTCTTCTCAATCGCCTGCTGTGGGCGACGGGAGCCAGCATCAGCCTTTCAGCTCTGGCTGGGGCTGTCCTCGCGGTCCTCTACTGAGGACCGGGCACGGGGTTGGGCTTAAAAGCCGTTGCCATCTTTGGATGGTGGATCTGTGGCCATCTTTGGGTTGTGGTGCTCATGTCTGGGATGCGGGGCTCTCCTCCTCGGCGCTTCTCGCCAGTAGAAGCTCCCTGGGGAGAGCCTTCGACCTTGTGTCCGGTGGGCGTCCAGGCCAGCATCGCCCCTCGCACCGGGATGGGGAAGCCAAGAGTGGTGGACCCCGCCACCGTAAAGGAGACGGCGGCAAGCACGCTCATGGCCCCAGCAAATGACGCCCCTCCCCGTGGCTCCAGCACTGGGGGGAAGAAGACGAAAGGGAAGAGGAAGGCGAAGGCCCCGCCCTCCACCGTACCATCTCAGGCACCAGCACCTGCTGCATTACCATCAGCAGACTCCGACCTACGTGCTACGTTGGAGCTGCTACAGCAGGTGCTCTCCGCCGCGCTCTCAGGCGGCGCCATAAACACCACGGCCCTCAGGACAGCCATCTCACCACCGGTCACCAATGGCTGACAAACTGAGGGTCGTCCACTGGAACGCCGAAGGCCTGCGCACCAAGATCAGGCTGCTGCGCACGTTCCTCCGGGAGCAGAACGTGGACGTGGCGCTGATTAGCGAGACGCATCTGCGGCCCACCGATGCGCTGAAAGCGCCCAACTATGTATGCTACCGGAGGGACCAGATCTCACCACAGGGAGTCGCATACCGGGGGCTTGCCGTCCTGGTGAAGAGAAGGCTAGTTCACCAGGAGATCGACGACGTCCAGCTGTCGTCGTTGCTCGCCCTCGGTATAGAGACCCACTACGGCGGGAGGGACCTGCGCCTCTTCGCCGTGTATCGACCGCCAGCTGACAGGTTCCATGCCGAAGACGTCCGCACGCTACTTCGTGACCACGCTCCTACCATCTTGGCGGGGGACTTCAACGCGAAGCACACGGCATGGAACAGCAGCAAAATCACTGACGCCGGGCGCTTACTCCACCAAGACTCCCTGGACCATGACTACGATGTCTTTGGGCCTCCGGAGGCCACCCGCCACGACCCCAGGAGCCCTCTCTACGACGACGTACTAGACATCGTAGTCACCAAAGGCATCCGCTGCCCGCCCCTTCAGGAACTGGACTTACCCTCAGACCACCGACCAGTGCTGCTGGTCTTCGACGACTTGCCAACCCGTGTCGCCCCGCCAGCATCCAGAACCCGTACCAACTGGGACGCCTTCGCCGGGGAGCTCGACGAAAGGATCCAGCCGATGCCTGTCTCCACGAGTGCTGACGTAGAAGCAGCCGCAGAGGAGCTGTCGTCGTCAATCCGGGCCGCGCTTGACACCGCTTCCACCACCATTCCGGCAGGAGAACGGCTCTCGCCCCTACCTGTCCGGATTCAGGAACTGATCAAGGAGAAGCGCGAAACCCGGAAAAGATGGCAGTATACTCGGTTCCCTCCTCTCAAGACGAAGCTCAACGAGTTAGTTAAGAGAGTGAGGGAAGAGCTCACCACATACGCAGCCGACAGCTGGGACCGGCACCTGAGAGAAGTGGAAGAAGAAGAGGCCCCTTCCGTCCATCGCCTCTGCCGCCAGCTATCCAACACGCCCGCACCCGTCCGACCACTGCTGGACGCACATGGCCGGACTCGCTATAAGGCTGAAGAGAGGGCCGAGATCTTCGCCGATAGTCTGGAGAATCAATTTAAGCCGAACCCTACGGAAGACGTGGGACACGTAGCAGCAGTCGAGAAGCACCTGGAGGAGTACTTCGCAGCGCCGATCGGGGCGGAAGAGGATGGCCTCTTTTTCACGCCGAGCCAGGTGAATAATTTATTACTCAGAAACCTCCAAAAGTATGTTATGCAATTAATCTCAACTAGTGTAAACTTTGAGGAGAGACAAAGATAGCAAGAGCGAGTCCTGTCTCGCTCGCACACTATAAATATATTGCAGGCCTCCAGTTACCGCTCGGCTTCGCAATCACGCCGCGTTCGTTTTAGGCCGTCTTCACCCCATGATAGGCAAGCGGAGTAAAGTCTCTCTTAGGAATAAGGTGAGGCTTTACACCGCTTGTATTCGTCCTATCATGACGTATGCTAGTGTAGTTTTCGCTCACACCGGTGTCACTCACATTCGTAAGCTTCAACTCATTCAAAATCGCTTCCTACGTCGGGCAACCGGTTGCCCGTGGTTTGTTCGTAACGTCGACCTTCATGTAGATCTCGAGCTACCGTCCATTAAAGGTTTTATGATAGACGCTTCACGTCGCTATTTCGATGCCGCGCCTCATCACCCGAATCCTCTGGTCGTGAAAACCGCCGGTTATTTCCCTTTCCCCGCTACGCGTACAAAACGTCGGCCTAAGCATGTTCTGTCCGATCCTGTTGATCCCATCCAGTCTTTTGTTGAGAGAGCCATTGCCAATAGAGTACACTCCACAGAATGCCCTTCTGGTAGCAACCGCACCCACCGGCGGGGACGCGGTAGACCCAATCAAGTTCTGCATAATCCTGGAAGACCCCGTCAGGGTCATTCCTCTCCCACGCGCTTCTCGCCATGGCAACGTCCTAGGCCGAGGTCCGTGCCCCCAAGTGGGCGCCCTTAGGCTGTTGCTATAATACTAGGGGTAAGAGCCTTCCGCTCCCCCAAAAGTCCGGTTACGCTTGATATGTCGATTTTGCGACACAAGCATTAGGTCCTTGTCAAAAAAAAAAAAAGTTACCGCTCGGTCAGTAGAACGCGCATGCAGGCGCGGCAACACGTCGATGCAGTTGTATGCTACAAAATAATAAATTAATGAAATGATGAACTAAATATTTCAAAATAATCTTTATGTTTGTAAATACGTAAACAAGATAATTAAGGCAAAAAAGAAAATGTTTTCTAACATAAATTGATTCAAGTACATCTCTTTAAAATTATAGGCACGAATGGTGTACAAATACTTGTCCGTTCTGAGAATCGATAGTCTATATTTTAGATGTCAAATGACACTAGAGATGGGAAAATTTTGATTAAATACCTGTGATGAAGAATATTCTTTTTTTTGGTATTATTTGTAACACGTTGTATATTACGATAGCTTTGACTCAGGCACATACAATACATAAAATAATATCATAGGCAATCTGATAAAATATGAATATCAAACATTCTTTTTTGTATTTTTTTAATTTCATGTGCCTATTTTCATCTCCATTTTTAAAAATTCGCATACCTTTTCTTATTTTGGGTACTAGCCATGCGAAAAGTGCTGTTTTCACAGCTGTAGGATACTTTTTTTATACGTATAATAATTTAGAATTTTGCCAGTTTTGGTACGGTAATCAACATCTGGCAAGACTGAGTTATAAGCAGTTTCAGCGCGCTCAAACGCCGTTCCGTTTTGATTTCGCTAATGAGCCGTATTATCGCGGTTTCTGAATCGGTACGCGAGTAATCGCTGTCAGTACTTTGAGCCGTAAAATCTGATTCGGAATACACCCACAATTTTGGAACGCATCCTAAAAAAACATAACCTAAAAGTTTGTTTATTGTTTTGGTTGTTTATTTTTATCAACTAAAAATTTTAAAGAATTATGATAAAACACAATAGTTTAATCACAACTTATAGAATTATACCTATCTAAAATAAGAGAACTCTTGTACATTTACCAATATTTACGTAGGTAAGTAAATAGTTAAATGATTTCCTTGCCGGAACAGGTGAAAAATAATGTGTTGGGTTTGAGAGGAATCTTATTCTCACCTCGAACCTTAGAATCCCTTGCGAGCTTCAGGAGTCCATTTTTAGAAACACTCGCTTCGCTCGTGCTTCTATTACAGACTCCTTCGCACGCTCTGGATTCAATATCAGTTCTCTGAGGAAAAATCAACATTCCTCTCTTACCTAACAAATAACTATTCCCTTTTTTTTACTAAAATCCCTGTAAGTGTTATTTCCAGATGCACACTTTTAGAAACTTACTCACTACGACATTTTTATCTGGTAGTCGGGTCCACGTCAACCTCAGATGAAAAAACTCCTTCGCGCAGCTTTCAATAGGATTAAATAATTTATCCCGATGTCCACGTTGGAGATTGAGAGACCATGCGAAAAGCGGTTTTCAAGCTGGCTGGACACGTTTGCGTTCGATTATCTCGGGTTCTCTGCGTCACATAAACTGAAATGAGTGTGATTAGCCGTCACCTAAAATTGTGTATTGACCTACTTAAACGTGGCTCATTTGGAAGAACTATCCAGCCAGCCTGAGTCACATGATTTCGGCCACTTCACAGGCACGTTGTTGGTAGGTGTCTATCAGTACACTTTTATGCACTTGAAGGTTTGGTTCTGGTTAAAAACAAAACGCAAATACTTTGTAAAGATATGACTTTATTGTAAAATATTTACAATATTATAAACTACGTTCGTAACTAAATGTGTACTTTTAATAGCTCATACAATTTAAAGTTGAATAACATGTCAAGAAAAGAAAGTGGGCTTTGATATTGTATATTTATATCCGATACATACTCGGTTCTGTATGTGTGACAACTCTACAGGCCACCGAGTGGGTAGGGATTGCCAGGTAAAAATAAGATAAACAGGGTTTGAATAAAACCAGTTTTTACGGAAACTGGTACCAGTTCTAGGCATCTCGTAGGTTCCATTGATTCCGGTATTAATCTTTTACCGGTATCAGTAACTGAAATGACAAAAAACCGATAAGTACTGGAAAACCGGTACATATCAGTTGTTTTCAATTTCGGTTCCAAGAGGTACTTATGGAACCGATTTCAACCTGTGCAAACAGTTCATATTAATATTTTCCAGATCTACCAACTTATCTTTAAAATGATCGGCGGCGTACAAAATTGCATTTAAACAAATCATGACTTTTCTTAAGTTGACATTTCCAAACTATTCGTATCGCATCGTAAGAATGCCGTCCTGACAGCATACAATTTTTCTTCTGTCTCTTTTGCACCCATTTGGTTTTCATATTTCCCGTCTGCTGTCAGGACGGCATTCTTACGATGCGATTACTATAATCATTGTAATTACAATTTTGGCCATTACACAGATACTCTGGTAAGTTTGTAAGTGTTCTAAATTCTACATGAATTTTGTTTCGAATTTTTGAATGTGATTTTCTTTTTTTTTATTATTTTATTAGGTGACTTAAAAATTTAAAATTTTTCTTAAATTGATTTTCATGGGAGACAATTATATTATTTAAAAAAAATGTATTTTTTTATTCCGTTAGTTTAGTGCGCTTACAAACAAGCGACAGGACGAGACGACGGCTGTTATCGATCTACCATAAAAAAATTAATACCATCATCGGTACATACTTTATACTGACGCACTGTACTTGAACATATAAAATTTTAGTTTTCTTAAAGTAGTAATCTGCAATCTCTTAAACAGAGTAATCTGCAACGAATTATGTATAGTCTAGAAGAGTAACTATGCTTCAAACTTGACCCCACCAAATGAATACCAAAGAAGCAAAACTATACCATACGACATTGAAATACGCGGTACAATGATGTTTTATGTGACTCGGTTTGTAAGAACGTCGAAAGCTCGGACCAACCTTGGTTCATGAGGGTCATCATATCAAGGTCCCCTTTAGCCATGGTAATTAAATAATGACCATCATTATTTAATGACAATGGCTAAAGAGGACCTTGACATGATGACTTTCGTGAAATGCCAACATGGTACCTGGGGGTGACGTTTCTTCTGGCTCTGTGAAGCATTGTGGTAGCTCTGCGTTATTTTTGTTACAGAGAATATCTTGCCCTGATGGGTGTGGTGCTGGTACCATTTTATCTGGCTGTTCAGGGTGGCAGCCTATGTCTTGGCCTTTTAGCCATAGTTCATATCTCTCTGGTTGGAAACGTTTAACAAAAGTGTCCATCGAAATTGTCACCATGTCATTACTGCATGTACGGTCGCTTGCAAAAGTGGAGTCATATCACGTGATTATATACTTTGAAATAACTTATTATCTAATAGTTATTTTTTCTTGGATTTTGTATTAACGTATGGTGTGTACGGCACTTTATTAATATAAATAATAATATGCAATAAAGGTCATAATAATGAAAAGATATTTCAAAGTATAAAAACACGTGATATGACTCCACCTTTGCAAGCGACTGTACACTGCAGAGCTCGTTTACCATATTCTACCCATCTAGGTGCTGCAAAATTTGTAGCTTCAGCTCAATTGAAGCCGTGGTTGAAGCCAGCATGGTAGCCATAATGGAAAAGTGATCACTTTTCAGCTGCACTTTTCTGCTTTAGTTTCGAAAAAAAAAAAAAGCCGTATTGCCTTTTGACAAACTATGACACGGCGGCAGGGCTATAGATAGTTAGCTAATATCGATAGTATTGTTGCTCATGCATTTTTTAGATAAAAACTATTGATAGTTTGACAACACAGGAAATCTCTATGTATATCTTTGAGGCTTCGACAGATCGGAGCGTGATGATATTTATATACGTATGTCTATGTATGTAGTTCTACCTTAATTACGTTAACACAAACACAGTTCAGTGACAGCCTGTCGGATCAGTGTGAAGTGGTCATATCACGGAGCACAAACATAGCAGAGGTTTTTTTTCTTCTTCCTAACTAATGGCGACACATCTTGTATAGACGTATTTCGCCAGTGTCGAGTGATATTTTTGTAGGTTTAAGATATATCCTTGGATGATTGTTCGGTTAATTGAGCTCAGTAATGTGATAGTACAATTACTGAAGCCACCACGAGGCCTCTTGGCATCATCTAAAAATGTCAGCAGCGATTCGATTGTTTTATTAAAGTCCCGAAACATTCACGGGATAATGCACTATCGAAATTATACATTAAACACTTCAATAAACTAAAATAAAAACACTAAAACGAAGACACGTCCGCCATTGTCAGATGCTGACAAAAGATCCCACATAGCAGAGTTGTCTTATCATAATAAGTTGTTTATGACGTCAGGGGTCCGCGTCGCGAGGGGTGAAGTTATGCTAGAAACCGTCGCTAACTGTTGTAAACGAAGTCAGAGAAATCATCAAAACTAGACCCGACTGCTGTTCCAACGGTTTCTTTGTCTTCAATAGCTTGTACGAAGAGTAATTGCGGCGTCAGGGCATGTCTATACTCCGTGTGTTTTGTATGTAATTAAATTAATCGATAAAAATTTAAAAATAAAAACTTCTGCGGCGCGCGGTATTTCCGTAAACTAAGAGTTTAGTTTCTAAGTATAAAAATAAACTCGCTTCCTTTACATTTTAGATTTTCTTTTCGCTGGCGATCTTGGAGGGGGTTCAGTCTTCTTACTCTGAAATAGAAAGTATAATAACGAGGTAAGATACATCTAGCTTGATTCTTAAGAGAGAAGAATAGTCTATAGTATTTATTCATAGAACAATATACATTGTTTCAAATAATAATAATAACTGGTATAGCTTCGCGATCTTGGACCAACCACCCAGTGGACACCACATGTCAGGGCGCAACTTTCCGAAACGCATTGTGCATTTGCACATATAAATATCTCTGGGCGGCCAACACCTCGCGGCTCACTTCAGTTTCCACCAATTATGAGACCTGTCAATACGTTGCGTAAGCGAGATGAACCAATCACGACGTGTTCCCCGCGCCCCAACTTTTTCGTAATTAGTTTGTTAGTAAACTATACAGTCCAGTGGGTGGTTGGTCCTAGTACGCGATCCTGGTTGGTCCGAGTTCACGATCCTAACGAAATAGGTATTTAGAATAGTATTTGCTATCGCTCGTGCGACCCCTAATCGTGCGATAGAGAGCGTTGCAGCTCGCGACTGGCAATAGGTACCTTTCTTGATGAAATTCCCATTTCGGGGGAAACGGTTTCCAGTAACTAAATTTCAACAAATCACTTTGATTTTGATGTCGTTCGTTTCAGCACAATATATCCTGGGTTTATAGGTTTCGTTTTTTTTAAATACATTGTTTTTGTTCAACAAACGGCTTAATTCGACACAGTTTTAATCACAAAAATTATGTTACTTGAGGTGCCTATAAGTTTGAATTTATAGCAAATTTTGAAAAAAGGAAAGCTATTAACCTAGTCATCATTAATTGTGTCAATAACACACTAAGAAATCATGGAGATTGGAAAATAATATTTAGAAGTGGAAAAACGTTTTCTCTTTTTGTATGGACGAGCACGTACTATTCTTCCCTCATAAATAAACTTAAAAATAAAGTAGGCGTAAAATACATAATAAGTTGAACAAAACAGCATAGGTTCGCCTAATGGTAAAAAGGTCCACTACTGGGCCCCGTTGCACGAAGCAACAAGTTACTAGTAACAAGTTACAATTTGATATACATTGCGTAGCCAATTTGCCTAAACTGTAAGCCCTTATCGTTTTCTCTAATCGTCTACGCAATGTACGTCGAATTGTACTTGTAATTTGTAACTTGTAGCTTCGTGAAACGGTCCCCTGGTTAAAAGATTTGATTTGACAGAAAAAAATCTGAGTTGAAATAATTATGGTGAATAAATTAAAATAATTTATAATTTGAAGTCGATCAATCCGCACTGGGCCAGCGTGGTCGACTGTGGCCTAATCGCCTTGCTCCAGGGTAGGCTCGAGCCCCTCGGTGGGGACGTATATGAGCTGTTGGTGAATTTAAAATTATTGACTGAATATTATCATTTTGTGGAGGTTTCTCCCGTCCGTTTTACACAGGTAAAATATACTGACCTCTCCTCTCGACCGCTTAGCTCTGGGCTCATCTTCTTTCTCCTTCTGTTTATCTTCTAGCTCCTTCTTCCTGTCCTTGCGCGACTCCCTCCCGTGATCGTTGCTCTCTTTCTCCACGTCACTACTCTTCTCTTTATAATTTTCTTGTGACTTCTTTTCACTCTCTTTCGACTTCTTATCGCCGTCTCTCGACTTCTTTTCGCTGTCTTGCGTTTTCTTACTACTCTCCTTGGACTTTTTGTCATTATCTTGAGTCTTTTTGTCGCTGTTCTGCGACTTCTTTTCGCTTTCTTGCGATTTTTTCTCAGTATCCTGCGATTTTTTGTCGCTCTCTTGTGATTTTTTGTCGCTTTCTTGCGATTTCTTATCGCTCTCAGGTGATTTTTTATCACTTTCTTCTAATTTATCTTCAGTTTGTTCTTTTTCGGCTTCGTTTGTGTCAGCGTCTTTTTTGTCAGTCATGTCATTTGTTTCCATGGCTTCATCGTCAGGTTCTTTGTCATTGATCTTCTCCGGTTCTTCCTCGACTTCTTTCTCTGTGGAATCAGCGCTCTCTTTAAGAGTTTCATTCGTTTCGTCGGCATCTTTGTTGTTTTCTTGTATTTCTCGTGATTCAGGCTCCTGTCAAAAAAGGGGCGTCATATATTTAAAGTGTCCACTATTCAAGCATAAATATTGAATAGTATGTTTCTTCGCCGTTCTTTTTGGGAAGGAAACATTGACAGTGAATCTACATCCGCCTATTGGGCTAGTATATTCACCTAAAGTAATTTCCCTAATTCGAGGTAGGTTCAGCCCCTCAGTATATACTGGACTATTTAAATGTGTGAAACGTTTACACACACCTCTATGTATGCACTTTTCGTAACTTTCCAGGTACAGCAAGTGTTTTGGTCTTTTTTTACGTGTTCTAACGTAAAAATGTATTTTTTATTACTATTTTATAATGGGGAATAGAAGTGGAGCTAAATGGAGCCACATAAGTATGTACCAAATAGGCGCTATTGGATGATAAAACGATAAAAAAATCCAGTTGACATTTCGACACTTCCTATGAACAACAACGTAACTTGAGATACAAAATGACTTTAGTTAATATTATTCCTTATCATAATTTTATTTACTTTTAATTTTCTGTCCAAGCAGTCTCTAAGTACAATAGAACCGAAGTTAGCATTAGTCAAAAAAACTTAACTATAGGAAAAACGTATTTTTTTCCTCTTTAAACTGCTGTACTGATTAGTTGCTAAAATTGAGTTACGTTGTTGTTCATAGGAGGTGTCGATTTGTTTAACAAATAAATGTCTTTTAGATTGCTTATGTGGCCCCATTTAGATCCAGTAGATTTACCTATTATTTGCTGCACGTACCTGTTGTTCGTCCTTGTCGTCCTCGGTGAGTTTGTCGTCCGTCTCTTTCTGTTTGTCTGTTTCTTTCTCTTTCTGTTTGTCCGTCTCTTTCTCTTTCTGTTTGTCTGTCTCTTTCTCTTTCTCGTCCTGTTTGTGGTTTCGGGAGCTCTGTCGTTTGGGCGGCTGTTTCGCCGGCGTGTTGTTGCTCGGCTTTTTTGCTTTTACTGTAAAATGGATAGTGATAAATCGATCTTTGCAATATTAAACTTTAGAATATAAAAAAAAATACTTTTATGTTTTCGCGGTTGTTAATATTAATAACACACATCTACCGGGTTATTACCACGATTTAGGTTTAAAATAAGCTTTTTTAGTGAGCTTACCGATATTTCGACTATGTTGCAATAGTCATGAACAGTATGCAATAGTCATGAAGTACGTCAGTTCATGACTATTGCAACATAGTCGAAATATCGGTAAGCTCATTAAAAAAGCTTATTTTAAACCAAAATCGTGGTAATAACCCGTTAGGTAGATATGTGTGTTATTTGAACAGACTCCAGACCCAAGTCGGCCAAAGCAAGGAGAATTTATGCAGGTGGGGCTTTGGCTCGGATAGTGCATGCCAGTGCGGCGTCTCTCCCCAGACAATGGCACACATGTTACCCTGCCCAGCGTGTCCCAACACCTGCACACGCGAGGATCTTTACAACGCTACGGATAGTGCTATATCCGTAGCTGTGTACCTACTGTCCAGTGTACCGCCGTGTGGTGACGGCAGAGTAGAATACATTTGTCACCAACCCCTACTCTTCCCGTGGGTGTCATAAGAGGCGACTTAGGGTGATCGTCAAGATGACGGGACCAAGTATTTTGTTCAATAGTTATGTAGATTTTGAGGTAGCTAAAATTTATGCATAGGTAGCAAATGGTAGATTAACAGTATTAGACTTTGACACGTGCAGACTCGAAATCCAAGACTTGGTCCCGTCATTTTGACGATCACGACTTAGGGACTACACATTGAACAGGGAACGGGCAGCAGCGCTCTCTGATACAGTAACCTTTTAATCTGCGATCTCCAACCCGCCTGCCAAGCGTGGAGATTATGGCAAAACCAAACACGCGGAGTGGAGGAGGCTCATAGTCCAGCAGCGGACTGTAACGGGCCGTTGATTTGATTTGTACTGTCCAGTGTCCGCATATATTTAATAGCCGTGTATGAATGATACGCTAAGAAGAAGACTCGGCCGAGTACTCGGTTTGTAAAACCTTAAACCGAAAATATTCGGTTACTCGATAAAAGTTGTACTCGGCGCATCTCTACAAAATACTAACACTACACTTTATCAAATTTAATGACACGCAGTAAACTTACCGTTCTTCTTCTTAAGCGGCATATCGTCGTCCTCTAGCGGTGGCTCCTCCTTGTTGGCCGCGTCGATGGCGGACTGCATCGTCATTGCGCTCGGCTGAGACAGCTCTGGAACAATGATATCACACTAATATTATCTTCTCCGTCCTAGCGTTTTCCCGGCCTAGTGCTGGGGTCCGCTTTCCTACTCAATCTTCTCCACTTTGCCCGGTCTTCGGCATCCTTAGGTGTGAGATTGTTCTCTTCCATATCCGCTTTCACGACGTCCAGCCAGCGCTTTTTAGGCCTACCACGTGATCTAGGGCCCTGGACAGTGAGGTCGAGGCATCTTTTCACATTAATATTATAAATGTGAAAATATATTTGGATGTGTAGATGTTTGGATGTTTGTTCCGCTTTCACGCCTTAACTGCTGGACGGATTTGGACGAAATTTGGAATGAAGATAGTTTGTAACCTGGATTAACACATAGGATACTAACACTGCCACCAAGGTTTACGAGGTCGGGTCCTGAAATGTGAGCTGGCCATCTACTCACCGGGCGGCGGGCGCACCATCTCCAGCAGCTGGTCGGCGCTAAGGCTGGCGGTGACCAGCTGGAACTGCGAGAGGAGCGCCGAGAAGTGCTCCCAGAAGGACAGGCCTGATGGTACTGGGTACAGTTCCTGTGGGAAATTGGTGATGTTAGTTTTGTTAATATATGAAGGGTACAGGGAAAAAACATGTCTAGTCACAAAAGTAACTTCACGAGATATCGCGTTTTGAAAGTTTGGAACGATGTCATTTAATATGTTATTTTCGTGTATAGGATTTTTTTAAAGTGAAATATAAAAGAAATATTAATACTTACATCTATAATAAAAGCGGAAAATAACAGTTCATGGAAAACACTACATTTTGAGGTATAAATACCATTTTTGCCTTTTAAAAGAACAGCTAAGTATGCTTCTTGAGAATGTATGAAACCTGACAGGTGATAAACTGTTGGCTCTGTTGATCTAAAGCCCACCTTGAGTCGTCTGTACAGCGTGTCCGCTTGTTTGCGCACGGTGTGTGCGCGCGAGGCGAACAGCAAAGCGTCTGGCTCGGACAGCTGCCAGCGCGGCGCGTTGCCGACGTACGCGCGCATGCGTTTGACGGTCTCCACGCAGCACGGGTGTTTTAGCAGCATTAGCGGCTTTATGTCCAGTTCTGGAAGTAGACATGTTATTAAAGAAAATCTAATTCATTTGGGCCAAAACGTTTCACTTGTGTTGCCAATGTATGGATAGTCTAAGGTATTTGACGGCTCCGTAGCGTAGTTGGTAGTACGCCTGCCTTCGAAGCACAGGGTCGCGGGTTCGAATCCCGCCCAAGGTAAACATTCGTGTGCTGAGCACTTGTGTTTGCCTTGTGTCTGGTTGTTGTTTATCTATGTAAGTATGTATTTATCTATTTATGTAATGTATATCAGCTGTGATACCCATAGTACAAGCTCTTCTTAGTTTGGGATCAGATGGCCGTGTGTATGAAAATGTCCCCACATATTTATTTATTATTTGTTTTCCAGAATTTCGATAGTATCGATACAATGGATAATCGCCTATCAATAGGCACTAAGATACCCTATACTTTCAACTTTAACATCAAGTTTTGTGCAGGTAAACAAGCTCAACTTAATAAAAACATGCTGTAATCTGAATTGGAAACCTATTTTTTTATAATCTTTAAAGTCGGTAAACAAATTTGATAATTTTTTTGCTTAAAAACAGGAAGGACGTTTTAGTCTAGTAATGTTCTTTGCCCAGTACCCATCAAAATTAACATCAACAGCTCATATACGTCCCCACCGAAGGGCTCGAGCCTACCCTGAATTAGAGCGATTAGGCATTAGTCGACCACGCTGGCCCAGTGCGGTTTGGTTGACTTCACACACAACCTTTGAATTTCTTCGCAGGAGTGTGCAGGTTTCATCACGATGTTTTCCTTCACCGTAAGAGCGTCGAGTACGTATGAATTCGAAATTCGAAAACACATTGGTACGTGGTGGGGATCGAACCCGCGTCTCCCGGACAGGAGGCAGCGGCCCTAGCCAATAGACCACCGACGCTCTTAAAAAGCTCAAAGCTAACACAATATAACTAGTGGCTCTGTGAGCTATAGACCTCGCGATCTGCGCGCGTCTGTATCCCCGACCCCTTGTTTTTTTTTAATTTTTAATCTTTATTTCATTGGTTGAGAAATGTGACCTGCTGCCTCAGCGGTAGACCTTGTAAGCTGGCAACCCCCATAACGCACATTTTTTAAATTTCCAAAAACTGACTCGACAAAAAAATTTAATTAATTTATCGAACCTGCGAGATGAGAATCTGTTCAGAAACGCGACTGAAACAAACAAACATATGGACAGACAGCTGAATATACAAAAGCAAATTTGGCCAAGCTGAAACAGAGACGCTTCGCTCGCTCGGTCAATAATTAATTACTGCATGGATTTGTTACCCATGAGCTCGTCCAGCAGTTTGAGGCAGCTTTCCACGTCAGCCTTCTCCAGGCTGAGGCAGGTCTTGATCTTGGCGTCCAGCTCTATTAGCTTCATCTCAGTCTTGAGAAACTGGACACGGGATTTCTTCTCTTCTGCAATAAAAAAGGTGTTATCAACTTATATTCCGGTTATTATAGTTAGAGCTCTGACAGCTTCAAAATTCTTCATTTGACGCAAACAACTTTTCTTTATAATATCCAGTTTATAAACCACAATTGCTATAAACTGCAAAAAGTAACTTTTCCTCTTATTTCATCATTATACAGTAATTTTACTTAATTAATAAATAATTTTAATTAATTTAGCCGTGTGGCAGAGTAGAATACATTAGTCACCAACCCCTACTCTTCCCATGTCGTAACATGTAATTTTGTCATGTATGTAGGTCAATGTATGTATAGACATTAAAAAAAAACATGCAAAATGTCGCCACATTCGAACCAGGAACCGACGAACTGACCGTTGTAGAAAAACTACACTAAAATGTACTCACCAGTTTCCCTCTCCTTGTCTAACGAAGCTTTCTCTTCGTCGGTGAGGTTCAGATCCATTACAAGCTGCGTGATGATAGACTGCGCGGTTATCTGACCTCTTTCTGTAACAGACAGTACTAAGTTAAAGCAACTACGAGTACTATTATTACAAGCTTTTATTTAGCTTGCACTGTATGTGGGTGGGTATGTTCGGACGAAATCTTGCAACTCAATTTTGAAGCACTTGCTGCCATTGGATTTTGCTGAAATTTGGTACACAAATGTAACCGCGATGACAATGCAATATTATGGTACCATGGAGCTGGTCTGATGATGGAGACGGAAGATAAGATAAGATAAGGTTTTATTTGCCAAAAACACGGTATAAAAGGTGGTAAAATAAAAATAACGTACATACATGTTTTGCCATAAAGATAAATAGCATGCAAATACAAGTGAAATATTAATCAATTTCAAACAGTAAACTAAACTACAAATTGTCAAATTATTTCATTTATGTCATATAAGGTGGCCATAGGGACATAAAAATAACGTACATACATGTTTTGCCATAAAGATAAATAGCATGCAAATACAAGTGAAATATTAATCAATTTCAAACAGTAAACTAAACTACAAATTGTCAAATTATTTCATTTATGTCATATAAGGTGGCCATAGGGACTCCTTTAATACACAACACAACCTAGTCGTGTTTGGGCACGTTGGATTTGTCTTAACAATGATACTCCACTCCACGGCTTTAAAAGCTTGTTTAATAATAAAAAGGATTTTTAATTAAGCTTATTTTTTAATATAATATATCTTCCAGGCCGATTTTGGCTACGGCGACTGCTTTTGTAGGTGTGGGCTATTTAGATGTTTGCCCTTTCGTGTGCCCTCAGATGGCTGCAGTAGCCAATCTTATTAGAAAACGTGTGCATGCATAGAAGACACGTCAGGACACCACCAATGTAATTTTACGAGATGGCCACCGGAATCCTAGCCAGAGCGTCACGCTTCTCATCCAAGTCAAAAATTTGTCTGAGTCAAGTTGAGCATCCCAAGAGTAACATCATAATTTTAATATAATGTAGTCAAATGTTTATCAAATGCTCAATCTCAATCTCAATGTTTTGGTCATCTAAATTCATCATCAGGTCCATATCATTTGGTTTGTAAAATTGTTTATTTATTAATTACTATTTACATAATGCTAAGCAACTCTGTTTTACCAACTAACATCATTTAATAATTTACATGTGGATGGTGTAGTTGGCTGTGTATAAAGTCACATCTTTTATAAGTCTATACTATTAATTTATTATATTGTATACAGCTGTTTACTTTCCCAAATAAATAAAATAAAATAAAAATAAAATAAAAGTCGTGCCTTCTTTTTCTTTCTTTTTTTTGTGCCTTGTTTGTTTATTTAATAATTAGGATTTATCAAATAAAAAAAAGTAGTCCGATACCCTATTATTTCGATACTAGTTATTACTGAAGTCAATTGGTCTCATGCTACGCCCTATGCTCAGTTGGCAAACTGTAAAAGAAAAAAAGAAAAAAAAGCAGTCCGATCCCCTATTCACAAAGCCTCATATTCCTTGACTTTCCAGATGAACCTCTCGAGTGCTTGTCCCACTGAAGTTTGGCGGCGAATGAAGCAACTTGATGCCGTGATTGAAACGGCTTGATGCTGTGATTGGAGTAGCTTGATGCCCACTTACCGAGCTGGGTCTTGAGTGTGATCGCGTTGGCGGCGGCTTGTTTGTCCCACTGAAGTTTGGCGGCGAATGAAGCAACTTGATGCCGTGATTGAAACGGCTTGATGCTGTGATTGGAGTAGCTTGATGCCCACTTACCGAGCTGGGTCTTGAGTGTGATCGCGTTGGCGGCGGCTTGTTTGTCCCACTGGAGTTTGGCGGCGTCATCCTTGAAGGAAGCTGGCCGCGATTGGAACAGCTTGATGCCGCAGTATTGTCCGGAAGGCAGGTACGCGATCAGAATGTTCTCCTTTTCGGCGTCAGCTTTGGAGAAGAATATTTTTTGTTGAAGCTAAAGTTATTTATTTAAGAGTAATGTTTATTTAGTATTTATGTAATTTGGGTCAGTAGTTTTAAATCTAGGAAATCATTTTTAAGGTTGGTATTACGGGTTATTTAAAAACTCAAACGTTCGATAGTTACCTACGGAAGCGCTGATGAGGCTTTAGTTGATTTCGTTAAGTTGGGTTGTAGTCAATTTTCTTTATGTATGTTATTAATAAGTTAAAATAACGGTAGGTTTAAGGGCAAAAAATGAAATAAGGACAAATTGTTGTAATTTTTTTCTCAAACATGGAAATCTCAGAGGAACAAAAGACGATCGCATTAGCGCGACGCGAAGCGCGTTGGAAATCTTTGATGGAAATATTGACATTATTTTCGAAAAAAGAACACGCGAACAGACAAAGAAAATCTAATCCATTCATCCATTCATTTTTTTGAATTTGGAACATTACAACGCTCCATCAATGTTGTATGAAGCGGCGTGCTGGAGTTATTAAATACTCTTAGATTGGATCTCTTTTATCAATCTTGGCATACCAAAATTCGTAGATACCAAAGTAAGTCTCTTTACAAACAGTCAGTTTTTTTAGTACAAATTGCGTATACGTGGCTGTATAGCCATAAATGCGTTTGTCTTTCGGCACTGGTGATAAACTAGTGGCTCTGTGAGCTGTAGACCTCACGAGTCTGTATAATCTTTTCATATTTATTTTTATTTTTTCTCCACATACATCCCCGGACCCTTGATATTTAATTTTTTTTTATATCTATTACATATTTTATTTTATTTTATTGGTTGAGAAATGTGACCTGTAGGTAGGTAAGGTAAGTGTAGGCAACCCCTATAACTCCATAATTTTTTAAAATGTCCAAAAACTGACTCGACAAAGAAAATAGATTAATTTATCGAACCTGCTCACAAAATAGCGTGAAACAAACAAACAGATGGACAGACAGATAGATATACAAAAGCAAATTTGGCCAAGCTGAAACAGAGACACTTTGCTCGCTCGGTCAAATAGAAAATTGCCGGCAAAGCTGAAAAGTCGTCTTGATTTGTCATTTACATACTTATTATATATATATATATATATATATATATTTAATAATTAAAATGAGTTCCGACGGTTAAGAGAGTGAAATGGAGATTGATTGTACTCCACCAGATTTAAGATCAGAAGCCAAAATTGGCAATGGAACACCTGCTTCCAGCGAAGTCAAAAGAAAAATATATGAAAGTATATGAAAATTATTTAGAGAGCGTCGGTGGTCTAGTGGCTAGGGTCGCTGCCTCCCGTCTGTGTTTTCGAATTCATATATACGTTTATTCGACGCTCTTACGGTGATGGAAAACATCGTGATGAAACCTGCACACTCCTGCGAAGAAATTCAAAGGTTGTGTGTGAAGTCGACCAACCCGCACTGGGCCAGCGTGGCCTAATCGCCCTTCAGGGTAGGCTCGAGCCCCTCGGTGGGGACGTATGTGAGCTGTTGATATGATATGAAAATTTTATGAGTTGGAAAAACGAGAAATAGTATGTATTATTTCCCTGCATTCTTTTGAGAAAAGCACTATTTATGCCTCGGCGGAAATGGCAATAGGGGATCGGACTGTTCCTGAATTTACGATATTTTATGATTTATTTTTAAAATACAGATTAGTAGCAGACGATTCGCGATGATTTTTGTTGATTCAACTGAATCGGTTGCAAAACCAATTTACAGTGATTTTTTAAAGTTTCAATATGTCTGTCTCTTTCAGAAACGATTTTTTGTATGGAGATTATTTATGGCGTTACTAACAAATGACGTCACAAGTGACTCTCTGTCTAATCTTGAATTTCAAACCTTTATAACTCAGTCAATTTTAAAGATAGAGTAAAAATTATTTTAGTGTTCGATAGCAGAAACTAAGAAGTTTGGATTTATAAAAAAAAAAGTAGTCCGATCCCCTATTCCCTGTCTCGTATTAGTGAAGTCCTCGCCTACGGCTCGGCCTTCAAACTCATACTCGACCTGAAATTGCCTATTTCGCGACCGTTGCAATAATGTACTATTTATTATAATATTATTGTCTCCATTCCGCGTGAATTTTAAGCATTTGGTAAGATAATTATCTTGTTTACATACAAAACTTAAATGGCCTACACTACAATATTTTTTACATATTTGTATTTTATTATTTTAACTTCTTGTTAATATATTGGAAAGTCTTCGAACACTTTTATCACATCTGTTAGTAAATTTAGGTGTCATCCCTTAGATATCAGCTCTTATAACAACAGAGCAGTGCTCGGTCGCCTAGATGCTAAAATAAAACAACTAGATATATCCGTATAAAACAACTAGATATATCCGTATATATAACTAGATATGGATTCAAAATATATGTACACGTACGCACACAATACACATGCATACACAAGCACACACGCACATACACACTCACCGCCACACATACACATCATACACACTGAAACTACTAAACTTGTAAACTACTTAATTGCTTGTTTTTTATTTTTATTTTTCTTTCTTTATTTGCTAAGCTTCATCAAAAGTGCCCTCTATCTCGGTTCGCAAGGTATGCGGCCTGGCGATCCGTCACACAGGTAATCCCTAGTACGGACACCAGGCTCTCATATTCTGGTGCTGAATTCACTATTATTGTATTATTAGTTTTAAAGAAAGATTATGAGAGCGAATAAATATAACTTATCATTATTATATATTTCACATTGAATCAACATAACACAAGTTAATACAACAAGCATGGTGTTTTTATTTTAAAATCTACAAATAATTAAACAGAGGCTATAAAAATATATAAAGCTTAAGTTAGTGAAATTGAAAAGCTTATGATGATAAAATTTTGAAAGAATCTTTATTTGTCAGATTTCAATCTTTTCACAACTTGCATATATTTTGCATTCACTTCGGGATACAGTTGCAAGATTTTCAAACGCGCTGCGTCTTCTATTTGTTCGTCATTCGAACTGCGTTTTTTGTTCCCAATAAAATCATTGTCTTTGATATAGTCAGAATATTTCTTATTATATCCAATGTCGCCAAATTTTACACACATAACCGGTGCTTTCTTCAACTTACTTCTATTTTCGTTCAGAAAAAGACTCAAAAAGTCATCGCCTCTTGGTATTCTGTGCCCAGTTTGTGTATTATTAGACGTCTCATTTACATCCACAGCTTTATTTATATCTACATTCAAATTGTTAGGAAAATTGTTGATATTTTCGTAACTTTTCATGTCTAAATTCTTGTAAACTTTGTTTAAAGACGTCACAGAGGCACAAGATGGTTCCGACGTTAAATTCTTGACAATAGACTGCACAGAATCTCTCGAATTCTGGCTCAAACTGTTATAGGGGAAAGCAAATTCTTCAGTCTCATTGAGCAAGTTCAGTGAACCGAATATTACGTTTCCTAATGTGCTGTGTTTTTTAATTTTCTTATAGTCAGCGTTGTTTTGTTGATAACCTGAAGTTTCTGGAGTATAACATTGATTTTCGCTGGTCGATTCAATTTGTTCTGCGTCAACTAAAAGCGTAGGATCTACATTTTTGACGTTTCCCATTCCCTGATCATAGTTTAGTTCTAAAACGTTATAATTTTGTATTGCATTGTTATCTCTATCACAATTTTGTGCGAAATTCATATTATTGGAATCTTTGTTTTCTGCGTGGTCTAATAGTTGCAAGTCTTGTATCTTTTTATAGATTAAAGTTTGATCGCTTTGTTCATCGACTTGATCGTCATTTTGGGAGCATTTTTCACGAGTATTTATGTCAGTGTTTGTTTCACGTAATTCGGGGTCTTTTTTCTTAGGAATGTAAGTTTGGTTATGAATTTTTGTCTTTTTCTTTTTGCCGAAAACAGGTACGATCCGGCTAGTTGAAGGCACCGAGTGGTCTTTATCTTGTTGTGGGATCAGTTGTCCATTTTTGGCATCTGCAAAAAAGGAGAAACATGTTAATTAAAACGGACGGAATTTCACCGAACATAGCCAAGGACCATCCTCATCTAAACAACGTTGAAATAACTCCACCTGTTCGGCTACATGTTTTACAGCTACACACACACACAGACATGCAGTTAGAGAAATGCTTCTAAATTATAACACGATGCCTGCTATGCACCTACTACAGTAATCGCATCGTAAGAATGCCGTCCTGACAGCAGGCAGGAAATATGAAAACCAAATGGGTGCAAAAGAGACAGAAAAAAATTGTACGTGTATGACAGCTGTCAGGACGGCATTCTTACGATGCGATAGGTATACGTAGGTGGAGCCTGCTAAGACTGCGGAGCGGGTAAACCCGCCTCGTAGATGCAATAATTTCCTAATGTAACTGCGCGGCCCCTACGTCGTAGGTGCGCTGTTACCAAATTCTTCGAACGTATGCGGCCATCTACCGAGGCGGGTGGGGTGCGCATGGCTATTATTGCGTTTTTTTTTTCAGTAGCCAAAGTGTACCCCTCTTTTTTCGTTGGAGGTTGAATATAAAGTTTACAACATTCTCATAAAACCATGCAGACTTTAGCAGTTAAAGAATAATTCATATGTGGGGCCATCTCAAACAGCACCCAGTTTTTCCTAGGCGGGATTCGAAACCTCGATCTTAAGCTTTCGTGGGCAAGCATACTACCAACGTGAAAAACAACTTCAACTTCTTGGGAAAACAACTCTACCTTTATCTTTACATCTATCTTTTAATGTTGGATTTTGCAACTTAGGGACTACACATTGAACAGGGAACGGGCAGCAGCGCTCTCTGATACAGTAACCTTTTAATCTGCGATCTCCAACCCGCCTGCCAAGCGTGGAGATTATGGCAAAACCAAACACTTAAGTGGAGGAGGTTCACAGTCCAGCAGTGGACTGCAACGGGCCGTTGATTTGATTTGATGTATGTACCTATTTATTAGGTATATGTAGATATTTAGTTGTATTTATGTTTTAATTTAAATTCTTAATTTTTTTATTTTAGGCTAATTTATTTAGTGCACATCCTTGTGCCCGCTGTTTTACACCTTTTCCACCACCTTGTAGGTTGGCTGGAAGAGATCTCTAATAGAGATAAGCTCGCCTTTATAACTAATTTTAATAATTATCCTGTAAATTTAAGTGTGCAATAAAGAATACAGAATATAATAGTATTTTTTCGTAGCTAGTTATGAAAAACAGTTGTGAAAATGGACCAAAGGAAGATTTTAAGTAAGAATTAAAGCCATTGTGCAATATTTCGTCACAGGGGACTTCAGTCGGACGTTGGCATCACTGTCACTTGTAATGCCATAAAAGCTGGATTAGAATAACCATGGTCTGTGCGAACTTCAATCGAATCTCGTATTTGTATGACCACAGCTAAAAACACGTTTGAATTTTCACGTTTGATATACATTGCGTGGTCAATTCGACTGCCCTATTCGTTTTATCTATTTGTCTACGCAATGTACATCAAATTTTACTTGTGTATGAAGTTGGAACTTTTTAGTTGTATTGTAGGTATGTTAGATTAGAGTGCATTGTTTCGCCATTAAACTGTTTAGCAGTTTGGCGAAAAATGTTTAATGTAAGGTGAAATAATAAATAATAAAAAAAAGACGTGTAATCCATAAGAGATTTGAGCGAATTTCTATAATTTATACATCGATTTTCTATAATTTATTTACCATAAATTATTATATTCGTTTCAACACCCAAAATAATTCATTCATCAAACCGTGCAATCTTAATTAAGGTTTTCATCAATCAAATAATATTTTTTTCCGATCGAAGTATTTTATGTGCACAAAAATGTTATTCTTACAGGAAAAGTTTGTATACCTTTGTGTAAGTTTCAAAAATACTTTAAACTAGCGGTCCGCTCACAACTACGCCCGCGTTATGTAAGATTTTTCCCGTGGGAATACAACTTTTCCCGCTAAAAGTATCCTATGTGTTATTAACTATCTCTATTCCAAATGTCATCCAAATCCATGCAAACATCTAAACATCCAAAACAAACATGCAAACATCTAAACATACAAATATATTTTCACATTTATAATATTAGTGTGATAGAGAAAGAAAATACCAATATCAATAAAAAAACACGTTACACATTAGTAATAAATAATAAATAAAATATAACTTACCCTTTGAAGCAGCTGGAATTTTATCGGAGTACTTTTTTTCCAAAGCTGCATTTAAAGCGAAATTATCGTCATACTGACTGAAGATTTCTTGACTAATTACACCCTCCATGTTGGATTTTCGTAAATAACTAAAAACTACGCCAGTTTATAGCAGAAACAAACGAAATCGCCAATAATGCGCGTTTACGATTGTCAAATATATTCACGCGTAAAAAGTTTTTGAATTTGGAACCGAAAATTTGGCGCCGCATATTTTTTTTTATTAACGCAAAGATTTAACGCGCTAATCAGCCAGTTTGTATTTGTAGCAAATAAATAAACCGGTATTATTAGAAACTTTTTTGTTTTTAAATTCCTTGTTAGTAGACACAAAATATAAAATTATTCAGATTAATTTACCAATTAGTTAAGTTTTATTACACATTATGCCCGACTAAATCACTTCCATATTGGACTCTCTCACTAATTTAAGAGTAATTGCCACTTTTCTCTATTTTCTAAGGACTAAATATATTCGTTAAACAACGAATATATTTCGACATATTAGTTTTTTTTATTTTCTCGTCCGTTTCATGATCAATTATGACTTAGATTTACCAACACTCGTAATTCTCTATAAAATAAAATAATTTGAATTTTACCCGGTTTGAATGGTTCTTTGAGATCTTCTAACTCCATCTGAAATTAAAAAAGCACAATAAGACAATATTGACCCACTTTTTGTAATATATGCCTTTGTGGCCGAGCAGTAGACGCTTGGCACTCATAACAGAGGTTTTGGGTTTGAACCTGGTAGATACACTATTAAACAGAAGTTCGTTAGATTCAAACATTTCAGGCTGGATTACCTTACTGTTCGAATAGTGAAATGATTCCATACTTCGAAAGCCGCGTTGGTCTTGTCTATGAAGTTCGAGACGGAAGTAGCCATTAAAGTCCCTTTCAATAGAATCCGGCAATAATGTAAACAAGCCAATTTAAGCACGATTACTCCGTAAATACTTACATTTGAGTATCAATCCTGCATATTCACTTTTCAAGGAGCCATACATCCTTCTTACAATCATTTCGCCCCCTATCAACTTCTTTATGATAGTTATTTTAACAAAAAATACTCAGACGACAAAACTTTCAATAATTTGTAAAACTGCCATATTAATTTTTTACTCATCAAAGTCTTGTTTGTCTTTGGAAAGTTAGTGACAAAAAATTATCTTGTTTACATTATTGCCGGACTCTATAGAAAGGGACCTTACATAAGCCAATATGTAACTAACAGAGTACTCTGGTGCTCAATAACTTAAAAACTAGAATCAACGACCCTACCTACAACAACTCGTACTATGTGAATATACTTTACTGGACTAAGGAACAAAAACACAATAAATTACAGAATAGAAAAATATACAAACAGGATACCTTATTGTTTCATAACAATTTCTTCCAGACAACACTTTTTTTTTAATAATTACTAATTTTTCTAATTATGGTATATATTATGATACTACTACACCCTCCTAAACAATGTTTCACACATTAATTAAAAACTTGTTTTTGTTTTAAGTCTATTATGTTAATATACGACACCTACTAAGATGTAATAATCTCTTACTATGTTACCTTAAGATGGAAGAGCGAGGCATTCCCACTACAAGTGTCCTTGACTACTTACTGGGAAGCCTCGCAACATGCTAAGTGTAAGATTTTCAAAAATAAAAGTATTTTTAATTTAATTTAATGAATTATCATATAACCCATGCAGATAAAGAATAGATATGAAAATGGCGTCCACTCGCATGCTATCTCGCTCACAATCTATCGCTGTCTATACTCACACAGTGAAGTACGCGATGTAAAAAAATATGATAATATTCAGAGGTTGGATTTAGAAACAATTGGAATCGATCAGAAGAAACCGAGCATGTGGGGAGGTTCAGAGGGCTTAACTGAATCCCGCTACATCGATTTAACCTTCAGGAGACTTGGAAAATAAATTAATGAAAATATCAATTTCCTATCATGCCCTTGCTCCTTTTTTATTTTATTATTTTTTGTCATTATTATTAGTATCATTAATTAATAATAATAATAAACCCGTCCCGTCCCGTTTTAAATCATAATAATAAAAAAGAATAATTAATAACAAAAAAAAGTCAGCGGGAAAAACAAAAATTGATTTTTGAGAACTTGTTTTGCCAACCGTACCATAAGTACCCGCCGCCATTTTCATATCTATTCTTTATCTGCATGGGTTATACCTGAGGAACGTTATTGAACTGTTTGGTGGTCTTCTCTTTGCTGTCTTCTTTCTTCTCCTTGGGCGGTTCTTTCTCTTTCTCTGCTTTGTCGGTGGCGGTGGGGGGGGAGGCGCCGCGTCGCTTCTTGGGCGCGGGCGACGGTAGCGTTGCATTCTCTTCCGTCTGTTCGTCTATGTATCTGGAAGTTTAAGATAATGGTTGAATGGTACGTAAGTTGCAATGAATGAAAACATTAACAAAGTATTAGTAAAACAGAAAACAACAGAACCAAACAAAAACAAACCCAAAACAACCCAGCACATGAAACTGAATAATGTTCTACGACTTTTAAAATTGTTTATTTGTTTTGCGAAATTCATTAAAACAGTTTTTATAGTTGGGTTACTGTAGGATGGGCTCTGACAGATTAAAATTAATATAATTTCGTTTATTTATTTATTTATTAAGTAAAATTACATACTGTTTGATGATAAAATAAGAGGTGAAGTTACTTTATTTTTAATTATTAGTTATTATGGTTTTTAAACTGAATATTATAAAAAAAAGTTGTTAACATCGTATGAAGAATTTTGAAGCTGTCAGTGCTCATCCTATAATAACCCAACTATAGTTGTCTACGAATTTCGAAATAAATGTGAAAGTTACTACACTATAAAAAAGAAAGTCGGTTAAACTTGCTATCTATCTATCTATATATCTAAAAGAGAATAAGTTTGTAAGTCACAAATCGCAAATGAGATTTCGTACTCCTGAAACTCACTTCGGCAGAGACTAATAGAATAATCTATGGACGTGTGCACAACAGTTTTAGCTAAAATACCTGTTGTTTTAGCAATAATCCAAAAGTAAAGAAAATGTTACTTAAGGCTTTGGTGGTTCTAGGGTTCACAAGGCCGGTCGGTCGTTGACCTATATTTGGGTTACTATAGGACAAGCTTAGGTAGTTCCTAAATCCCAATGCTGCCAAGCTCACCTCTTGGGCCGTATCTTCCGTCCGCTCCTGCTGACCAGTTCCTCCTTCTCATCAGGCTTCTCCTCGTCTTCTTCCTTCTTGCCCCGCCCGCGAGGCGTTTTCGGGGTCTTCGGGGTCTTAGCTGGCTCGGGGGCTTTGGACTTGCGGGGCTGTTTTTGTGGCGGTTGCTGAGGGCAAATACAGATTTTTATTGAAACAAAAATTTCTTGGGCACACCATTGTATGCCTGATCTGTTCCCCTGTGCTATGGTAAGTCAATCTTTATAGATAGTTGTTGCCTATGTCGCCTACCCATAATTATAGCAATTAGGCTTTAGTAAAGACGCTGGCCCAGTGCGGGTTGGCCACACACAACCTTTTCAGATTTCATCACGATGTTTTCCTTCATCATAAGAGCACCATATAAATTATGAATTCTAAAACAAGCGATTCGAACTTACGCCATCCAGACGGGAGGCGGAGTCTATATTAAAGGTAATTTAAAAGTTAATATTTTTACCTTTCCTTCGTCTATTACCAGGGCCCCAGCTTCATCAGAATCCTCAACAGCTGTGTCGTTCTGTGTTGCGTTCTGAGTGCCCGCTGTCGTCTACATAAATAACAAGTGGATATATATTTGTAGATTTAATACAATTATAATCCTGTCAATAAATAATAATTCAAGTCATCAAAATAATTCAAGTAAAAGTAGTAGAGTTTAAATAAAGTTTATGTTAGTCCTCTCGGGCAGTTGATGCTTTGTCTGCAAGTACCAACCTTGGCTTTGACTATTTACTCTATGGACCTGGGGAAAAACACCATCAATACTTGATGATTGCACTTTCCTCTGGTCCAATAAGTGTGTGACTTATTGTGTGGGTTGTAAGGTCAACGGCTGACTCACATACCCTGGTGTCAGTTATTGAGCTGCCCATGGCTACTGGCAAGTTAGAATAATTACTGTTTCCATAATAAAAAAATAAATAAATATGTGGGGACATCTTCACACATGGCCATCTGATCCCAAACTAAGCAGATCTTGTACTATGAGTACCAGACAGCTGATATACATTACACAAATAGATAAATACATACGAATATAGATAAACAACAACCAGACACAAGGCAAACACAAGTGCTCATCACTGTCTTATACCCATAATACAAGCTCTGCTTAGTTTGGGATCAGATGGCGTGTGTTGATGTCCACACATACTTATTTATTTATGTATAAGGGTGACGTCTGCGAGGAGCGCACGGGTGACCTGCCCTATAGGTAAGAACTATTTCACCCTGCACCACAACTGCATCACAACACTTAAGGGAATGTTTGAAGGAAAACTTTACACTCACGTCGATAGCGGTTTCGTCAGCAGCTGTAGTGTCGATCGCGGAGTCATCCATGGTGTCGTTGCCCGTGTCATTCGCAGTATCATTAGCCCCCTCCGCCGGCACCGCCTGTAAAAATATTACTATACTATGAAAAAGGAAACAATGGTGTTATAAAACTATGTTATGTATATTACAAGTCTAGTAAGTAAACATGTGTGAGAGTATTACTATTTAGTTCAACAATGTGTGATGGTATTGACATTTTCTTTCTTTTATAATACAGACTGTGAATGTGTGTAATTTACTATAAATAAGCCAAAAAAAATAAATAAATAAAAAAATTACATTTTTGTAGTCACTCTACATTTTTTTTAACCTTCAGAATAGAATAGCATTGAATCTTTATTCGTAGTAAATGTGGTTGTTACATCATAAGTCAGTTTCACACACTTGAGTACTTGGTATACAAAATGTCATAATGTTTTACTAATTAAAAAGTTTCAAGTTTTGTTCTTACTATCTCTTTTTTCTTTATATGGGCAGTCAGATCTATTGTAATTGTTACAAAGTTTAGTACCTAAACTAACCACAAAGGTCAAAGTAATTTCTAGATAGTGTAAAAAAATAACCTCTTGAAACTTGTGGTTCCAGTTGAGTGGTCATGACATGATAGCGGAACGAAGTTCATCAGTTTTTGACTTCAAACTTACACAGCAAATGACAAATCTGTGGAGGCCTTCCAAGAGGCACATAAGAGATGTTAGTTGATATTGTATTGTATCTATTGTAATAACATTGAATGCTGCTGGTAGTTAACTGCATTATCTCAGAATTGTTTGACCAATTTGGCTAATTCTATTTTTTATGTTTGTAATAGTTTAAGTAATATATAATTTTAAACCTTCGCGGTCATTATTATAACATTTATGAGACATTAATGACACAAAAATATTACCAGAGTAAGCCCATAAAATGTCTCATAAATGTTAGTTTATGTAATGTTTAAATAGATTCTACCACTTGATGCGTATTAGACCTTCTTCATTATGTCTCACTTGTAACAAAGTAGAGGATTTATTACATATGATATTGGAGTGTGAGCGGAACGCAGACCTTAGAGCCAGGTATATGGGCACAGCAAGTGCCTATGGTGGTCAGCTCTACTGCTGGTTAGCTGAACCGGTATCGGGGATAGCTATAGCTTTAAATATTGTTTTCTTTGTTTTTCTCTATAAAATGTGTGTGTTATCTTACGAGGTTGGCATAGTCACTCAGGGTAATTCAAGCGTCATTAAAAATTAGAAAAAAAAAAAAATGTTATGTTCTTAAAAAAAGAAAATTTTGTAAAAATGCCTGGAAAATTTAGGAAAACTATAAGTACATTTTTGTACATTCTCAAGACAAGACTGAGCTACCAGTCAGCTAGTCATTCTATTCTAATAAAATCATACCTCTGCCGAAGCCCCAATGACTTGTTCCAATGGCACGTTGTTAGCAAAATCATGTTCAATCTGTTTGACACCGTCGTTGAAGTCACGTCTCTTCACAGTTTTAGTCAAGAACTTGTCTTTATTCTCAGCATAGTCAAATATCATATTAGACGGGAGATTAGCACTGAAATTAAAATTCTTATAAAAAACATAGAAAAATATTTACCAATAGTATTGAGAATTTATTGTTACTATTTATTATTATTATTATTAGCCTGAAGTGTCCCACTGTAGGGCAAAGGCCTCCCTCGCTTCCTTCCACTTATCCCGATCCTGGGCCAAACTTTCCGACTCGCCACAGTAGGCAGCGAGTTCGTCTCGCCACCTCTTGCGGGGCCGACCACGACATCTTGCTGCGTTCTGGGGCACCCAACTGTTGGTCTTTTTAGCCGACAGTTCGTTAGGCATTCGGGTGACGTGGCCAGCCCAGTCCCATTTTAAGTGTTACTAATAAAGTAAAAATTGAATTGTTGGCATGAATCCATTTAAACATAATAATGATAAATTTATTTATTTAATCATGTTTTATTTTTGATAAACTATTTATTTCACAGAGTGGGTCTTTCTTTACACACAGTAATTATTAATGAATTTAGAAGAACCTATTGACTGTAACAAAGAAAGTATACTTACGTTTCTCCAGTGCCATAAAAATACACAAAGTACTTCTTGCCATTCTGTTTTTGAACCTAAAATACAATAAAAATACTAAACTTATACATCATATTTGATTGTTTCAGAGCATTTAAATTTAATGTTCTCACATTGTATAATATCCTGAAGAGATAAAGTATTATCTAAATATGTAGGCTAGGAGGGCAAATATGCATGAATTCTGTTTTTCTAACTAATCAGTAATCATTTCAATTCATGTAGATCAGAGTATTATAGAGATGCAACATTTGAACAGGAAATGTAAGTAATTCGACTGCAAATTGAGCCATTATCAACTGAATTGGAAGCCTTGACAAAGCCCAAGCGTCAGGCAAGATGTCTTCCCGCCAAACATTACTATTTACTAAGAAGGCCACAGTACTCAAGCTACTTATTCAGACATAAATTTTCAAATAGGTATATTTATAAAAAAATCAACTTACCCTGGCCGGCCATGCTGGATATCCTTTAACTTTAGCGAATATGAAGTCGCCGGACTTGTATTCTTTCACTTTTTTACCCATATCTTAATAGGTACGCCGCTTCTGCCCTGTGCTAAAGTCAGATTTCTTTCACCAACTACAAGTCGTCACACCTAAAATTGTAAACACACCTCGATAACAACCTTGTGCAGTAATTAACAGCGGTATCAACAGTGAATTATAGCGATTGTTTTAAAAATACAAGAAAGGACGCTTCGATAAGAAATAACCTTAAAAATCCTGACCGCGGCAGCCGAATGACGGAAAAGAAATAAACATGGCGGCCGGCCAGTGTTGTACTGTTTGTTTTGAACTTTTAGAGTAGAAACTAAAGAGTCAGCTCTTATTAAGGTATTAAAATAAAAAATCTGAGCAAGCATAATACTATTATTACTAAAACAAAATTAAAACTGAGTGCAATAAACTTAAATGAACGCCTAAAATCTTTTAGTGTTAACCACAAATTAATGAACTAATTGATTCATATTCGGAAGTTACCGGTTTAACGAATCACTTCAGAAAAAACGGTAATTTGTCTATGGTATTATAAATAAAAATTATCGAATATGGCAACACAGTTACTATGAGTGGTCGTGTCAGACGGTTGTTTCAGGCGAGGGTTTTCGCGAAAAATTAATTGATTTCTCATAATTAAATTACAGTGTTGCGTTGTGTCGACTATGCAAGTGTGATGTGAGCCATGACAATAATTTCTGTGCGTGAATTTGCACGGAAGACCTGAAAATAGGGGGTGTTATAGTCAAACAAAAATGGCTTCGGGTGATAGTGACCAAATAGAAGTTATGGATAGTTCTGTGTCTCGAAAGACAGAAAACATAGCAGGAACGTCGATTTCTGAGGACGATGGTACTATATTTTTAAATCTAATAATAAAACGTCGCATTCCTGTGTTGATAATCTTACAATGCATTTTTCGCTGTGATTCATTTTAGCCTAATTTCTTCGTCCTTATTTCGTGGTATTGTATTGGTTACAGATCGCGATAGAAGCTCCCTTGCTGAGAAAAATGTCCCGTACGACGTAAGTAGCACAATTTTTCGATATTTATACTTAGATATTAGCACATTTAGCATGGTAGGTGAGTACAGTTAGACAGTAAGATGTTATCTTGAACATAAATGGCCAAATTTAATGTTACCTTGACAACCAGTGTGATCAGAAAGTTAATCTACTATAGCAAAGGCCAAATAATTGGCCATCACCTTTTTCATATAAACACAATTATATATGGTTAAATCATTTGCCTATGGACTTCCGACTACAACTTTAAAAGCTTGCTATCTTAGCAATAAGGCTGCCCATCTATACACTCCACTTCTAGTCTATATTCTAGTGTTTTACTTGTGTGCAGTAAAATATTCTATTCTACAATTCTGTTAATGTAATACTAAAAATAAAACAATTTCTTAAGCACATTTTACAACAGTAAGTTGTCTTTGTGCTGTTAGTAAAAAATACATAATGATATCATTATGATTAGCAGTTTATTGTTTTAGCATTTGTTTATGTTGTCACACTCACACTCATGAAATAGTAAGCTGTACCAAAGCATGGAATTTAGGTAGACACCATACATAGTGGACAGGACTAGAATGTTTCGAAGAAAGTCTCTTCACCAAATTGCTACCTCACTGCTTTCTTTTTTGACATTGAACAAAGACCTTTAGTCAATTAGTATTTTTAACTTACACTTTACAATGGAGGCAGTTGTATTCTTCATATTACTTTTTTCAAGATTAAGATGCTGGTAGTTTAGTAGCAATCAATTAAAATATAAGTTATTCACATATTATTTCACTAGCATTAAATTGCAGGCTAGCATGCTAGCATGAGCGCTATGTAATTTATTCCTTATTATTAACAATTTGTTTCGGTCTCCTAACAATTATCTTGAAAATATAGAGCATCTGAAATAAAATGTATTTATTTGCATAGATTTTTGATTAAAAGCATCCTCCCACAGCACAATATACATTGTAGAATTATTAACAGTCGTCAGTCAGTTGTTGTTGTTGATGAGTAGTTAAGTTGGGGCAATAACAGTTACTCATAATTACATTTCATGCCAGCAGCTATGTATATCTGTAATTAAAGTATTTATTATAGTCTGTGATTAAAAATTAACTAGTACAGTATAGTTGATGCATGCACTGCATTTGGTTATGCTAAAATCTATGATGTTACCATTTTGTTTAGAAATACTCAATATAGAAATTTTAAAATATAATTATTGATTGCACATAGAATAGAAAGATTTTTAGAAAATGGAGGAATTTCTTCTAGGCAACCATTTGGGGAAAAGAGGCCAATTTTTATCTAAAACTTTAAAACTCTTAATTTATGTTTAAGTAATTTAAATTCTTCTGTAAAGTGGTAGAAACTTTTGTAAATTAACTTGAAATATCTGTTACTTAACAAAACAAACAGTGGACTATTAATACTTTTTTGTACATAAGGAAAATGGTATAATTAAGGAAACTATGAAACTCCATAAGAGTTAGCTGCTAATATTAGCATTTAACTTATTTGATTTAAATATTTCCTGATATGAAAGTATTCAAGTTCAAAGAGAATTAAAAATATCAAATTACAGGAAAATTTAAAGTTAGCATTTCATCATCATCATCATCATCATCATCAAAAGCTCATATAGACATAGACATATCATATATGTGTGTCACCGTAAGATTGTGAACGCCGTTAGTTTATAATCTTACTCGCGATATTATAAACTTACGGAAAATTATGAACTGAAACCAACCATTTACAATTTAACGTATTATTTCTCGTTAGTTTATAATCTTATGATGTCAAACCGTGAAATTGTAAACAAAGGTGCAGAGTTCATAATCTGTCGGGTTTTATCACCCATAAAATTGTGAACAGTGTTCCTGATTGGTCGGTTTTGGCAGTAGCTACCTACAGAATGACAGACAAGAATAGGGCTCCGCGCTGGACACGTCAAACCTTTAACCAATCAGCGTGCAAGGTGCGTTCCGTCGCATGCCAATTTTTAATCAGTTCACAATTTGACGGTTTGACATCGTAAGATTATAAACTAACGAGAAATAATAATACGTTAAATTGTAAATGGTTGGTTTCAGTTCACAATTTTCCGTAAGTTTATAATATCGCGAGTAAGATTATAAACTAACGGCGTTCACAATCTTACGGTGACATATGCATACCAAGAACATATAAAAAAAAAACATCTACAGTTTAGATAGAGAATAATAGCTTAAGTTCGTAATACTAATAAATTTTCTTTTAATAATAAACATAAACTAACATCCACAACATTTTCTACTTTGCCTTGACATTGGTATCTAAATAATGAATTATTTATGTACTCACGCCTACCTGGTTGGTGACAAAAATAGATACCCATGTACAATATTATATGGAAAAAAAATATTACAATGATTATTGATTACAGTCTAAAGTTGAAACTACATGAGTTATGTCAAGGTTATGTCACTTCACAATAAAGAAGTCTTGATTATTTTGGCAAAGAGAAATGAAACAGAGAAAGATAGACATAAAGTAACATTTCTTCTTTTATTTTGATTAATAGTGTAACGAGGCATTCATCCTCTTTCCTGTTTTATGACTGGCAACCTTTCTTGCTGGCAGTTTTATCTTTCATTTTAAATTCATTTTCAAATTTAGATTTCTTACATTTCGATTTTGTCTTTTTTCTGCTAAATTCTACACTTCATGTCCTGATCTCCAACAGTAAACACCTAAAGCTTATCAGAATTTTTCCATGTTAGTTATATACATAATAAATAATATATAAATACCTTTTGTTCGGACTGTGCCCTGGATATTGCCACATACCAATCTCCTACAACACTCTTCGTGTGGCGCAGCAGCTCGTGGCGACTGCTGGGCGACAGTAGTCTGTAAACGGCTCATTACAGTAGGCAGCCACCATCCGCTTCCTTTTCTCGCTAGAACTCTTTCACGGTCGAATAGGCAGATCTAGCATAATAGCGTTTTTTTTAACTACGAATACCGACCCTATTCATCAACAGCTCATATACGTCCCCACCGAGGGGCTCGAGCCTACCCTGATTTAGAGCAATTAGGCCTTAGTCGACCACGCTGGCCCAGTGCGGGTTGGTCGACTTCACACACCACCTTTGAATTTCTTCGCAGTAGTGTGCAGGTTTCATCACGATGTTTTCCTTCACCGTAAGAGCGTCGAATAAACGTACATAAGAATTCGAAATTCGAAAACACGTTGGTACGTGGTGGGGATCGAACCCGCGTCTCCCGGACGAGAGGCTTCGGCCTTAACCACTAGACCACCGACCCTATAGCTAGGGAAAAAATGCCATTATGCTAAAACGACAATTCTCAATTAAATCGTTACACTTGACGTGCACTCGATTGTACCTATAAAAACAAACAAAAAAATAACGAAACATCTAACATGTTATTCTTATCCTTCTGCGTGCAACTAATGTTTATTTTTAATGATTTCATGGTTTTTAAATATGTTTTCCTCTAACAAGCTGAAAATTCTCGGTATTGTTAATTTTATCTTGAAAACTTATTTTTTGCCTATCTCTGTACAAATAAACAGAATTGCGTGATTAGCACTGACTGCTTACTGTAATGTAATGTGTTGTTTTGATTCTTAGGGTCGGGCCACACTTATCGACGGCGATCGACGGTTTGCCCATACAAAACGCGCACTTATAGTTGGGTTATTATAGGATGGGTTCTGACAGCTTCAAATTTTTTCATATAACGTTAACAACTTTTTTTCTAATATTCAGTTTAAAAACCATAAAAGCTAAAATATTAAAAAAAAACGTAACTTCACCTCTTATTTTATCATTAAACAGTATGTAATTTTACTTAACAAATAACTAAATAAACGAAATAATATTAATAAGTATTTAAAATTTTAATCTGTCGGAGCTCATCCTATAGTAACCCAAGGTATAGTATGGAAATCCTTTCGCCGCGTCGATGCGAAAGGATGGCCATACTAATTGCGCGTTTTGTATGGGCAAACCGTCGTCGATCGCCGTCGATAAGTGTGGCCCGACCCTAAGGTAATTTTTGAAGACGGAAAAGCCTTTGTGCATATAAATCATAATGTGGCACCCTTCCAAGTCCATCAACAGCTCATGTATGTCCCCACCAAGGGGCTCGAGCCTACCCTAAATTAGGGCGATTAGGCCTTAGTCGACCACGCTGGCCCAGTGCGGGTTGGTCGATTTCACACACAATCTTTGAATTTCTTCGCAGAAGTGTGTAGGTTTCATCACGATGTTTTCCTTCACCGTAAGAGCGTCGAATAAACGTACATATGAATTCAAAATTCGAAAACACATTGGTACGTGGTGGGGATCGAACCCGCATCATGTCCTCCAAGTCTTCCACGTCCGCGCCCGCTATATTACAAATTTCGTGGATAATAGCGAGAAAATTAAAGAGAGCATCGTCGTTGGTGTATTGGCTAGGGCCTCTGTCCGGGAGACGCGAGTTCGATCACCAACACGCAGTGTGTTTTCGAATTCATATATTCCTTTGATTTAATTTACCACGTTTCTTAGAAAGATTTGATCCTTATAATTGACTATCAATTGACGCCATAAAATATAGTGTTATTTTTTCGAATTTTAGCCGGTTCGATTCCCGGGTGTGGCAAGCGTATTATCAAAAATGTGTGAATGCAGTTTTGTTTCTTTTCAAAAATAAATGAATGTTTCCTTTGAGTGAAATTTGCTAATTCCATTGTTTAGAGTACTTTCCCTCCATTAAAAAATTCCATCCTGTATATGCGTTTGTAACGTAGCAACTTCGTAGATAATAGGGGATCGGACTAATTTTTTTTTATTTTATAAATCCTAACTTCTTAGTTTCTGCTATCGAACACTAAAATAATTTTTGCTGTATCTTTAAAATTGACCGAGTTTATAAAGGTTTGAAATTCATGATTAGACAGAGAGGCACATACCCACTTGTGACGTCATTTGTTAGTAACGCCATATAATCTCCATACAAAAAATCGTTTTTGAAAGAGACAGACATATTGAAACTTTAAAAAATCACTGTAAATTCGTTTTTCAACCGATTCTGTTTTTTTCTTCGCGAATTTTTCTGCTACTAATCTATATTTTAAAAATAATTCATAAAATATGGTAAATTTAGGAACAGTCCAATCCCCTATTCTAGGGGTTCCCCAAAAGTTCGGTGACGCTTGATACGCCGATTTTGCGACACAAGCATTAGGTACATGTCAAAAAAAAAAGTTCGCGCGCAGTGCATTTGACGGCGGGCAGCCGCGCTGTGCAGATCGGAGTTCCCATTCGTTTATTCGGTTATGGCCTGATCGCCCTAATTCAGGGAAGATTCGAGCCCCTCGGTGAGGACGTAAATGAGCTGTTGATGACAAAAAATGTGGGCCCACAGCTTTGAGATCATGGGGTGTAATCTCGCCGATAGCAAACATTTGTGTAAGAAATGTTTGCCTTGTGTCAGGATGTCACTTTATCTGTTTATGCATATATGAAATCCATAATACACTGCATCCATCCATGCATCCGTATCCAATGTTTGGGATCAGATGGCCGCGTGCAAGATGTTTATCTTTCGAAATATTAAAATTGTGGTTTCATTTCAAATCAAAATCAATCATTGACGAACTGTGAAATTCTATTGAATTTAATATTTGTAAAGGCTAGAGCATAAACTAGGATATCCTGTATTTTAGGACTTCAAGCCTCCATTTACAATAAGGGCCCGGACTACTTTTTTTTTATTTTATAAATCCACCTTCTTAGTTTCTGCTATCGAACACTAAAATAATTTTTGCTCTATCTTTAAAATTGACCGAGTTATAAAGGTTTGAAATTCAAGATTAGACAGAGAGGCACATACCCACTTGTGACGTCATTTGTTAGTAACGCCATATAATCTCCATACAAAAAATCGTTTTTGAAAGAAACAGAGATATTGAAACTTTAAAAAATCACTGTAAATTCGTTTTTCAACCGATTCTGTTTTTTTCTTCACGAATCTATATTTTAAAAATAGTTCATAAAATATGGTAAATTTAGGAACAGCCCGATCCCCTAATATGGTTGATATTATTATCACACTCAAGTTCAGATCATCCGTAATTAAAAAAAAACTGTAAAAACACAGTGACTAATAACGAACGTTTCTTATCAGCAAAAACATGTGGGCTTATCAGTCACTGTTTTGTGTTATATAACGTATGTATGTATTATATTTATTTATGTATCATACATAATGTAATAAAGTAGCTTTGTAGGTATTTGTTTGCCTAGAGTATTTGACTATCTTTCTAAACCTTCGTTGGTGTATGCAGATTTCCTTACGCACTAGGTATTTTTTCTCTCATCTTATTCGAGACGTGTGACGTGTGTGTATATTTTCCCAAACAATACACATCTGCAACAGTAACTGAGACGACGCTGTCCTCTGAATAAATCATAATTAGTAATATTCTTTGAACTACGCTTACCACGGGGAGCAATATTTTTTTTTTCTCCCATGGAAAAATCCGACAATCATGCACGAGCAACGGAGCACGGTCAACTTTAGCCGGGGATTATTTTTTCTTCTTGCTCTTGTTGACATTACAAACCCTGCTGTCAGTATTATCAAAGAGTATTATTATGCCGTCAATAGTTACTGGCACGACTATTCCTGTAGTGTAGATAATAGCCGTGTGGTGACGGCAGAGTAGAATGCTTTTGTCACCAACCCCTACTCTTCCCGTGGGTGTCGTAAGAGGCGACTTAGGGACTACACATTGAACAGGGAACGGGCAGTAGCGCTCTCTGATACAGTAACCTTTCAATCTGCGATCTCCAACCCGCCTGCCAAGCGTGGAGATTATGGCAAAACCCTCCACTTAAGTAGAGGAGGCTCAAAGTCCAGCAGTGGACTGTAACGGGCCATTCATGAGATAATAGCAACGGCATATTACGCGCCGCGGTCCTAACCAAACTGTGAATAAACTCATTTTTTTTTAACACCACTGTGTTGTGTGTATTGTGTTGTGTGTGGGACACTTCCCCCACCAGGATTTGAACGCAGAACCTTCGTTAAAGCCACGCGTTCTACTCAGCTACACAGGCTGTTAATTTAATCAACAGCTCATTTAAGTCCCCACCGAGGGGCTCGAGTTTACCCTGAATTATGGCAATCGAGCCTCAGTCAGACGACTACGCTGCTAGTCCAGTGCGGGTTGGTCGACTTCACACACTACCTTTGAATTTCTTCGCAGGATTGGTACTAGTTCTATCACGATGTTTGTCTTCACCGTGTAACGAGGCATTCGTCCTCTTTCCTGTTTTATGACTGGCAACCTTTCTTGCTGGCAGTTTTATCTTTCATTTTAAATTCATTTTCAAATTTAGATTTCTTACGTTTCGATTTTGTCTTTTTTCTGCCAAATTCTTCACTTCATGTCCTGATCTCCGTCAGTAAACTTATCCTTGTTATTATTTTTCATGTTAGTAATATAATACATATTATATAAGTACATAAATACCTTTTTTCGGACAGCACCCTGGTTTTTTTGCCACACCTTATATTATTATCCTTTACAACATTCTTCGTGTAACAGTAGCTCCGTGGCGGCTGCTGGGCCACACTGGCGCCCGAACAGGCAACGTCTCTTGCTGGCAGTTTAATCTTTCTTTTGAAAATGAATTTAAAATGAAAGATAAAACTGCCAGCAAGAAAGGTTGCCAGTCATAAAACAGGAAAGAGGACAAATGCCTCGTTACAACCGTAAAGGGCGTCATAGACGGTTAAGATACGATCTTATAGCACGAGGCAGCCAGCTCCCTCGTCGCCATTCACTTTGTGTGCAAAGCGGGGGTCAAGCAGAATGGCCGGTCACTGATTGATTCGCCATTTTGTTTGACCCCCGCTTTGTATAAAATGTGAATGGCGACGAGAGAGCTGGCAGCCTCGTGCTATAATATCGTATCTTAACCGTCTGTGACACCTTTAAGGTAGCCGAGTAATCGCACATATGAATTACAAATTCAAAAACACGTCGGTACGTGGTGAGGATCGTAACCGCGACTCCCGGACGAGAGGCAGCGGCTCTAACCACTAGACCACCGACGTTCTCGACCACCAACCTTATTGCTAGGGAAAAAAATGCCATTATGCTAAAACGACAATTCTCAATTAAATCGTTACACTTGACGTGCACTCGATTGTACCTATAAAAACAAAATAAATGTAACGAAACGTTTAACATGTTATTCTTATCCTTCTGCGTGCACCTAATGTAATCCGAGTAATCGCACATATGAATTCCAAATTCAAAAACACGTCGGTACGTGGTGGGGATCGTAACCGCGACTCCCGGAAAGGCAGCGCCTTAGCTACACCACTGAAGTTCAGTATTTAAATGATTTGAATAATTTAACGAATTATATGTCGATTTTCCTCGCCCTTATCTGTTGGAGCCACATCCGTAAGTCCCGCGTTCCCGTATGATGTCATTCCCATTTCGACCACTATCGTTAAAACACATTTGATTCTGTTTTAACTTCGTCGGTAATGTGTTCGATATATTGTTAGTGGTTAATTACAAGTTGTTATTGAAACAAAAAAGAAACAGGTTAGTTCAAATTTTAGTTTTTATTTTGCCTATTCTTTTAGAATTAAAATTAGAATGTGAGATCTCAGGTTTTAAATTTAATGGCATTTAACTTTTTCTAACTATCAGGCCAGTGCGTGGTTTTTTTGTTTTTTCATCGGAATGACATGATTTTTCGCGGTAAATAGTAGAATAGTGTTAATACAGGACGTATTATGTGTGCCAAAGATTAAGTCATAAACAGCCAAACATTTACATGTGATATTAGTGGGATTATTACCAGAGGTCTTAGGTGAAACTATAACTCTGATATCACCCCTACGATAAGAGGAAGCTGGAAGATATTTCTTTAGAAATAAGCAGGCCTGTAGTGTCGCTTTGCTTTTGTGTTATTTTCGTTTTTTTTTTTTATAGTGTAAAATAAATAAATTAATAAGAAATCTAGCTTATCCTTGCTAATATTATAAACGCGAAAGTATTTAAGTATGGATGGATGTTTGTTACTCTTTCACGAAAAACTACTGAACGGATTGGGATGAAATTTGGAATAGAGATAGTTCGTAACCTGGATTAATACATAGGATACTTTTTACATATGAAAATCCAAAAGGGGGTCCGACAGGGATGCATTTTGTCGCCACTACTGTTCAATATTTATTCGGAATATATATTTAAAGAAGCACTTGATAACATAGACATTGGGATTAAAATTAATGGTAAATATATAAATAATCTAAGATACGCAGACGATACGGCGCTGCTCGCCAACTCAAAGGAGGACTTGCAATATCTTCTTGACAAATTAAATTCAAGTGTTGAAAATTATGGATTAAAAATGAACGTTTCTAAAACAAAATTCATGCAAGTTGGTAATCACAGTACAGATACGACAACCTTGAGCATACAAGGTCGTCCAATAGAAACGGTTAATCAGTACAGGTATCTGGGATGTATGCTGAATTCTGTCTGGGATCCAGAGAAGGAAATTAGGATTAGGATTGAAATAGCTCGCCGATCATTCGTAAAGATGCAAAAGTTGTTCACAAATAAGGATATAAACTTGAAACTGCGATGGCGAATGGTGCAATGTTACGTTCTGTCAGTACTTTATTACGGAGCGGAGGGTTGGACTTATAAGAAGAAAACAGTTGACAAGTTGAATGCCTTTGAGATGTGGTTATATAGGCGAATGCTGAAGATATCTTGGCGAGACAGAATTACAAATGTAGAGGTACTTAGAAGAATGAAGAAGAATCTGGAAGTGTTAACAACATTAAAGAGACGTAAGATTGCATATTACGGACATATATACAGAAATCATAAATACAATATTCTGCGGGAGATAATAGAGGGGAAGATAGAGGGCAAGAGGGGGAAGGGAAGAAGAAAGATATCGTGGTACGACAACCTGAAGAGCTGGACGGGCACTGGAGAAGCAGTGGAACTAAAAAGATTGACGGAACAGAGAGAGGAGTTCAGAGAGATGGTCGCCGACATCCGTTAGGATATGGCACTACAAGAAGAAGATACTTTTTACGGGAAATAGTCTTATTCCTACGGGAAAATCTTACACAACGCGAGTTTGTGTTGCAAGTAAATCGATTATTGTTGTAACGAGGCATTAGTCGTCTTTCCTGTTTTACTGGCAACCTTTCTTACTGGCAGTTTTATCTTTCATTTTAAATTCATTTTCAAATTTAGATTTCTTACGTTTCGATTTTGTCTTTTTTCTGCCAAATTCTTCACTTCATGTCCTGATCTCCAACAGTGAACTTACCCATGTTACTATTTCCTACGTTAGTTATTTAATATATAGTAAATAATATATAAATACATAAATAAATACCTTCGGACTGAGCCCTGGTCATTCGCCACGCTTTATTTTATCATCCTCTACAACACTCTTCGTGTGGTGCCCAGCAGGTCCGTGCCACACTGTTATATAAATAAAAGTTACTACAATATTTTTGAGAATCAAATTTCCTAAGGGGTACGAGCCTTCTGCTCCCCCGCAAGTCCGCGCCCACTATATTACCACTCTGGTAGAAATAGTGATTAGGTCCGTCAAAAAAAAAACAAGAAAAAAAAACGAACAGAGTGAAAAAGAGAACAAAGTGTTCTTCTGTTTAGTGTCCACACCGGACAGCAGGTCTGCTACAAGGACGCAGAAGTAAATAAAGCATAATATATCAAGTATTTTTTTATATATTTTTAATTTTTTGCATAATATCATATCGACTGTTTCATACGCTTTTTAAGGGTCGGGCCACACTTATCGACGGCGATCGACGGTTTGCCTTTACAAAACGCGCGCAAAGTATGGAAATCCTTTCGCATCGGACGCGGCGAATAATGCGTAAGGATTTCCATACTTCGAGTGCGTTTTGTGTAGGCAAACCGTCGATCGCCGTCGATAAGTGTGTCCTGACCCTAAGTATGATAGTGACTTTATTTTGAACAACTAACATTAGATCCTGTAGAGAGTGTGGACCTCAGACTCACTAATCTAAAATAAATATTATCTTGTAATGACAAAGTTTTTCAACAGCTGTTTTAATAATTGACTGATTTAATGTATTTGATTAATTTAATTTAATTTCTGAAATTTATTGAATTTGTTGAATTGATTAAATTTGAAATTGTATGGGACAACATTGTATGTTTTTAGTGCCTGAAATAAAATATATTTCTTTTTTTTTATATTTAATGTTAGAAATGGTCATATTGACTACGCGAAAGCTAGGCACAGAACTTTAAGGAAATAATTTCTGAGGAAAATGCTATCCAGATAGTCCATACTATTATAATAGAACAGTAACTGTTGTCGCGATCGTTCGATATTTGAATATAATTTTGAAAATGCCAATAAAAGCAGCCAACATCATCAACAAGCCATCAAATGGAAAATGACTGAAGCCTATTATAATCGGACACCCATCCATACTACTAGACTTGTAACTGAACATCTCATCTCTAAAATAATAATCAAAATTGGCCGTTGATCATCTAGTAGCAGATCCTTAATACGTTGTGAGAGTAACCCAAACTCTTTTAGAAATTTACAATGTGATCGTCTTTATATTATGTTTTCTAACTGCGGAATTACACATAGAGTCGCCTACTCAACTTCTATGTTATTCCTATATACTGATTTGTCCCTATCTCTCGCCCGAACACAGGAGTATCAGTTGCCAGCCGGCAAGCAGCCTACTCCTGATTACCCATGCTCGTGGACTGAAAGAATAAAGTCACCAGGAAATCCCAGAGACTTTATTAAGCAATACTAACTTCGTATTCTGAAAAGAACTTCGAAGTTTATTACTTCTGCAATAAGAGCCCAGATTCCTGAAATGGATCACAAGGATTATTACATGATATATGTAATTTAAAAGGTATAAAAGATGGCTCCAGGACTGCCTCAGCGAGTCCATAGAGCCGGCGACGGGTGTGTCGTCTGTAGTTCTGAATAGAACTTCTAGTTCTTAGAGGAACTTTCGTTGAGTGGCATTTCCTCAACAGAATGATCAATAACCAAGTTTCTCTAATGATACTTCCTGGAGACGACCATCCTAGCTCTACGCACCGGGATACCCCTTTTCCTTAAGCTATGTCAACCGTATTGAAAAATACAGTTACATAATCTCTCTGTGTCTTCCATACTACCATCACACAAGGGGTCCAGCAAGATCTAGCAAGATCCAGCCCTGACGAAGGAACTAGTTTTAGTTCCTTCAGCTAGTTGATTGCTAAGACCCCAGATCCCGAGCAAGACAGCAGTCTAGCAGCAAAGACCCGATACGCTCACACCTTTACAGCAAACTAACTGTTAAAGCATTTACGAGACGAGTGAGAATAAACGCTCCACCAACGCGCTCTCTGTGAGTCACTTCCCACTCTGTCCTTCAGAATGCTCCTGTCCTCCCCTCACCACAGAGGTGTAGGAAAAAGGTTAAAATAATAGACAACCCCGAAGGATTGTCTACAGCGGACTCTGGTCCGACCGGTGCGCCTTAAGCGATGGAAGGAGACCAAAGTCTCTTCGTTGAAAGCATAAGCTTCTCGTGGTAAGCCGAAGCTAGTGGACTACGTCCAATCGATACTAGCCGTAGCGTTCCCGATACGGCTGAGCCGCTGTGGTAACCTTTTGGGAGGCTAATCCCGTCTTCCACCGAAGTGTCCAACGTATTGCGTTCAAGGGTGTGTTTATAGGATAGTCCACACGTGAACCAGCGCCTATGATGGTAAACCATCTTCCAACGAGCAAGCTCGAAGGGATGACCTCACAGCTGCTACTGACTGTGGGTCTCATATCTGGATTGCTCCTGCATACTGGATCTCCGTCTATCTGAACGGTACTGCCAGGGCAGATCTGCTCCAACTTCATATCTCCATATATACATATCTCTGCCGCGTGTCTCCGTGCCTGAGACCGCATATGAATCTAAAGACTCATTTCAGCTATCGCTCTGAATATAGCATTACAGCCTTCATTATCGCTCGTCCAGTCCACTGCTGGACTATGAGCCTCCTCTCCTTGCAACCATATGTGTCGATATTACATCGCACAGTTGATTCAGTAATAAATCATACATGATGATATTAGCCAGAGCAGTCCACGTCCAGTTTCTCGTTCTCAATTAATAGACTCGTTCCAGTATGCCTCTTCACAGACTTATGTCTTGAAGGAAGCCACTATGTCCTCCGCTATCTCCATTATCGGGGTTAAGACTTGAAAGACCATCATCGACACTAATCAGTCTGAGGTCCACCGCGCACGGCTGTGGACAAGTCCCCATCCGCGGCTATGTATTCAAGTCGCTGTATGCGTCTTCGGTCAATCAGCGGTTCAGAGCTAGACATACAGTGGTAGCGGCATTCATAGCAGCCCGATGGTTACTCCACATCTTCATAGGTCAGATACGGAAATCTCTCCACAGACTTGCGTCTTGAAGGTAGCCACTAAGATATTGTTAACTCCACTATCGGGGGTAAACTTAGTGTACTTATCACGCCTAGGATGCGACCCATACATCAGCGGTTCAGAGCTAGACATGCAGTGCCAACAATATCATAGCAGCGATAGTTATACCTCGTCTTCATGCGTCAGATAAGGGCTCTCTATGAGATGGTCAAATATAGTGCATTATATGATCAGTTTGATCCAGCGGCCGTGTCCGCTTTCATTAGGTCATCTAGGTGCGTCAAGCCTATGATTCCCTTGATTTTCATTTTTGACCATCTCGGATGGGATATGTCATCCATAGAGGCATAATTAACCGTTCCCATATCAAACAGGCAGCACGCCAGTCTTCAGGGACCGAAATCCCGTCGAAAGGCAGTGAGAGGCTGTGCAGCGCCTGCGACTTTAGGTTCGGCAATTATTTCACTTGGTTTTCCAAGTATAGACTTATATTAGTCTATTTTTGCACTTTTATAATAATGTCAATTTTCTTGAACTTAACGTTCCGCCAGCCATCTATTCCTAGACGGCCGACTGCCTCCCACCATGTATATTGGCGATACGCATCGACGGTACGCGCTAGGTCAACAGGCCCTTTTCCTAAACTTGTTCGATATTTCTGAAACTCACAATGCGAACGTATCTCAGTCTATGCACCCCAAGTATGCATTTAGTTTTGCATTATCTCTTTTAGTTTCTGAGTTATTAATTTTAGAAATATCAAAAATGTCCAATACAAGAACGTATTAAAATTAAAAACATTCATTACAAGAACGTAATAAAATTAAAAACATTCATTACACGAACGTATTAAAATTATAAAAATTCATTACAAGAACGTATTAAAAAAACAAAAATTCTCTTAATTCGTCTCGAATCTTTTATTATAACTTTCTCTATGTCTTACAACAGACACACGTTGTTCTACATAGTTTTAATTTACATTAGGGTCGGGGAGTTACAGACTGTTGCCGGTTTGATTCCCACCGCGTACCACATGTATTTTCGCATTTCTATTTCATATGTACGTTAATTCGACGTGAAGAAAAAAACCGAAAAAAACGAAGTACGAATAAATTCAAAGATTGTGTGTGAGTGAAGTCGACCAACTCGCACTGGGCCAGCGTGGTCGACAAGGCCCGATCACCCTAATTCAGGGTAGATTCGAGTCCCTCAATGGGGACGTATATGGACTGACAACCGGATACTATAATATAACACTACAGCCTCCGTGGTCGAGTGGTTGAGATTTCGCCGCTCATTACGGAGGTTCCGGGTTCGATTCCCGGTTTGGTTAGGACTTTGCAGGCTGAATCACCTGATTGACCGAAAAGAAAGATGATTCCGTGCTTCGAAAGGCACGGCAAGCCGTTGGTACCGGCTAATATCTAGTCGTTACACGAGCCATGTCAGTGGCCTTTGGCGGCTCTATAAAACTGACACTAGGTTTTGTGAGGTCGGTTGTCGACCTTAAAACCCACACGATGAAGAACAAGATAATATAACACAGAAGTCTTTTAAATTAGGCATATTTATCTTCACATTTAGCTGCACTAGACCTCTGTTGCTAAAAACCGCGACTTGAAGTTGGCAACCCAAGGACGACCTTGCCAACCGGACGTCCGTATTACGAACATGTGCGGAAAGACAGGTCTGATATAGCGTGGTATTTATCGAGGACAGAAATGGCTAACTTCACTTCAGTAACATTATGTCACGCAACTTCACTTTATACAACGTGTTACAAATAATACCAAAAAAAAATAATATTTTTATCAAAGGCATTTAATTAAAATTTTGCCATCTCTAGTAATCAGCTGTGTCAAAAAAATATTAAATTATTAAATATTCGGACCAGATATGTAATTTTAGGTCAATGTGCCTATTTTTACCGCTATGGTTAAAAATGTTTACGTACTACTGTACCATAACATTCACATTAGAACAATTAATTTCAAAATGAAAAAACTACAAATAAATAAAAAAAGCTTCAATTGTTAAATAATTGTTATGAAATAATAAATTAATGAAATAATGTGCTAAATATTTCAAAATAATATTTATGTTTGTAAATACGTAAACAATATAATTAAGGCAAAAAACAAATATTTTCTAACATAAATTGATACAAGTACATCTCTTTTGAAAATGTAGGCACAAATGGTGTACAAATACTTTTCCGTTCTGAGAATCGATAGTCTATATTTTAGGTGTCAAATGACACTAGAGATGGGAAAATTTTAATTAAATGCCTGTGATGAAGGATATTCTTTTTTTTGGTATTTTTTGTAACACGTTGTATAAAAAGAACGCATCCAAGTCCATTATCTTGAAAACTGCTCAACAGATTTTGATGAAACTTACAATATTATTTTTAATTGAACTGTTCTCTATGTTGAGAGATATTCATCACTTACTTCAAACACTTAAATATTAGCACACCTGTATGTATCAATCAAGGGTTCGAAAATATCTGATATTTATTATAAATATCAAAATATCGGATATTTATGATATATCGTCCCTCCCATCACAAACTGACTCAACTAGCAACCAGTAAAATGTTCAGGGCAACCCTTTTTCGGTTTTGGGTTTCAGATTCCACTCCATAACTTTTGATTAGCGCGTGCTATCAGGAAACTAAAAATACATTTATGTTAAGAAAAAAATCTAGTTTTTAATGTATTAACCGCTATTATTAAATAGTTTTATTTCTTATTGATTTTCATGTCTGAAGCAGATGTTACACTTCGTGATAACTTTGTTTTTCTTAGTAAGGATAAAATTTGTAGTTAAATCGATCTTTTTTAGTAAATTAAGAGCTTTTTTTATGATAACTAAAAGTGAAACAAAAATAAAAGTAATACTTATAACTTGTTCAGCATTTCCTGATTAATGTTTATCTGTTTCTTTTAATTTATCTTTATTTGTCAATAATTTAATTGAAACAAGTACCAATTTGAGTCCCTTTCGCTTTTCTTTCAAATATAAATATTGAAACTAGTTTAATTATAATTTGAAGGTAGTTCAATAATAACTCAGTATAGGTACCTAATCACTTTTATTGGTAATCCCTATAAAACACAACAAACTTCTTTCTCCCTACAAACAAAACCAATCATTTCTTAAAATAAACCATAACTTCTTATCCTATGATTCATTATTTTCAGATAGGGACAGCTTACCTTTTATTTATTAAAAACTACTAGGTACTATGTAACAGTCTCAACATTATCTTCAAATTTTTAAATCTAAAACGCAGTCTTAACATCATGGCACAACAAACTAGGACTTTTTTGTTATTAATTAAATAACTGATTAAATTTTACAATATACCAAAACAACATTAACTTCGAAACAGGTGTATCAACAAAAATAAAGACATATTTCTATTTCTTATTAATTAATCATCACAAATAATTATTTCAAGGCAGGAATAATATCACTCTTCTTCTTATTAATGGTTAATATCAGTCTTCATATTCTTTAATTTTAAACTTTACTACAGTGAAATATATTTCACAAAGTATTATTATTAGTATTTAACCAATCTATCACCTTTAAAGTTCGAAACAAAGCAAAATATATATTATATAAAAACATAAAGTTAGTTTAACAACTAAAAAACATAAAAGTTGTCATATTAAAATTATAAAATAAAATATAGTTGAAAAAGAACCCGAAGGTTACCAGTATATTAATTTTAATGGGGTAGTGACTTGCAAAATTCCTGATACTCGCCCAATTTAATCACTGGTGTATCACCTTCCGTGAGAGATAGCAAGTCATAAAATTTTTCAGTAGAAATTTTTGGTGGAGTCTGATGGAGGGCCAGAATTTCTTTGTAGAGGACAGCTTTAACATTCCTTTTTATCAAAAGTTTTCTGGACAATGTTTCTTCATGATGACTCATGTTAAATTTCATCAATCAAGCCGAATTTGACAATTACATAGGCTTGCTTTTCGTGATATCAATCAATCAATCAATCAGCCTTTTGCAGTCCACTGCTGGACTCTCCAAGGGCACGCCAAAGCGCATGATCACCCGCTTTCTTCATCCAGCCACCACCAGCGACCTTCCTCAGGTCATCAGTCCACCTGGCGGGGGAGCGTCCCACATTACGATTCCCGAGACGTGGTCTCCACTTGAGAACCCGTCTGCTCCAACGCTCATCGGTTCTGCGACAGACGTGGCCAGCTCACTGCCTCTTCAGCTTGCTACAATTCTGGACGATATCAACCACCTTGGTCCTCTGCCGGATGATTTCGTTTCGGATATTATCCCGTACCGAAATACCAAGCATAGATCTTGCTCGCTGAGTGACATGTCGACGGTGGGCCAGCTTCACCGTCATGTTATAGTGGCGACGAGAAGATATGACGCAGTTTCCCAAATGCTGCCCAGCCCAACTGTACTCTTCTTGCGATTTCACACTCGAAGTTGTCTCTACCCAACTGCAATGTCTGCCCGAGGTAGACTTGTTCTTGGACAACTTTGAGCACTTCGCCATTGATCGAGATCGGTTCTGGAATGATTAGTTCGTTGAACATGACCTTAGTCTTGTCCAAATTCATCCATAGACCGACTGACAATGAGGCAGCGTTAAGACGGTGCAGCATTTTTTGCAGATCCTGCAACGTTCCAGCCATTGTCAGTCATGTTGTCAGCAAAGTGGAGGTGACTGAGATGTTCGCCGTTAATGTTGATGCCCAATCCGTTCCAGTCTAGGGGTTTGAAGACATACTCTAGTGCGTTGGAGAACAGTTTCGGAGAGATGACATCGCCCTGTCTCAACTGACCAACTGGATGGGTTTTGTCTTATGATTCTGTACTTGGACGGACATCGACGCCATACTGTACAGGCTTCTCAGTGCCTCCACGTACCACCAATCGACTTGGCATCGCTGCAAGGATTCCAGAACAGCCCAGGTTTCGATGGAGTCCAGCAGTGGACTGCAATAGGCTGATTGATTGATCGATTGACATCTGTAATGTCGTCTTCCGCCGTTGAATAGCCGAGCCGATAGTAATTGTATCTACTTGCCTATTTATTCTATAAAACACGAACTTGCAACAAGTTTATATAGCTGTGCGTTGTTGGTATATAGATTTAATAAGTAGTCCACATAGGTGTTTAAGGTGCATACAAGTAGGTATAGGTACGAGTACCTACCTACTTAGCCAGTAGTGTGCCGCCCGGTACTACTTTATACGCAAGCACGCGAAATCTCGGAAATTTGATAAACTTCTTGCAGTCATAACTTTGGAAATACTGCACGTATTTAACTGAAATAAAAACTAGTGTGATGAGTATGATTCAAACTCTTTTATTAGCCATATTGTGATTCGATATTAGATCCTACAGGTGTTCTTCATTATATATACAGGGTCTTTCCCACAGGGTCCACCCTACATGAAAAAGCTAGATGGCTACCCTTCGTAAAATGATCTAAGGAATCTAGGTATTCACTATGCCAAAGGAAACCTTTTAATCATCAAACGCCGTAAAAGCAGATTTTTTCCTTCTACAGATGCCGCTATATTAAATTCTGGCTATTGTGGTCCTTATGACTTAGCAGATAACAACTGTTTTTGCAAAATAAATTACTATTAATAGTCTTAATTGCTTGAAACTGAAATAATATTACACCACTAAATGACTTATGTTACATACGTCTCTGGAAAAAGAAAATTAAAATATTTTTTATCATTACTAATAGTCGTATGATACTTACTTCATATAGTGAAAATAAAAAAATACGTTTCTGTAGATGCGACATTTCTAAATATGGTATATCTCAAGAACGGTAATACTGAGAGGTGTGACACTTCGTGACATAATAAAGCATAAAAAATGATATATGTAGGTGGTCTTAGTTCAGTTACGACCTTTATGTTAGTTAAGGCAGTTTGTGATGGGAGGGACGATATATATCCGATATATATCAAAAATTTGATATATATCCATTTTGTATGGCAGCCTTTGTTGTATTATTTATGTTTACTGTTTGCATGTGTTTTATAAACCTAATAAATTAGAAAAAAGACACTTTAATGTTTTTATTGATTTATTTATGATAAAAATCATCATTTAATAAACAGTTATATTCTATAAATACAAAATTTATTTAATACAATACACAATAATGAACTAAAATCGTTTCTGCACTTTGTCAATTGCAAAAAAAATAATAGAATGGTGTAGGTCTGCTGGAAGATATTTCTTTAGCAATAAGCAGGCCTGTTGTGTCGTTTTTTCAAATGTAATTGTATTTTTGTCATCTATTGTGTTCAGTAAATGGTAAAATAAAATAGAATAAACACAAAAAAAATAAAACTTTTTCGTGACGGAATTTTTCGTGTATTGCACTGACGTGATTGACGCCATTAATCAATCAATCAATCGCCGGTGAGATGCCCATTTAAGGATTAAAACTTACTATTAGGGAGTATGTTTGTGGGAAGTAGAAATACACAGTAGCAAACTGCAAAAAATTACTTTACAATAACAATCTTTTTAACAATTTTTGGATTGATATATATATCCATTGATATATATCCCCGAACCCTGCAAGGCTTGAATACCTGGTTGAATTTTCAAACCACCTGGTTGAATTTTCAAACCAGTTTGCGCGCGTGTCCATACATTTTAAAAAGAGCTTTTTCATTACAATTCGGCTCGCAAGAAGCGGTATTTTTTTCGGTTCTGATCATAGAGTATTTTCATTTTGATTCCTGCTGAAATATCAGACTGATTTGCTTCACTCATTGGTCCTCGATCTGGTTTCGCTGCATTTGTTCACAATTTATGCACGAGAAAGAAAGAAGCTTCGCGCTTTACTCGTCACGCGCTGCTTGGGATTAACCAGGTTTATCCCAGAAGCGATATCGCTCGTAAGTCAGTTTCGCTTTACGAGTGATTCGCCTGGGGATCTGGTTTGAAACCGAAATTCACCAAGTAAAAAAATACCGGTTTCCAGCCTTGGTATCAATCAATCAGCCTATTGCATTCCAGTGCTACACCTACACCTGTATGAAACCGATTTTTTAATCCGCATTTTTTCCCTCGGAGGGAATTTTTCGAGCGATCCAATCATCTTTAACAGATGCTGCGGCCAATGATGATAATGTGGAATCTATTATCTGTGCTATGTAAATACTAGATAAATAGGAATGTATAAAGGCTTATTGTCCGAGGCAGTTGACCTCGGTGTATGAAGGCTAAATGTTTGTGGGAACGCACTGTGAGTTTGTATGCAGTTTTTAAAGTTTAAATTTTAACAGAAAATGTGTTTTCTAGCTTATGCTAATAAGAAGAAAATATAGAAACAGCAGTCCGCCCGCGGCTACGCTTGCGTTGTGTAAGATTTTCCCGTGGGAATAAGACTCTTTCCCGTAAAAAGTATCCTATGTGTTAATCCAGGGTACAAACTATCTCTATTCCCAATTTCCGTTCAGTAGTTTTTGCGTAAAAGAGTAAAAAACATCCATCCATACTTACAAACTTTCGCGTTTATAATATTAGTAAGGATAGAGTAGAATAATATTATCCTTTGCGTAATATACTGCGCCCCGACGACGACTCCAACTATTCTTAGAAACCTTATCGAAAGATGAGGAATATAAATACAATAATAGTACATTACTGCCGCGGCCGCAAAATTAGCTATTGGTGGACGAAGGCACGTTTAAAGTCCGAGCCGCAGGCGAGGACTTTTATTGTGTACGAGTCTAGCAAGAGTTAATGCGGCCGAGGCTTGTATAGTGCTTTTCTCTGAAATATGCGAGGAAATTATAAAATACTAAAAATATTATGGTAGGTGCCTTTAGTTGTCTTCTTGTATCGTACTAAACTTACAAGTTCTAATCTTTATCACTTTAACCTTTACTTTAACTTCTTGAACCATTTTTTTGTTATAATATTTCCCTAATTCAATGATTAGTTAACTTCATCATGATAAATAAGTAAGAAAATAGTACGATAAAAATAAACGAGACGAAAATTACAAACCGCCATATTGCATGCTTTTCTTTTTTTTGTACTATGCCAGTGTCATACAGAGCATACAGCCAACTCCAATCCCTACGATTCGTGTACGATTCATATAAAATTTGAATTTAGAACATGAGAGTATGCTGTAAAAAGACTCAAATACATTGAAATTTCTAAACGAAAGTTATATTGCTGGCCGCTGTTTTGTATGGGGAAATATTTCGTCCAAAAATGAGTTACTTCGCGTACTGTTTTTTGGCAGCAATGATCACATTTTCGAGCGTGTCGGAGAAAATATTTTTTATTAAGCGATCTGCATCGTAAATACAAAAGAAAACACAAAACAAAAAACCAGTCAAGTGGCGGCCTTATTGCTACCTAGAAAATTCTTTTAGCAACAAGAAAAAGTCAAAGAAATTTTAAAGGTTGTGTGTGATGTCGACCAATCCGCACTGGGCCTTTGTTTTTCGATATTCCCATATTCCCAAATCGCCCCCGAACTGCAGTGTGGGGTGAGGTATCTGATATTGGCGGGGGGCGGTGAGTGGCCGTTTGGTACTACGTTAACTCCGTGCTTATATGGGATACTGAGATCGGTTGTCGACCTTACACGATGAAGAAGTGACCTGTAATATGAACAGAACCAAATTTGGTACTGAAGCGACAGACGTGCATTAAGTGGGCACTATTTATAACGCAAGTGGGCGGATTGGAGGCGTGATCGTACGACTTGGTTGGTTTCTGTACTTATTATTATTAATCAATATAATACGTCACGTAAAAAAATCAGGACATTTCTGAAGCTTGTGATACATGACAGAGAATCGGTCGATTTATAAACGGATAGATTTGTTTGCCGTGTGGTGACGGCAGAGTAGAATATTGTCATCAACCCCTACTCTTCCCGTGGGTGTCGTAAGAGGCGACTTAGGGACTACACATTGAACAGGGAACGGACAGCAGCGCTCTCTGATACAGTAACCTTTTAATCTGCGATCTCCAACCCGCCTGCCAAGCGTGGAGATTATGGCAAAACCCTCCACTTAAGTGGAGGAGGCTCATAGTCCAGCTGTGGACTGTAACGGGCCGTTGATTTGATTTTTTGAAGCAACACATGCAACATACTTAAATATCTGATCTACAAAACATTGTTCACTGCTCCACCGATTGTCGTAACAGAGAAATTATTGGACTAATAATGAAAGTAGATTCGTTATAAACCCTCCACTCACTTTTACAATCTGCTGATCGGCGAAAAATTATTTATAAAATACTCAGAATAAAATATTTTCGATATAAGTTGTAAACAGAGAGAGACAGCTGCATATCCGAGATCGTACTATAAGCAACCCTACTCGAGTACCTTTTATGGGCGCATTCCGAATCGCGCCGTCAGCGATCACAAAAGCAAAAAAACGTATGAGTTTTGCCTGCTGACAGTGATTCGGTACACGATTACGGGTGATTTCAGCGCCTCTCGGAACGCAGGGTATGTTTATATTGCAGTACCTTGTAATGCGAGTTCGTAAATATAGTTTTGTACGTTTCTTTCTTCTATATTTTTATTAAATTTTCGTAGCGCTTTTTCGCATATCTTTCTGCCTTTCTGCTGTTCATCAGATTGTTTAGTTAGTAGACAATTTAATGCGCACAAAAACCAGTAGGGCATTGTCAAACATCACAGTCTGTTCACCCCGCTGCTACGCGTAACCAATCATAGGTGTTCCACTGAATTGTTGAAGTCACGTTGGCGACGAAAGCGAAATAAGAATAAAAACAATCCGACTAGTTTTTGTTTCAATCAATCAATCAGCCTATTGCAGTCCACTGCTGGACGTAGGCCTCCCCAAGGGCACGCCTAAGCGCACGATCACCCGCTTTTCTCATCCAGCCGCCACCAGCGTCCTTCCTCAGGTCATCAGTCCACCTGGCAGGGGGGCGTCCCACACTACGTTTTCTGAAACGTGGTCTCCATTAGTTTTTGTTTAACCACAAACAAAACCAGAGCCCTTAATAATCCCTCCAGAGGTACAGTCGTAAACAATGTCCACTCGAAGCAAAAAATGCCGTTTTTCCACATTTATTTCTGACGTCACGGAAAATTTTTTGGGGAGTATTTAATGAAATACCCCCACCTAGTTCTTTTTTAAATATTTATACTTTATTAAATATTATGGAGAAATAGAGGTAACGTAGTAATGTACGTCTTCGCCCTTTCCTGGGTCAGTCTGTGGGAAGAATATAATGGGGTTATCCGTTGAAGGCAGAAGAAGATAATTATTAAACAAATAAATTTTATATTTTTTAGATAATGGGAACCAAATACTTATATCGGTCAAAAACTCCATCTCCTTCACGTTTGCCATAGTCGGTTAATAACTACCCCCATACGTAGTCAGTAGGTTAGGGCATTGAAATTTTGATGAGTCCACCCTGAAATAACCTCTTTAGCCATCACGTGTTTTACAGTGGCCGCTGTGGTTCCCTTTGATGGACACGGACTATTACTATTTGCGTTCTTTTTTGTGTTTTTCTAAAAATGTAGTGAAGATTATAAAAAATGTTTTAATGTTGTGTGATAGTGAGTTTGTTTTTGTGTCTTCGGGAGTAAAAGGACAGACTATTTTCTATGAAATTCAATGTTTATGTTGAGGTATGTTAGATAAATCAAATTGTGGGGACATAATTAGCGTCTCCCAGACGGGAGGCAGCGGCCCTAACCACTAGACCACCGACGCTCTTCGAAATTCGAAAACATATTGGTACGTGGTGGGGATCGAACCCCACCACGTTTTAGATTTACTTACTATATTTAACTGTTAACTACTCCGAATAAAATAAATGCAAAGATGGCTGGAACGAAGACTCACTGGTTTAGGTTTAGGGGTCATACATATATATAGCTTATTTCTCACTCATTGAGGCTAATTGTCACTGTCATGCTCTAATTTTGAAGTTCTTCCGTCCTTTTCACCTTTTAAAGTTGAAAAGGGAGAGGAGATGGCCATCCTAATATTAGAGCTGTCAAACATCGAATTTGAACCTTATGGCTGTGTCGATTGCACAATTTGACACATGCGACTTAAAAATATCTTAAACTGACAGCTATGCCCTTATTTTAGGTTATCATTCGTTTAAATTTAAATCATTCTTTCACCTCTCTTTCATTCGTAATAAAAACGAAACGGATAGCTGGATTTTAAAATTAGAATTAGAGCATGACTTCCCGAACCGGGGCCATTGTCGGGGTGTATGATGTCGTAATTTCAAATTTATCTCAAAACGGTACTCCGTTCGTAGTTTACGTTTACATGGTTTAGATTAGATTGCCTAAAATATTATCTTTTGTGACATAATCAATCATCCGTCGTGTTTAGACACATTAATTTACTATAGTTATAAAGTTATACAACTATAATCGTGATTGTATACATTTCCTTATTTATTAATACATCATCCTTAAGAAAAGGGGAACGAAATCTGATTGGTTATTCAAAACCATCTCCTCTCGTCATTGGTGGAAACCGGGCCTGACGCTCGGTTCTAATGGCCACCTTTATGGGTCTCCGTGGCTGAGTGGTCAAGATTTTGAGGTTTCGTGTTCGAATCCCGAGGAAGCAAAAATCTCTTTGTGAGACCCCAGTATGGTTAGGACATTGTAGGCTGAATCACCTGACTGTCCGAAAAGAAAGATGATTCTGTGTTTCGGAAGGCACGTTAAGCCGTTCTTCCCGGCAACTATCGAGTTGTTACACGAGCCATGTCAGTGGTCTTTGGCGGCTCTATAATACTGACACCAGGGATTGTGAGGTCGCGTGCCGATACGATGATGATGGTGAATATAATTTCTTGGAATTTTATTGCAAAAATAATTAATTACAATTCTTCCAGTTATTCTTACTTACACAATAGTTAAATGCAGTCATTTACTGACTTGCACCAATTACTGACCTCAAACAAGGTCAGTCCACTGTCGTTGAGCGACTGTGTCATTAAGTCGTTGTTACTGAACAAACAAATAAATAAATAAATGAACAGTAATTGTTTGTCTATAGATAAGGATTGGGATGAGAGCGTCGGTGGTCTAGTGGCTAGGGCCGCTGCCTCCCGTCTGGGAGACGCGGGTTCGATCCCCACCACGTGCAGAGGACACAGGATATAGTCAGGCCAGGCTGCTTGAAACGGTTTGAATTTTCTCAAGAGATTTTTTATATATTTATATGAAATTTTGTTTAAGTACATGTATAGTTTACCGAACTGCACAATTATGCGTAATTTCATGACAAAGCATAAATAATTACCAGAGAAAACTTAATCTGTTTCAAGCAGCCTGGCCTGACTATATCCTTTGTCCTATGTGTTTTCGAATTTCGAATACATATGTACGTTTATTCGACGTTCTTACGGTGAAACATCGTGATGAAACCTGCACACTCCTGCGAAGAAATTCAAACGTTGTGATGTCGACCAACCCGCACTGGGCCAGCGTGGTCGACTAAGGCTTAATCGCCCTAATTCAGGGTAGGCTTGAGCCCCTCGGTGGGGACGTATATATGAGCTGTTTTTGACGGACCTAATTATTTCTACCAGAGTGGTAATATAGCGAGCGCGGACTTGGATAAGATAAGATAAGATAAAGATAAAATTTATTTCAATAAAAACTTAATCTAAAACATAGAGTATAGAAATACAAAAATAAAAAATAAAGGAGACAAAATATGAATGCGATGCCTAAACTAAGTATTTCTTACTTGTATCTTAGGCATCAACGTAACAATGATAAAATATTTTTATACAGTTCTTAAAAAATAAAAATTGTATTAATTAAACAATTATTTACAATTATTTTTATTATTTTGACTTTGATAGTATATACGATGTCTGTGACGCCCTTTAAAGCGTGTCATCGCGGCTTTAGTTATATCTGTGGATAACCATATTAAAAGAAATTACAGATGAATTACAAAAATAACAGTTGTTTGTTTTTATAATTACAGCCGGCAGTGGGCCCGTTGGGGGCGATCTCGAAGGTCCACAAATCGGACCGGAAGATCGGCCACCGGCGGGTCGGGGAGGGGGGCGAGATCACCTACAAGAAGATCCAGTCCAGCCAGATCATGGGATCTATACAGCTTGGTGAGTATACTGTCCATATATTACAAAAGCCGTGTAGTGACGGCAGAGTGACGGCAGAGTAGAATACATTTGTCACCAACCCCTACTCTTCCGTGGGTGTCGTAAGAGGCGACTTAGGGACTACACATTGAACAGGGAACGGGCCGCAGCGCTCTCTGATACAGTAACCTTTTAATCTGCGATCTCCAACCCGCCTGCAAAGCGTGGAGATTATGCCATAACCAAACACTTAAGTGGAGGAGGCTCATAGTCCAGCAGTGGACTGTAACGGGGCGTTGATGTTGATGATGTTGATGATCTTACAAAAACCCTCGTTATTCGGCCGCCACCATTTAGATAGAACATGAATGCTCAAAAAATGGGCCGGCAGAGCGGTGCTCAAGCACTACATTACCGCAGTACATGGCAATAAAAATAATACTATAATAAATAAATAAATAAATATGTGGGGACATCTCACGTGCGTCGGAGGCAGATACACTACCACCTGGGCTACGGAGCCGTCTAAATTTCTCCAGGGTTTGCGAGATCGATCATTGATCTTCCAAATTACATAATAAGATGATGATGCTAGTTTTTGATTTTCTTGTTACCAGGCATCCAACACGCGATAGGAGGCCTCGCATCGAAGCCTGAACGCGACCTGCTCATGCAGGACTTCATGACGGTGGAAACGTGCAACTTTCCGCACGAGGGCTCCAACCACACTCCTGCGCACCACTACTCCGAGTTCAAGTTCAAGACGTACGCGCCGATCGCGTTCAGATACTTCCGCGACCTCTTCGGGATACAGCCTGATGATTTCCTGGTCAGTATAGTTCTTCAGTGCCCCCCACCACGTCCTAATGTGTTTTCATAATTCAAATTCAAGTTTACCTGTATTCCATGGTCTTACGGTGGCGGAAAATATCGCAAGGAAACCGGCACGCGCCTGTAAATGAATTCGAAGATTGTATGTGAAGTTACCTAGTTAAGTTTCTTCTTTTTCTTTTCGTGTCGATGGCGGTTAAACCAGTCCAACCCAAAAAGTAGCCAGAGCTACTGCCTTATCATTGGCCTCATTTAGGTCTTGTATAGAGCAAGAAACAGGGCAGTTAGGGCAAGACAACCGGTGCTCCATAGTTTGCGTGTCGCCGCAGTCACACTGATCGTTATCAGTGAAGCCCCACCTTTTGCGATTTGCCCTACATCTACCCACACCCGCGCGAATTCGATTGAGCGCCCTCCAGGTCGCCCAAGGTAGCTGATGGCCTGGAGGGAGGTGTTCCGCAGGCGGGATGTGGGTGTCCATTTGGGGAAACCTTTCAGCCCAAAGCTGAAGTCTCGCTGAAGGTGGGTCTTTTTCGATGGGTGTGGAGTTCCTGAGGAAGCTGCGGCGACTCTTAAGACGGGCAGGAGGAGGGTTGTGGCCGTAAAGGAGGTGCATCAAGTTTAACTGGCACTGGGCTAGTATGGCCTTATTCAGGATATTACTTTTATTCTTGATAAAGAGAAACAATCAAAATCTTAATCCTTCCGTCAGGGTTCAAACCCACGCCTTCGGCTTTAACACAGCCAACTGTTTACTACACCACAATGTATAATTTGGAAGTGCCGAAATTCGCCATTGCTTGTTTTGCGAATAATTCAGCTTATAAGCACAAAGTTATTTCATATAAGCCGACCACACCATCTTCCATCACAAACATTATGTTTCTTCTGTCTGAACCAGTCTACTTCAGAACATGGCCAGAACAACGGCCTTGCGATAAACCCTCAGCCTGCCTATGCTCATATATATATTCTTTATTACACACAATTTACTTTTGATTAATAATTTACATTGCAAAGGCGAGCTTATTTCTGCAAAGAGATCTCTTCCAGCCAACCTATTCATGTAGTAAGAGAGAAGAATAATATAAAAGTAGACAAAAGTGCGCAAAGTATAATGTAAATAAATAGACCTACTTGAATATAAATATTATATAACAATACATAATATCGTCGGTGTTTTGTAGAAAGGGCGAAAGCGCCTAATAATTAAAAGGCGCTTTCGCCCTTTCTATAAAACACCGACGATATACATATATAACAAAATCCAAACATACATATATACATACTTGTAAATAAGTTACATAGATATGAAGTGCTCTTTTAATCTCTTTTTAAAAATAATGATAATCTCTCCGCAGATGTCAATGTGCAGCGCGCCACTTCGCGAGCTAAGTAACCCTGGAGCGTCCGGCAGCATCTTCTACCTGACGAACGACGACGAGTTCATCATCAAAACCGTGCAGCACAAAGAGGGAGAATTCTTACAGAAACTGCTGCCGGGATACTATCTCAACCTCGATCAGGTAATGCTCCATCATCAGATATTTGACTTTCCGTCTTCAAAGCAGTTCTCTAATAGATTACTACATAAAGAGGGAGTTCTTACAGAAAATTGCTAACGAAATTTTGTGTTAACCTCGATTTAGGTAATACTCCATCATCAGATCTTTGGCTCTCCATCTTCAGACCAGTTCTTTAACAGATTGCTGTATAGGAGGGAGAGTTCTTACAAAAACTGCTGCCAGGATACTGTTTCTACCTTGATCAAGTACTCCATCATCAGACCAGTTCTTTAACAGATTCCTGCATAAATAGAAAGAGTTCTTACAGAAACTGCTGCCGGGGTACTATCTCAATCACGATCAGGTAATGCACCATCTTCAGACCTTTCACTCTCCATCTTCATGTCTTACCGAAATTGCTTCCAAAATTCTGTGTCTACTTCGATCAGGTAATATCATCAGACCTTTGACTTTACATCAAAGACCACTTCTTCAACAGATTGCAGCACAAAGAGAAAGAGTTCTTACTAAAACATACAGTTATCAGAATAATAAAAACAAAGAGTGGGCAAAAATTCTTTCAGAAATGGGGGATTTTCCGACAGCTAATTAATAAAATAAAAATAGTTCATAAACGATAGATGGCGTTGACGATCCGTGGATCCGAAGAAATCCGGCGAGTCACTCAGGGCCATAAAAGGATAAAAAAAAAGAATCCACGCAGTACACCTGGCGCCATCTATCGTCTTAATTAGATCTATTATTTTTATTTTTAAAGAGCTGTCAGAAAATCCCCCATTTCTGCGCCCAATCGCGCCGACAATCGTGACTCTTTCATCAGACCAGTTCTTTAACCGACTGCTGCATTAAAAAACTGTTGCTAGAATACTTTCATTATCATCAGATCTTTGACTGTCCAACATGACTGGAAGAGAATTCTTGCAGAAACTGCTGCTTATATTATTATGAGTTGATATTATTATCAACATCAACGGCCCGTTACAGTCCACTTCTGGACTACGAGCCTCCTCTACTTAAGTGGAGGGTTTTAATCTCCACGCTTGGCAGGCGGGTTGGAGATCGCAAATTAAAAGGTTACTGTATCAGAGAGCGTTCAATGTGTAGTCCCTAAGTCGCCTCTTACGACACCCACGGGAAGAGTAGGGGTTGGTGACAAATGTATTCTACTCTGCCGTCACCACACGGCGGATATTATTATGCTTATATTATTATTATATTATTATTGCTTATATTATTATGAGCTGATATTATTATATTAATTTTCAATTTTCAATCCTGGCCACGCGTCCAGTCAGTAAATATTTCTTTCCTAGTTAAAAAAGTAAACATTGACTTCTTTCCACAGAACCCTCGCACGCTACTACCAAAATTCTTCGGGCTTTACTGCTACCAGTGCAACAGCAAGAATGTGCGCCTGGTGGCCATGAACAACATACTGCCTTCCTACGTGAAACTGCATCAGAAGTACGATCTCAAAGGCTCGACTTACAAAAGAAAGGTATGTGACCGACCGCATATGTATGATACAAATAATGAGGGCGCTGTACGGGATAAATTGGCAACACTGTAAATTTTTTAGCCAATAGGGTATTCGACTGTCCCTGAATTTAGGTACCATATTTTGTGAATTCATATAAGCAGACGATTTGCGAAGAAAAAAAAGAATCAGTTGGAGAGCGAATCTACAGTGATTTTTTAAAGTTTAAATATGTCTGTCTCTTTTTAAAACCGAAAAGGGTTACGTCTACGGAGAATGTACGGCGCTATTTGATAGTGACGTCACTAGCCAGTAATTACCTTTCTGTCTAATCTTGAATTTTAAACCTTTATAAATCGGTAAATTTTAAAGATAGGGCTAAAATTAGGGATAGTAAGTAACAAGTTTAGTTTTTTTTTAAGTAACCTCTTGTGTGTCCCACTGTTGGTCAAAGGCTTCCTTTCGCTTAAGATAAATAAAAGTTTTTTTTTTTAAATACGTGGGGACATCTCACACACGGCCATCTGATCTCAATCTAAGCAGAGCTTGTTCTATGGGTACCAGACAGCTGATATACATTACATAAATATATAAATACATACATATATAGATAAACAACAACCAAACACAAGGCAAACACAAGTGCTCATCACACGAATGTTGGCCCTGGGCGGGATTCGAACCCGCGACCCTGTGCGTAGGAGGCAGATACACTACCACCTGGGCTACGGAGCCGTCCAATTTAATTAATTAATTAAAAGTTAATAATGGATTTAGATTTATAAATTTTATAATATATGAAATTTATAATTATTATATATGAAATAGTCAAGTACCCTATTTACACAATTAGATTATAAGTTTGTATGGCAAGTCAAAATCTGTTTTTGATTAAACCGAAAAGTTTTTACGTTTTACCTAGTTCCTAATCATACGTTACAGGCTAACAAATCGGAGCGACAGAAGAATTCACCGACATACAAAGACCTGGACTTCATGGAACACCACACCGAAGGCATCTTCCTAGAAGCAGACACTTACAACGCTCTTATAAAGACCATGCAGCGGGACTGCCGCGTGCTTGAGAGCTTTAAGGTAATTACGGGAGAAATTAAAGGTTATGAAGTGAGAATCAAAGGTAATTACGGCGGAAAAATATCGAGTTTGAAATATAATTTAATCTGTGTATTTTTTAGGGTTCTGTAGTCAAAAAGGAATCCTTATAGTTTCGCCATGTCTGTCTGTCTGTCCGCCTGCGGCTTAGCCCAGCGACTCTTTGTACTAGAAGGCTGTAATTTGGCATGATATACATAATATTAATCATGCCGACGAAACTGACGAATAAAATCTTAAAAAATTATATGTTTTTTTTCTTCTTCCTAACTAATGGCGACACATCTTATGTAGACGTATTTCGCCAGTGTCGAGGGGATTTTTTAGAATATATCATTGGATGATTGTTCGGTGAATTGGGCTCAGTAATGTGATAGTACAATTACTGGAGCCACCACGAGGCCTCTTGGCATCATCTAAAAATGTCAGCAAAGTGTAAGCGATTCAATTGTTCTATTAAAGTTTGTAGTCCCGAAACATTCACTGGATAATACACTATCGAATTATACACTAAACACTTCAATAAACTAAAATAAAAAAATTAAAATGAAGACCCGTCCGCCATTGTCAGATGCTGACAAAAGACCAAAAATATATGGTTCCTCTGGTACACGTGAAGGGGGGGTTATTTTTTTATTCACGATTTAACATCAAGTAGGCTTTACAGGTTATCGAATAATAGACCAACTTATGAAAATGTACTTGTACAAGTAAGAAAAATGGTACAACAAATATCATAGAAAAATATTTTGATGAATGTAAACTGTCTTAAACAGGTAAATACCTAAGTAGTATTGGACAACTAAAAAACGTCTAAACTCACTCAGATGTATAGTTTAGTATTACATAATAATAAGTAGGTGTTATATTTGCATGCGGTGCTCACCTGTAATTGGTAACGCAATTAGTTTTAAGTTTTAACTGTATATTTGCATGTATGACTGTAGTTGCTGTTGGTGTGCCTACTAAAATTAAAATAAAATAAAATAACTACGGAACCGAAAATTACCGGAAATTTTCGTGGCCCGACACGTGCTTGGCCGGTTATTAGTCGGTAACTTTGAACAGTTTATGAAAGTGACTCTTTCCTCCAGATAATGGACTACTCCCTGCTGGTTGGCATCCACAACCTGGACGAGGCGGCGCGCGAGAAGGCCGACGCGCGCAAGGCGGAGCCCGACGAGGGCACCGCCGAGGGGGAGCCCAAGAAGTCAGGGCTCAACAGGACCAGGTATAGCAATGATGGTATATATTATGAAGAGAAGCGGATGTCGCACTGGCGCAGAAACTGAGGCGGTCAAATTAAGACAACTGTCGTAATTTGATTTAAAAATAAAACAAAGAAGACAATCGCGTAGTAGTAGTAAAATGCTTGCCTGCCAGCATTCAAAAAGAATCAAAGGACAGAAACCAAAATGTTTGACCTCTGGGCTTCAATATGAACATACAAATATTATTATATAATATTGACTGTTTTGAGTTGTCTGTATTAAGGATATCACATAAATGTTGGAATTTTAGTATCAAAGTTCTTATTACTTTCATCAGGATGTATTTGGCAACACTAGTTTTGGCGTTATCAATCGATTGAAAATCTTACAAAACATTATTTTTTTACATTTATTTTGATACTCCCATATAGGCGGCTAAATTCATTATATATTATTTCAAAATGTTTCGTGATTTTTTTTTGCTGTTGCTGTTCTAGGCTAAGCCTATTTTGGTTGCTCCCCTTTGAACACCGAATGTCGTCTTTACTAAATTATCATTTTATGACAAGGAGGCAAGGTTATGCTTTTACGGCGAGGGTGCTATTTTGAATCGATTAGCCTAGCTGGTATGAAAAGTAAATTGCAATTTTTAAGTTTTGACAAAATCCTAGAACAAAAGTTGGTTTATTTCACGTAATATTATACGAAAGGTTTTGCATTATTTCGATAACTCGTATGTTAGTCCATCTAATTTATCTCTAGATATCAAAGCCTACCAAACATACAATACTTTCGCATTTATAATATCATTAAAATAGTCTTAGTCTAAGTAATAGTCTAGCTAGATAGATCTATTTTAAGGCTTTACGCAGACGGACTGAAATATATTAAAATTTATTACATGACTGCCCTAAAAAGGGAATGTAATATGTTGGGTTTCTTTCTTCCACCACAACTTCTAAATAGCTGAACTTTGGATGTATGAGGTATCGTTAGAAACCTTACGAACAAAAAAACTTACGCTCGGCTGGAATTTCCATAAAAATATGTGGGAACATCTCACGCACGGTCATCAGACCCCAAACTAAGCAAAGCTTGTACTATGGGTATCAGGCAGCTGAAATACATTACTTAAATAGATAAATACATACATATATAGATAAACAACATCCAGACACAAGGCAAACACAAGTGCTCATCACACGAATGTTTGCCCTGGGCGGGATTCGAACACGCGACCCTGTGCTTCCTAGGCAGGCGTACTACCATCTAGCTTACGGGGCCATCAGTAGTCGACTAGTCTATAGTCGTATCGTTATGCCATATTATCTCTATTATCTGACTGCGATTCAAATTAAGTCCATCTGTGTAGATCATTAGTTTCACGTGAGAAATGATCTCTGAAACATAGTTTTAAGAATAGATTTAAGTATACTTATATTTAAAGGCGGTGGGTTTTTCATTATGTTTGCGCGCGCATTTCAGATGTGAGGGCAAAGAAGACTTCCAAGCGCAAGTGAAACGGACACAGTACGATATAAACGATATTGCCATCTCTGTCTAACACACTAACCGTCGTATTAGCTGTCTCTTTCTAACGTACTCGTGCCTACCTGCTCTAACTTTTGTCATGTCCCGACTAAAATGTAATTTTGAACTTGAGTTGTTCGCATCCTATCAGGAAATAAATTCATAGAATAGATTATTTCTGATTAAATTATTAAATACGTAAAACATATAAATGAATTTGATGACTAAAACATTCAATTTTAGTACGTTTTATCGCCCTAGAGCCGAAATGACTGCTACTATTGGGAAAAATAGAAATTCTCCATATCTGTTACGGCTTTGATGGGATGTAAAAATAAAATGCATTTATTTGTAGTAAAATTTAAAAACAAGTTACAGATAAAACAGAAATAAGTGTGCAGTTATATGGCCTTATTTTTCTAGGTAGCATTTGATCTTATTATCATTAATATCTAATGAAAATATCAAAACTGTTGAGGATGCGAATAAGCAAGTGTATTCTTTTGATTGCATGTCTAATATTAGACGTCAAGTGGTAACTAAGTAGGTATCCAGTTCTTAGCATGAGTATATTATTATTATTAACGGCTTATGTGATACTAAGCATATAACATTGTGTTTACGATCACCCTCCGTTCACTTACATGAATAAATATCAGTCTGCTTCTCATTCAAAGGCAATTGAAGTACTTTGTTTATACAGTTATCCTTATATCGGTTCACATACGTATTTAAATTATAGTATTTAGACTATAATAATGGAACAATTTTTCCCAAGAAATATGGACAAAAGACGGCTAAAAATACAACTTGATGACAACTTTTTGTGTGTAGGTAGAGTCAAATCTTTGTAATAACTGTCTCTTTTATTATCTGGTTGCCTGGAAGAAATTGCTACCTTAAGAATAAGGCCGCCAATTGTACATAATTTCCTGTTTTTCAACTTTATTGTTGTGTTTGTTTGCAATAAAGTGTATTTTATTTATTCATTCATTTCATTCAAAATAATTTTGTATGTTTTGGATCCTTTTTCTTTGGGAAAAGTTGTTGTTTATCATTATAGTCTGAATGTCATATAAAAAATAGGCACTGATATAAGACAACCAAGAATAAAATAAATACTTCCACAATCTTCAAGATACTGTTTAGTACCTTAGGTAAAACGTTAGAGAGTTATTTTCTGTTTCACTTATCCTGTTTTATATTTTCATAGAAGTTTTTGTATTATAAATCAAAGTTACATCCCATATCCGACCGGTTTCTTCCTAAAAAACAATTATAAAAAATGATATTAAAAATATTAGTCTCTTTCGTTCTGATAGTAACAAAAATCCTGTAGCTATTAATATTCAATGTTTGTAGTGTATTTAGTACAATGTAATGCACGCACATAGCCACAAAACAGTGCAGCCGTTCGGCATAGCATTAGGTCCAACTTGGATAAATCGCAAATAAAAAACAGTGCGACACCAAAGAGTATACAAAACATATTTTCATCGTATGGGTTGTAAGGTCGCAGTTACAGTTAGCAGCCAAAGGCCACTGACATGGCTTGTATAACGATATCCTGTGGCTGAAGAAGCCCGCTCAGCCTCTACATATATGATTTACGTGCGCGCGCTCAATCTCGACTGATGGAGAGATATCCAAGGATATTTTAAAAACGAGATTGCCTACCTCTGAGACTGAATCTCAAAAAATTACTCGACATCTCGCAAGATTCGAGATCTCGCGAGATCGAGACTGCAATCCCTAAGAAGTTGTGTTTGTTTCAATAGTATAGTAATAGGGAATATGCACAATATTGCACAATTTTTTTAAATTCATTAATCGCAATATTTCAAGTTCCAGATAAACACAAAAAATATTTTTTCAAATATCTTGCTCAGAAACAAAGTCATAAGGCTTTAAAGTTGTTGGTTAGACAGAGAGGTCCGACGTGACATGTGACGTCATTATGTCACGCGGGCCATATATCCGCCATAGAAAATTTTGTTTTCGTAAGAGTGACAGATATATTTGTTTAATAATGTTGTAGCTATTCGACTCTGTTTTGACTGTCAGTATTCTATTTTTGTATACTTTCAGATGAGCTATGAAAAAAGCAATTTTTTTTTATGCATATTCCCTATTGTTGTGGAGGGGATAATAATATAGTGAGAGAAGAGTTTTTATTTTACTTATCTTTAGCGTCGCACTGTCAGAAAGATGTATAGCTGTTTGAATAATGTAACACACTTGCACTGAACCGTGTAGCGTTCTATGTTTGAACTTGTCTTGTATAGTCTGTTTTAACTAATAGGATGATGATAACGTGGTTGGTAATCGCTTGCTGCCTTAACTATATCCGATTAATTTTTTTCATCTGGACAACATGTGTGCATGTACCGTCCCTTTCAATAGAATCCGGCAATAATGTAAACAAACTAATTTAAACACGATTACTCCGTAATTACTTACATTTGAGTTCAATCCTGATCATATTCACTTTTCAAGGAACCATACATCCTTCTTACAATCATTTCGCCCCCTATTAACTTCTTTATGATAGTAATTTTCATTAAAAAATTACGCGGACGACAAAACCTTCAATAATTTGTAAAACTGCCATATTAATTTTTTACTCATCAAAGTCTTGTTTGTCTTTGGAAAGTTAGTGTCAAAAAATTATCTTGTTTACATTATTTCCGGATTCTATTGAAAGGGACCTCACACCGACTGCATTCTACCTGAAAAACGGTGATTTGACTGCATTTTACGATACTGTTATTTAAATTCGTAGTCCGCTTGCAGTTGGCGTGCAGTTTTTGTCGATTAAATTTTAACTGCATCACAACTGTGCAGCTAAAACTCAGTTTCAATGCACTTATATCAACTTCATGCCGACTGCATTGAACATGTCATTTTACAGTTAGTTTAAATGTAGTCTGTGTTCTGAAGCCACATGTTGACCAATTTGTTTTTTTTAAACGGATCTAATCGCTATTACTACTAGTGTTGTCGAAAAATCGATAGTACAACGCTAAAAACATGTACCCAATCGATATTGCTTTTAGTGCAATATTGATAAACAGCAATACTATCGATAGTATCGTTCATATCGATCGTTGAAAACGAAAAAACTATCGATAGTATCGTTAATATCGGTAGCTGAAAGCGAAAAATCTATTGATAGTATCGTTCATATCGATCGTTGAAAACGAAACTATCGATAGTATCGTTAATATCGATAGCTGAAAGCGAAAAAACTATTGATAGTATCGTTCATATCGATCGTTGAAAACGAAACTATCGATAGTATCGTTAATATCGATAGCTGAAAGCGAAAAAACTATTGACAGTATCGTTCATATCGATCGTTGAAAACGAAAAAACTATCGATAGTATCGTTAATATCGGTAGCTGAAAGCGAAAAATCTATTGATAGTATCGTTCATATCGATCGTTGAAAACGAAACTATCGATAGTATCGTTAATATCGATAGTTGAAAACGAAAAAACTATTGATAGTATCGTTAATATCGATCGTTGAAAACGAAAAAACTATTGACAGTATCGTTCATATCGATCGTTGAAAACGAAAAACTATCGATAGTATCGTTAATATCGATCGTTGAAAACGAAAAACTATTGATAGTATCGTTCATATCGATCGTTGAAAACGAAAAAAACTATTGATAGTATCGATACTATCGTTTTTGCTTAAAATATCGATAAGCTATCGATATTGGACTATCGAGCGGCAACACTAATTACTAGCACAGTGGTTATATAGCGGGCGTGGACTTGTGCGTTGACCAACCGCGTGTATCGTCCTCCCCCGACGTGGCGGGTGGTACATTGAGCGGATGTTGCAGGTCGATCAACAGGCAGCGGTTGGTGGCGCACTCCACGGCGATGGAGAGCATCCAGGCGGAGAGCGAGCCGATCGACGAAGAGGAGGACGTGCCGTATGTATTCGTAGTTTTTTTTAAAGGTTTGAGAATAATGTATTTTGCCCGTGGTTTATGCATACAGAATAATTTGTAAGTCAGACAGTGATATCGATTGAGAATGGTAGTGAGTAATTTTGTATCAGACCCAAACAAAAAATAGATACTTATATCAATAAAACCTATTGTTATTAACATCATTAAGTTTTTAAATTTATCTTAGGACATCAGGTTAAAACTCAACTGTAGGACATTATGTTCTACTAATAGAAATACATCATTAAACGAGAATTTATAACTATATAATTTTTCTCCAATTGACTTGACATTTGGCTGTCTTAGGATAAATCAAACAACACCACCTACCCTCATTTTGAATACAAGTATAAAAGCCTTTTGAAAGAATCTTAATGCAACGTTCTATACAACTCCAGCCCGGGCGGTATTCCCGCGAGGAACGCGCGCGGGGAGCGGCTCCTCCTCTTCCTGGGCATCATCGACATCCTGCAGTCGTACCGGCTGCGCAAGAAGCTGGAACACACGTGGAAGTCTATGATTCACGACGGGGTGAGACTTACATTACGCATACAACACTGACACTACGCATACATCACTTACACTACGCATACATCACTTACACTACGCATACATCACTTACACTACACGCATACATCACTTACACTACGCATACATCACTTACACTACGCATACATCACTTACACTACGCATACACCACTTACACTACGCATCATCGACATCCTGCAGTCGTTCGAACACACGTGGAAGTCAATGATTCACGACGGGGTGAGACTTACACTACGCATACATCACTTACACTACGCATACAACACTGACACTACGCATACAACACTTTCACTACGCATACAACACTGACACTACGCATACACCACTTACACTACGCATCATCGACATCCTGCAGTCGTACCGGCTGCGCAAGAAGCTCGAACATACGTGGAAGTCCATGATTCACGACGGGGTGAGACTTACACTACGCATACATCACTTACACTACGCATACAACACTTACACTATGCATACACCACTGACACTACGCATACATCACTTACACTACGCACACACCACTTACACTACGCATATTAAAACACTGACACTACGCATACACCACTTACACTACGCAAGAAGTTCGAACACACGTGGAAGTCCATGATTCACGACGGAGTGAGACTTACACTACGCATACATCACTTACACTACGCATACAACACTTACACTACGCATACAACACTTACACTACGCATATACCACTTACACTACGCATATACCACTGACATTACGCATAACTACTCAATCAATAATTGATTCGCGTATATTTCCAGGACACCGTGTCGGTCCACCGGCCGAGCTTCTACGCTCAGCGGTTTCTGGACTTCATGGCTAAAACCGTCTTCAAGAAGATTCCTTCGTGTGAGTACCGCCACTGTCTTATTTCCTTAGTTTACTATCGCTATACTATACAACGTTTATACAAGTTGGCATACTGTGTTCATGCATATACAACGTGGCAACTATATAACGTAAAACGTTTCGTGTGGTGGTTCAGGTTCAGTGGGAAAGTCAACAAATTTAGTTCTAGAATTGTCGAAAAATCTTACGCCAAGGCTTTTTTATTTTTGTAAGAGAAGTCTTTATTTATTTTATATGGAAGTACACGTATTGTTGCCAATTTTAAAATTTGTGGACTATACTAGGGTTACTATAGGATGAGCTCTGACAGATTAAAATTCTAAGAACAACTAACTTTTAATACTATTTCGTTTATTTATTTATTTATTAAGTAAAATTACATACTGTTCAATGATAAATAAAGAGGTGAAGTTACTTTTTTTTAATGTTTTATCTATTATGGTTTTTAAACTGAATATTTGAAAAAAAGTTGTTAACGTCGTATGAAAAATTTTGAAGCTGTCAGAACCCATCCTATAGTAACCCGACTATAACTGTTTTGCTAACACGTTGTATAGGTGAGGCTATTCATATACAGGGTGTCCTAATATCTTAAAGGAAGTCAAACAAAACGTGCATTTAGTTAGTATGCGATGAGGAGATGAATGTAAATCATATTTTTATTTAAAAGTATTTTCCCATAATATCGTACATACATATATTGGTATTATTACATTATTTAAAGTTGATTAAAGTAAGCTGATTTTTTAGCATATTTTAGTTTTATTTGCTGTAGTATAAAATCCAGTGTCACGGCTACATTCATAACCTCAACGCTTTTATACAAGGTGCTTTCAAACTCAGTCTTAAGGATATGCAATTATTTATTTATAATAATTGCGCACAAGTATTCATAAGTGAAACTAGTGCTTAGATGGCACAAAAAAAATATAATGAGAAGACGAATTATCTATAGTCTAGAAGAGTTACCGTCTAACAAAGTGCGCTAAAACATGGCACCTAATTAATTTTGACAGACGACGACGGGCAAACAGATGATGTCGCTGCTGTACATTGAAGCTTACTTTCGACGTTCTTACAAACCGAGTCATATAAAACATCATTGTACCGCGTATTCGAATGTCGTATGGTATAGTTTTGCTTCTTTGGTATTCATTTGGTGGGGTTAAGTTTGAAGCGTAGTTACTCTTCTAGACTATAGATAATTCGTTGGAGAAGACTCGTTAATAAATGAATCGGTTGTTCACTTTTAAGAAAAACATTTATATGACTGATTTTTTAAAGTGCCTTTTACATACATCGCCTTCTGAACAATCAGGTTCCTAGGTCTCTTCGTACGGTCTCTAGTTCCTTACATTTGCTCAAAGTTTCGTAAAGCTATACCCTCCGTAGGTATAGAACTTTGGCCTGATAAGGTAGTTGACCTAAAAAAAAGGGCATAGAAACAACATTTGTGCTAAGTGCAGAAAAATAATAGTTGCTCAATTAGCACATTTACGATGTTCTTTGCACTTAGCACAAATGTTAATTGAGTAATATTTTTCCTTGGCTAGTAAAATACCGATCTTAATTAATCGTTTCAACTACCTTATCCATTAGTAGTTAATCCTAGTACTTAACATATTTAATATTGCTAAACCAAATGTGATAATATTTTTTTGTTGTGACATTGTTTATCGCTATGTATAAGAACATTGTAAGTTATATTTTTTACATGGTTTTAAGATTTGAATAAAATATTTAAAAAAATATTGAGATTTTCATCTTAAAACAATGTAATGCTTTATATTTATGGTATTTTTAATTGTTGTAATAATATTTGATTACCCCTCTATATTCCCTGTTATAAAACAAGACAACTTTCTTCATTACATAATGTTTGATCTGTATTTTATGTCGTGATATTAACAGTCTACTATTTAACTTGTTTAAAATAATCCTATCCTGTCCTCTTATTCGATCTGTCTCTTTCTCTCCATGTCCACCCCTTTTTCTACCCTCATTATAAGCCCACTTTTTCCCAGTGTTGGACTAGACAAAATATATCCCGAGATCCCGATATTTTTATAGTGTTCAATAAACACTATTATTTTTACTTGGTCTGACTTATTATCTGTATATCATATAGTCGCAAATTTGTTTTATCCTAAACAATATTTAATGACCAATGAGTCACGTCATGCCTTAAATAAGTCCTTCATAATAATAATAAATAATAAATCTTTATTAAACGATGAAAAACATACACATGTTTAACAATAAAGTAACACCCATACTAGGATTCCCTGTGTTACGGGTGCCCTCCAAACATTGACAAGTAAAATAGCAGAAAACTACAATTACATATTAGGTAAGTTTCTAACAATCATGATTAGAAAAAGAAGTAAATTTTTCATTTCATTTGTCTTAAACAAAAATGTAATTTAACTCGATACATAATAATTATGACAAAGATCAAATTCCGTCCTTTTTCCTCTATTCCCCTATTCCCCTATAAACACCCCCCCCCCGCCATTAACATAGTACATGTTGTTATAACGTTGCCATACTCTCTAGTGGACCTGCCAGAGATCAAAGGGAACCACCGCAAGTTCCGGACGCTGGTGACCAGCTATATAGGTACACGAGTAGTTTGGTGTTGTGTGTGTACTGAGATCTTGTTATAATAGCTGGCAGTGATATAGACGACACGTGGCGTAGGGGTGTTGGTGTAGATGTCATATTATCATATATTTTTTTAATGAAGTAAAAAGAAAAAAGCGTTTGTGACACAAATGCGAGAGAGTTTCAAGCTACCTTGCATTAAATTTTACCGCAATGTTGAATTATACAATCTTTAGTAAATGAGGTACGTGAAATAGTAAGAAACATTATTTATTCCGAAAAATCAAAAAGTCGCTCTTTAGGACCACGTTGTATTTTGAAGTCGAGATATTATAAATGTAAAATATTTTCTAGATTCCATTTATCTACCCTTCAAAATCCCCGCCTAGGTGTTTTTTTTTATATTCGTCCTTTCTGGACTGGCGAAGGGATCTAAACCTATACAGCCTAGTCTGAAATACCCCCTTATACCTACCCCCTTATACCTTGACTTTTAATTCCGTGGAATTCTGACAGATGGAGTGTTGCCAGGCAGAAAACAGGTTACCAAAATTACAGGTATCACATTTTGATGAATAAAAATAACACAGTGAATTATTTTAAAGTCATACTTTATGCAGCCTTCATTATATTTCATTTTTTCAATTGTTGGATGACTATAATAATTTTTAGTTGTAATCTGTTCAAGTTACTACATTCAATATGGGAGAATATTTACTAAGGCCGGGTATCATTTTCAAATAACCACAGGTTGCAAACAGTTGGTTAATATTTCTATTTCTAATGTAAATAGGCTTTTAAAAATGCATGGAACCAAAAAAATAAAGGTGTTCTTAATCTAACATATTAGCAATGCTATTAAAATAACAATTCTTCCATGCAAACTTCATTTTAATTTCGTATTGTATGGCTACAGATAAAAAGCACAGCGTAAACCATACAAGATTCAAATAGAGTTTGCACAAGCCACTGGAATTGTTATTTTAATTGCCTTGTATGTAAATTATGATTTGCCTGTCTTGTTATAATAGTGATAATGTACATGTGAAAAAAGGTTTGCGACAAGCGACCTGAGAACTGTCAGAATTCCACGGAATTAAAAATCAAGGTATAGGTGGATTAGAAATTATGTCTAAAAATCCACATTAACCCGAACAAATTCCAATGTTTAGGGTGTTTGGACATACAGTCTGCCCAACGAGAGAATACCATCATGACAGCTGTTGATGTTCCCTTATTCTTATTGTCATAGAGTTCATTTTATGGCGCCATCAAGTTACTTGCTATATTGTGAACTCTATGTCAATGTGTTTAAGGAACGTTAAGAGCTGTCATAGTGGTATTTTCTTGTTGGGCAGACTTTATGTATCCAAGTACTGACTGAGATTTTTTGGGGGTGTTAAACACAGCGCCATCTATTCGAAATTGACCGAACTTGATGGCTTGTTAATCAATTTAAGTCTTTGCCTCAACTTCATACGTTCTTTGGTAGCTAGGCAGATAGTTCGAGATAATTTCCGTAGATGTCGCTAATTTGGACTATATTGGTACTATCCTACTAATATTATAAATGCGAAAGTTTGGATGTTAGGATGTTTGTTGCCGAATCACGCTTGAACCACAGGACGGATCGGGATGAAACTTGGCATACATTTAGGTTAGGCCCTGGAATAGGACACAGGATACTTTTTACCGCGGTAAAACACTTCATTCCCACGGGAAAACTCATTTAACGCGGGTGAAACCGCGGGCGGAAAGCTAGTTGTAAAATATAATAATATGTAACGGTAAGGAGCATCACTCTGTTCACTTCCGATCGGCTCTCAATAAAGACGTGTAGTTTCGAAATTCTCCTTTTCATTTGGGCATCCATTTTATAGGAGGGAATAAATGGAACCACTTAAAAAAAATATGTTCTCAATTTCTCATATTTTACATACACCAATACCCCTCGCTCTTTACTTTAGCCGTTATGCTGGTGAATGTGTTTTAATTTAAACAGGTTTTTAACAACAACTAATTATGATTTATTTTTTAATTTTTGCGTTCGAAGCAATGGATTGTTTTTAATTAGGCATGTACTAGAGATTTTATTTTTTATTTCTATTTGATTCAGTTTTTCAATTGGATGTCGTATGTTGAAGTTTGGTTTTAACAATTTTGATTGGCATGGAGATTTTTGAAATAATGGTTTAATACTATATTTTTCAAAAGGTAAAAGGTTTGTATTACTAGGTGTTCTTTTCATGTCGATTGATCTAAGGTGGCAAGGTAGGATAAAGATACACTATCTACTCTTAAATATATCTATTCCTTTCTTTTGACATTTCCTTTGATTTATAAATGTCACTTAAATTATTTTCATATTACGATTATAAAACTAAAAATATACCCTAATATGATCCGATTGTATACCCTTGCACAATAAGGTTGCTATATTTATATATTTCTATCAAATTAGTAACATTTTATTCCCCGTGTGCCCCAGTGTTGCCACCTCAAAATAATATCTGTTTTTTCCCCATTTTTTTTCCACAATGTTGTCCGAAACCGGATGCTCGCTCGTCTCTCTGGAGGTTTGAGTAAGTTACTGTCGTCACTACTGTCCTGCTGTACTGTCTTGCTACAAGATACCAAATGTTCCGCTCGAAATAAGCATGACCCCGACCTATTTGAAAGTGTGTTGTTGTTTCTGTCCTAATATTGAAGTTGTTTAAAACACTGTTATCTCTAAAGTTTCTATAGTGTAATGCAAAAGAGTAGAATTAAATAAAGATGGAATGAACAATTTTACTAATGGCAACACCACTTTAACACCAAATCACACAAAGTGGAAATGATTGTTTTGAAAGTTTAGTAGTGTTGCCAATAAGCTCCATTACAGCGCCCTCTTTTTTCACTCTTTTGTATTGTATAATTCAGTTCAGAAAATAGATATTTAATGGATGTACTGAATTTTACCACAGTTCATATTACTCAGGGCGACTGAGGAGCCCTAAGTTAGCTAGTGTTTATAACAACTTTAATATTTGTATTTTGGCTATTTCAATATCCAAAGTAGTACCAGTGTCCCGTATTTGCTACTTGGTTGCTCGGTGGCGCCATCTATTCCTCTCTCTATACATCTCATTCTTTCGTGATTTCTCTGAACGTACTGTTGTTGTAGTTAGTTATACTACATGGAATTTGAGGGTCTCACCAGAACTTATCTTCTGTCTCACCTTTAGCCATAATTCTGTCCCTTTCTGTGCACGCGTCCGCCATGTTTAGAATCAAAGTACGTGCATTCTTCTCTTTTTTGCGCGCCACGTTGCTAAGCGATAGAAAGGGATGGAGATACGGCTAAATCTGATACGTGTCAACAAGTTTAATAAGAAAGAGTCCTTTGGTCTATGAAATTCAATGGTATATTTATTCTATTGTCGGTCTGTGAGATTCCGTATTTTATTTTTTAACAAAAACAGTTATAAAAGATGTCTTGAAGTTGTTTCTTTTTTTTTTTTTCGTTTTTGTGGTGTTTGGATTCTTATTTGTTTTGTATTGTTTGTGTCATTTTGATTTTGGTTAGAATGAATATCTTTCGACACTTTTCACTTTAACTAGATTACCTTCACTCGATCTCTCACTTGGCATGGTTTTCACAATAAGGAATATGCACATTTTTTAAAATTAATTAATCGAAATATTTCAAGTTCCAGATAAACACATAAAAAATATTTTTCAAATATGTTGCTCAGAAACAAAGTTATAAAGCTTCAAAGTTGATGGTTAGACAGAGAGGTCCCACACGACCATTGACGTCTTTGGTCACGCGGGCCATAGATCCGCCATAGAAAATTTTGTTTTCGTTGGTGATGAAAAGAGTGACAGATATATTTGTTTAATAATGTTGTATCTAGTTTGTTTTTCGATCAATTTCGATTCCGTTTTGACGGTCAGTATTCTATTTTTGTATACTTTCAGATGAACTATGAAAATAAACGAATATTTTTTTATGCATATTCCCTATTATCATGAAAAAAATTTAGATTTTATTTTGCAGGACGCCTTACTGGCACGCTGTATTTATTTTTTTACAGCAAAGCTTTTTTTAGAAATATTGTTTTATATTTACATCGTTTCAACTTAGTTTACAAGGAGACTCGAATTTTGAATACGTGCAGTTAACGCGCGAGTTGAATGCAATCGGGGCCTGAGGTAAAGGGAGCATCTCCCCCCGCTGTCCGCACGCCTCCCCTCACGCGTCTATAGTGTAGTGCTGTCACAGCACTATAGCATGAAATTTACATAGTTTTGTTCCCGCCATGTAGTCATAGTACTCGTCCAACTGAACAACTTTTCGGGGAAAAAAAATCCTGCGACAAAAAAAATTTTTGGCCTCCATACAAAGTGAGACTCCCGACTCCCGACCGACCCATTTTGTATGGAGAGCACAAAAATATTTAAGTCGCAGGAATTTTTGTTTTCGTGAAGAGTTGTTCAGTTTGTCGGGTACTATCACTACACGGCGGGAACAAAACAATGTAAATTTCATGCTTTAGTGCTGTGACAGCACTACACTACAGACGCGTGAGGGGTGCCGTGCGGACAGCGGGGGGAGATGCTCTCTTTACCTCAGGCCCCGACTGCATTCAACTCGCGCGCTAACTGTATGTTTTTATGTCGAATCTTCTTCCCAAACATATTATTTTATTCGTTACGTACCACCGTAATTAAAATAATTATCAAGTTGTTTCTTGTCTTAAAACAAACGTGTGTTGTGAAGATTGATGCGAAAAAAAAAAAAAAGTTTAGTGTTGGACAGGAACTGAACCTGTCTCTTTCTATATCTTCAGGCAATCAGTGCATACGCATTTCTGATTCATGTAATATTTAAAAAAACATACGGTGGTGCGTAACACAAGTGGCTGGTGCGTAAAACGTAATAACTCGTAAATTTGATTTTTCCAGCACTGAAACACTCACCTTCGAAGAGGAAGAGCATCGCGAGGCCGACGCGGGCGCAAGAAGAAGTCGACAATGCAGGTAAGGTCCATTACACGAGATATGGTAAAAAAAATATTTTGCTGTTAAATACAATTATTGCAAACAAACCAGTTCAAATTGACCGAAAGTGTGTTTATAAACTTACGTTTTCAGTTAAGTTGGACTGTTTTATATTCAGAATAATTTATTTTCATAGATGCAAATTATTTGATTATCAAAATCTCGATGATGAAAACAATTGAGAAATTACCATGAACGATTACCCATTTAAAAACAGGTTTATAAGTCGATTATTGAAATAAATCCCGTCGAGGTGCGGGCAGCTTCAATAATTCGCTTGTAAACCACAGTGAGTTGATTTTACTTTTACTTATTTTCCGGACAAAAAATTATGCAATTAAAAATATTATATTTTAGTAACTTTTATATGAACTTTTGTTTGCTTGTATGAACAGCAAAAATATTTATAATATTGTTGTAACGTTTAACAATATACAAGTACTTAAAACAATTTTTTAGTTAATTACCCTAATTAATTGCATGCAACTGATGTTACTATCTATCAACTCATTGAAAAACCACTGCCCGTTATTTTACTAATATTTTTTGTAGGAAATAATTATTTTAACCCTCCATTTTTAATTTTTAACCATGTAGTTAGTCCCTAGTATTCCTAACAGAGAATGCAAGATTTGGTACCTATGTATTATTATTATATACATTTCAGTTTGTTTTGCCCCTCCCTCCCCATCCTGCCCGGTGTATGTGCCCTGTTGTTTGCCCTTATTTTCTTTTGTTTTTACCACCTCAAAAACGTAGTTTTAATTTTTGAAATTTTTGGACTTATACCCTTTTACCGCCGCGTCGAATTTTCGACTTTCGAACGGAAATGTGACATGTTCTGTGTTAACGGTGTGTGTGGATCGTCATAACGGCATGTTCCCGGAGTCGGGTCACAATAAACTGAAATGTACCAAAAATCATCGATAAAAAAAAAAAACGAAACTCAAAGTTATTGTTATCGTCAACAGGACGGCTTTACATTGGGCGGCCGATTAAAGACTACAACCCAGATTACATGAGGAACAGATCCCCTAGGTCTTCAGTAAGATCTAGCTTGAGCGATTTTACCGACACCACTATATCGACATGGAATCAGAGGCAACCCCAGCCGCCAACCGAATACCCTTCAGTACTTTCAGATAGACTTAAAAACGTCGACAGAGATAGAACATTTCCGAGACGAATCGATTTCGACTCCAACCTACCAGGAACTTCTTACGCGGACAATTTGTATAGAACCTCGCTAAGAGAACGGCAAGAGAGTCTATCTGATCAGTTGACCAAAGTCCTGAGCACAGGCGCTGGTAGCTCCCACATAAATGGAAGTCTAGCTGACAGCGGAATTCAGACAGACAACACTTCAACAAGCGTCCCACAAATATACATAGCTGAAACGCAAACAGTTCAATATACACCCGTCAAAATACTCAAAGACGCGGCCGTCGATACTAGAAACGAAAACAACCTGCAAGACATACCGTTTATAGACGACGACGAAGACGGCGGGTTCAAGAAGAGAAACGTTCTAGAGAAACACAAGAGCATGTCGAATATACCCCAGAAAATCGACGAAGACAAAGGATCGATCGAACGATTATCGAACTCGTTCAACAGATCGAAATCTCCGACGTTCGTCGAGAAATTCAAGCAGTTTTTCGTTGACATAGGCTTGGTCAAAACGGATGCCGCGCAGCAAACCGAAGACATCTCACTCCAAACACAGACATTGCCTAAAAACCTTATCAGAACCAGGAGCGTCACACCAACAGGCTTAGAAATAAGAGACTCGTCGACCTTACCCAAAGACATGAGGTTTAGAAAAGTTAGGTCAACTCAGACGGTCTACATACGACAAGATTCTCCTTTACTCCTTAGCAAGGCTACACAATCTAAAGACCACGTGTCTGTAGTGAAACTCAATGGGGATGAGTATATAAAAGACTCGGACTCTGAGAGGGTTCTTAAAGAGGTGGTCTATGTGACAAGCACGGAAGAAGCAGCAGTTCATAGTCCCAATGAGAGCGTCAGCACAATCATTATCCTGCCTCCAGCAGACTGATGCTAAAAGACTTGAAATTACATGGATTGTCCTAGAAAATATAGATATTGAACTTGCGTGCGTGAAGTCGCGTTTTGCGTGTACCTAATGATATTTAAAATCGCTTGCTTGTTGATAATTATTTTAAAAATAGAGTTTTTTTCATTTTTACAGCAAATAAAATACCGTAAATAGGTTGAGACGAAAATATTTTTCATAACCTCAATCCTATTTGGAATATTATTTGAGTTACTGTAACTTTTATTATGATACGATACCAATTTTTATAACGGTACCTATTTCACGGTAGCTATTTCAGAATCGATTTTACGTGCGTACTCTTCAAAGTCTATACTATTAATGTCTATTATGTGGTGCCTTAAGTGAAAAATAATTTAAATGAATATTTTTAATGAAAATGGAACTTAAGGGTATTTTGATCAACATATGATCATGTACAGTAGCCAGCACATGCGGCTAGACAGTTATGCCTTGAAATCTCCTAAATTCCGTGGAAGTACGCGATATTCGTAATTCGAGTTAGCTACATGTGCTTGCTACTGTACTTGGCCTCATACACTTAATAAAAAAATAATCAAAGTACTTTCTAAAAGTACATTATCATAAACTTGACTATTTTTACAGGCTTTGGATATTTATTTAGAAATATGGCCTTTGTTTATAATGTATAAAATGTAGTTTTTATGTATGGAACTTCAATATTTATGTAGGAAACCCCAGTATTGCATGTTGTTGTCCAAAATTGTAATTGTGAAAGAATGTGTGTGCGAGAGTTGTTTTAAGAGGTCTGAGACAGATCTCGCTAGTATGTTTTTTTTTTAATGTAAATGTGAGACGAAAAATAAAATTATAGTGGGCGTTGGTCCGAACTGCATTTGACATGCTACTGGCAGTTAAAAAACAGTCCCGTTTATGACGTAGACCTTATTGTCTGTAGCCGTTTGATTTCTTATTGATTCGCCTTTTTTTATACAGGGTTACCTCGGAGACAGTGCGCATATTTTTTCCATGCTATCAGTATCGTTAATAGAATTTCACGAAAAAGAACCATATGGTTTTTTTTGCGAACTATTAGTTTATCTCCCGCAAAACCCAAAAATCATGGTCACTCTACGCACGCGCTGTGGCACGGGAGTGCAAGGGGGTGAGGGCGCGGCGCGCGGGCGTACGCTCTTATCTCGCTGTCGTAACTACGTAGAGTGACCATGATTAGTTTTGGTGTGGATATTTTCATACGATGTTTTTTTTATATATTTTTGTTCGAAACATGTTAAAACGAAAAAACTCCTTTCTTTTAATTTTTAAAACCTTTTTGCACGTAAAATTTGCGCACTGTCTCCGAAGTAACCCTGTATTTTTATCAAGATTTAAAAATTATTGTTATAATATCAGATAAATTATATTTCGAGGTGTTTATTAATATGATATTAATTACTGTTCCTAGCAGGGAGATTCAGTTTTTAATAGCTTACACTGACCTAGGTCGCACTGTACATAAATAAATAAAAGTAAGTGTCACAAAATGTCAAATATTTATTTGTTTTACTACCAAAGCAGACGGCATTGTATTGAGAATTGTAATATGCACAAAGCTATATAACAAAATATATTACTATTAAAATAGAGAACAGTTATGAAAAATCAAAGAAATAACTAGCATAGATCTTTTCTATCAAATTTTGTTGATACTTAAACTTTATTGCAAACATCAGAACATAGCTTTAGCTTTCTACTTATTTATTTAGTTACCAATTTATTAAATAATTCCAATTGTAAAATTTTAATTATTTATTTCTCGTTTATAAGGAAATTAAAAACCCATGGAAGTTATTATTGCATACACGATTCGGTATAATAATATATAATGCACCGAAACAAGGGCTGAACTATGCACCTAGGGCGGGTTGCCAGCCCTTCTTATGTAGCATAAATGCAGGGTGTAATCGTTAAGTGTGCCCAGGCGATTATTCCGTAACTTACAGATATCAAAAAACATTAAACTGATATCCAAAGTATGTTACCTAATAAGTAAAGTGACATCAATAACTTTTTAGAAATAAAACGAGAAATATCCAAGATTTTGACAAAACACTCCCATTTTTGACTGTCAATAATATTTTTATATTATTGTTTTTTGTTGACGATCTTTTACTCATTAGGTAACGTACTTTCGATACCAGTTTAAAGTTTTATTGATATCTGTAATGCCTGCGCACACTTAACAATTACACCCTGTATCAACATCAACGGCCCGTTACAGTCCACTGCTGGACTAAGAGCCTCCTCCACTTAAGTGTTTGGTTTTGCCATAATCTCCACGCTTGGCAGGCGGGTTGGAGATCGCAGATTAAAAGGTTACTGTATCAGAGAGCGCTGCTGCCCGTTCCCTGTATACTCCGGGAAGATTATGGGTTGGCTTTATTCCTAAGCCGGAATCCACAAGGCTTAATTATTATTAGTTTTTAAAATTGAAGCTATTTAAAATCTTATCCGGCAGAATGTTGGTATCGAAGGTTCTCTAAAAAGTAGATGGTTTTGGTGTCGTAGGTGCTACGGGTTTTTCATTTTCATTATTTTTTATATTTTGGTAAAGTTTTTGTATGTTATTAACTTGATTGAAGTTGAGACGGGATGTTGTGAATAATTATTAATTGAATCTGTATTGCTTTTATATGTTTCGTGAGAAATCTGTTTTATTTACATCATTCTTAAAATAGTAGTTATATAAAAATATTTTACTTGTCCATCTTAGAGATTTAAGGTCGATTTATATCTTAAATACAGCGATTTAAATAAAAAAAAAAAAGCTATAACGTGCCAAGTGGTTGCCTATAATGGTGACGTCATAACTTCATAGAAAACAAGCAAGAACGAATTTCGCCGCTGCCACTGTAGTTGGTAAGCACGTTGGCTGCGTATAGATCAAGTCCCGCCGGAAGGTTTACGTTTTTGGTTATTTTCTATGAATCTAAAATGTTTTCAATTCTAGTATATTAGCCAGTTATATTTAGCTTCATTATCTAAACGCGTTGCTTTTTACTTCTCTTACCTAAGTTGAAGTGCATGTTTAGAAAGCTGTCAAAACTTGTTAGCGAAAAATACGTTTTCAACACTGACGAATTATGTAAAATGACGAATTTAAGAAACTGACGAGTGCCTACCCGATTCTCTACTTCGCATCAACTTCCTACTTGTACTTAGAAGAATACTTTATTTGATATAACTTTGAAAAACATCAAATTGATGAATAACCTTATTTCTTGATATCAATCAATCAATCAAAATCAGACGAAGAAAAAGACTATGGGCCTCCTCCCCTTAAGTGTTTGGTTTTGCCATAATCTCCACGCTTGGCAGGCGGGTTGGAGATCGCAGATTAAAAGGTTACTGTATCAGAGAGCGCTGATGTCCGTTCCCTGTTCAATGTGTAGTCCCTAAGTCGCCTCTTACGACACCCACGGGAAGAGTAGGGGTTGGTGACAAATGTATTCTAGTCTGCCGTCACCATACGGCACGGCATTTCTTGATAGCAACTTAATTAATTTAATAGTAAAATAACTCTGTTTGACTAGCTAAGTTTTATCTGACTCGTAAACTAACTTAGCTTTTATGTATTTAATGTTGTAAATCAACCTTAATCGCCCTAAGTAAAATCAAGTGTTTTGGTTCGTATAGCATTCAAAAGTGTAATTTGTTCCTTAGAGTTCTGACCAAATTGTATATAACGTAATAAATGAGATTTTAATTTACTGAGTTGTTTTATTTAACTAAACCACGTTAATCAGCAAGTTATAATTAGAAAAATACAAACATATGTCTTCTATTATTATTATGTGCCTGCCTAAAATATATGTATTTACACGCTATGCATGATAAAATTAACGAAAACTACTTAATAATATATATATATATAAGTAACTTTGACTGCTGAAAAGAAAAATGCAATAATACAGCCATGAGCCCCCCACCCGCCTCGGTAGGTGGCCGCATACGCGTTTGGTAACAGCGCACCTACGACGTAGGGGCCGCGCAGTCACATAGGAAGTGATTGCACCTACGAGGCGGGTTTACGTTTAGTCTAAACACGCTCCACCTACGTCGTAGGTGCATAGCAGGCGTCGTGTAGGCGTGAGAAAAAAAAAACTTTTTATCTCTCTTCTAGTGTAGATTTATTGTAAAAGCAACTTTGTTTTAAATTTTTCTGTTTCGATATGAAGGTGATTATACTAATACACCATGAAATTTAATAGGTTGATGTTCGTTCCCTTTGAATAGGGGATCGGACTACTTCTTTTTTATTTTATAAATCCAAACTTCTTAGTTTCTGCTATCGAACACTAAAAGAATTTTTGCTCTATCTTTAAAATTGACCGAGTTATAAAGGTTTGAAATTCAAGATTAGACAGAGAGGCGCACATACCCACTTGTGACGTCATTTGTTAGTAACGCCAAAAAACAAAACATCGTTTTTGAAACATATTATTGAAACTTTAAAAAAATCACTGTAAATTCGTTTTTCAACCGATTCTGTTTTTTTCTTCGCGAATCGTCTGCTACTAATCTATATTTTAAAAATAATTTATAAAATATGGTGAACATTCCGATCCCCTATTGTTCATTGCGGAAAGTAGTTCATTTTAATGGACTGAACACCCTTTAATGAGCATCAACCAATTAAATTTCACGGTGTATAACATAGAGGATCGCATTATTTGCACGCTGCTTGCGCAGGAGTGGCTAGCTCTAGCGGGATGAGCGGGAAGGCAGGTGAGACTGACATACACGCGACAATTTTCTATACAGGGTGTAAGTGGCAGGTTTCCACAAACGGTTACAGTGAATTTAAAAATTCCAATCGACTTGTTACTAAACTTTACACAAATATGGTATGGTATCATTCTAGGTAATAAATCTTTACAGGTGTATACAGCACTACAATTAAAACTAAACTAACAATACTAGTACATGAAAAAATATATAGGTAGGTACTACAGAAATTCTAATTTTATTAATTATAAACCAAAAAAGAAAAAAGAGAGATATTCACTAAATCTATAACCATAATAACCTATATTCTAATTTTCAGCCAACTCGTAACATTTGTGAGTAAAACTTTTTAATTCATAATGAAATATATCAATTAGGCCTGTAGCTACGAGATTATTATGAGTTCTAAATTTGAAAAATTTCAGGACGGAAGTTAACTATTTACATAGTTATCGAGGTTCTAGGCATTTGCTGCTACGCAATGTATAACATGCGTGTAGAACGTAACCTTCCGCTGCAAGATCAATGCGCGCCCGTGCATCGTAATTTATCATACGTTGCTGTTTTATAGTTCTAGCGGATCTACTCGCTAAAAAGTCGTGCTATGTACAGAAATCGTATTTTTATATTGAACTGATATAATAAAACAAAACAAAAAACTGATAAAAAATCGCAAAGAGTAGAATATGATACAGAATGTCTATCATTTTGTGAAGACCTGTCACACACACCCTGTATATATATTCCCACAACTATATGTAAACGTATATACAGCATGAAATTTACATCGTTTTGTTCCAAATTTTTGGTGTCTCCATACAAAATGGGTCGGTCGGGAGTCTCACTTTGTATTGAGAGACCAAAAATTTTTTTATCGCAGGGATTTATTTTTTCGCGAAAAGTTGTTCAGTTTGACGAGAACTATCACTACACGGCGGGAACAAAACGATGTAAATTTCACGGTGTATATATACCCAGCGAGAGGCACTATAAATAAACAAATAAAAAATAAATAATAAACGAACGTGACTAGCATACCCAGACTACTATTATAATCAAATACCGCCTCTAAACTCGCTACCATACTCACAAGTACAACCCAGACTCGCAATAAGATAATTTTTTATTTGCAGTAAAAATCATCAACAGCTTAGGCCTTAGTCGACCACGCTGGCCCAGTGCGGGTTGGTCGACTTCACACACAACCTTTGAATTTCTTCGCAGGAGTGTGCAGGTTTCTTCACGATGTTGTCCTTCACCGTAAGAGCGTCGAGTAAACGTACATATTAATTCGAAAACACATTGGTACGTGGTGGGGATCGAACCCGCGTCTCCCGAACGGACGGGAGGCAGGGACCACTAGACCATCGACGGTCTCGTAGAAATGGTAACATTAAAATGGTTCAGTAAAATGGTTGGTGGTAAACCATTCAGTTAAAACTTGCGAAATTATGAGAAATGTTAATCCAGTTTTAAAGAACGTGGCCAGAGAAAACGCCAATATTTGACAACACTAAATTAAACATCCAATCAACACAAATGGTCAGTGGTGCTACTAGTCCAAAAAATACTTGCTAAAAGTAATATTGTTGGTTCCACCACCAAATGGGTCCATGAGTATATATACAATTCTGCTGGAACCAACATATATATATATATATATATAGGTATATGTATATAACAAACATACCTTAGTACCTTTAAAACCACGTACTTACATCAATTTGAACTTGTAAAAGCATAGCAAGGTATGACATAAAGCATCGCACACAAGGCCGCCCCTGTCGCGAAAATATTGTTTACTTTTTTTTTTACTATTTCTACCAGAGTGGTAATATGGCGGTTATAACACGACGCCGCGGCAGGCGGTAAAGCGGAACTTATATGTTGCATTGGCTTGTATGTAATCCGTTGATGCCTAAGAGTCAGCGCACACCAAGAGCAGAGCAGAGAATTTTCTGAGAGTGCTGAAATTGTATCTTATTACAATTCCATACATTGCAAAATTTGATACACGTCTACAGTCTGTCAAGAAAATCATGAAATTAAAAAGTGGCAATACTGTTGTGTCGTCCCGTTTTCACAATCCCGTTGATTTGAAAGGGACGACACTACACTATTGCCACTTTTTAATTTCATGCCTTTCTTGACAGACTATAAATACTGTATGGAATTGTAATAAGATACATTTTTCAGTACTCTCAGAAAATTCTCTGCTCTGCTCTTGGTGTGCGCTCGTACACAGCCCGAGCGGCGGCGGCGGCGCGTGCGCGGCACCGTGTGAGATTCGAGACGAGAGAGCGCGGACTTGCGAGGCTCATATAACCCATGCAGATAAAGAATAGATCTGAAAATGGCGTCCGCTCGCATGCTAACTCGCTCACAATCTATCGCTGTCTATACTCACACAGTGTAGTACGCGCTGCAAAAAAAATAATGACAAAAATCAGTGTTCGCAAACAATGATGTTGATGACATTCTTCCGGAAATCGTACATAATAATGTAAAATAAATAATTTTAAACCTATCCCATGTTGTTTTTCATATATTTACCCTTGCTCCTTATTTATTTCATTAATATTTTTTGTCTTTAATTTTAGTATCTATAATTAATAATAATAAACCCGTCCCGTCCCGTTTTATATCATAATAATAAAAAAAAATTAATAACAAAAAAAATATCAGTAGGATTAATAAAAATCGATTTTTGAGAACTTGTTTTGTCAACCGTACCATAAGTACCCGCCGCCATTTTCAAATCTATTCTTTATCTGCACGGCTTAAACCCCTAAAAAAATTATGACAACGTATCTGAGTGCGCCCTCAGACGGGCACAAAAAATACAACTCTTCTATAACAAAATTAACTAATGTGTGCGGTATCCTACAGAAACCTTAAACTCCGGCTTTTACTATTGCTTTACGTTCATGGTTATTTTTTGCTACGCTTTTAAAATTTGCTTTGTACATATTGTTTTTATTAAAAAAAAAAGTCGCTAAAGTATAAGGGTGATTATTTACTAATCGTTAATAATATTATTAAAAATAAAACAATAGGTACCTATTGGGTGTAGTGTACCGTTACTAGCTTTTGTATTATTTTGGTACCGAAAATTAACGCTTAGTTCAATTAGGGTACCTAAACCTAAACACGGAATGTTGGAAATTTTATAGCCTTAATAATATAATTTTATAGGTTTAGTTTTCGTAACATAGGAAAACAATATGATAATCTCTTATGAAGGACATATTATAAGTAGGTACTTAACTAAATAACGTACCTACTTAAGCAATATTTTTCGGTATCAAAATATTAGGGTAGTAAACTTTTGACTTTAAATATATTGAAAGTTGGGTTCCTGGGTATCAAGCAAACCTATTTGCATGAAACGAATATTATTATTATTTCCATAATATACAAACCAATACAATAGGATGTGCTTTTCAGTAAACTTATTGCCGTATTATCCATTATTCCACGCTGCTCGACCCTTCGGATCTTTGGGTGATATTTTATTTTTTCTCACTATTTCTTACCTACCTACTCTTCTTTCACATACTTACCTAATAATTAACATAATTTAAATTTTCAACACTTATATTTCAAACGCACCAACTACACGATTCGTTGGCCTGTCAAGCCCCGAAAAAATATAAATATAAACATGCAATTTTGGACATTTATTAACTACAACGACACAAAATGCGTAACACAAATTTTGTTTATACTAACTTGTATTATACTTTACATACCATTCTCCTGTGCCAAAATGTTGTGCCAATTTTATTATTTGAAAATAAAAAATATACGAATCTGCGGTGCGTTTTTCTTGTATAGTTTCTTTGTCTGATGTGACAGCGCATATAACCCCAACGTCAGTGACTTCACCTGTGACGTCATCAGCTAAAACGGCCGTCTCGGCCGGGAAGACAGTCTCTGAGCCTGATGTAGCATTCCCAGCTGTTCTAAAAGGGTCACAGAAACAGCGTGTCCCACCCCCTGTCCCTCCAAGAGGATCTCCCAAACCCAAACGGGGCGGGGCCAATTCTCAATCAACTATAGACAAAGGTGACTATTCCATCAATGTTTCGACTAGCGAAATACCTCCGCAAACGCCTATTACTAGCAGCGATGATGATTTTGTGTTTTATGGGCACGATTTTAAGTTCAAAGAGCCTGCAATCCCCGCATGCAACCTACCGCCTTCCATTTCTGATCATTCCGTCAAACTTACTAAACTTACGTCTAACTCTTTCTTGGATTTTGCCGAAGAAGCCGACAGTATCACTGAAAGAACTTACCCTAACAAAGATCTCATAATTCAAACAAATATGATGGCCAAGTTTAATATTGACAAAACTATAAGAGAACATTTGGATTCTGGTGAATATAACGGATCTTCTTTCACTGAATCTAGTAGTGAAGAAAGAATTGTGATTCATGAAATAGAAATGAAAGATATAGAAGAGACTATTCTGGAAGATAGAGCGAAACATTCAAAAAGTCCATCGCAGTTTATTAAAGGCGTTGTCAGCCAAATCGGTGAAAAACTTTCTTTGAAATCACCTACAAGAAGCATTGAAGAAAGAGCCAGTGTACACAATGTAAAGTCGTCAGATTTAATCAAAGCTGGCCAGACCCTGAAAAAGACTGCTAAATCTGAAAATATTCAAAAAGACCTTGAAAAAGAAATGTCTGATGCGAAATTTGACAAGAATGGATCCAAACCAGGGTTAATTTCAGGCATAACTAAAAAACTAAATTCACGAAAAGACAAAAATCGCTCTCAAGACAAAAAACCTAATCCTAAAATCGAAATTAAAACGTACAGTGAAGAACATTCAAAAGGAATATCTAAAGACGAAATAGTTTGTCACAGAAAAGCCAAGAATAAAATTGACATGTTTCAAAAGCACATTTGGAAAGTGCAGTCGGATTCAGAAAACAGTTCACGAAGAAGTTCTCTATCTTCTTCGCAAAGTAGTCAAAAGTCTAGTAGAATCGATTTGACTAAACACGTTCTAGTAAAAGAGACGAAAAAGATCTTTGAGCCAAGGGATAATCCATATGGCAGCACCAGTTCAGCCGGCCGGAATTTGCTTTTACCTACACTAACAAGACCTGCCGGACCGAAGGCTAAATCTGTGGGCGGTAACGTGCACGAGAAAATAAAAAAATTCACCGAAGCCACAACTTCGGACGGTCCGAAGAAAATACCACGACAGAAGAGGAGAAGCTTTAAAAAGCGGTCCGAGAAACGGAAGATATATAAAATGAAGAAAGATGTAGAAGAAGTATTGTAGAGACAACGTTCATTTAAAATATTATATTGGCATATATAGAGAAGTCTCTTGATGATGAAACATTATACATTGCAAATAACAAGGGAACATGAATTCCGAGGACGAAAATTGAATTATTTTTGGGTTGTCTACTTTTTAGGACGCTTAAACACGCCTGAAAATAAAAAAAATGAAGACTTGTAATATTTCAAAGGCCACTCATGTAAACTCACGTTTAGCACGTAGTTTGTTAATCTTTGCATGTTCGTGACGTGTCTGGGTCTTACGTATTTAGTATAGCAAAATTATATTATTAGTTACTATTTTAAAGATTTCAAATACTGCCATTATTCTAACCCTAGATACTAAATAGTTTGGGTGTTTTTCTTGTAGTTCGTAGTATGTATGATTGTGTGTACTTAGGTGTGTTTTGTTTTAGTATTGTTTTGTTGTTTGCTATGCATCCCTGCTGATTTTATACTTATGAATTGTTTGCCTACTTTTGATTTGCTGATTTAGTATTTTCTTATGAAAACCTTTATAAAATCATTACGTTGATCTCAGTTTTCCTTTAGTGTAATTTCACATGTTTAATTTTTAAATTGTAATGTGTAGATCCACTTTTATCTCGTCTTTCCCATCACGTCAATATTTTCATATGTTTAAATACATGGATGATCTCATATTCAAATCTTGAATAGAAATAATGGCACCATATCGACCCTATGGACACATTTTGGTACAGTCATGTTGCCATTCAGCTCTTTGTAATCCTTTCGGTGGCACTCATCAAAAGCTCCATCATCCATGTGTGTAAGCATTGGAAGTCTGACGACAAAATGTTATGCACCTTGGCACCTTGGCGTGGTGGCACAGCAAAACGAGGATGTGATCATTGCCCTCAGTGAAACTTCTTTGGTTTAGTTACCTCGCGTGTTCGCTACGAATCTAAAAGACGTTTCACCTCACACCTCTATAACAAGGTCCATATATTTTGCTGCCTGACCGCATCCCAAGTCGGAGCGCTAGGCCGTAGTAACGCTAGCATCCCACAGCGTCGCTGTCGTGCTGTTCAACGCCGCCGCCGCCATTCGAAGAAGCGCCACCGCCGCGGACCAGTCGAACTAACTCGTCTTCTACGACGTCGTCGTCGGCGTCCGGGCGACGGCGCGGAGGCGGAGCGTCGTCAGCCGCGTCCGTCGTTACGACGTCGTCGGCTTCGTCGCTGGCGCTGACGCCGGCTGCGTTGAGTGGAGCGAGAAGTAATGATACCAGGTAAATTTATACATTTTTACATTCCGAAACACGTATAACAAATCGAAACACACTAACTCGAGCTACTTTCGCACGATATAAGCATTATACGAGTACTAAACGCATTCCAAACGCCGCCGGCCGGCAAGTGACTGTGGTCACCAATAGTTTTTTAGGTGTCCGTTGTCACCACGGGCGCTTCAGTGGCTGTAACGGCCCCGGAGACGGTCAAACGGTTTGACTCAAACCTTACGTGTTTGATCAAACCGTTTGAGGTCGGTTTGAACGGTTTGTCAAACGGCTCTGCGCAGTCTGATTCTGTACGCTGTCGTAATTACACTTCTGACGCGTCAAACACAACAAAAATATGAAATTGTATCAAACATGCTTCAAACACAAACTGTTTGACAAACCGTTCAAACCACTTTTGTAAACGATCAAAATGGTTTGAGTCAAACCAAACTTTACGTGTTTGAATCAAACCGTTTGACCGTCTCCGGGGCCCTTAACAATTTGTTTTGCTCAAATCAAATCCCAATTAGTCTCTAAACATTTCTACTTAACTTTTGTTAAATCTTTGTTACGAGTATTTAACATAGCTTTAAATTATATGTGAATTCTTGTGGTTTTAATTTAGTTATTATGTTACAGTGTATGTTGGACGCCACCTGCCTCCGTCGAAGGGTCGACGCCCACGTGGACGGAAGGAACACCCAGCTTTACTGAATCTAGTAGCAGCGAACAAGGTACTGTTATATCAGTATTAATTTTCACTAATAATTTACAATAAATAAAACAGTTTTACAGAAAATAAAACTTACGGCTCTAGTGCGATTAATTCGTGTGCTTTTATTTCTACAAGTCGAAATAAATGCATGTCGGTTAGGGTCAAATAACGGGTAATTGTAAAATTATCTCTTACGGTTCGACGCTGCTACGGTGAAGGAAAACATCGTGATGAAACCTGCACACTCTTGCGAAGAAATTCAAAGGTTGTGTGTGAAGTCGACCAACCCGCACTGGGCTAGCGTGGTCGACTAAGGCCTAATCAACCTAATTCAGGGTAGGCTTGAGTGTGTAAAATTGTCTCGATTGTAGCCTTTGTTCGGCTTATGATATTATTTTAAAGACAGATTCGGATTCATCTACCTTCGGACTCGGGTGTTGTTAGATTTGGATGACCTTTGTATCATACATAAATTATGTTCAATTTATCCGAAACGGAAAGGCAATGGATATTATCGGCTAGGTTAGTCATAGATAAAACCGTCTCGGCTTAAATACTGTCACAGGAACAAGTCGACAGCGCAGGTTTACACTCAGAGTTAGGCGAGGTGTTGCGCTTAAAATATATCTTTTCTTTAACGTGTGGGCATAGTAAGTAGAAAGAGTGCAAAGTAGGTTATCTTCATACAAACGCACCGCGTGCGGCTTGTATGTGTGCGCCATAGTGACAGTTATTCGTGAAGTCATAGACAAAAACAAAACCGATGATCTTCGGTCCCTTTTCAATTAAAAATGATAGAAAGTGACAGGACTAATTTTAAGTTTAGTTTAGTTGGGCGTATGCCGAATCGACACCATTATCGTTTTACCTAATCGTCTACGCAATGTACATCGAATTGTACTTGTAATTTGTAACTTGTAGCTTCGTGAAACGGCCCCCTGGTGTTAAAAATCTATGGATTTTCAGCTTATTCTTTCCCTCCAGGCTACCCCATGACGCCAGCCCGCGGGGCGACCCCCTCTGAGGGGCGGCGCTCCCCGCGGCCCCCGCCACCGCCCGCGCGCACCCTCCCCCCCACCACCATCAACTGCCTCACCAGTGAAGTGGTAAGTACATTGCATTGTTATATATTTGATGCATTTTCTTCTTTGCGCGTGAAAAGGTACCTTATGGGTTGAAGTTGAATACAATTTTATAGCAGGTATAGCCAGCGGCACGTATCTTTAGCTCTGAGCGAGCGGTGACTCTCTTTCTCGCATAGGGTAAGGGTGGGGTGACTGAGAGAGAGGTACCGCTCGCTCAGAACTAAAGATACGTGCCGCTAGCTATACAGTTACAATAGAGAGTCGGACTGTTTACCATATTTTATGAATTTACCATATTTTATGAAATATTTTTAAAATATAGATTAGTAGCAGACGATTCGCGAAAAAAAAAAACAGAATCGGTTGAAAAACGAATTTACAGTGATTTTTCAATATGTCTGTCTCTTTCAAAAACGATTTTTCGTATGGAGATTATATGGCGTTACTAACAAATGACGTCAATATGGTAAATTTAGGAACAGTCTGATCCCCTATTGTGTAAAATCATATTTTTTAATACAGTAAACTACCCATTTATTAAGCCACTAATAGCTTCAGTCTGACACAACCCATGACTTAACTGTTGATGATGACTGACGATCGATAAGCATGAAGTACCTTTTCATTCGCATTCTCACATTTTAAAGGACCAACGAACAGTAACATAAATCAGTATATCCCTAAAAACTGTAAAATAACTTACTCTGTAACGAGGCATTCGTCCTCTTTCCTGTTTTATGACTGGCAACCTTTCTTGCTGGCAGTTTTATCTTTCATTTTAAATTCATTTTCCAATTTAGATTTCTTACGATTCGATTTTGTCTTTTTTCTGCCAAATTCACTTCATGTCCTGATCTCCAACAGAGAAAAGCTTATCCATGTTACTATTTTTACAGTTTTATAATATATTGTACGATTACGTCGTACATTGCCTTTTCGCTTATGCGGCAAAATATGTGCACACAATACGAACGACGAACTCCAACTGTCTCAAATTATATTTTACAAAGTAATGCTAAAGTAATATTTTGCCGCATAAGCGAAAAGGCAATGTACGACGTAATCGTACATATATAATATATAAATGCATAAATACCTTTTCTTCGGACTGTGCCCTGGTTTTTGCCACACTTTGTATTATTACCCTCTACAACATTCTTCGTGTAGTGCCCAGCAGCTTCGTGGCGGCTGCTGCTCTATCTATTTAATACTCAATACTCAAAGTTTTTATTGCTTTCCATAGGTTTTTACATGGGTGTTGTTTAATAAGTAGACAGCATTGTTTTCTAGTCCAAAATAATTGATTCATTGCATTGCAATAAGAACTGGAACTACGACAATAAGTCGGATAATCTTATATAAGGTGCCCCGTTATTAGTGTCAAATATTTTCAGGGCTGAAAGAACAAGTCCTGATCTTCACTTAATAAAAAATTTAGATCAATTTACACGTTAGTTTTCAAGTAATAAAGCCAAACAACTTTGGTTACCTATTCATAAAAAACATCACCCTCAACCAGCTGATCACTACTACATTTGCATTCTTGCACGCACACACACGTTTGATGCGTGTTTACATGTATCTAGAGTAATGTGAGTGTACATGCAGAGGGTGATCTCTTTTTGTCATATTCAATGACGTTTTTTTTTTGTTAAAAAAATAATAATTTTAAACTAACGTGTAGATTTTCGAAATATTTTTTTTACGTGACTATTATGACTATTACTTTCAGCCCGGAAAATATTTGACACTAATTACGGGACACCTTATATATTTGAAAGTTAACTGTGTCTTATTCGTAGATTATGAGCGATTTCAAATATTAAGTATTATTTGCATATTACAAAATTTCACTAGCTAAACGTTTTAGGGTAATACTGATAACGAAAGAAACAGGTACAAAGAAATAGGTACCTCTAAATAAATAGGTACCTTTTAAAATAACGGTACCTACCTACCTACTACGTATATTTATCTTAGCTGTTGGTGATGGTGGTGATATTTATCTCTACAGAATAACTTGTTTTCGTGGTTCATGCTTTCTGTTTTTTTACAAGATGCAAACCTAGCTTTTTCCTTGGCTGGTACAAAAAATATAAAATTCATCTTTGATAAAAAATAGATTAAGAACCTAATACAATTTTGTACCAATCAACTCCGCTTAGACAATATTATCTTAATATTTTGTACCTAACACTTTTAATACCAAACCTTTGTGCTAATGTATTTTTATAATATTTATCTTAGTTATGTTTTTAATACTAATGCCATTTTGTTTATTTTGGACGCTGCTTGATGGTGGGTGAATATAGATGCACTTAAAAGAAAAGGTTGAATACGATTATAAATGATAGCAAAACATATATTATTAATGTTTATATACATATATATCAATGAGTACTTATGTGTAACCTGCTTGAACTTTAATAATGTCTCGGAGCTAGCTTTGTAGAAATTGTTTTAGATAAAAATTCGTGTCATACAAAAATTAACACAAAATTGGGTGCTTCCATTTTAAGGAAAGCTAATAAAAGAATCAAGAGTTTTGCTAAAGTCAATAAACTTTTTTTAATAAAAAAAACTAGCAATAAAATTTCAGTGTTAAGTCTTTTTTAATGAATTTCATTCAATGAAAGTGTGTGTTTTTTTTTAAATATGAAATGTGAGTATTTCGACGCTAGTGTGTGTGTTTGTGTTATTTTTGTGACAGATGCCGTTGCCAAAGCTAGGGAATTCATTTAATATTTTATAAATTGATAGAATTTCTTGGCAGACGTTGAAAACATGTTAAGGCTTCACTCATTTATTTGGATTGAACACTTTGAAAGTGATTCATCATTGATTTACGGCCTTTAATACGTCAACGTTCTGTTTCACAGCGCAAGAATAGTTAACAAATTCGGAAAAAGTTTTTCTAAAACACACTTTTTAGGATCAAAAGCATATTTTTAAAGAATAAATGTCCAAATCCCGGTTTTTTAACTGAATCTCATGTCATTCATTCATCGTGATTGACTGAAATCATAATAATTAGAAATATTGATTTGAGTGTACTTGTAAAGTAAGATATCATATCAAATTGTTTTGCATAGTACAAATAGTTAGAAAAAAAGAAAAAAGAAAGAAATACTTTTTACGATGACTCTTGTTAAACAAACGTTCAAACAGATAGATAGGATTTGATTTCAGCGTATTAACGATTATTTACAATAACTGTATCTAACTTATAATACTCCTTAGTTGTATCTAAATTATTTGGTTTCTGTATATTTTTCAGTAGTAACCAGTGTTTGAAATAGCAATGTTGATACTAATCAAAAATAAAATAATAAATAACCAACAAAATACTTAGTAATAATTTGGCATCTGATAAAATGAGCCTTGAAGCTAGTTGCAAAATATAGCTGTTATTTATTGAATAATATTAGTTATCATTAATGAATGACAGATGTCTGCGCCTGATCATATAAGGTTGTTAAGCATTAGAGTGAGTGTTTAAAATTATATTTTCTCTGTTCTTGAATGGGCTAAAGTTTGTCAGTTATAACTATATGCCTGTTCTCTATTATATTTTTTAACAAAATCTCGTATTTTACTGACGGTGACTATGAGAAATACTGGGATGGAAATTCTATGAAATCAATGTATCTTTTTGATACTGTAATCTTACGTCGGAATGAAACAGAAATAGGCAACGTACTTTACGTTGCCCACTATAGTTCGTTGGGACCTTAAAGGTACCGTTATATCAGAAGGTACCGAAATGTAACAGTACCGTTCATTTAAACAAAAATAATTATATATCGATTAAAATGTTCACTGGCCTAACGCGATGCATGTATTGTTTAGAATGGCTAGTTTGATTTGATAAGCTCTTTCAGCTTTTTATAGTTTTTAACGGAAACATTTACAATATATTTCGCTACTGAAACTGCAGGAATATATTGTATAAATCAGATAGATTTAACGCAATTCCGTGTCAATAAATGAGATTTACCTGAAATATTAAACATAATATAAATATACGTATATATATTCCTACAGTTTCGTTCAAATCTACCTGGGTGACGTGACTCTCAGTACAAAAGTTTCTCCGTTTTATTTTTTAGTAATATAAGAACATGGAATGTATTTCGAAAGATATATTAAGCCTCAAAAGCCTGATAACATTATTGTGCTAAACGTACACAAAATAATAAATAATAGTATATATTATATAATACTTTCACGATTTAGGCCAGTGATACTTGAATTTATACATTTAGTCTGAAATTATTGATAAAGTGATCGTTCATTTAAAAGGACGCTTTCTGTAATCAAGTATAAAAACTAATTCTGAAATTCGGCAAATCTTATCATAATCCAAAATCCTGTTCTGCTTACGATAAACATGTAACCCGCTTTGTGAATGTATTGTTAAACTTAAAACATACGTTATACTTACCGTGATGATCTGTAAGTATTTTGAAGTAAAAAATCGTAATAAAAGATCTGTGATGCAATAATTAGCCTGTGGTTATTTATCGTTACCGTTACTATATTTTCCATTACTCGTATCTAAATTTAATATAAATACGTTTCTACCTCGGTACCTATTTAACTAAATTATTCATTAGAAAGACAGTACAAAATGAAACAAAAAAATGAATGTCTATGTCTAAACAAGCAATTTTATTATCCCTCAAGACGATTTCGTAGCGGCATGTCTATCTCTATGTGCAGGCAAGATGCAAATATACTTATCTATTAAGTATGATTCTAATCTATTGTAGTTAAATACTTATTTCAAAGATAACTAGTATTTTTTTTGTAAGTCGTACTTTATTATAATAAAAATACTTACAGATCAATGTTTAAATATTTTTGTAAGAGTGACTATACAAATTCTGTGATAAAACCAACACAACCATTAGATAAATAATGAAAAAACAATTCAAAGTTCGTTTGTTCTAACCTATTATTTTTTGTCAACTTTAATAAAAAATATATAAGACAGGCGTAAATAAATAAAACATAGATTGTGATTTGTTATAATCACTCTTACAAAATATACGCCACGTGTTTATTGTATTAAAATCTGTTTTGTTAACGTATGTATGTCGTTGTTACTATTAAAACGTATATTGTATATTTTGTTGTTGTTAACTATTTAAGAAAGTCGACATGTAGAATAAACATTTGATGACAAACTGTATTTTAATACTCCTTAGCGAAATGGTATACTCGTACGATCAACCTTTTATTTTGGTACCGAAAAATATCGCTTCCAGTTTCTCAGTGCACTCACATAAAGTAGGAATGCAAACAAGTGATATCTTAAATGTAAATATTGTTTTTATTATTGATTTTTGATTATTATTTTAATTATTTTTTCATCTGGATATTGATTGTTTTTTTTTTTATTGTTGTATATCTATTTTACCTCCCTTGGACTGACGATCTGGTGAGGGTCGCGGGAAGCCGCAGCGCAGGACCGGTTGGGGGAGCCTTTGTCCAGCAGTGGACGTTTTTTCGGCTGAGATGATGATGATGATGATATCTATTTTATAACTCTAGAAATATTTGGGTACTTAATTTAGATACTTATCTAAAACTTTCAGTACCGATTTTTCTTGTAGTTACCGAAATATTGTTTAGATAGATAATATATAAATCGAGATTTTCCCTTAATGCTTAAACTTGTCTACTCGTGACATATTTATCGTTATAATAATCGTTTCCTGCTCAGTAAGGACAATAGGCAGGCATGGTTATTATATAGGTATCAAAAAGTTTTGGGTTACCTCTGCGGAAAAGGTAACCGCTATCGCCTATTTTAGTTGTTCAACCCACACAATGAAGGAGAAGATAATTGGTCGGAAAAATTAACAAACAACTTTTTTACCAATTTTATAACGGTTACCATAAACCTTAATATGAATACGAATAATTAATTTGTTAACATTTTCAATAGCGGTACTAAGAACGGGATGAAATAATAAATACAGCGATGTCAAGCCTCCAGATTTCGTGGTATTGCATCGATAGATGAACTAACGAACAGCTGAGAAAAGGGACATTTTAAGAAAGTGTAATTATGATACTAACAGCTGAAGCATGGGTTCATTAATACTAAAACTGTAGTTCTAGGCTTCTGGCTGGGAAGGAAATTCGCTTCGAGCTTGCGAATGGCTTTTGTCATGAGGTAAGATAATTTTTGCACGTACTTACATTTTTTTCGGGACCATTAATATGGTATAATAATCTTATTATATTAGTGTCGCATCGAGTTATGAGTACCGACAAGTATTTTTCACATTTTTTAGAGAAGTATGGCGTTCATAACTGCTTGCAGGATCTATATTTACGAGTTCATTTAGGCGCAAAATATCAACTTAGCAAAATGTCTACCGTTCGCAATTCGATGTCTGCATTATTATTGTATTATATAATTTGTCTGTCGTGATTTTTTTTCGTCTTAGGTTAGTTGAGAATCTGCTGAGTTGCGTTTCTGGTTAGTTGTGAATCTGGTAAATTACTGAGGGAACTTCTTTTTAGTTGGTAGTTGAGTGAGACGTTACTCATAACGGACATTTTGCGAAGGTACGTGTTGCGAACGGTAGACATTTTGTGAAATTGACTGTATAAATTCTGGAATACACGCTGACGACCTTCAACGCTAGCGCCACTACTTAGAATAGATAAACTAAGAATAAGAAATCATGGGGAACAAATGGGATGCACCCACCTCAACTTATAGCCTATGAACTACAACATTGTACCCATAATAATAAAAACTTAAGTGTGGCGCTAGTGTGCAGTCGAAATGTATATCTTTAGTATACAAACTGAGTCATTTTGTATATTATTATTATTTTAATAATATTATGTTCCACAGGTCGAAGTGACGCGTCTCGCGACAGAGACGAAGAACATCACAATATCTTCTTACGAAGTCCACCAAGAAAAACTATTTGTTCACGAAGAAAACTTTACAACATAAGCAAATAAATAATAAGCCCTAATAATACGTCATCTGTCTATCTATATGTTATGGACCAGGTGATTAATACGGGCATTATTAATAATATCCGAGCATTATGAATAATGTCTAGCTCTATCGGGCTAAGTGATTAATTACTATCTAAACTTCATTATTTATCACATTGCACGATCATTATTATATTGCTACGTGACAATTGGGCAATTTGATAATAAAGATAAATTTGACGCAGGCATGCCGAGAGCTTATCACCTAATGTACTTACAGACTTAAAAAAACTAATAAGTCTCCGGGAAAGGGTTTGGGGGGGGAAGGGTTAAATATGTTTGTATTACTCTGCCCAAAAGGTGATGGACAATATGTATAATGCCCGGTCAATTCGATTATTTGAATTTTTCATAAGACCGGCCATTATGTATAAAGCCCAATTTATCACTTGGTCCATAACATATATATCTATTTATCGCATCGCTTAGGAACATTTTTTTCAAATGTTTATAAAGTAAAAAAGGAATTTTTCTTGGAAAGCTGAATAATTCGTCTAAAACTGAAAGTACTTTTTTCTAGGGATTTTTAAGAACCAAAGGCTTTTCCCAGTTCAGTGTAAGAACCGATGTCTCTTATGTAATATTATTACACCTATTATCACCGGGCAGTGTTTTCCAACTACAAATGGTCGGTATATACTCGTATGTGTATATTTATATATATATATATACATTTTTAATAGTGTTTTTTTTAGCTGTAAATGTTTTAGTATTTAAAGTGTTTATTTATTCATACTAATATTATAAATGCGGAAGTCTGCCTGAACCGATTTATGTGAAAATTGGTAGAAACTTTAGTAAAAATTGCAGCTCTATATAGTTATTATTATCTAAGCACTGATCATAGAATTGTAGGTAAAATAATATTTGTAATGTATGTAATCTCAACGTTTACTATTCAACTTATTGAATAAACCTAAGTTACCTAAATCAAATTTCTAAAGGAATAGTTATTTTATACTTATTTTTTAATTATTTTCTATTTCTAGACTGAACTTTAGATCTGATTTTTATCTTACAGTAAAAGTCATTAAGTACTTCATTTAATTTATTTTAAGATTATTTATTTTGAATTGCAGAACTTATTTTTAATTATATTTCATTAATGATAGATTGTATATTACGCAAATAATCCAATAAATTATTATTGCTAGTAAAATGTTATTATTATATAGTTGCAGGAGAAAACTTTTAATTAAAAATAAAGTATATGTATTTTGTAAAATTATAATACAGTCGACCACAGTCCAAGCTCGACACATTATCGCCCTTATAGGTATTAGTGTCATCCAAGAAGTCATTGATGATTCGATAAAGAATTCTAAAAAATAAAAAATAATTTGACAGCTTCAATTCCGCGATGAAAGTTGCTAAGTTTCATAGTCTCAAAAAAAAATTATAGTTTGCAAATATAACAGATTGAGAAAATGATATTTTAGAAATGTAATATTTTGCGAATCCTTGATCTTGATGTAAAATTCTATTATGTAGTAAAATACTATTATAATGTATCTCAACTACAGGGCTGAGTTAATCGTTAATTTTTTTACTCAGTGTATAAACTCTTGTACTTATGTGTATATCTCGAAATATTAAATTGTAATTTTAATAAATTATTAAAGCTAAATAATATGTTTTTATTTCATTGGAAATATTTATTTCTTTTTATAATAAATACACTTTATTTTTTTAAAATTTTTTTAGGATTGAGGTGGCCGAGACCCACCCACGTGTGGTACTCTGGACTGTGTAAGAGTTGGGCTACGTAATCGCAAAGTGCCGTTTCGCAATTTCAATGAAAAAATCCTAACACAGAAAACAAAATAAGTACATAAAAAAATCAGTTGAACGGCCGTTTTTAGCACCTTCGCTATCTGTAACTACAAATTAACCTTAAAAGGTTGTCTTGCACAAACAAAACGGGGTACGTGGGGCCAAAAAAGGGTCTGAAGCAAATTGTCCGATTCTCATAATATCATCTTCACATGTAATAGAATGTCATTCTCGAAATAAGTCCGAATAAAAACGTTAATAATTCGCGATGACTTAGACTTATTTTAAAATAGCATCCTGCGTTACATGCTGCATTACAATTTGAGAATCGGAAATTTTGCATCTAGCTTTTTTTTCTTTTAAATTTCCTTTTTGCCCAAATACTTGTTAGCGTCAGTAGAAATTGCCAGAAAAAGTAAAAAAACCCGGGTTCACTTAAAACAAATTAAATAATTATTATATAGGTATCTATACCATTAAATTTTTCAAGTGATAATAGCGGTGGTGGACAAGCCACTTGATATTATAGTTTTTGTTTGTTTTTGTCGCTTGAACCTTTTTTAACATGTTCAAAATATCAATCTGTCTGCCATCACTCTGTTTGTGCTAACAATATTATTATGAAAGTACGTAAGTACAATTATTATTTATATCATGCATGTGTATGTCTTCATGTTGTTTTTTATAATATCATACGTAATTTTAAGTATTTTTTATAAAAGAATATTATGTAGTTTGTGATTTGACGAGTGTTCACGTTGCATTTAAAGTAAATACGTGTATTTTTTGTATTGGGGTATTTTCAGGATTAACATCATATAAGTGGATTTTATTTAAGTAAAGCATATATTAAGCTCTTCTCCACAGATTACGCCATTGTGTTAGTGAACTCACCCAAAAAAATGTAATGACGGATCTATGTGATGTAATAACTTCCTATGGAAATAATTTTGACTTTGATTTTGACTTTATAAAACCATAATTGTCAAGAGGATTGAAATATGATAAAAGGACTTGACCTCCCATACAATGGTGATAGTTGATAGCGCCATTTTGTATGGAAGATCAAAATATTTCTTTTTGTTGTTTTCGGTGTAGGCAAGTTGTTCATGCTATTATTATTTAAAAAAAATCTAGTAGGCACCCATTATATTGTTACCGTTGAAGACCCAAACTACTTAAAGCGTAGGACTGTTGTTTCACCTTTCGCACCACCAGTGGTGCGAGCCGGTGGTGTCAAGGGCCCGAAAGGCCTTTAGTAGAATAGAATAGAATAGAATAGAAAAGCATTTATTCCTTGAAAATAATAATTACAATACAACACAAACAGAATTTAGTGGTAGTTATACATAACTTATGTTAAAACACAAAAACTCATAGATGTGAATGCTGTATTGCATCAAGGAAAGGGTTGAAATGAAATGAAATGAAATGAAACGACATGTTCCGACTCAGCATGTGCTGCAGACAAGTCTACAGCGCTGATATTGTGCCGGCACCAGACAGTTAAACCAAATAAAAGATTAGGTACTTATATTATATTCGTTTTATCGTTATAATATACATTCGTTTCGATAGTATTCGTTTTTGGCCTAGTAACAGTAATAGTGTAGACTTATAGTGTTACATTCTGTGATAAAATAAGTAGGTATTTTAATCGATTTGTTAACATTATCTTTACAGACGAGGCTATGATGCAGCGCGATTCATCCAGTCATACAAGCCAAAGGAAAATAAGACTTACCTAGATAATTTTTTTTTAATTAGCACTTACCAAGTCTCGAGATACCCTTGGGTTCTCAAAATTTTTAGCTTAGGTATGTATTTAAAACTATTTCCAAGATTGTATTTTTAGGGTTTTAAAAAAGGGTTTAATTTTTTTTTATAGACATTTTAGAATTTGGATATACTATCTACATGTTTATGATTTAAATTAATATTTTTCTAAATTATTGTAGGTAATAAGAATATTTACCCTATAATTATTGAATATAAATGTTGTTGTATGTTGTTTTTTTCCCTTTAATGTTAATTATATAGATAATTTTATTTCTTTTTCTACTTCGAAGCTTACCCATTACATGAATTCCGCCAACTGCGTATTTAACACATTTCCAGCTGAACAATCGGTAATTGTATAAAATGCCTAAGCAAAGTATAGAACAAGTAATCTTAATAAGTAATATAATAAGTAATGAACGTGACATGGCCGCTTTGAAAATGCAATATCTTTAAAAGCATTTAGGTACCAATGTTCCCATCAAAGGTACTGATTAGTAGAATTAAGATAATAATTCACAACTTTACATTAAAATGCAATGGCAAAATTAAAGTAAATAAAGGAAGACAATGAAAAACATGTCACAATAAACAAAAGAGTATAATTAAATTTACTACAAATTGTGTCGTAAAAAAACACTGTTCTGCATTACAAATAAATAAAACACTATTTTACTTGAAGTTTAGTTAATGCGTAGATACGGAAACAAAAAACTAAAAAAATAATATTGGAAATTATAATGTGAATGGTCAATCTGGCTGGACATACAAGCATCAACAGAAACGTAACACTCAAATAAAAATATTATCGCCCTATGCACATCATCACGAAATTCCTTTTGTAAACCCTTTTATAGTTATTTCGCTCCATGTGTTCATAGCTTTCGTATAGTTGACTCTCTGTGTCGCGCACGAATCGAGGCAAATTCGCGACAAAATGTTCTTCATCATCCGTAACCGTCTTCTCAGCATATATTTCTAAGACTGCTTTTTTAGTCTCATACATTTGCAAAACATCTGCTTCATTCCTTATTTTCGTATGATGCCTCCTCTTTTTATCTGCTTCTCTCTTGCCCGAACTTTTTTCGGGTTTATCCTCCATAACCTGATATACTACCTTGTCCTCTTCAGATATAGCATTAGTTTTTATGGTACTATGTTGTCCGTATTCTTGTCGATGATCATCGCTGGAGCTTTTTCCTACGACTTGTCTTTCTATTTTACTTATTCTGATGCTCATTTTGGCGCTCACTGGTTCCATTTCTGAACTATCTTCGGCTTTTTGTAGGAAATGTCCTTCACGAGAGTTGTCTTCTTTGGGTTCGTCTTTCAACTCACTCTTGCGCGATTTTAAACTTATTTTGGTACTTATCGGTTCAACTATTAGATTATCAAGCTCACCTTGCGGATGTTCTATGAATGACGCTTTGCCAGATTCAGGTGTTATGAAAGAAGTCTTTTTGCTACTTAAAGACATGATTTTAGCACAGTGTATGCTACTTTTGTATCTAGAATTATTTGTTTGACATGGAACACATTCGACACTTGGAGTAAAATAACTATAATCCTCTAAGGACACTAACTCATTGATGAGGTTACACGATACTTGCTCGCAAACTTGTTCCGGCATTTTTCTACAGCAACAGCTTCCCCCTGCAATATTTCCCAAATTTAGCTTTTCTGCAAAATTGCTACAGAGACATTTTTTATTCTTTGGCTTTTCTTCATCCTCGGAATATGCGCTTCCGTTACTTTGAAAGCTGTCAAAGATGTTATTCGATTCTAAAGCTGTATTGGACACCATCATGCTTCCTCCTTCAAAGAAGTTGTTCAAACTATCAGAATTATGTTTCACCTGTGGGTTCCATGCGCATTTCGGTGATTTATCAGAAGTTTTGACATAAAGAGCGTTATCGGTGTCAGTATCAGTATCGTCAGAAGTTAAAAGAGCCTTTAACATATCTTTTAATTTTTTTATTCTATTTTTCGATTTGGGCTTTTTAAAATAGTTTGTATTGTCAAAAACTTGCTTGAGCATTTCTTTTTTCTGTTCTTTTTTTGATTTTCCTATATCAATGGGATCTACTTCTTCGATGGGAATTTTTTCTAAAGCTAATTCGCTAGTTTTTGTATCGGTTTCTGGATCTTCGCTAATTTTTCCGTAGTCTGTGCGGTCAGTGCGATCTTCGCTAGATTTTGTAATTGCGTCTGTATGCTCATCACTCGTTTTACCAAGAAAATCTGTTGGTTCGTCGCTAGTTTTATTTCCGAGGCTAATGTCGCGTTCATCTGTATCGGTGAAAGATAATCGTGCTTGAGACTTAAACAAATCTTTTATTACTACAGCTTTTTTTGACTCTTTAAATGACGTTGATTCAGTCGTGTTAAAAGTTTTTTCAGTGTCAACTTCATCATATCTACTCCATTTTTGTGGAATGGATCTACTCGATCTATTTAATGATCTATTTGACAAAAACTGGATGTTTTTACTTGACGGCTGTTTGGAGTCCACAAAAACATAACGCATTCCGCTTACTGACTGAACTGATCTGCGTTTGCTTAACCTTGAACTCTCTGTTTTAGAGTGTTCGCTCAGTGTAGGCAATGCAATTGAATTTAAAGGTACAATTTCAGAAGTGAGACTCAAGTTTGATTCCGCTTCCGTAGCCGATGCCATATTTTCAGTAACTGAAGTTTTGTCTTCCAGAGTGTGTGACAACATTTCATCACTTAGAACTGTCGCTGGACATCCTTTAAATTTGACATCACTGCCTTTCTTTTTCCCTTCTATAAATATTTTTTCTTTGGATGTAGTTTCTTTTGATTTATTTGATGTCGTTAAATCAATAGTAGCTCTATGAACTGAGAAGCATGTATCATCTGGATGTTCACCCTTAAGATCAACGCTATAACCAGTCGAAACTGTATTAAATTTCTTAGATATCTTTTGCGAGAAATCTTCGACTGCTTTCTTTTCCTTTGAAGGCTCAGTTTTAGGTTTATAATTTTTAATTAGTATACGGATGTTTAAATCATTTTTTTGATTCATTTCTTCCGGCGCATCGTCGTCCTTGACGATATATACGTCTTTAGCACGATCGTCTAAATGATCAATCTTTTTCTTGTTTGGTTTATGATTTTCGTCTATTATTTTGGAGTCTGTGTTTCCTATATTGATTTCCGTGGTTTTGTCTCCTTGTATAACACGAAGCTTAAAATTAATTTCTATTACATTAACAACACTGTCATTACTTTTATTCTCTTCTATTTTATTTTCTCTTTCAACTGAAGAAACGTTATTAATAGTAATAGGTGTAGAAATTCTGTTAACTTTCGTATCGTTGTAGATATTATTTAAAAGTGTTTGTTTTGATGTTTTATTTTTATGATAATCTTTTCTCTCAACTAATGTGACGTTATCGTCATCTTTTATCTTTAAATATCCTTCTTTATTTTCTTGAATGTTTTTATTATCGTCGTTCAATTTAAATGTAATTTTTTCTTTAGAGTTCAATCGAATTACATTTGGTTTCGATAGGTCAATCTTTCTTGGATACTTTTTGAGGAATATACCAAAAGGTCTTCTGTTGTTTTCATTTTCTAAGTTCGGTTGACTCTTCGGCTGCACATCTAATGGCTGTGTGCAGTCTTTGTTTGGACATTGTAGTGGTGCCGATTGACATTTCAAAATAGATACTTCAGGACAGCTGTCATCTTGAATTTCACTTACAACAGTGGATTCCTGTGTGGTTGGAGTTTTTCTTGGTGATAAGAGGGTTGTTTTCTCAAGGTTTTCCTTTTCAGACGTTGTTGGATTCTGGCATTTGTCAAATGCATCATCAAATGCATCATTATGCAGTGGTTGTTGCAACTGTGCTGTCGTAGAGTGAACGTGACAACTTGATATATGTGCTATTGACCGCTGTGAGGGACTTTCAGTTTGCATAGCATTAATATGACATGTTTTCGGACAACAAGGCTGATTTTTACAACATGAGGCAGTTTTTGAGCTAGGGCCAGTAGCATTTGTAGTGTTATGTGTCTCAGAGTGTGGTGATTTGTTATCGTTTTTCTCATCATCGTCATCAGATTCAGAATCAGTGACGTTGCAATCAGCATTTGAGATTTTAAATCCTTTTGGACACCTTCTTTTTAGTGATGAAGAAGGTGCAAGTTTCGAGATAGCAGGATCAGGTGGAGGAGGAACAGGTGGAGTTTCAGGAGGAACAGGTGGAGTTTCAGGAGGAACAGGTGGAGTTTCAGAAGGAACAGGTGGAGTCTTTACAGGACTACGATCTGGTAAGTCTTCCTTAGGAGGACGAGGTAAAGGGTATATTTGTGGCGGAGGGAATGTTATGCATTCTGAATTGGAAAACTTAAAGCCCATTTGGCACTTACGGGGTGATGCTATTTGTGCATCGTACAATTGAGAACACTTACTCCCCGTAGGGCTTTTGACTGATGGTGGACATGTTGAAAGCGTTTGGGTCTCGTTAGATCGGGACCGTCGTTGTAGAATAGGGCTTTTCTTTTTCGGCATAATCACATGCGGAGGTGGGCAGGGATCTGGATCATTTGCCCTATATTTCTTTGAATATTGAGAGGATTTAGAATATTTGGAACTAGACGGAGATATTGTTTGTTTTGTTTGACAAGAGCGCTCGGGTGAAAGTTCATTCTGCACATTCTGCATTAAATATACTGAGCCTATTGGTGACGATTTATAATGCGAGCAATCGCTTTTTGGAGTAGAACGAAGATTCTTCATGTAGCAAGGAATTGGCGATTTATGGCAACATTCATCACATGAAATAGGGTTAGAGACTGCAGCTGGTCCCTCCTGAGGTTGAAAGACTGGTGGTGCCCCCGAAGGCTGAAGAGGTGATCCAGGGCAATTTTGTTGCTCTATTGGAGGCGCTGGCTGCTGTTGGTCAGATAGAGGTAACGGAATTGATGGTGATGACTGTTGCTGATTTTGAGGTAACGGTAGTAACACCAGTTTTTTATCTTTGTCCGGTTGTTCATGCCGAGCCTGTTTGTATTTTAAGATAGGTGTAGGCGTAGGAGGGCCATCACCTGCAGGCGGTGGGAGTAGAGGACACAATGGAAGAGATTTTTCGTCTTGGTCTTCTTCGCATATAGAACTTCTATTTTTGCAACAGGATGAATCGCTCGAGTCCTTTGTACAACACGGGGGTGGAATGATGCAAGCTGTATCCGAAGCAATTTTTGCAGTTTTTTTGTTTGATTTTGCATTTTTCTTATCGGGAAGTTTTACTTTTTTCGTACCAACAACTTTCCCTTGAACACCAGTGTCTGCGTTACTAGGAACAGAATACGGCTCAACTCCCCCATCATCCATCCACTTCGACTTCTCAACTGCGTATATTTTCCGTCTTTTAAACACTTCTAATGAGTCTTTTGGTAACACTCTATAAACATCATTTTTTTTCATTTCCTTTTCCTTTTCTTTTTTTGATTTCTTTTCTTTTTTGTTTTTTTTCTTGTCGTCGTAACAAGGGTGTTTAGGATTTTTACAGGCACTGAACGAATACGAAGATACTTGCGTAACGTATTCCTCGTAAACGTTTGGAGAAGATTTTGACGCATCTGCATTATTGCTGTTCCATGAGTTGTTTTCCGTGCAACATTGCATGTGGGAATCACTGACACACCGGGAAAACATATCAAGATATTGAGACTGCCAATAATGACGGTAGGACTCTCGAAGATAGCTTTTGGCAAACTCACTACTGTTCGGAAATGCTTTAGGTAGACTGTGTTCTGATTCATCATCTGAATATTCCAATACTCTTGTTATACTGAAACAATAAAAACATCATACATACAGCATATAACTTAGTCGATATAATAATAACAATTTTATGTCTTTTGGGTCTGTGGAATTTTAATCAGAATAAGGTTACTGTATATAATATAGGTAAATAGAGAGTACCTAATAATAATAATAATCCGTAGAGCAGCATGTAGTGAGCTGTTAGGGAGTAGCGACCCCACGGACTCGGCACTGCACTGGCCGACTAGAGTGGAGTCGCTAGAGATTTTAACTCGAAGGGTGAATGTGTCGTGTAAGTGGCGAGTGGGCACTTGATGGACACCGAGCGCGTGATCGTCGTCGTTAAAAATCCAACAACACTTTTTCACCCTTAGCCGCTCATCTGGTGTTACCCACAAGTCGTTCCGTGCGAGTGACTAGTGGCTCCGTCCGAGTTGGCGAGTCACCGTCTGCCCATTTTTTTCGTGTTTTTCAACATAGGTTGGTCAGGCGACATATAATAATTCATTCCGTATTACCAGTTTCCTAGACACAAACACCGTATCCCACTAACCCAGTACCCTTAGTTCCCATATCTTAACATAGTCCCACACTAACCGGGGGTTGTCTTTGGGGGCATTACTGTTAGTGCACACAGCGATAATCGCTGGGTGGTACTGGTGACACATCACAAAATCATAAATTGGCTTTGGTCCCACGCACGCCTTCCAACGAGGTACGTCAAACAATAATAATAATAATTTAAGTTTCAAATTCATAAGTTATTAGCAATACTTACATTGGTTTTCCGACTTCGCCTATTTCCCTTTGAGTTATTATTCCCACTCCGATTATGTCACACATAGTTGGTATGAACACATCATTCCCTTGAATGGCTACAGATCTATGCATTGGTGGTTTTTTTATTATCGTTTCCATAATTTTTGACTCTTCGTACGATCCACTTTTAACACTAACTGTGACCTGAACACTCTCGGGTTCTGAACCGTGGTCTCCAGAATTAGATACCTTAGATGTTTGAGTTTCTTTTAGTTTAGGACCAGAATTTACAGATTCATATTCGACTATGTTATATACTTCTTCATCGCTAGTATGTTCTGGTTGGGGCTCGTCACTACTCGAGTCAGTGAAATATCCTTTAGGTATATCAATTCTTATACATTGTACCCCGTCAGGTCTCTGTAGTTTAAGAAAGTTTTTTGAATGCAAAACTACTTCAATTTTATGAGCGTGCGCTTTTGAGTTGTCTAATATCCATTTCTGGTCAGAAATAGTAATTTCTATGTTCTTGTTCTCTTTTTTCATCTTAGTCGTTTCAGATGCAATATGATTCTCGGACCAATTTTTCCCCATGACAGGAAGTTTTTGATCGGGTATGGTTTTAGACACCATCCAAGCTTCAATTTGCTGTACAAAATTTACGTTTGGACGATTGTAAGACCAGGTGGAAGACGCCTCTGTAGTTATTTCGCTTTTTGACTTCAATACTACACCAGTATTTTTATAGACACTTCCCATTAGCTCAAAGACAGTGCTGCTACTAGTGGTATATGTTTTATTGTTCCATCTAATTTTGACGCTATTTCTAGATTCTATTGGATTGGATAAGTATTTCATTAGCCACGCAGCTCTTACCAAATCGTAGTTGTCCTTTGGAGCGGATGTTTGTTTTCTAACGAGAGAAGTAGGCGTTGATGGTCTACTTTTAGAAGAAGGTGGTCGTGCCGCTCCTATTCTTAATGAAAGACCGTCCTTTACTTCACAACGACCTGTAGTAACTCCTTTTTTGCTTTTATACGTCATATTTTGATTTTTTGTCTTATCTTTACTATGCCTTTTCTTGAAAAATAAAAACTTCTTCCCTTCTTTTTTGTCTTTATCTTTTTCAAATATCTTTTCTTCTTCTATTACATCTTCAGGGAGTACTTCTGGAACAGGTGTTGATTCTGTTACTTTTTCCTTTGGTTCCTCTACTTTTTCCTTTGGTTTGTCTTCAAAAGATGAAGGTTGGGTAATATCTTCTTTCGCATCGGACGCGTCATCTAAATTAAATTTCTTTCCCCAGAGCTTAAACATGCCTTTGACTCCTTGACCATACTCACTGTCAACTGCATTAGCTTTCGACCATGTCTTAGAAGTTTTTTTTCCGGTGTAAGATTTTTTATAAGATGCTTTTTTCTGAGCAGTTCTTTTACTTGGGTAACCATTTATACTAGAAAAAGATCTCTCTTCCAATGAAGGGGGATCTGATGTTACAGAAGCATCTCTGACGCTAGGTACACTGTTTTGGTTTTGCCCCATTGCATTTTTTGAGTCCTTTTTGCCTAATGACTTCCTGATAGCCGTAAACCTTCGGCGAAACAATGAAGTGCTCTTCTGCGGTATTTGTTTCTCTATTGCTTTATCGTCTCTGCTAATACTTGCAAACATCTTACGATATTCTCTCTCCATTTTATTTTCCATTGGATCTCTCTGTTTACTATATTCACTTGGCTGTTCTAAATTGTGTACATGTTGGACTAACGAATCTGATGAGAAGCTTCCTTTAAGTGGTTCGGGAATGTCATACTTTTTTTCCGGAAGAACAACTTTTATTTTTGTTTCAGATGGTTGTACTACAGGTGTACTAACCTCCAGAGATGTAATAACTGCTATGGCACTCTGCTTTGGTGTCCTTTTAACATCTTCTTTAGGTTCTGGTGGTATTTCAGTTACTGTTGCTTCAACATTAATTTCTTGTGGTGCCTCTACCTCAGGCTCTTCGAACTGAGTGTCCGTGGTTACCAACTGTTTTTCTATAACTACAGTTCCAATTTCGATGTCTTTGCTGTCCTTAGTTTCTTTTGGGGTGTCTATAGAAAATCCTGGATCTTTTGGACTGGTGGAGCCAGACTGGGTGTGGACTATAGGAGATACTTTGGCGCTGACTAAGCATTCAGGGCGGTATTCGACGGCTCCACCCACGCATTTAGACGATGTTCTCTTAGTCTCATAAAAGCTTTGAATGTTCCGGTTCTGCTTTGACTTACCTTAAACAGGAAAACGATATCAAATAATTGCGTACTTTAAAACTTAAGCGATAAGTTCCACGAAACAGACAGCGTACTAATAAAAAAAAGTGGGTGGTACTGAAGATAAATTTTATTCTGGCTCTAAAAGCAAAACACTAAAAGTTTATCGCAAAATTTTGCTAATTAGAATTTAAGTCTCAAGTCACTAATTGCGAATACATTTTTTTACAAGTGATAGTGCTGTTGTTCAGAATATTGATTATATTGATTAGGTTTCCTTATCCTTGGGCAAAAATTTAATCGACAGTCTCATGTCGCATTGCAAACCATCGATTGCCATGTGTCAAGCTTTTGATACTATGCCAACATTGTTAGATAGTTTGTTTGCTCTTGACCCCGATCCAGCCTGAGAGCAGGGATGGGATATACGATATAGCGAGCTTACCCAGAAGGAGCCTATTCACTCTGGCTTTAAAGAGAGTCGGATTATATGTGCTCGGAAATACAGACGCCGCCGGCAGGAGATTCCACTCCTTTGCGGTACGCATTATAAAAGATGTTGATGATAGTTTAATAGCTGTTAGTGTTGCCAAACTTGTTCTTAGAAAGGTTCTCGAGTAGTTTCTTATCCTTGAGCTTTTGCCCGATAGCCTTATGTCCATGGCATTGTTACAAGCTGGCAATCACATCGATACTGTGCTATAAAAGCTATCGATTGCTTGACAACACATCATAAAACCATTCCGTCCTTAAGACCTTCATTTCTACGTGTTATTTCGATCAGGTTATTTCACGTACTTTTGTTCTGTAGTGACTGCATACGGACGATGAAGTTGGTCAGATCTGCACTGCCCACTCCTCGATCGTCAGTCTCCGGGAGGTAGATTTTCTTCACCTTCTTCTTCTGTAAAGCCTTTTGAACAGATAATTAGGATGAATAATGCTAGAATATAATATTCGAATATTAATATTAGAAGACTCTTTCAAGAGTTGACGGTGACTTTGAGCTCCAAAATCTTTATCTTTGAATTAGCTGCCTAGGTACAGCTTTTATTCCTGCATACTGACAATTACAAAAGGGCAAAACGCATGAACTTATTTAAGAAAATCTTGACATATCAGTCATAGTTCGCCATCAATGATTCTTTTTGCATAAGCTGGATATTTTAAAGTCTATTTATTACATTGAACTTATAATAAAATTTGTAATTAACTGGTGTCTGCACATTGAAAATTTTCAAGAAAAAATAATATGAGGGTCTTTACAAGATCAATAGAAGCCAAAATTATTATTTTTAGATTTTTCGTCTGTCTGTCTGTACTTCTGTATGTTATAATCGGATGCGGTTTTCACAGCTGTACCTATTGCTGGAGATCTAACTTAAAAACTGGTGCATGTTTCATCTTTGTTGATACGCCGCCGCCGCCGCCGCCTAGAAGCAGACTATTTTTAATTTTTGTGCTCAAGAAAGTTCATCTTGGAGAATTGAACTTTGATCACGCAAGCGCAGTAGCGGACAGAGCGTACCTTTGTAAATAATAAAATAGGGTATTTTTGACTTTTCCTAAATATAGGTACCATATTTTATTAATTGTTTTTAAAATATAGATAAATAGCAGACGATTCGCGAAGAAAACAACAGAATCGGTTGAAAAACGAATTTACAGTCTGTCTCTTTCAAAAACTATTTTTTGTATGAAGATTACATGGCGTTACTAACAAGTGACGTCACAAGTGGGTATGTGCTTCTCTGTCCAATCTTGAATTTCAAACCTTTATGACTCGGTAAATTTTAAAGATAGAGCAAAAATTGTTTTAGTGTTCGATACCAGAAACTAACAAGCTTGGATTTATAAAATAAAATAAAGTAGTCAAATACCTAGTACCGGGTGTCCAAAAAGGGTATTTGCACTTTTAAATATCAAAAACAAATATAATGTCATACGTGGAATTTATTGGAAATTGAATTGAAATGAATTCGTATATCGGAGCTCAGCGCGCATTTTGTGTACGAGCTTATTATCAAAACAATAATTCGATAATAACAGTTCGCCGCTTACATCGCGCGCAGTTCAATGTACGGGACATTTTTTTATCTCCCAGTGCGAATATCATTAGAAAATGGATTAAGACGTAATGGACGTCATTTGGACAACATACTTTTTTTGTCGTAAACTTTCCATTGTATGTACTTTTTGCAAATAGTAATAAAATTATGAAATGATATATTTTTCATATATAATTTTTGGGTATAAACTGCCAACACCCTTTTTGGACACCCTGTATTATTATTCAGAATGATATACCTTGACACTGCCAACGCCGATGTCAGTGAAGCTTCTGCTGTAAGTGAAGAGCTGCTTCGGAATTGGATTAAAATATCTGCATAACGAAAACACACAATAAGGGAAACAGGCAAATGCTGGAAACAGGGGCATAAGTATTTTTATGAGATATGTCTTTTTGCTAGTATCTAAAGTTGGTATCGTTGGAAATTCTCCACCTGAAAATGTTATTTTGTCTCTGGTAACCTGAGCCCAAGACTTTTAGAGACTTCCATATCGGCCACGACAACTGGTGTCCATGCGGAAGGTTTCCAGAACATGGAACATATCGAACGCATGAGCGTTCGACTCTTTTTTGTATAAGTAAACTACTTATATAAAGCTTAATCTACTACTTATATAATTCAGCCGTGTGGTGACGGCAGAGTAGAATACATTTGTCACCAACCCCTACTCTTCCCGTGGGTGTCGTAAGAGGCGACTTAGGGACTACACATTGAACAAGGAACGGACAGCAGCGCTCTCTGATACAGTAGCCTTTTAATCTGCGATCTCCAACCCGCCTTCCAAGCGTGGAGATTATGGCAAAACCAAACACTTAAGTGGAGGAGGCTCATAGTCCAGCAGTGGACTGTAACGGGTGGAGTGGACTGTGATGTTTGAAAGCTTAACTCTAGTACAGACCTTAAGTCATGTTCATGATATCGTCTTCCATTCGTGAGGTTCCTGTGTGTGTAGAATATATTATCTCGTTTGCTGTTGTATTGGATTCCGACATCATTAGTCAGTTTATATTTGTTCACTTCCACTGTGTTCACTATGTTGTTATTGTACAGTTGGTACTCTCTATGTAACAAATTTTCCCTTATGTCCCTCTTGGTGACATATACCCCCTTACTTTCTTTCATTTCTTGGCATTATTCAGGTTTTTCTTGGGATTTCATTTTATTTCTTATTGTTTGGACGCCTGGAATAAAGCTTGGGCCATTTATTTAAACGTTCAAAGGAAGACCAATATAAAAGGATGTTCTTTTAAAGGTGGAGGGTGGACGCTGGGTGGGGTTAGCTGCACCATCTAGACATCTATGTTTTCTGTTAGCGGAGCGGTAAAACGTTTGGTTCTTATTACGGAGATTCCGGGTTCGAATCCCGGTGGGGGACACTCTAATCACTAAAAAAAACATTCTGCACTTGTTCCCAGTTAGGATATTGCTGGATAAATCACCTGATTGTGTGCTTCAGAATGCACGAGGCGCCTCATCTATTATCTACGGAAAATAGTCGTATCATAAAGCTATGTCACACCAGGGTTTTTGAGGTCGGTTGTCGACCTTACAAATCACGCGATAAAGAAAACTATGTTCCACAGGTACTAACTACTATTTAGTATATTTTGTGTTGTACACGGAGAAAAAACTTCATTAGCTACAAGGAAATAATATTAATAATTATTAACATTTTAGTGATTCCCAGGACAATTAAATTACTATAATGGTTAGAAAAGAGTTTTACTTATTGCATTTACTAACGGCAAAAGACCAAGTTCAATTGGAATAACAATTTTAGTTTACTAACAATGAGTAAAATTTATTTGAATCCAAATAATGTAACATGCAAAAACGAGTCGTTAAAATTATGAAACTGCTGTTGTATCTAGTGTTTTATTTTTTGGTTTTACGAATCGTGTGACTAGGATTCATAATTTTAGGTGTGTAAATAATAAATTGTAATATCCAGTATTTTTCATAGGCCCCATTAAAATTGTGACTTGACATTACATATCTATTAATTATATGCAAGTAAGCTGTGATATAATTTCTAGTGTTCTGTTTAATAGTAATTAGTACATTACTTACTTATTATACCGCAAAATTTTTAATACCCGATAAACTTTAAGAGGTGAATGTACTCATGAATATGAACAACCTTTACTATGGGACTAACTCTGAATTCAATCAGCTGTTTCATAATTTTTGGTCTTATATGTATTTAATTGAACTTTTGTATGAAATTGCTGATTATTCTTTCGCAATTTCAGAGTTGGTCCCTTAATAAAAGTTGTTTATAATCATGAGTAGATTCGTCTCCAAAAGAATATCGGGTATTAAACATTCTGCGGTATAATAAGTAATGTACTAATTATTATTAAACAGAACACTAGAAATTATATCACAGCTTACTGCATTTAATTAATAGATATGTAATTTCAAGTCACAATTTTAATAGTGCCTATAAAATATGCTGGTTATTTTAATTTTATTTGTTTTGTATTTTTTTACAAATTATTAGGCATTACAAAGGAAATTGTTCGAAATCTTAATTTATGGATAGGTGAAAATTATTATAAATAAAATATGGAATACTTTTCTAAAGTAACTTTATTTTTTTCTAGTTAATTATTCTTCTTGTTCTTTTTTGTTATTTTTCTTTGTTTTTATTCTTCTTAATTTTTGTTCACTAGACGTAAGTACATAGTTGAAAATAGTTGACAAATAACATGATTCAACAAAAATATCACAGGGTAATTGATCCATCACATCACAATTGTTTATTATGTTGCACTGCACCAATTTATATTTTTCGATCACACCGCACTCGCGTCGCACGTCACGCTCACTCACTGACCAAAAACGCAAATGAGTGCAAGCAGCGGCAGCCGCCAACATCAAAGTAGGCACATGTCTTGTTACTAGTAAACTTTACTAACTCATAGAAAAGTGATTGTAAACACTAATAACCGTAACTGTAATGAGAAATAATAATTTACTCTTGTGTGGAAAAACAAAACTCATTGTAATAACAAGTTCACGAATTATAGAAATAAGAAATGCCTTATTAAAAATTATAGTCCATGGTATTTCCTCAATTAAGTAAAACTTTTTTGTAATCTTTACTAAACTTTACCTCTTGATACTCTACTTACAAATCCATATAAAATTCTGCAATCCCAAGTACAGAATAAAATAATTCCGAAATTTAATAAAACCCTTTTGTAGGTAATTACATTACGAAATGTACTTAAAATTAAATTATTTCGTAATTTTTAATAAAAACACATAGGTATTGATAAAATTTGATATTTCCGCCTTTTAGAAATGTTGTTTTTAATTACGACAATATTTTTTTTCTCTGTGTATGCTTATGTATTTTGGCATGGTGTGGCTGCAAGCTGCAACAGCCCCTTCTCACGAAATCGACAAACAAAGTTAATTCCATCATCATTATCAGCTTCCCATCACCCACCGCAAAGCATAAGCCTCCTCTTCTTCGTGCCAACCTTTGCGATCTTGTGCACTCCTCAGCCAAGTCTTTCCAGCAACCCGCTCTATATCATCGACCCACCTTTGGTAAGCGGATCGTACAACTCAAGTGGCAGTGCGCAGGTCATGTGGCTAGATTTAGAGATGGCAGGTGGAGTAAGTCCCTAACAGAATGGTGGCCAAGGCAGGGGAAAAGACGACCCGGTCGACCTGCAACTAGGTGGGTCGATGATATAGAGCGGGTTGCTGGAAAGTAAATTTAATTTTAAAAAAATAAGCTTTGACGGCTCCGTAGCCCAGGTGGTAGTGTATCTGCCTCCGACGCACAGGGTCGCGGGTTCGAATCCCGCCCAGGGCAAACATTCGTGTGATGAGCACTTGTGTTTGCCGTGTGTCTGGTTGATGTTTATCTGTATAAGTAATGTGTATCAGTATAGCTGTTTGGTACCTATAGTTTGTACTATGGGTACCAGACAGCTTGTGCTCTGCTTAGTTTGGGATCAGATGGCCGTATGTGAAGATGTCCCCACATATTTATTTATATTTATTATTAATGTTAATGTCTTACCGTAAATGCACATTCAAAATATAGCGGAAATTTCTCTAACAAAGCACGCCAATTTTTTTTATAAACATGTGTAAATCACTGGAATTTGAGAGCCGAAATCTTTAGCAAAAGATATTTTTTGTATTTATTTGCTGACAGCGGATTTTAAAATGCCAGTCCTGTCACTGTAGTTGGCACTTTTTTCTGCCAGCTACAAAAACTGGTGTAGAGTTCTGCTATGTATGGCTACGAGCTTGGAAGCTACGAATAAAAAATATATTGATATTTAACCGACTTCAAAAAAAGGAGGTTCTCAATTCGGTTGTATATTTTTTTTACTCGTAGCTTTTGTTTGCTTTACAGGTTCTTTCGGGTTTTGATTAGGTTTTGACAGTAATATGAATATTTAATAAATTAAAAATCAATCGACCGAAAGCGAGCAGTCTTCGTGGTCTTCGTTATTATGAGAAGAATAAAAATCAAATATATATAAAAAAAAACCCCGACAGCGTGAAAACTTTCAAACTTGATGAACAACAAACAATATTTTCCATCATAGCGTTTTTGTGAATTGTGAACATTTTGATGCTATTGTGAACACTTCAACTAAGATCATTTAAAACAAAACAAAAAAACTTGTTTGCATCTTTTCAATTCATTTATTGATTAAGTTTGAAAGGTTAAAATTTTTCACGCAGAAGTTTTTGTTGTTTCTTAGCATTTCTCATTCCAAATTACATTAAAACATATAAGTTGTATTTATATATTTTTAGAGACCATTCATAAATAAACCCCTTTATATTGATTGATACCCCACTCGATAGGTTTTAAAGAGGCCATAAAATATATAAAAAAAAATTGTAGTTTAGGTATATGTTTTGGTGCCAAAAATCGGCCATCTTAGTTTTTTATAATTTTGATGTACCCAGTGTCACTCTTACAAGACGAATCTAACGACACCTCTTAATCTCAAATCCATCAAGCCGTTTAGGGTGTAGAGCGTGTCAAAGAAATATACATACATACACTCGAAAAACATAACCCTCCTTCTAAAGCAGTCGGGTAAGGGTAAACAAGAGTATACCTACTTAGTACCTTCTTCTTAACGAAAAGGAAAGAAACAGCTACGCCAATGATGACATAACAGTTTGTGATGATTTTATTTTATTTTTATACGATTTTCTCTGTAATTTCTATATTATCGTATGTTTGTTGGATTTGGTATGAAAAAAACTATCCATCTATGTCGTCGCCAATAATTTGTTGAGGTAGGCAGAAATTTAAAGTATTCTGAATTTAAATACTTTTAGGTTACCCGGTAAATATGTGCGTTTATTCTGAATAGTGTAGGTACCTATACCTATTATACACCATGTTCTTCCACATGCAACTCTTTCCATAACATTGGTTTGTGAGGTTTGTTGTCGACTTTATATTATTACCCACGAGAATTGTTCTCGTCATCATTCGTGTTCTAAGTTACATTACATGCTTCGTGTTCTAAGTTACATTACATGCTTCTTGTTCCTCTTCTGCATTTATATCACCCTCCGTTGAGCACATGCACTCAGCTATATCCTCACTCTTTCTAGTCCATAGAGAGCCTGCGTGATTTCTCAGATCGTCAGACTATTTGACTTCTCCTAAAACGTGGCCTTCATTCTAGAAAATATTTGCCCCATCTCCTGACTATATTGTCATCGATACAGGTGACGACAGATGTTCGCGCTTGGCAGCACGGTAGAAGATATTCACAAGTTGCGTTCTTCTTTTAACTTCTTCGTTTTGATTCTAAGAATAGAATATAATATCGTATAGAGACAAATTCTGAGCATAGTGTCTTCCATCTAGCTCTTGCTCTTTTTGAAGAAACTTTGGTGTCACAGGGAGCACACGTTGATTGAGAATTTTATATTTAATGCTCAGGCTCCGTAGCCCAGGTGGTAGTGTATCTGCCTCCGACGCACAGGGTCGCGGGTTCGAATCCCGCCCAGGGCAAACATGTGATGAGCACTTGTATTTGCCTTGTGTCTGGTTATTGTTTATCTATATAAGTATGTATTTGTATTTATCTATTCATGTAATGTATATCAGCTGTCTGGTACCCATAGTACAAGCTTAGTTTGGGATCAGATGGCCGTGTGTGAGATGTCCCCACTTATTTATTTATTTATTATCCTTCTGTTTTATTGTCAATATAAGCATGCTTTAAAACCATCAATAGTAAGAAAAAATATCAGCTTTTAATTTTGTTTTCAGACTAAGTTGCCTTCATATGTCACTTAGGACCGATCTTAAATCCAAAAAGATAAAAATATCCATAACTACATATCCCAAAGTTGGACGACAATATATAAAGCCAAAAGAAAACGAAAGAACTGTTAAAATGTGCGATCAGTCTTGCATGACGAATTATAAAGATCGCAAATTTTTATGCACACTTTGTTTGAATGAACAACTCGATGAAAATGATAACAAATTCAAGAACAAGAACATTAAGAGACTTAAAAATAATACTTGTCCTTTTTGTCACAAAGAGAGTAAAACGTGTATTCAAGATGCATCAACAGACACAGATAGGAAAGTGACCAGTAATAAAAACAATTACCACATTTCAGACATGAAATATTTAACTAGCATTGCCACAGGAACAGGGACTTATTTAGAGTCTGCGAAAAACAACGCTGATAAGAAGATTACAAATATAAACGATGAGTTTTATAAACATCTTAAGCAAAATGACGAGAGCAGCTATCTACCAGCAGATTTTTGTCGTAAACATGGAACATTTGGGGATTCATGTGTTAAACCTGCACAAAATACCTCAGAGAAAGTGTGTAAAGGAACAAAAATGCCCTTATCAATTGAAGATTTGAATCAAAGACGCGAAGTTAATCTTAAATCTACAAAACCATTCATAGAAGCTATTTGCAAAGCGGCAGGTTCTGGTGAAATAGTAAAAGATAATGATACAGCAGAGAAAAATAATATTAGCAACAAACATAAAAAAATTGACGATGACGAAACAAATGTCGTTGAAACACAAACTTCTAAAAACCCTATGGATATAAAAACAGGTTTAAGCCTTTTAAATGAAGTGCTTACTGTTTTCCAGAATCAAAAGCATTGTTTTTATTGCAAAGATGCGTCCATTCAAGTAACAGATTCCAGAAATAAAAAATTAAAATCATTATCTGTGAGTAAGATAATAAAATATTCCATTTTTGAAGAGGAAATTGCACCTGATAACTCCAAATTCATTATTCTAGAATGCTGCCAACCTGACGGTACTAATAAATCTAAATCCGCATTGCATTTAACTAAACACAAATCGTCGTCTATACCGCAAATGAAGTTAGAAGAACTGAAATACGCCATGAAAGAGAAAACTAAGTCTAAAGACACAGTTGATGAAGTCAATCGCATGTTTGCAATCGTCGGTAAATATGGCAAGGAGAGTAAAGACAACCTAAATAGACCTATGATTCGTAACGGTCCAAGAATACTGCCCGTCGTCAAAACACCCTTAAAGAACACGCAAGAAGTAAAAGACAACAGTTCCGATGTCTCAGTTCGAAATCGTCAGTTAGAAGAGATAAAACGTTTCAAAATTTGTCAAACTAATGATTACATGTCGGGAGGAGACTCTAAGGAGAGTTGCAGTAATTGTAATGAGGAGAAAAGGAGTGATAAATGTGTGTACATGTTGTCCTGTCGTCACAATGTCCCGGGACTGAGACTCTGTGACTGCTCCAAGAAGCGAAATTCAGGCTGCAAGTGTCAAGAACATTATGTGAGAGTTGAACAATCTGACTGTTCAACTAATTTTTGATGTATTTATTTTATAGCTTAGGTCATCCTAAGTTTTATAGGTATTTATTTATTAAACTGTTTATTTTAAATTTGTTATTCATCAACAGCCCGTTACAGTCCACTGCTGGACTATGAACCTCGTTTTGCCATAATCTCCACGCTTGGCAGGCGGGTTGGAGATCGCAGATTAAAAGGTTACTGTATCAGAGAGCGCTGCTGCCCGTTCCCTGTTCAATGTGTAGTCCCTAAGCCGCCTCTTACGACACCCACGGGAAGAGTAGGGGTTGGTGACAAATGTATTCTACTCTGCAATTTGTTATTAATGTAAAAGTATTTTATTATTGAACGATACGTGATTTATACATTATTATTTATTCAAAACGGAAACACTCACGTAAAAATGGAAACTATGTCTTCCAATCCGACCTATTGCGATTCCGACCAAGTGAGAACAAAAGCTTCCAACGTTTCGATCCCGTACGAGGATCTTCAGGGAGGCCGGCGGGTCACTCACCACTCACCACGGTGGTGAGTGACGGTGAAAGTACTTTATTTTAGTTTATTTTACCCATACATGAAAAGCATTAAAGGAATTTGTTTATGCTTATTACTATTTCCAGATGGCAGAGCTAAAATACAAATAAAAACACAAACATATGAAAAAATAATGTAATTAATAAAAGAAGAACTTAATACATTTTAATATAAAACGGTACATGCTATAAGTATTACATTCAATCAAAAGTAATAGCTCTCTGCAGATAGTTTTGTCTTGTCGCTTCTGTAAAGAAAAAAATTTATTCATCGCTATACAAAACACAAGGGGATGGGGATTCTGATGAACCGATGAGTTCACTGGGGTCCCCTGGGGGATCGGGTTAGGGGATCCTAGTGGCCGGACTGCTTTATCATGTACGATTGAACACACTCACAGATAAACAAGAAATCAGATTGGTAAACAAACAGGGTTACGTACGTTCGTTCTTACAACAGGGACATACTTTAGGAGCTTTTATTTTAATAGGCTCACACAATAGGCATATATTTCAGGTAATTTCAGTCGAAAACTTTAATTTTTCGGACAAAAGCATCTCGGTAAAATTATGCAGACTGTAGGTATATTTTTATGAACAGGGGAGGCCAGCTGTGGGCGTCTTTCGGCTGGGATGATGATGATACCTATGAACTCACCTATATTTTGCACTATGTTTGCTTTTATAGCGCTCTAATTTTTCGCTATGTGCTCTGTCCCAGTCTCGAGTTGTACGAGGCGTGTCCCGTCTGAAACATATTTAGTAATAAGCGTGGGTAATTTAACCAGCGTTAGCTATGTAAGTGCTCATAAATTGTTTTTTTATAACTTGATCAAAAAACATTGTTTTTACAAGCTTTTATTTAGTTTCACTTTAGGCTCGTTAGATTTGTCTTAACAAGATCTTTAGCCATACGTGATATCCAGGGTCTCATGATGGAGCCGGAAGGTGGCCACAGGAACTCCTTAAATACACAACACAACCTAGTCGTGTTTGGGCTTGTTGGTTTTGTCTTAACAAGATCTTTAGTCATACGTGATGTTCAGGGTCTCATGATGGAGCCGGAAGGTGGCCAAAGGAACTCCACAAATACACAACATAACTTAGTCATGTTTGAGCTTGTTGGATTTGTCTTGACTAGATCTTCAGTCCTACGTGATGTTCAGGGTCTCATGATGGAGCCGGAAGGTGGCCACAGGAACTCCACAAATACACAACATAACTTAGTCATGTTTGGGCTTGTTGGATTTGTCTTGACTAGATCTTCAGTCCTACGTGATGTCCAGGGTCTCATGATGGAGCTGGAAGGTGGTCACAGGAACTCCACAAATACACAACATAACATAGTCGTGTTTGGGCTTGTTGGATTGGTATTGACGAATACTTTGATACTAAATGGTAACCAGAGTCTGATGATGGAGCTAGAAGGTGGCCATAAGAACTCCGTAATTAAACGACGCAACCCCACCGAGTTTGGGCCCATTTGATTTGTCTTGACGAGTACTTTGATACTACATGGTAACCAGGGTCTGATGATGGAGCTGGAAGGTGGCCATAGGAACTCCGGAACGACGCAACTCCATCGAGTTTAGGCCCATTTGATTCGTCTTGTCGAGTACTTTGATACTATATGGTAACCAGGGTCTGATGATGGAGCTGGAAGGTGGTCATAATAGGAACTCCGTAATTAAACGACGCAACCCGATCGAGTTTGCGCTCATTTGATTCGTTTTGACGAGCATCTTAGTTGGCGTGAATATGCAACTCCAACAGATTTGGGAAAAAGTTCGTTCCGTTTGTTATGAATGTGGATTATTATATGTCTGATTGATTAGATGGATGGCCCAATGCCAAGGTGAGCACGTGCCGAGGGCTGAATGGTACGAGAGTGTATAAACATTTCATATCGCTAACGTTGCGCCTCAGGGTACCAGGGCGAACCCTGTTGTACTGAAGCCCTTATCCCTCTACAATGGACCTCGGCAAGGGTGGCATTCACATAATACAGCCTAAATCAATTCAATTTCCTGCTAAATTTAATTACGGCACAGCTGAAAGAAGAATGCTTCCGATTGTCTTGTCTTGGGCTTCAACTGTGCACAAAATGCAGGGAACTACTGTAGATCATGCTGTTATTTATCTAGGCTCTAAATTATTTGCTGCTGGTCAAGCTTATGTGGCTTTAAGCAGAGTTAAGTCTTTAGCAGGACTTCGAATCGAAGAACTTGACTGCTCCAAGTTGACTTCGAAGAAACCTTGTAATGTTGATGCATTAAAAGAAATGGATAGAATGAGAAATGTTACAAATAACTAACTTGTGATTACATAACTAATTTAAACATTAGTTTACCCTACTACGAACAAAAAAAATGAAATATTTAAATATAAATAAAATACATAAACTTTAAGTGCTCAAAGCAGCACATTATTATGTGAACGTACTACGGACTACATAACGGAAAAACGCTGCTACGCGCTACTAACTACGTCGTAGTAAATCTCGAATTAAACATACTAAAAAGTTAAAAATAAAATTAAAGAAAAAAAAACCTTTTTTAAAAACAAGCTTTTATTATTTGGAAAATGAACTAAAAAGTTAAAAATAAATTAACTCTAATTAGAAGTATAACACTTTATAAGTTCATTGTAACCTTTAACGATAATTAAGCTTCTTTGTCTACGACAAAATAATTCCATATCGTAATCATATATTTTTAACACCAAAACTTTACACCTTAATTATTAAATCTTCCCGTTTTTATTACAGTCTCAATTTTATAAATAATAAAAGCGTGTTACATTTTGATGGTATAATTAAGCTATCACAATGTAACACGCTTTTTTATTTATAAAATTGAGACTGTAATAAAAACGGGAAATTTAATAATTAAGGTGTAAAGTTTTGGTGTTAAAAATATATGATTACGATATGGAATTATTTTGTCGTAGACAAAGAAGCTTAATTATCGTTAAAGGTTACAATGAACTTATAAAGTGTTATACTTCTAATTAGAGTTAATTTATTTTTAACTTTTTAGTTCATTTTCCAAATAATAAAAGCTTGTTTTTAAAAAAGGTTTTTTTTTCTTTAATTTTATTTCTCTACCACATTAAAACAACGTTAAGTACAAATAAACCCATCCTCATGGAATTCGTCGTCCATGGGTGAGAAAAAAACCGCATTAAAATCCGTTAGCGGGTTTACAGACTGACAGACAAATGCGGAAAGCGACTTTTTTATACTATGTAAGGTCCCTTTTAATAGAATCCGGCAATAATGTAAACTTGGCAAGTTTGAAAATTGACAATAAGAAAATTAGTGAAAACTTGCCACGCCGTTTAGTAGCAAGAAATATAACAAATAATTTTTAAGCAATTTAAGAAAGTTGTGCTTTCCTGTAGCAATGATTTATGGAACTTGTATAGAACTTTTATTTGAACGCATTCACATGTACGTTTTTGGTGGGATAAATTGTACACGACACCCCAGTGGTATCGTTGACAATACATGAGTGCAATATGATTTATTCTTCCATTCATCCCATCATCATGCAGGCTAAATATGCGTACCCTTTGACTTACTCCGCGAGACGCAGATCGAAGAACATCTCATCACTCTCGAGGTTCTCTTTCCTCACACTGTGCTTCCCGCTGACGTCCCGACTCAGCACTTTCTTCAGAGTGTTCGAGGAGTCTACAAACTTGCACATGTAGTCGTTGAGAGTCTGCATTTTCTCTAGCAATGCGTTGTTATCCATTCTGGAACAAAGTGTTGAATAAAAAATCTCGCACAACTTATCGACGCGACACATTTCGAACCGTGGGTTTTGTATTTTTATGAAAACTATGATGAATGTATCTCTACGTTTAAATGGCTAATGGGTTGTGATTTTTTCATTGTTAGTACCTACCTAGCTTTATTACTTCAATATTTCTCCGTGGCTATAACTTGAGAAACGGAGAAATACACTCGAGACCAATGAATCCAGGTCATCTGAAATACATTTTATTGAAAGTAAAAAATAACTGAACCCGCGTGCTGAGTGGTTGTGGGCAGAGTTGACCCCGGAGGGAATTTAAAACAGGAACATATAACAATAACATAATTATTATTATTTCACTAAGCTTCTTAGTTACCGAGATTTTCAGGTGTGTAATTTACCCGACTCGGATTCTTTGCTTTTGAGTGTATTAAAGAACTAATAAGTTTCTTACTCATTAATAACACACATATCTACCGGGTTCTTACTCATTGTTTTAATTTCTTTGATAAACATGGTACGACAGTGGGACGTACCTTGCTGGATATTTAATAAGCCTGTCCAGCTCTTTGGTAATCATCTGGCAGTTGTCCCTCAGGTCCGGGATCTCACTCCAGGTAAGGTCTGTGTTGGTCGCAGCATGTTTCAGGATCTTGATCTTGGGCGAGGTCGTCTCTATCATGAACTCTCCGTCGTCCAGGGTATCTTCTAGAGAATCTAGAGATCAAACTAACTGTCATTCTTGCGTTAAGTTTGTTTATGATGTAGAACCAACGAACTACAATAGTCTTGAAGAGTAACCGTCTATCAAAGCCCGCTAAAACATAGCATCTCCCTGTCCCAGATAGGATTGGAAAGAAGTAAAAAACTAGTAAAAAGGTTACTTTAAGTTCACACTTCGCGTAGTACGTAGTATCTTTAATATTCACGCAGTGTGTCCTACAAAGACCTAAGAAGACAGCGGTCACAAACATTAGTACTGAGTAGTACTGATACGCACAATTTTTAACAGATTTCGAAACGAACGAAGAAGTGTGAACGCACCCTTAACATCAAAAGGCAACCATTACAGAAAACAAGTTATAATAATTAATTAATAAAATCTACCTGAGCCTATCTACTCTTAATATTTTGAACTTGTGCTAAAATGTTTACTGTCACTGCTTCTTTTTTCCAGTGTTATATGAAATGGAGATAAATCGCACAATTATTTTTGACAGACGACCTGACATAAAATGATGATTCAAGGCTGATGATCATAATGAAGATGGAATGTGGTTCGTGTCTTCTAATTGTTGTCTTTAAACAAATAGAGCTTGTGTTTTTGAGAACTATTAAGATACTAACTGTCCGCCCGCGTTATGTAACATTTTTCCGTGGGAATGAGACTTTTTCCCGTAAAAAGTATCCTATGTGTTAATCCATATCTATCTCCATTCCAAATTTAATCCAAATCCCGTTGAGTACTAAGCGTAAAGGCGGAACAAACATCCAAATATATTTCCACATTTACAATATTAGTGTGAAGAATTGATGTATGGACGGTTAAAGTGTAAACATTATCTTCAGTAATGTTGTAAGTAACCGCCAAATGGCTTATGATGTCAAAGTCAAAGTCAAAGTCAAAATAATTTATTTCCATAGGATGTTATTACATCACTTAGATCCGTCATTACATTTTTTTGGGTGAGTTCACTAACACAATGGCGGAATCTGTGGAGAAGAGCTCACCGAAGAAACTCCACAGTCGTCGCATCTTTTGCGTTTCCTTTTTTAAATAAAATATTGTCAATTACAAAATTAATGCTTATTACATATCGAAACAGCCTGCTACTCAAACAATCTATTCCCATGGACACCTGTCTTCTAAGTAATCAGATATCCTATAGTAACCTTTTTTATACAATTTCTGTTTTATAATTATTTTAAACTTGTCTAAAGGCAAGTTTTTAATATCAGTAGGGACCTTATTGTAATAGCGTATACAATTGCCTTTAAAAGAATTACTAATTTTATGTAGTCGGCTGACATAAGCAACCAACTTGTCTTTATTTCTAGTATTATGATGACTGTAGTACATAATTAATGAGACTAATCGACAATCATGATTGATTACCATTAATTTTGTAGTAGGGTTGACGTGTGCCAAATAGTTCTGGAGGACTGTCATCAGCAAGACCATCTTTGGTCTTCGCCAAGACAAGTTTCAGCAGGTTGTCCAGGCCAATCTTGTGATCGTTCAGAAGATGTCTGTCCAACACCGTTATTCTGTAAAGGTAAGTACAGTTTAAGTAGTTATAATTAAGAAGAAAGAGCGTCGTTGGTGTATGAAACAGTGCTAGGATTGCTGAAATAAAAAACACATTAGTGCAAACAAACAAGGCCAGCGTAAGTTATAGCCAGTAAGTGGTCACACGACCTATAATTGACTATACCCAGACCTAACCCCCCCCCTCCTTCTTGTTTTTCAACACCAAAGTGCAATACCCAGCCAGGTGGACCTCATCTGCCAAGGAAAAGAGAAAACCAACCGATCGGCGTCAAAGGAGCACAGATGACAAGCGTATGTTTCCTTCATCGGTTCCCTGATGGCGCTGGTCCTTGAAGGGGACTCCATCTGCATAGCCTTTGAAGTGCATTCGCTTCTGCACGAGAAGTCCTGGAAACATCATCAACGTAGTATTATTTTATGCCTGCGCTGATTATTGTTAAAGACTAGAGCTCTGCCTACAACTTCGCGTGCATGATCAAAGTTTTACAATATATGTTATTTCGTGGTTGTTCATCAACATCAGCATTAACATTAACGGCCCGTTACAGTCCACTGCTGGACTATGAGCTTCCTCCACGTGGAGGGTTTCGCCATAATCTCCACGCTTGGCAGGCGGGTTGGAGATCGCAGATTAAAAGGTTACTGTATCAGAGAGCGCTGCTGCCCGTTCCCTGTTCAATGTGTAGTCCCTAAGTCGCCTCTTACGACACCCACGGGAAGAGTAGGGGATGGTGACAAATGTATTCTACTCTGCCGTCACCACACGGCAAATCGTGGTTGTTCACTACACTAAAATTGTCACAAACCCGTAAAATCGAGGTAATAATCCTACTAATATTATAAATGCGAAAGTTTGGATGTTTGTTACTCAATCACGCTTCAACCACTGGACAGATCAGGATGAAAATTTGGCACACATATAGGTTAGGTCCTGGAATAGGACATAGGCTACTTTTTACCGCAGTAAAACACTTCATTCCCACGAGAAAACTCATTTAACGCGGGTGACACTGCGGGCGGAAAGCTAGTATTAAATACAACCGTGGTAACAAACCCGTAAATTGTGACAATTTTTGTGTCAAAGTTTTACGTCCAACACGATTTTTATAAGCACAAAACGAAGATAACTCAGCTTCTGGGAGATGTATCAAGATGAAACATGCACCAGTTTTTAAGTTAGACCTTCAGCAATACAACTATAAAAACCGCATCCAATTCCGTGCGGTAGTTTATGTGTGATGGTCGAACAAACTTACAGACAAAAATATAAAAATAACTGTTATGGCTCCTATTGCTCTTAGAAAGACCCCTGATATGATTTTCGCTCTAACATCTTCTATGTACAGACATTGGCCAGTTACATTTTTATTATATTACTAGCGGCCCGCCAGCGGCTACAGCCGCTTTATTATTGAATTTTCCCGTGGGTGAAACATATTTCCCGTGGTGAAAAGTAGCCTATGTTACTCAGGGATAATTTAGCTTTCTAATGGTGAAAGAATGTTTAAAATCGGGTTATAGGCCAGTCATATCGTACAAATAAAAAGGCTGAAATAGACATAATTGCGGTAAACTTGCTCTTTTGGTATGTTGTTTGGGTCCACCTGGATAGTATTTTTCCAGATTTGCAGCAGTCTGAAATTCTCGCGCGGTGAGTAGTTGCTGAAAAACCACCATTTTTTTTCTCTTTTTTTAGTTTTGTGCAAAAAAAGCAACATTGGAAGGCTCTGACGACAAAGGTTACTACTACTTTTTTAAAGTGTACAAAATTCCTGACCGTTTGAGCCTTAATTCAATTGTGTAGGTCTAATAGGTCACACGATACAGGGTTCCCAATGTTCACTATTTTCCCCAAAATGCTGGAAAATTAGAAATGTCTAATTTTCGACCAAAATATCAGGTTATTGAGGTATCTCAGGGGAAATTAATGAAAGGTGAAGTTGTAGCAAATTTAATTACCTTCATTTTGAAACTAAAAGTGCGTCCGTAGGTGTGATAGTTTGTTCAATGACGACCATAAACCAAACAAACCTAAAAATCGAGTGTTATAATAAAATAACTAGAATGTGTTTATTATCTAGTAACAATGGAATTATGCTTATCTTAATTAAATTTAAGTGAGAAAAAGAGAGACAATGGTGTCGATTCGGCATACGCCCAACTAAACTAAACAAAAATTAGTCCTGTCACTTTCTATCAATTTTAATTGAAAAGGGACCGAAGATCATCGGATTTGTTTTTGTCTTTGACTTCACGACTAACTGTCAGATTTAGTCTTGTTTCAGTGCCTACCTAAACACCATGACGAATAAAAAGCCACTAAAATAAGACTATTTAGTCATGAAGTCAAAGAAAAAAAAAACAAAATCGATGATCTTCGGTCAATTAAAAATGATAGAAATTGACAGGACTAATTTTAGTTTACTTTAGTTGGGCGTATGCCGAATCGACATTAATATACAAAAATATTCTTAAAAACTACCATTAAAAAAACTTGTTATTATTAAAGTGGGTCATCACCATCTTTGGGCTTAAGTTAACCTACGCGTCTTCTTTGAGGGCCCAGGAGTACCAATATAAACTTCGACGAGAGGGTCTCCTCCTTCGTTGATGTCATTGGGGAGGTTGATGCCCATTTGAATGCCAGGAGAGTTATCAAACTTTTCTCCAATAGCATCATCGGGTTCATCACACACGTGTGCAATAGCATAATCGAGGTCGTCTCCACCTTCTTCTACATCCTCGATCGGTGGGACATTCGTGCACTCACTCGCCTTACAGTATTTGCACAGTGTAGAACACTTCATTCCAGCCTTCCTGCAAGAGCAAGACCCAGTACAACCTGTCTTGCACTTCCCCTTGATCCACATTTGCTTGCCTGTTCATCACTTTAACCGAGCTGCTTTGTGAAGCCAGGGAGGTCACCCTGTCCTTACGTTCAATTTGACTCCAAAGTGTGTGATTTCAAAGTGGATTTGATTTCAAATTCCCCTTAGAACTCTAGGGGGGGGGGGTTATTTTGTCTTATAGTCCTTAATAAAGATAATTAAATATGCTTTAACTTCACTTCGCATTAATTTCCCCTGAGATACGTCAATAACCTGATATATTGGTCGAAAATTAGATACATATTTCCAATTTTCCAACATTTTGAGGAAAATAGTGAACATTGAGAACCCTGTATCGTGTGACCTATTAGACCTATACAATTGAATTAGGGCTCAAACTGTCAGGAATTTTGTACACTTTAAAAAAGTAGTAGTAACTTTTGTCGTCAGAGCCTTCTATTGTCATTTTTTTGCACAAAACTGAAAGAGAAAAAAAATTGTGGTTTTTCAGCAACTACTCAGTGCGCGAGAATTTCAGACTGCTGCAAATCTGAAAAAATACTATCTAGATGGACCCAAACAACATACCAAAAGAGCAAGTTTACCGCAATTATTTCTATTTCGAATGTAACATATGACTGGCCTATTAGTAGTTTTTGAGTTTATTCGTTACAAACATACAAAGGTTTCCTCTTTATAATATTAGTTAGTATATAGGTATATATAGATGTAGCTATAGGTTATATTAAAGATTAGCGTAGCGTAAGAAAAACAAAGATCGTATGAATGAACCTTTCTGTAAAAATTTTTTAAGCACGATGTCTCCGCTCTAAAATTAAGAGTATTTAATTGATGAAAGAAAGAGAAAGAAAGAAAAACCATTTATTTCAATTTCACCACACTACACAATAAAGTACATCGAGAGATAAAGAGTACAATTGTAATGACAGTATTTAAAATAGTACTTCCATGTGCAATGTGATGCTTTCATAGAGTCCTAATTAGATGTTTGATAGCTCTAAAAATAACACGTTCATCTCCTGTCCCTTTTCATCTTTTAAAGAAGAAAGCGACGGACGAATTTAGTATTAGTGTTCCCAAATTAACCCTAGTGTGGAAAAATAATTTTTGGAGAGACAGAAGACTAAGAAAGCAGCAGACGAAGAAGTACTAACAGAATTGAGCATGAGGCCCGAGGGGTCTTCCTGATGCGTACAGAGCACCTTCGACCGACAGATCTTCGCTCGAAGTTTACCAAGGATGCGAGTAGCTGACGAGGTCCTGCTTCCCACTGAAAAAAGAACATGACTATCCATTGGAGAACTCCAATAAAACTTGTTGCTCGACCGCGTAGTTTTTGAACCGTAGTAATAATTAATTCCCCTAAAGTTTCTTTTAGAATTTTCGGTGATGCAGTCGCTAGAACCGCGGCTTCCGATCCGGGAGACGCCGCCAGTTCCGCAACTTACCAAGATGTCCTCGAATTTTGTTCGACACTCTTACGGTGAAGGGAAATATCATGAGGGAACCTGCACATTCCTGCGAATTCCATGGTTGTGTGTGAATTCGATCAATCTACACTGCACTAATAATAATAATAGGTGAACTGAAGAAGTTTCCCCATAATAAATCTTTATTTCAGGCATACACACACCCATAGACAGCATACATACTAAATACAATATAATAATAATAATAAAAAGAAATATAATTTAGAATTTTAAAAAAATAAGATCAAAATATTACATAAAACAAACCTTAACATTTAAATTCATTTTAAAAACTTTCCGTTCTCACAACGGTGCATAACTGACCAGTGTTTAATGAACGGGTTGTCAAAATCATTCGCGATCACAGATACGAGGGCTGATTGATAAGTTTCCGAAACGACAAAGAAAAACTTTAAAAATCTATTTAAAATAAATTTATTTCTCAACGTAGTTTCCTTCTACCTCGATGCATTTAGTCCAGCGCTTCTCCAATGCCGTTACACCAGTTTGATAAAATGTTTTCTCCAACCCCTCAAAATACTCGTCCACGGCAACAATGACTTCTTCATTTGATGAAAATCTCTGGCCACCTAACCATTTCTTCAGGTTTGGGAATAAGTGGAAGTCACACGGGGCCAGATCCGGGGAATAGGGTAGATGCGGTAGCAATTCGAACCGCAATTCATGGAGTTTGGCGACTGCAACCATTGATGTGTGTGCAGGTGCGTTGTCATGGTGGAACAAAACTTTTTTCTTGGCCAAATGTGGTCGTTTTTTCTGGATTTCTTCACTTAATTTTTGCAGCAAGCTTGCGTAGTACTCTCCATTTATTGTTTTTCCTTTTTGCAGATAATCCACTAAAATAATCCCTCGAGCATCCCAAAAAACAGTCGCCATCACTTTGCCGGCCGACAAAACCGTTTTTGCTTTCTTCGGCGCAGGTCTTCCGCTCTCAGTCCACTGCTTAGATTGTTCTTTTGTCTCGGGAGTATAATGATGTATCCAGGTTTCATCGACGGTTACATAACGCCGCGAAAACTCGTTAGGATCTCGGTTAAACAGCGCCAAACACTCCGATGAATCGTCCACTCGACGTTGCTTTTGGTCAACAGTGAGCAAACGCGGCACCCATCGCGCGCAAAGCTTTTTCATTCCCAAATGTTGGTGCAAAATATTAAAAACGCGTTCAGATGAAATGCTCACCATCTCTGCTATCTCTCGCAACTTCAAGCGCCGATCATTCAATACAATTTTGTGAATTTTTTTGATCATGTCCGGATTCGTGACTTCATTTGGACGGCCAGACCTGTGGGCGTCTTCGCAGCTCTGTCTTCCACGTTTAAAATCAGTTACCCAGGTGTGAATAGTACTCAATGCAGGAGCAGAATTACCTAAAACACTGTCTAGCTTGGTTTTAATCTGGGTTGCTGTTTTCTGTTTTAAAACGTAAAACTTTATCACCGCACGAATTTCGTTTCTTTCCATTGTTAAGAAAATTTACGACAGAGAAAGTTCTACGTCCTATCAAACAAATTCCACCAGTTCGATTAAATTCAAATTTGGCGTTCTATTTTCAAAAAGATGCCAAAATATAATGTAATTTTTTTTTTTGCGTATCATTTTTTTAAGTTCGTCGTTTCGGCCAGTTATCAATCAGCCCAGGTATGTGTAGCATCGAGTTAGGACTGCTCCGGAGACGATCCCAAAACGAAGCCAACACAAAACGCTCGCAGTATGGAGAAGTCAGGGACTCTGGCATCGGCGAACATGTTTTTTGCGCTGCAGAATCGCGGAAGTCGGACTAGTAAGTCAGCGTAGTCAACAAAGCCCTGAACTTTGTTTCAGGATAGGCTGGAGCCCCTCAACGGGGACATATATGAGTAACAAACAAACAAACTTACGTTTTAACCCTGTAATTTTCCTTGAGTAAATGGACGTCGGAGACCCTTCTCGAGGCGACTTCGTCAATATCGGCTGGAAATTAAGTGATTACCTATTGGGATAAGTAAATCCTTCTTAACAGAAGCGTCTTATAGCATCTAAGAACGGATTGCTTTGACTTGGTGAGAAGTATGTATGAAGATGCAAGGGTGGAACTTTTCTTAAATATAATTGCCATACCTAAATCCTGTATCATGTAAAAGCTCGTACTGAAGTCTTAGCCAGCGTGATCCAGCGTGATCAACTGCAGTCTAATCCCTCTAATTCAGGATTGTAGGACGTAATGAGCTGCCAACCGTGTCTCTGAGGTAAATCCTTACTGAGCGAATGTCAGAGAAAGTCCGAAAAAAACAATAAGTACAGAAAAGTTTAGACTTTTACCACTTTCTTCCTTCATCCTGTGGGTTGTATGGTCGACATTCAAACGACCTCACAAACCCTGGTCTCAGTGTTATAGAACAGCCAAAGGCCACTGACATGGCTCGGTATAACGACTAGATAGTAGCCGGGACTAACGGCATAACGTGCCTTCCGAAGCACGGAATCTTCTTCCTTTTCGGACAATCAGGTGATTCAGCCTGCAATGTCCTAACCAAACTGTGGAAAATCTCACAAAGAGATCTTTGCTTGACATAGTGGCCCCACCGGGAATAGAACCCGGAACCTCCGTAATGAGCGGCGAAATCTTGACTCGGATATACCGCAGTTCGAGTTTTTACAGATACACCATCATACAACATAAAAGTTAGGTTAGGTACCGCTGCGCGTGCGACTGTCTGCGGTCCCCCGGCGGCGTCGATCACCGGGCCAGGCGCTGCTTCGTGATACAGCTGCCGGTGCATCATCAGAGCACTCTCGTAGTTCGCCGTGAAGCTGCATTGTGAACAGCTGGAAGAAAACGTGCTTCTCATCAGCTCGTATGGATCGTTTGGTGGGGCCTGTAGCTCGGGGTCGAGTTTGAAACCCGCTTAGGGAGTTGCTATACTATTTGGATATTCGGAAGTTCGGAGAGTATAGGTCGCGCCGCGCACAAGTCAAGCAATAAAATCGATATAGCAGGATTCAGAGCGTCGGTGGTAGTAGTGGGTAGGGCCTCCGTCTTTCGTCCGGGAGACGCGAGTACGATCCCCACCACATACCAAAGTTTACGAATTCATAATATGTTCGTTTATTCGACGCTCGTACGGTAACAGAAAACGTCTCGTAAAAAAACTTGCACACTCCTGCTGAATTCAACCAATCCGCACTGGGCCAGCGTAGTTGACTAAGGCCTGATTGCCCTAATTCAGGGTAGGCTTGAGCCCCTCGGTGGGGTCGTATATGAGCTGTTGATAAGAATTCATTTGAGCCCCCTGAACCTCCTCACATACTTACTCAGTTACCTCTGACCGTGGTCACCTTATCTAACCCGAGTTGGTCCTCTGACCTTGATGCGTAGTTACTTTTCTTTCACTCACTCACGTAAAGGCGCGAGATAAATATCCCCACCACCTTCGCTAACGGATCTTATATAAACTGGCCTAAATATAGGTACTACTTTCCTGACGAGTCATCATTTTCTAAAGGCACTAAAGAACCTTTCCAATGTGAATGCACAACAAAACATCGAACAATGGTTCCTATTTATAACCCACTTTCTAGGCCCAAGTTTAAAGGCGCAGTTTACCTGAACATTATTTAGCTAAATTACAAATAAAGCTTATCAAAATGTGTAAAATCTCTAAAAGAAATAAATCATTTCCACTTTTACAGCATTGATAAAACCAATATAAAACTGTCAATTTTGAATCAAATGTCGGGTTAAATGACGGAATGCTTTTGTGACAAAGGCTGTATGGCATAGATTTAGTAACTCTTTGCTGTAGGAACAAAGGTGATTGACTCGGAGGAAAAAGGTGATTGATATGATAAATCTCAGCGTCATTCCTCCAAGATCTCAGCTGACTGGGACGATTTTTCCAACAATAGATCCAAGACTCTTGGGTTGGGAGTCTTTGCGGATTTGACCACCTCTCAGAGGGATCTTATAAATCAAAGATTTCTGAAGAACGTGGCATCGAAGCGATCTTATCAAACCTCTTTGTTATAAATACTCAAAGGAGTTTATACAAAGATCTTTGACTCTGCATCAGCTGCATGCACTACCATTACCTCATTGGGTTTCATTACCTCATTGGGTTTCTTTACCTCATTGGGCACTGAGCATATCTCAGAGGAACAAAAGATGATCGCGCGAGGCGACCCGCGTCAGAGAAAGAGACCTAAGCTCTCCATACATTACCTGAAAAAATGGTTCAGATGTAAGACTCCTTGCTGCGCCCGGAAGGAGTTTATATTTCTTTGATCTGAGGCATACATACAACAACACACAAATTATCAAAGTGTCCTTTCAATATAAGTAACTTATATAGTATTATATTAATTAGGTTTGCAAGCGTTTGAACACGCCACACAGATTTCTGAAAAGCTCGCATCAAGGGCGAGGCGCACGCCATAGCTCGTGTAAACGACTTCTTCCATAGATGGTACCCGGGATCCAAGGTGTACTTAACGTACCTTCCGAAGCAAGCTTAGCTTCTCGTTGCTATAGATAAATAACTGTACACAAATGTACCTCTCGAATATTTTAGTCTAAGTACTATAACTATTTAGATCAAAAGATTTATCTGTGCATCTCTGTAAACGATTCATTATGTTATAGTAATCAATAGATTCATCATCAATATCAACGGCCGTTACAGTCCACTGCTGGACTATGATCCTCCTCCTCTTAAGTGTTTGGTTTTACCATAATCTCCACGCTCGGCAGGCGGGTTGGAGATCGCAGATTAAAAGGTTACTGTATCAGAGAGCGCTGCTGCCCGTTCCCTGTTCAATGTGTAGTCCCTAAGTTGCCTCTTACGACACCCACAGGAAGAGTTGGTGACAAATGTATTCTACTCTGCCGTCACCACACGGCACTTAATAGATTACAAACAATATACTTATTTATGTAAGTCTAATACAATATTACCCGCGTAACATGTACATAATAGACATTATTTAGATAATTGTATTTCTGATTCACTTGTGTAGTGTTACCATCAGATCTTATCGAATAGAATCTAAATTAGTGTTACATAACGAATACCATAGCGGTGATGAAGGCATGGCGTATTTATGGGAAAGTAGGTGTACCTACAACAGATCGGATCGTTAGTACGTGCCGTACATTCATAGAAGTAGATATGCGATAGACCCGCAAAGACGCCAAACACCTGAGCTATGTAGTGTCTATTATAGGTAGTGGATATGTATATTTTATTGAGCAACCATTATATGCTAGCTTTTTTGACCCTTTTGCAGCCTTATTGCTATTTCTACCTTATTTCTATTTGAAGAGCGTCGGTGGTCTAGTGGCTAGGGCCGCTGCCTCCCGTCCGGAAGACGCGGATTCGATCCCCACCACGTTTCAATGTGTTTCCGAATTCATATGTATGTACGTTTATTCGACGCTCTTACGGTGAAACAAAACATCGTGATGAAACCTGCACACTCCTGCGAAGAAATTCAAAGGTTGTGTGTGAAGTCGACTAACCCGCCCTAATTCAGGGTAGGCTCGAGCCCCTCGATGGGGACGTATAATGAGCTGCTGATTGCTCTTTCTACCAGAGTGGTGATATAGCGGGCGCGGATAGTTTTGTTTTGCCCTTGGGGATGCTGGATGCCGATTTTTTAAGCTACCTACTTAGAAGGCTACTTTATGATATAGATAGCGTGTTATTGTACAATTGATAGGCATACCATGAGGGCGAAGAAGTTCCATACTAATATTGTCGAACTGTTCATCCATAACTACTTCCAAACTTAAATTAAAAGAGCACTTCTTATCTCATCTCATCTCTCTTGATATTATTTTATTTTGTGTATGTATTTATATATTATGATATGTGTTTTATTACGTATGTAAGTAAAGTATAATTTGTAGTATTATGTAATTTCATAATTATGTATGTATGTACCTATTTATTAGGTATATGTAGATATTTTGTTGTATTTATGTTTAATTGTAAATTCTTTATTTTTTTTTATTTTAGGCAAATTTATTTAGTGCACATCCTTGTGCCCGCTCGTGTAAAACACACCTTTTCCATCACCTTGTGGGTTGGCTGGAAGAGATCTCTTATAGATATAAGCTCGCCTTTATAACTAATTTTAATATTATCCTGTAAACTTATGTGTGCAATAAAGAATATGTATTTATAGGTATACTTGTGGAAGGAACTGTGTCCGTTTCTATGTTTGTTACGGCTAATCTACTGAGCTGATTTAGACAAAATTTTGTACACTTTGTAAGACTACTTTTTCTTACGAACCAGAAGCCGCTCATAATTTTAAGTAAAAATGCAGATAAAAAAATACATGCAGAGAACAACACATACATAACAGTTATTGTTTTATGGAATAAATAGCATAATATCAGTCACATTATACAGTCGTAACATTAGCTTTATCTCTCTGTTTTTTTTAGCATTTTTTTTTCTATTTATTGTTATATTTTTATTATCCTGAAATTATAAGAAATATAAGAATAAGAAAATTTTTATAAATAAGTAATAAAATCTTTAAATAAATAAGATAATAAATAACTATATAAGTACTTATTGGATACAATTATTTTTCTTTATATATCTTAGTAATTATTTTTATAAGTCTTATCTATTTTGCAAATTTAATCACTATTTTATTATAAATGACTTTCATGAACGACAATATAATACAAGCAGTTAGCAAATTAATTAGACATTTCTCAAAATAAGCTTCAAACAAAAAAAATTTGAAGTAGTTTTTGAAAGTCTGATCAGTATTCAAATAATTGAAATTATTTATTCAAAATATAATAAACCTCATTCCGAAATAAAAAAAAGCAGACATTTATTCATCAAGTTACCGTATTCACTGGTATTTTCAGTACATAATCTACACTATTGTTATTTAAGTTAGCTTTGGTGTGCTACTGTGCAATCAGGTCGCTCGGACTAACCTAACGGTTGCAAATCTAGGTGTCTACCTAATTGCTTACATTCACATCAGTAATTGCATACAGAAGTGTGTGAACTTCAAATTTAATCATACAATCACATACAATTATCCCTTTTTCTTCTTATGCTGTACCGATATACACTAGTAGGGTTTTTATCGTGATTTTAAAACAAACTTAACGAATGCTGCTACAACTCGCACAGTCAGTTAAATTTGTCGTTAATTGCCAAGCAAAAAGGATGTATTGAGGCCACAGATATGTTGGTCAGGTAGAAGAGGTTGTGTTGCCGACGATAGAACCTCATTGGTCTTGCAACCAGTATCTGAAGAGGGAGACAGCAAATCAGTCTGACGCGAGGAGTGTTGTGCATAAGACGTGTCGGCTGAAACAGCAACCGCTTGCAAACAAAAGTAGATGAAAAGAAACTAGAAACAAAAACCTGATGAGAACGCAGTTTCGATCGCAAACCACGTATTAGTGACGATAAAACAGTATTAACATATTAACACTACATCTGAACCGGTCCCAACGCAGGAAGTAGATGCGAACGTTATATAAAACTATAATAAGTATACAACTTAGCATAGTTGCTTCGAAGTGAATTTAGCACAAGTTTTGTTTTTGAAAAAGTGACTTTGGAAGTGAAACCAGTCGTTTTCGGCGCAAATCAGGTGAGTAGAACAAAAAGAGGCAGGAAAATTACGTTTTTAAAGCGTTTTTTTGTGTGTGGATCCGTCGGACGCTTTCTCTTTAGTAGGGTCGGTGTAGTGCCGCGGTGACTCACTTTGCAGAAACCATTCTTAACATAAATAATGTCTGTATTAAAAGCCATTTTATTTAATACGACAACCATCAAATTCCTCTTTTAATTATTTCTGCATCGAACCTTAAAGTATTTAAAAATCATTGCCAAACTCTTTTTAAACACGAAAAAACATTATTTTAGAACTAAAACAAACAAATACGTTTTAGCAAAACAAAGAAGTTGAAAGTCAAATAAAGGCAGGTCACACCGGCATAACAACAGCTGGCTTGGCGTGGCACATAAACCTACCTGCGCGTACGCTTACCTGCTGGTCCGGGTTTTGATCATTCTATTTGAATAAACTACAAAACAGATATCTTTTTGAAGATGTTATTTTATAAATATGTAGTTTATTTTTTAAGGTTAATGACCTGTTTAGTAGCTCGCCTCAGAACAAAATAAAACAAAGAATTTAGTATACTATAAATAAAAGAGATAAACAGTTATGACACAGTTGCAATTGTATTATTGTTGCAAAAGGAATAATAACTAGGCAGGCAGACATATGTACCCCCTTTGAATACAATACAAATAGTATTCTTTATTGACACCAATCAAAATGTACAAGAAAACATTTAATCTAATAAATAGCATACCTATCGATATGTTTTTTTCGTTATTGTATTAAACAAAGAATACTCTAGAGTAATTTTCAAATATTCCACAACTTTATCCACTAAGTATCTATGTAGAGCTGATTAAAAACAAGTGCACAGACTTATTTATTTATTTACTAGAATATTTTAGCGTCTGTGGTGCAGCGGCTAGGGTACGTACTATTATTTATTCTGTGGCTAGGGCCGCTGTCTTCCGTGCAAGTTCAATCCCAACCACGTAACAATAGGTTTCCGTATTTCGAATTCACTTGTACGTTTTTAGACGCTATCACATCGCAGAGTGAAGAAAGACATTGCATCGAAGCTTGCACAGCAGTGTAATTTTGATGTGTGTACTGTTTGTTGGAAAATAAATGAGTTATCTATCTATTCTATCTATGAAGTTATTCAAATGCTGCACTGCAGTATGAGAGTGAAGTCGACCAATCTCTTGTAGACCAGGGCCAATCGCCCAGGGTAATCAGAGCCGACGTTGGAAAAGAAAAAAGGAAATAAAAAAGCTTTCATGACTAACTTCTTTGACACCTTGAAAAGCTGAAAAGGCTTCCAGCTGAGGTTCTACACACCCTACGAAAGATACCATCTTTAACATAATATCGCTATTAGTCTGTTTTCATACGTGTGAGTGACTGTCTTTTTTTTAAAGGTGAAATAAATTGTGTACATGTAGTTAGTGGCATTGTAATCAACAGCGGTTAGATTGATGATAATAAACACATGTAGATAATACACGTAACGTTATTGTCTACTCTATAGATATATTAACATGACGTAATCAGTGCAAAAACAGTCGTTGTAACAGCTCACTATACTTCCCCGCCAGGGGGGTTAAATCTAACCTAGATTATAGAGCGTCGGTGGTCTAGTAGCTAGGGCCGCTGCCTCCGGTCCGGGAGACGCGGGTTCGATACCCACCACGTACCAATGTGTTTTCGAATTCATAATGTACGTTTATTTGAACGGTGAAGGAAAACATCGTGATGAAACCTGCACACTCCAGCGCAGAAAATCAAAGGTTGTGTGTGAAGTCGACCAACCCGCACTGAGCCAGCGTGGTCGACTAAGGCCTAATCGCCCTACTCCAGGGTAGGCTCGAGCCCTTCGGTGGGGACGTAATGAGCTGATGAAGATTATAGAGATTTACTTTAGATAGTTGGTGGTTTAGTGGCTAAGGCTCCTGCCTCTCGTCCGCAAGACGTGGGTTCGAACGCCACCGCGTACTAATTTATTATGTACTCATACGTACGCATGTTTATTCGATGCTAATTTATATGTAGTTTCGATTCTTTATTGTGAAGGAAAACATCTAGAGGAATCTGCACACACCTGCGAGGAAATTCAAAGGTTGTGTGAAGTGGGCCAGCGTGTTTGACTATGGCCTAATCGTCTTTATTCAGAGTAGGCTCGAGCCCCTCGATGGAGATATTTATGAGCTGATAACAAATCTAAGCAAATGAGCCTAGAGGGGTGAGATCTAGGGGTTTGCATGCCATTAAAGAGTTACATTGGCCTCGATTCGGAATGTCACGCTCTAATCCTTAATTTAAGTTAGTCCGTCCTTTTTACCTTTTAAAGATTGAAAAGGGACAGGAGATGGCTATTCTAATATTAGAGCTGTCAAACATCGAATTAGAACCTTACGGCCGTGTCGATTGCACAATTTTAGAGAGCACTTAAAACATGCGACTTAAAAATCTCTTGAATTGACAGCTGTGCCCTTATTTTAGGATATCATACGTTCAAATGAATATCATTCGCTCATCACCTCTCTTTCATTGGTCATAAAAACGAAAAGGATAGCTGGATTTTAAAATTATAATTAGAGTATGACATCCCGAATCGAGGCCAATATCCACCTTCCAGCTCCATCGTGGCTCATCAGCGAACTTCTTCTTCATTATGTGGGTTGAAGGTCGACAACCGACCTCACAAACCCTGGTGTCTGTGTGTAGCTGCCAAACACTATTGGCACTATTTATTAGACTGGTAAAACCAACAAAATGAACCTAATCTCAAAAAACTAATACTAAATCCATCATCAGACCTTCGTCACCAAGTACATTGTATATTGGACTTGATAAAATATGCCAAATACGCATAACTCGAGGTGTTTTACTAGTAGCCATTGAAGAGTTCCACTTTCCTCCTGACTCCATGATCAGATCAGCTCACTGAACGGATCGGGATGAAACTTGGCACACATATAGGTTAGGTCTTGGAATAGTACATAGGCTACTTTTTACCGCGGGAAAAAACTTCATTCCTACGGGAAAACTCATTAAATGCGGGTGAAACCGCGGGCGAGAAGCTAGTATATCATAAATGCGAAAGTTTGGATGTTTGTTGCCGAATCACGCTTGAACCACTGGACGGATCGGGATGAAACTTGGCACACATTTAGGTTAGGCCCTGGAATAGGATATAGGCTACTTTTTACCGCGGGAAAGCACTTCATTCCTAAGGGAAAACTCATTAAACGCGGGTGAAACCGCGGGCGGAAAGCTAGTATTCCATATAAAAGACATCAACGCAAACTGTTTGAGATATTCAACCTTCTTTTATATATATAAAGACTATGTAACTATTTTTTGTACATTATATACGAGGCTAGACATACTAGACTAGTTAAACTTTGTAAATACCTACATTGAGAGATTAACTTTCCGTTAAGTTTGTCGCAATGTACCTATATATAAGGTAGTATATTTGACCCTGGAGGGTTCGTATTGTATTAAATCCTGAGAATACTGGATACTTTCGGAGGAAACCACTCGGCTACGGAGGCTGTTATTGTAATACTAATAAGTTACTTATACGGATTTTCCATATCCTAAAAATAGGTTCATTTAATTATCCTTGCGCTGAGCGAAGGAATTCAACGATAATTAAAAAAAAAAAACTGAAATGACTCAATATTGTTTTGCGCAGACGCAGAATATGAGTTATTTGCTTTATGTAGTACCTATTTATCGCCGGTCATCGTGTTTGGCTTAATTAAAAAAACCGGCCAAGTGCGAGTCTGACTCGCGCACGGAGGGTTACGTACTTACCTTACTAAAGAGATGTAGTCATTACTAAATAAATATGATTGCTAACTTTATAAAAAGTGGCGCCATCTTCAACAAAATTTTGCAATGCAGAATCGTATTTGCATTTTTTTATAACTACCCTTCCTAAAAAGAACTAATTCCCAACTTCAGATTTTTTTCTTCATTTGTACTGTTAGAGCTTGCCTCTTATCAAATTTCATTATTCTAAGGCATCAAGGTATAGGTTTTATGAGTATTGAAAGTATGAAAACAGGACTTTAAAATGGCTGTATCATTTATTGCGTTTAACTTAGAAGCTTCAATTTTAGAAACCATAGACCTAAATATTTGTTATTAATTTTAACATGATACCTCCACGATTTTCATAGAAAAGCAATCTTGATAGACGGACAACTGAATGATCCTATAATGTTTCCTTTTTAGGGTTCCGTTGTAAAAAAGGAACCCTTATAGTTTCGCCATGTCCGTCTGTCTGTCTGTCTGTCTGTCCGTCCGCGGCTTAGCTCAGAGACTCTTAGTACTAGAAGACTGTAATTTGGCATGGATGTACATCTTAATCATGCCGTCAAAGTTAAAGAATATAATCATTAAAAAAATTTTTTAGGATTCCTCAGGTACTCGTGAAGTGGAAGTTATTTTTTTTATTCACGATTACCTCATCGTGTGAGGTATCGTTGGATAGATATTTTAAAAATAATGATTGTTTGCAAAAATCATTTTTCGATGCTAGTGTACGTTTCAGAAATATTTCGTTTTAAAGTGCTTATTTATTTTTGATATGCGGTACCCTAAAAACTCTTCATACATACATATATGGCATGACGCATGATTTATGTGCTTCGCCTATCAAGGAAAATCTATACATACTTACATACTTTTTTTATATTTTGCTTGTATTGTTTCAAGGTAACTCGTATAATCTACGACTATATTTTTGTCTAATGTTGCTAATACAATTCGTTCGTGGTCCAAAAATACTGTTATGTTTATTTACTGTTACAGAAAAGCAAGAGACGACAATTTTATTGACTCTATTTATTAACTCGAGTAATGGTATATGTATGTACCATTACCAAGAGAATAACTGGGATAATTTAGTCCCAGTTTTACCAGCAATGGTACCGGCCAATGGTACACAAGAAAGAAGAATAAGGATAATAGTTCACTTACTTAGGTGGTTTTATTTCTTTGCGGATTCGAAAGTCCACGAACGTTATTAAAATATACGAAAAGTAGTGGCACCAACCTAGAAATTTACGAAAAGACTACATTGAGGCTAATTCCCACTGTCACGCTCTAATAGGGATAAGCACATTTTTCTTAAATTCATTAATCGAAATGTTTCAAGTTCCAGATAAACACATACAAAATATTTTTTTCAAATATCTTGCTCAGAAACAAAGTTATAAGGCTTCAAAGTTGATGGTTAGACAGAGAGGTCCGACATGACCATTGACGTCATTGGTCACGCGGGCCATACATCCGCCATAGGAAATTTTGTTTTCGTTGATGATGAAAAGAGGGACAGATATATTTGTTTAATAATGTTGTATCTAGTTTGTTTTTCGATTCTGTTTTGACTGTCAGTATTCTACTTTTGTATACTTTCAGATGAACTATGAAAAAAACTATTTTTTTTTCATATTCCCTGTCCGTCATTTTCACCTTTAAAAGATTAAAAAGGGTCAAGGGAAGGCCATTCTAATATTAGAGCTGTCAAACATCGAATTTGAACCTTATGGCCGTGTTGATTGCACAATTTTAGAGAGTACTTAAAACATGCGACCTAAAAATCTCTTAATCCGACAGCTATGCCCTTATTTTAGGATATCATTCGTTCAAATTAATATCATTCATTCATCTGAATTCATCACCTCGCTTTCATTGGTCATAACAACGAAAAGGATAGCTGAAAAAATTAGAATTAGAGCATGACTTCCCGAATCGGGGCCATTGACTGCATTTCTGCTGCAAAATGGAAATTTCAATGCAGTCAGAGTGCAGCTATGATCCTTTTTTATGGCGTTTCATATAGTATTTCGCCAGTATGAAGTGGTTTTGTTAAGATAAGACCGTAAGAATGAGAAAACATTGAGTAGCTTAAAGAACACAGACATGATAGAAGGCTGTATATTTTTCATTCATTGCCATACTTGTAAAAACCAAATAAGTGAGATGTTGTTGGCAACACTGCTCTTTCGTCACTCCTCCTCTTTCTCACGTCTCGGCTAGCATGTAGCTCGTCGCAAAACCCTTTTCTATTTTAATTATTTAATGTAACGAAATACTATGTAATTGTTTATCCTGAAGAATAAATAGATTTACATATGGATGATAACTCGTGATTTAATTTCTGGCCGCCTGCTGATCTGCTGAAACCTGACATAACCAAACCACCACATGGCTACCTGCTCATGAAGTTCCTATGAACATTTAAAAAGACAGCCCTAGTCTAATGCAATAATATGCCCTCGAACTGCAGAATTAGTGACTTCCCGCTGTTCACGTTGACTGTCTTTCTTCCCGTTGTCCACGTTAACGGGGACAATATAACGTGGACATAACAAGTGTATCTACACAACATAACCCCATCGTGTTTGGGCTTATTGCAATTAATCTCAACAATTACTAGATGGTGTCCACGGTCTGATGATGGATGGATGGAAGGTGGCTACAGAATCTTCTCATCTCGGTTCTGCTCAAGCTGCTCTCCAGTCCACTCGATAGTTCATTCATTCATTCATTTATTCAATTCTATAACGGTTTCCCGTGTGCGAAATTTTATCTTACATTACAAATCAATAAAAAAAAATTACAACAGCTTACAGCTAAAAATAATAAATAATAATAATAATACAATGACGAAACAATAATTACACAATACTACATACAAGAATTACACAAGTTAAGTCCTCGCCATCTTTTTCGGGGCCTGCTTCGGCGTCGGTTCCCGTCTTGAGGAGTCCACTGCGTGACGACTCTCGCCCATCGTTCTGGATACAGGTTACGCGCCTAAAAGAATATACCTATTCTTAAAAGAAACATTAACAGTATTTACTACTGCATTTAAATTAACTAGCTAATCATTGTGCAGGTGATGGAGGCAAAGTATGTTTTCGTGCCTTATCGGTAGTACTTAATTCAATTGGAGATGCAATGTTTGTTTCAATGTTTCTGAGGAAGCATTGCGTGACGATAAGAACATAATGTTCATCCTGACTGAACACAACTATTTCCTAGGAACAAAATAATAATTTAGGTATCGTATTGAATAGTCATATAGTTATATAGTCTAAAAAGAGGTTCCTATACTTAGTTTATAAGAAAACCTGTAAACAAATAAATATATTTTGTATTTTTTGTATTTTGTATTTTATGTAATATTATATACATATATTGTTATGGGGAAACTTCTTCAGTTCACCTTTAAGGGGAATTTTGGCGACGACATCGGCCAATTTATTATATGGGGAAACTTTTTATTTTCTTACTATTTCAGTAGGTGTATATTTTGATTAAATAATGTATAGTAAGTACCTAAGTGTTGATTTATTTGTATCATGTATTTTATCATTAGAATGTAGGTATTTTATTGTATGTAGCCAATAAGTTATGTCAGTATAAAGCACTTTGTGTACTGTGCTCAAATGTTGACTGGAAGAGATCCGTGGCGGGATAAGTCCGCCTTTGCACTGTAAACTTTCATTGTGACTTCTTATTGTAATTCTAATGTATACATTTATTGTGCAATAAAGTGTTTACATACATACATACATACATTAATTACAAGATTTTCGGTTCGGTTTTTTATCGGTATTTGTTTTTGTTTCTGAAGCACATCTTTCATTTTGACCAATCAGGTGATTTAGTTTAGCCTGGCTTAACGTGCCTTCTGAAGCACCTCTTTCATTTTGACCAATCAGGTGATTTAGTTTAGCCTAGCTTAACGTGCCTTCTGAAGCACCTCTTTCATTTTGACCAATCAGGTGATTTAGTTTAGCCTGGCTTAACGTGCCTTCTGAAGCACCTCTTTCATTTTGACCAATCAGGTGATTTAGTTTAGCCTACAATGATCTAACCAAACTGGGGACAGTCTAATAAATAGATTTTAGTTCGACTAAGGTTATTATATATTGTGTTACAGTTTCCGAACCCGGAACTTCTGCGAACGCTCCACCACTTGCCTTAATTAGACTGCATTTAGCCAAGTCTAAATATATTTTTTTTAGACAGGCTCTGAGCATAGAAATATCTTTCTAAGAAAATTCAACTTATCTAAACTCAAGTTTGATGCGGAGCTAGGCTGCGCGGGCGACGACGCGATGACGACGGTCGCAGCGACCACAATAACGGTACGCCATGTCACATCACCGCGACACTGCGCAGGCGCGAGCGGCGAATAATGACGCTAAAGGAGTTTACATTGGCCCCGATTCGGGAAGTCATGCTCTAATTCTAATTTTAAAATTGAACTATCCTTTTCGCTTTTATGACCAACTAGCGGTCTGACTGCGGCTACGCTCGCGTTATGTAAGATTTTTCTGTGAGCACAGCATTACACAATCAGGAATAAATTTATAAATAAAACCTTTAAATCAATACATTCAGTCCAATAGTTGGATTGAATGTAATTTTAAGTTTCTTTAGATCCAGCTGGCTCACCACACATTTCCAGAAACCATCCGGAATGCGGACAAATTGACAAAAATAGGCAATTAATTGGTCTATTTCCGATGTTCGCATTGTCCACATAATTAATTTTGATAGTAGTTTTTGAGTGACCTCATCAACAGCATATATAAGTCCCCAACGAAGGGCTCGAAATATCACGATCAGGTCATAGTCGACCACCCTGGTCCAGTGCGGTTTGGTCGACTTCACACACAACCTTTGAATTTCTTCGCAGGAGTGTGCAGGATTTCTCATGTTATCCTTTACCGCAAGAACTTGGAATAAATGAATATTGATTCGAAAACACATTGGTACTTGTTGAGGATCGAACCCGATGTCTCCTTCAAAATTAGCCTGGTAGAAATTGCTATCTAGCAATAAGGCCGCCAATCCGTACAGTTTTGTTTGTTGTTTTCAATGTCTTGTATACTTATTTTTAATTGTATGTAATAAAGTATACTATATTCACGGTAGGCTGGAGCCCTTGGGTATAATGAGCTACAAAGCTAAAACCAGGTCTTCAGCCAGGCTACCTATGATGCAACCGTAAATAGAGTTAACTGATTTCCAAATCCAAATCCTTATTAGCCAATCAGCGCTCGCCAAAATTGGCGTTACGACTTTCCAGCTACGTGATTGGCTGATCAATGAGTACTGACCTCTAATAGGTGGTAATAATGCGCCTTTCTCTAATTGAAAACTTTCGCTGCTTTTGTTTTCTAATGGCTGTTGGAATGCACCCTGCTCGTACATGACATTTTGAAAATAGAAGGCTCCGTCCGTAGCCTATATATTTGGTTGGTAGAACGCCTGTTTACGAAGCTCAAGGTCGCGGGTTCGAAACCAAAAGCAAAGTGATTGCACGTGAGAGCACTTGTGTTTGCATCAGGTACTGGACTACCCGTTGAAAAACCCCTTCAGTCGTTAGGGTTTTAAGTATTTACAGAATGATAATGAAAATAATGAAATAACGGCAGAGTAGAATACATTTGTCACCAACCCCTACTCTTCCCGTGGGTGTCGTAAGAGGTGACTTAGGGACTACACATTGAACAGGGAACGGGCAGCAGCGCTCTCTGATACAGTAACCTTTTAATCTACGATCTCCAACCCGCCTGCCAAGCGTGGAGATTATGGCAAAACCAAACACTTGAGTTATTATTATTATTATTTTATTATTTCTATTTTTATTAATCAGATAGACGCGAGCCCCTCAGTGGGGACGTGTATGAGCTGAATATATTAGGTTCGTCATACTAAGAAGAACGTAAGTGCTCTAAAATTTAAAATTTTCACGCCATCTATTAAGCATACTTCGGACTCAGCGATTTGTAATTAAAAAACTAATTAATCTGTAAGTTTACTAAAAAAATAGAGAATAAGTTTATAAACGAAAAACCTTTATTTATAGACTATATTATCTGCCCGAAGACAAGACAAGTATCATCAAAATTGCATGAGAAAATGTTATAATCGCATTAAACAATTAATTAATTTAGCACCACGGTGCGACTAGATGTCGCCACCGACAATGAATAAATGTTCAAATGTTCTCTGTAGCTAAGACCACACTCACAGAGTATCTTTCTGCTATGAGAGTGAGCAAAATAGCTTTTTAATAACATTTTATCAGTAGTGGCATGAGTTAATGAGAAATTGCAAAGAATAGCAAACATATTATATCCGGACTAACAGAGATAACAGAAATTAAAAAAAAAACAAGTTGTTTGTCTGATTGCCCGAAACCCCAGCTGAGTAACAGGTTTCCCGATCTACGTAAACATATGCGCGGGAGTGGATGTGTGCGTTGTTTTGGCCAGTGGTCAGAGGATGACACCGCGTGGTACAGAATGACGAGATGCGAGAGTGAGACAGGCTAAAATACGCCTTCCTTTTGCCATTTTTTAATGCGATATATATATTGTATAGTTATTAAGTTCCTATATAGCAATATGTGAAAGGCTACTTATGGCTAACCAAATATCTAAAAAACCCTACAAGTGATATTACTCGTGAGGAAAACCACAGTAGTCCATACGTACCTACTCGGTCAAATTTTATGTTGTTAGACTCAAAATTAATTTTCTGTGTTTTTTTCCTGTAAGGAAGACTAATTTTACAAATAATTTTGTTCAATTAATCATTGTTTCTCCTTAATTCTACAGTTTTTAATGAATACGTTTAATACGTTTAATGCCATCGTGAGGAACCAGATCGCGTCCTTTTTGTATAGGGTTGGCACGTGTACAAATGCTATAATCAGGGATCTGAACAGCAGGTTAATTAGAAATGACACGGTCTGGTTCTGGCTGCGCGAGCCTGTACTACTTTATCTGTGACCTCTGACCTAACGGTTTTATTTATATATTTTGGACATGGTCTGCAACAAAAAAAAATATATATTATTTAGTCAGTAATGTGAACATTCTTATCAACGTGTTTTTTTTTTCGAATCGCCTTTTTTACGTCAGCAGAAAATTAAACAAAGACCTTTACCTCCCAACTCCTAAGAATCCCAAAAATAGATCCTCATTGAATGTCTAGTTAGACCACGACTTTTATTTTGAGAATTAAGTCGTGACCTTACGTCAAATCAAACCATGACAAAATGAAGAAAAGTATATTTATAGAGCTGCTAAAACCAAGACAAATTACTGCTCAGTATTCGACCTAGCCGAAAGCCTTTATACAATTTTCAATTTTATTTACATCATCAACATCCCCCCAGCTCATGTACATCCCCCCAGAGGGACTTGAGCCTACCCTGAATTAGGGCGATTAGGCCTTAGTCGACCACGCTGGCCCAGTGCAGGTTGGTAGACCTGATTACATACATTCATCAAATTAAAAGATTCACGAATTTGTAGAAAGACGTAGTAAAAATGTATATTTTTGGCCGTAGCAGAATGTTAATGGTGCTGCAGATTAAATCTTATTTAGTTCGATGAAGGATTTGTATAGTGGATTTCGAACAAAAATTTTAACCATCACAAAAAATGCATACCCGCTTTTTTATTTTTTATTCTCTAACAAAATATGTTGTTTTCTTACAGCAAAACAATTGCGAAATTAAGATTAGGCTAGGCCGAATGTTTACTGAGAATGAGCCTAGGTTATAGCAACTCTATATTTAAACTTTTTCTATTCTATTTGCTTTTGTTTTATCGATTTTCCATGCAGTGTGAAAACGCCCAATGATGACACAAAATAAAAATAGAACTTCTAAAGGATGTATGATCTCAGCGCTTTTCAGTACACTATCATTACCAAACTAGCAACTCTAATAATAGAATGAATACAGGTAGTTTTTGGGTTTTAACGTATTTTTATGGCGCATAATTACAACTACCATTAATCACAATATGATGCAATTTTATTTTTAAATAATTAACGGAGACGTATTTTTATGTATGTAAACAGCTTATGCAAGAGCAATGACATTATATTTTATATTAACGGGTTGTACTTTAAAAGGTCATTTATATAATTCAAGGAGCTTTTTGTTTATTTTGAGTGAAATATACTTTTTAAAGAAATTCAAAGTGAAAGTTAGGTACAACTTTTTATATTTGTTTTGTTTTTTATAACAGGTAACATTTATTACAGTATTTTGACTTTTCCCAAGATTTTAGTTGAGTTATTTGTTACCTACAATTCATATATTTTTTGTCAAATTTCTTACTATAGTTTATTGAATTCAAAAACAGTTTTTCGAACGAAACTAGACTAGCGAATGTAACTGGCTGAATGTTGCATAAACCATCCAATTATCACAGCGCTGTCCGCCGTCATGTTATCTCTGACGACTCATCATATACATCAATGAAAATAATACTCGCTCCAGCCAGCATTAGCCAGTGCAAACGCGGTCGTGGCACGCGAACGTCGTGCTTACACAAACACCGACGCGAACGAAAGTGTTCACTTAAAAGCACCATCACCCCGATAGTTGTATCAATAGAAACCCAATTTTATTTTTATTGTGGCTGTGCTTAATTTGAAATTAGAACAACATGGCGGACGGTGACATTCCGCTGGTCAAAAGCGGTTTCGGCCAAGAACTCGAGATCACGACGAATGGCAAAGCGAAACCTAACTCCAGGTAATTTAGCGTATTCTGTTAGTCTAGGTCACATAAGTATATGTTTGCGTCATGCTTCGGAACTAGCTGAGCAACAGTTACTGATCGTGTTGTATGTTTAGCATAGAGGAAAAGTAAAACAAATCCATAGTGATGATGTCATATCAATACAAAGAAAACTATCGGAACTCAGATGGAACGTGTTTTTTATTTATATGGTGATAAAGTGCGAAGTTTAAATTAGGAAGTTAAGCTTTTTTTTAATAAGACGTCATGTTGTGGTCGTCTGAAATTGAAGGTAGTTGAAAGTTTGCATATTACGTTTTTAAAATAGCGACTATAGCTCTGGCGTTTATTGTTTCAAATGTTTTTGGTGTCTATTTTTCGGACCTTTCATTCAAACTCTGAAATTTATTGAATAAAATCAGATATAATTATTAGATCAGCTGAGTCAATTGTATGAAATACAAACTTGAACTGACCAGCTGATTGAGTCTATTTTATGGAAATTGTAATTGTTTTTTGTGATTTATTCCACTTTGATCACCCAGGTGATATCACCACACATTTCCACATTTATTGTCCCCTTAAATCACCTGCCGTCTGATCACCTAGGTGATCAAATTCCACATGATAAATTTATTTATTTTTGTTTCTTCTAATCACCTGCTAAGTATCTAGTAGACATGATTTTTTGGGACGTGTTGCTAGTGTTTCAAAGGACCATAGTCCATTTGCACTTTATAGGCTTGCAGGATTCTTTGTGTTTTTTTTTTATTTTTTATTTTATTTTTTATTATTATATTTACTTGAAAATATTCAGTTTCAGGGGCTGAAGTCCCAAAGAGTTACGCTTTATTTAGATAGATGTATAATTTACAGGCATTAACTTTTATCTCGCAAACTGAACAAAATAGTTCTACTTTTTTTCACGTAACGTGTAGGTGCATACAACATAGACACTGATTTGTATACCTTACTACCAGTAAACAAACATTGCATGTTTGGATAATATATCGAATATTTACCAATAATCGGTTCGACCTTCGACCTCATCGTAAAATGTAAATTTGTATTCATCGCGTTATGTATTGAAGTGGTAATGTTTAACAAAAACACGAATTATACAACAAATCTTCACGAAATACAGTCCATTACATGTAGTGTATCTTTACTTGTACACAATTTGAATCCTAGATAGATACAAAACAAACCTATTAAAACTTTTAAACTAATCCATCGTGGGTTGAAAGACCGACAAGCGACCTCACAAACCATGGCAATTTATCGCAATTTCCCAAAAATTCTTTAGAAGCTTATTTGGCTAGCTAAGAAAAAACGTTTATCTTAACCATAACCATGAAAAAATAAATGTTGGATATTTTTCTTCAATTTTCTTTCTTGCCAGTTGACATGTGGAGCTTAATTCTATTTCATTGTCATGTTTATACCCAGTAATTTTGATTTGCACGCATAATGCCAGTTACGCAAAATTCCAGATACGCATATCGCCATAAATCGCAGAATGCCAAATACGCAAATTTCCAGATACTTACGTGAAGTTGTGTACTGTATGATGTGTTGATAGGAGGCTGGAGTTCGTGGTGCGGTGTTTTTCCTTATAGACCTTTTTCGAATTTAATTTAATCGTTATTTTTTTTCAATAAATAGACATAGAAATAGAATAGAGCTGTAGTTTACGTCCAGATGTTGGTTACCGTACTAGACTAGGTTAATCTATCTGTTGTTGATTAAATTACTACCAACGACCCTGCCAGACCTGTAGGGTCTTCGAAGGCTGCTTGTAAGAAATTGACTGCGCTAAGGCTACATACCGCCGTGTGGTGACGGCAGAGTAGAATACATTTTGTCACCAACCCCTACTCTTCCCGTGGGTGTCGTAAGGGGCGACTTAGGGACTACACATTGAACAGGGAACGGGCAGCAGCGCTCTCTGATACAGTAACCTTTTAATCTGCGACCTCCAACCCACCTGCCAAGCGTGGAGATTATGGCAAAACCAAACACTTAAGTGGAGGAGGCTCTTAGTCCAGCAGTGGACTGTAACGGGCCGTTGATGAAGGCTACATTACATAGCTATATTTTGCTGTTAGTTTCACACGGCGAGTAACTGTGACTGAAAAGACGAAAAGTAATTGTTATATTACTATCTAACTATCTATCTATTCAAACTATATATACCCACTGCTGAGTATATAGGGGTTTCTTTTCCATTATAAAGTTAAAAAGTATTAACTTTATAATAATATCTAAAGATCTGAAAGTCTTACAGACTGGATACTGTACTTTTTTTAAATCTAGACCTTTGTAACCTGTAAATAAATGAATGATTTATCGTAGGATTTGGTATAAAAACAAATATCCCCACCATGCTGTAAACCACTTAAATAAATAGTCACTCAATAGTCAAATCGTGTTGGTTAGTTTGTATTGTATTTATAAGTATGTTTATATTTTGTTTATAGGCGTAAGTTGTAACGAGGCATTCGTCCTCTTTCCTGTTTTGTGACTGGCAACCTTTCTTGCTGGCAGTTTTATCTTTCATTTTAAATTCATTTTCAAATTTAGATTTCTTACGTTTCGATATTGTCTTTTTCCTGCCAAATTCTTCACTTCATGTCCTGATCTCCAACAGTGAAAAGCTTATCCTTGTTACTATTTTCCAGTTTTATAATATAAACTACATAAATACATAAATAAATACCTTTTCTTCGGACTTAACCAGGGTTATTTTATTATTATTTTATTTATTATTCGTATAGTATTTATTTTGTTGTGAATTAAGTATATTTTAATTTAAGTAAGTAGATTGTGACATGTTATTGTGCACGTATTATCTGCGTATCTCTTGACTCTTCCGTTTGGTCTGCTGGAAGATATTTCTTTAGAAATAAGCAGTACCTGTTGTGTCGTCTTTTTTAATGTATTGTTTTTGTAATTTCCTCGTGTGCAATAAATGGTTAAATAAATAGTGAGAAAAGTATTGTTTATCAACTTACGATATTCCCGGAACGGAATGATAAACGTAATAATGTAAACAATATAACTTATAGCATAACAAGATTAATATAAATAACAATTGTAATAAAAATTTGTTGAAACTAATTTGATTTTACCGAAGTAAAAAGTTTTAAGTATTTGTACATACTATTAAATAGTAAACAATTAGAAACCATCTTATCACACGTAATTATTATATTTTCACAAGAGCTACCAAATTGGCGCGAGAGCATTCAGTCTATCTGTCAAAGTCCCCCCACTCCACCACTAGGGTTGCGCGCACGCGCTCTATGGACCTGACCACTAGTGATGTAGCAATATAAATAAAATTAGGTTAACAATACATGCATACATACATAAAATCGTGCTCCTATCTCCGAAGGGGTGAAAAACATCAATAATAATATTATAAGTTCATACAAAGAAACAAAAAGACTAACGAGTTTAAATAATGCTTTCCATGACGTCACACGTGCCATATTTGTTTACATTTTAGGATCAGAGCTCCCTGAATAGACTATAGGCAGGGCAGTTGAAAAATCAACAAAGAGCTACAACGTGTTAGTAAAATACGCAAAACCTCTCAGGGGGCACTTTCACGAAGCCACAAGTTACAAATTACACGGACAATTTGATGTACATTGCGTAGACAATGAGGTACAACGATAAGGGCTTCCAGTTTTGGCGAATTGGCTACGCAATGAATATCAAATTGTAACTTGTGTAGCGTTTAAAAAGGAAAGCTAGCTAACCTGTGGTCGACGACCACAGGCGAAACGTGAAATTTAGGAGAACAGAGAAAGAGTTAGTTAAATTTGTCCGAACGGTATAATATAAATTTAAAAAAGGCCTAGAAATTGCCAAGCATGAGCCGAGAGTCGAGTCCTGAGGGGACTCCGGCGATATAGTGTCGCTGAACTAGTGTTGTGTTGTGGTGTATCGATGCAGGAAGGTGTAAAAAACCGCGGAGTACCCCGGAGAGTATAGTCAAACGGGAACCAAAAAAGGAGGGCCAGAGAAACCTAAAGGGCCTTTTTAGAATTTGGAAAATGGAATTTAAATTTGGCAAAATCCGCATACAAAATTACAGAACAGATACAAAAAAAAGGCTAAAAAATGATGGGCAGTATCCCAGGGGGGACGCCGGTGCGCGGGTCTGCGGCACTCAGCTGGCACGGGCGCGGACGCACACAACGCAGGGGTCCAGGCACGTCCAACGCCCGGTGGCCTCAGGGGTCCGGAACCACGGCGAGAGATCGAGAAAGGCACGGAGGGACCCTCGTGTGTGTGCCGCAGAGGCTGGAAATACACCGGCTAGTCCAAAGTAGGAGCCTGTCCCAATAATTATCGCATTCCAAGCCACTTACAACATTTACTCATAATATTTTTATTTAGAGATTTATATTCAACCAAGTTCAAATCGTTCCCATCTTATGACAGACGACAACTGAGAAAACAATCAACAATTTAGAAAAAGGTCAAACCAAGAAAATTTTAAATTTGAAAATGTGACATAAAAACCGGCCAAAAGAAAAAAGAGCCATACCAAAAGGGTTATTAAAAAACCTGCAGTAATGCTGCAGACATCCCTTCACCAGAAAAAAATCCTCCAACTCGAAAAGGGAAAAAAAATCTTCGAGATGGCAACCCTCGAAGGAAGTTGACCACCCTAGAACAATAGCCGAATTGTTCAAAGTCAACTATCAAAGGACAAAAATTATCGATAAAAATTTATCGACACTCTTCCCCATCACTATAAACCAACGAACACGTCATGTTCCCAGCACGAACGGCTCATAAACGACTCACTGGCCCCAGGATAAGAAACCACCGGTGTCCCAAAAGAAGCCAAGTCAATCCACCAGGAAAAAAGAGGAGGACGGAAATGGCTTGGAGAAAGAAAAAGGAAAGTTGACAACCACAACAGAAAAAGGTGGAGACAACCGAAGGAAACACCGATGAAGCGGTATCCCTGAACCAGGAGGAAAATTATGATACGTAAAGGATAGAAAAGGAAATTTGGAAATTAGGATATGTCGGAATATCGGAATGTTGGAATGTCACTAAGTTTTAAAACATAAACGCGCCTACAAACGATATTATTTACACACCTAAATGCTAAAACTAAAAACTATACAAAATATATACAAGTAGTTTTTGAACTACTGGTAAAAAGTTTACAAGTCGAAACTGTCAGTTACGCCCGTAATCAGCTGCAAAAGCAGAAAAACTTCAAATCGATCGTGCGCGAAAACTGACAGATGACTTGTAAACAAAGAGCTATCAAACGAGGGCCGACGCTCGCCCACGTCATCGTGTTCATCCCGAAACACGTCAGACGCCGACGAACATCGGAAACACTCGGATCGGCTCGGAAAAAGGGCTCGACGGCGCAGTTGGTAGGCAACCAACGCCGTCAAAGACGAGGTCGGGGTTCAAACTCGACCCTGACAAAATAATTAAAAAAGGATCCGACGATGGCCATAATAGGCCGACCGCGCAAAGCAGCGGTCACCGTCCTGCCGCGACAAAAAAAGCGCGCTTCGGGACAAAAATTTTGCCCCGGCTCAATCCCAGCGGAATGACGCAACATGGGCCAGGTCAGAGGCCTATGGCAGCTCGAAAACCTGACCACATGTTGGTTGCGTCAATTCCGAACAACCTAAATACCTACAAACTAACACTAAGATATAACATCAATCTGGCCAGACATACACACACACACAAAAACACAAAAAAGGCGTATGAAGTAGTAAACTTAGTGACATTCAAAAGAAAAAAAGATGCCAAAAGGTGAATTTAAGCCAAACGATGAGAAGAAAAGTTGGTACACGTTTGCCTGAAGGCTTTTAGAATTTAGAAAAATAATGTTCCAGGGGAACATGGAAAAGAGGGTCTATTTCAAAATATCCTTTACATGATATGAACCCTCGTGCGGGGAATCACAATCCGCCAATAAGTATACTTGCGGAGAAACACGGCGTATGACTCTACTGGGGATAAACCGTGGGGCAAACTTACCACCACGGTCAATGTCCTGAGTGCCTCTTTGAAAATTTCTGCGCCAAACACGTTGCCCAGGTTCAAATCTGATAGGATTCCGCGATTGATTATAATAACCTGCGTTACGTTGAAAAGCGAGTGTCAAAGCGTCTGCCACCTTAGCATAAATGTCTTGAAGGGACCTGAGACTCGTCGCACGATTACCTCGACTGTCAGCCAACTCCGGGCTCACAGTTTCGGCTACTCGTGGACGACGCCCGGCGTCCACTTCTCTTCCATACATAAGGAAATTTGGGGTGTAAGTGGTAGCCAGATTAACACACGAATTCAAGTATAAGGCAACTTTGGGTAAGTGTTTGGCCCAGCTTCGCTTGTCGTTCCCCACAAGAATACTAAGGGTAGTAATGACGGTCTGGTTATAACGTTCTACCACGTTAGCTTGGGGTGAATAATAGGGTGTGAAACATGGTGAAGGAATATCATACGACCTGAGAAAATCTGCGAACTGTGAACTGCGAAAAACCGTCGCGTTGTCACACAAAACGCCAAGAGGGGAACCATACCTCATAATCACTTCGGACTCTACCGCTGAGCAGATAGATCTGGCGTCAGCGGTTTTCAAGGGAACTAACCAAACAAATTTTGAAAAAACGTCGACCATCGAGAAAATATAACGATAGCCATAATAGGCAACAGGGAGTGGACCAACCAGATCTAGCGAGAGTAAATCCATAGGTGACGTGACAGACCTTGGGTAGAGCTGCTGACCACGTGGACGTGCGTTAGAAATCTTGAAGGCCTTACAAACAAGACATTGGGAAAGGCAAGAAGTAATATCCCGATACATATTGGGCCAATAATAAATCTCTCGAGCCTTAAGGTATGTTTTTAGCACCCCAGGATGGACATTGGGAAAAGAATGGTGGATCTCGTTAATAGCCTCCCGAGTTTTAGAGGCGGGTAAAACTAAGCGCCAGGGATTGTCGGACAAAGGGTTGTCAACAGAAACAGATCGGTACAACGTACCTTCGTGCAAAACGAAGGAGGGAAACAAGTGTGGAGTATTGGTAACTCCCTGGAAAACTTTCTCATACCACGGGTCGCCGGTAGGAATCAGTCCGCGTTCGAAAGAAACCAACGCTACCTGAGGAGGTCGCGACAAAGCATCAGGCACGACATTCTGGGCCCCCTTACGATGTTCAATTTCAAAATCGTACTGGGAAAGAATAGTCGACCAGCGCGCTAAACGCCCGGTAGGATTATCGAGAGTTAGTAGCCACTTTAAAGCGATGTGGTCGGTTACGATTTTAAATTTGACGCCATCAAGGTAGCCGCGAAAATGCTTAACAGAATCGAGAACAGCAAGAAGTTCGCGTTCAGTGGTACTGTAGTTCCGTTCGGCACGGGAGAAAAGACGGGAAAAATACGCAACTGGATGTTCTTCACCGTCAAACTCTTGAACGAGAACGGAACCAAGACCAACCTGACTTGCGTCGCAATGTAGGCTAAATGGTTTGGAGAAATCGGGACAAGCCATGACAGGAGAATCTATGAGGACCTTCTTTAGTTGTTCAAAAGCGTGGTTTGCATCGTCATTCCAATCAACAGGATCTCTACCTTTCCTCCTTCCGATAAGGGCAGTTAAGGGTGCGATGATTGAGGAAAAATTGTCAACAAATCTTCGGTAGTAGGAGCACATACCAAGAAAAGCTCTCAAAGATTTAGCGGTAGTAGGAGCTGGATAATTACTAATGGCATCTAATTTCTTAGGGTCGGTCTGTAGCCCTTTTTCATTTACGATATAGCCGAGGTACTTTAACTCGGACTTGCAAAACTCGCACTTCTTCAGGTTGACAGATAAGCCTGCTTCCCTGAGGCGGTCACGAACCTTGGCGATGAGCTTGATATGGCTATCGAAATCACGTGACACTAAAATAAGGTCATCAACGTACCCGAAAACAAAGTCGTCAGACTCGGCCGTGAATTCAAAGTTGACAATCCTATCCGTAAGCCGCTGCATTTCGGAAGCCGCGTTAGTCAAACCAAAAGGCATACGGACGAATTCGAATAAACCACGTTGAGGAACGATGAATGCAGTCTTCTCACAGGAAGCCTTGTCGGCTAAAGGAATCTGCCAGAAAGCGCTACGGAAATCTAAAGAGGTCATAAACTTCGCGCCGCGTAGATTGTCTAAGATATCCTGAATACGAGGAAGGGGATAGGAATCACGTATAGTCACGCTATTGAGCTTTCGGCTGTCTACACAAAATCTAATACTGCCATCGGGCTTGGTGATCATAACTACTGGTGATGCCCAGCTCGAACGTGACGGACGAATGACACCCATCTCGAGCATCTTATCGATCTCCTCGTTTAAAACCTTGAGCTTGACCGGGGAGAGCGGGTAATATCGTTGTCTGATAGGGGGTCCAACAGTCTCAATCTTGTGGGAAAGCCAAGATGTACAGCCAAGACCAATCTTGTCTGAAGAGATCTCCTCAAATTCCGTAATAGCGAATTGGAGACGACGTTCCTGGTCATCTGTGAGAACAGCACGAGGGTGGATATACCTGACCTCGGCTAGATTCCTTGGGAACTCACATCTTCTAGAAGATGGTTTGTGGCCCACACCAGAACCTGGAAGGAAGAGCTTCCCGGACCGCTTACCTTTAAACCTCCGGCTAATAATTGAAGTTAACCCGAAAGCGTTCCAAAACTCGATACCAAGAATAAATTGAGTAGGGAGACCAGTACCAACAAGACATGGATGAGCAACAGATTTCCCATCAAATAAAATTGGGACATCAACTCCGCCTAGTATCCGAATGGGAGAATTGTCTGCAGAAACCACAGGAGGCCGGATCGATCTGCAATAATCAAGGCCCAAACTCTTCAATAACGCTGAGTCGATAAGAGACGTCTGGGCACCGGAATCAAGTAAAGCCTTGACAGTTGTTCCAGCAACAAAAATTTCAATAAACAGACGGTTGTCAGTGGATTTATCAAGAACAAGGGGCGACACAGCTGGGATATCTTTGCCGACCCTACAGTTTAGTTCTTTTTGGGAGCGACCAGGGTTACAGCGTGGACAATCACGCGTCATATGACCCTCAAGTTTACACTTGAAGCAAATTAGGCCGGGGACGTTAGGACAACCTCTATAGTCGTGGCCTGAAAGATTACACTTAAAACAAACCGGCGGGGTGGTAGCGTTAGGGGGAGCTACGTTCACAGGAGCAACACAGATCGGAGCCGCTACAGATTCCTGGTAGGTCTCAAAGTTTTTGGCAACCTCAAGAAGCGAGTCCACGTCCTTGATGATGTTGGTAGCAAGGCATAGGTGGTAACGAACGTGCATACCGTACTTGACAATTGTAAGAAAATCCTCCTCGTTGATTGGGGAACGGAGTTTTGCGTTTAAATCACGTAACTGGATAACGTAATCAACGACCGATTGATCGCACCTCTGCTTAAGAGCCCTGAGCTGGCGTTCAACCTTGAAATCGTAGTCGGCGACATCAAAGGTCCTCAAAAAGGCTCCTCTCAGATCACGGAAAGTGAGATTCGGTCTACGTATCGCACGAAAATACTTAAGCGCGCTTCCATCAAGTAATTCATGGAACCGAAGTACTACGTACGAAGGACTGACTCCACGAGCGACACCCTCCTCTTGGACGCGGGAGAAAAATTCCCGAACACAGGTATCTCCTGAGAACGTGATGTTCCATTTAGAGAGAGACTCCGTCTTGCCTGGCGGGTAAGACCACGCGCGAGCAGGTGTGCTGGGGTTATGGACGGAAGGGAAAGAATCCGAGGCTTGGTGGGATGCGTGGGGAGAAGACGCAGCTTCAAAGTGTTCCGCACCGGGATTTAAAACACGCGGGTGAGGGGTCAGAAAGGGATTGGACGTGCGCGATTGCGGCGTCCCAGTAATGGGAGCTTCAAATGTAGGATCCATCATTTAATCTAATTTGGAAAAAATAAATTAATATAAAATTAATATTAATATAAAATAAATAAATTAATAATAAAAGGGGGAAAATAAATTAGAGGAAGACCGGAAATCGGTCACCCTTCTCCAACAAAACGAAATGAATTAAATTTAATTTGTTACGGGCGCGAAGTTTATGACCTCTTTAGATTTGTAGCGTTTAAAAAGGAAAGCTAGCTAACCTGTGGTCGACGACCACAGGCGAAACGTGAAATTTAGGAGAACAGAGAAAGAGTTAGTTAAATTTGTCCGAACGGTATAATATAAATTTAAAAAAGGCCTAGAAATTGCCAAGCATGAGCCGAGAGTCGAGTCCTGAGGGGACTCCGGCGATATAGTGTCGCTGAACTAGTGTTGTGTTGTGGTGTATCGATGCAGGAAGGTGTAAAAAACCGCGGAGTACCCCGGAGAGTATAGTCAAACGGGAACCAAAAAAGGAGGGCCAGAGAAACCTAAAGGGCCTTTTTAGAATTTGGAAAATGGAATTTAAATTTGGCAAAATCCGCATACAAAATTACAGAACAGATACAAAAAAAAGGCTAAAAAATGATGGGCAGTATCCCAGGGGGGACGCCGGTGCGCGGGTCTGCGGCACTCAGCTGGCACGGGCGCGGACGCACACAACGCAGGGGTCCAGGCACGTCCAACGCCCGGTGGCCTCAGGGGTCCGGAACCACAGCGAGAGATCGAGAAAGGCACGGAGGGACCCTCGTGTGTGTGCCGCAGAGGCTGGAAATACACCGGCTAGTCCAAAGTAGGAGCCTGTCCCAATAATTATCGCATTCCAAGCCACTTACAACATTTACTCATAATATTTTTATTTAGAGATTTATATTCAACCAAGTTCAAATCGTTCCCATCTTATGACAGACGACAACTGAGAAAACAATCAACAATTTAGAAAAAGGTCAAACCAAGAAAATTTTAAATTTGAAAATGTGACATAAAAACCGGCCAAAAGAAAAAAGAGCCATACCAAAAGGGTTATTAAAAAACCTGCAGTAATGCTGCACTTGTTACTAGTAAATTATTGCTTCGTGAAACGGGGCCCAGATGGTAGGTCAGCCCATGGAGCTGAAGCACCTTTTGTTCTACAACTTAAAAAAAGAGAATTCGCAAAAAAAACTTTCACACATGACTCGATCAGCTGAGCAATTAGTATATTTTTATTTTTTATTTTGCAACATCTAAAAGTTGTTCAGTTTCGTGAGCGTTGTATAGCACTTAATATTAATATTAATTAGGATACTATTTTATTGAACGATACGTGATTTTTACACATACACCGTGAAAATTACATCGTTTTGTTCCCGCCGTGTAGTGATAGTACCCGTCAAACTGAACAACTTTTCACGAAAAAAAAAAATTCCTGCGACAAAAAAAAATATGGTCTCTCCCATTGAGCTATTATTACTACGTATAGAGAAGACACCGCCCCATCTCAAGCGATCCGTTCAACTGTGGCCAGCTGGCCACAGTTCACTCAGTTGCTTACTAGCTCTTGAGCGCTTCAGTCTTGTTTGTTTCAAAGCGAAAAAACGTGAAAAATCATCAAATATGCCCTCGTGTGTGTTATGATGTTGCACTAATAATTCTAGTAATACGGCGAAGTGCAAAGGAACAACTTTCCTGCCGTGCTTGTTGCACAGATTTTGTAGGCAGCGTCTTTTCTAGTACGTAGTACATTATACTTCAATGGTCTCTCCATACAAAGTGTGACTCCCGAGCGACCCATTTTGTATGGAGAGACTAAAAATTTTTTTGTCACTGGATTTTTTTTTCGTGGAAAGTTGTTCATTTTGACGGGTACTATCACTACACGGTGGGAACAAAACGATGTAAATTTCATGCTGTATAGACATAGTTAGACATATTTTAGTTTTTTAGTTTTTTAGCTATAGTTTCCATTTTTACGTGAGTGTTTCCGTTTCAAATAAATAATAATTAGGATACTTCTCCTCCCAAGAAGAGAAAGTGTCGTCTAAGCAAAACTGGAAAATTGCTCACTGGAAAAACTAACTAGGGTTTAAAGTAATAACCTCATTATTTTAATTAGCCTTCATTAGCAAGAAGACTTTGAAAAGCCTAGCCTAACGACCTCTGACAATATGTTATTATGATGATGAGTCAAATCAAATGCGTTGACTGGAATTATAGGGAATATGCACTTTTCTTTTTAATTCATTAATCGAAATATTTCAATTTCCAGATAAACACATATATTTTTTTTTCAAATATCTTGCTCAGGTACTAAGTTATAATGCTTCAAAGTTGATGGTTAGACAGAGAGGTCCGACGTGACATGTGACGTCATATGTCACGCGGGCTATACATCCGCCATAAAAATAATTGTACATATATTGTAGGTACAGATATATTTGTTTAATAAATGTATTTCAAAAGTTTCTCGACACTCTGATCCAAAGAAATACCCTGATCAAACCAGCTTTCTTTAAAAAAGAAACGGATTCTGCTTAAAAATAAATAAATTATCTTTCAATAAAGGATATCTCCCTGTATTTCAACGAAACTAACTAAAAATTAAAAGAACAGCTCGTATTACCAAAACATCATCATACATTAATAATTGCCAATCACACTGACAGAAATGTGCGCGTAACTCACATTAGTGTCAATCTGAATCGATTTATTGATTTAGTTGTTTGATCCCTTTCATTTAGAGGTAGTGGACCTCATTCATTGAGCAAACTGAATTGCACTGTGAGGCCTGTTTGACCTCAAGTGAGTGCTAATATTTGTCTGCGGTCATCTTAATTTAGATTAGCTTATGTGTTTGTGAGTTTTGATTTTACAGTCGGAAATAAAATAACAGAAAAACAAAGATATAGAAATATTATAAGTAATAATAATATAAATAATTTTAATGATATAAGTAAAACAGTTAATTAAATAAACGGAGTAAAGTTATTACAATCTTTTGTAAATAGTAGCACACTAGCACTTACTTCTAGGCAATAATTTTCAAATAAATAACAATAATTTTACTTTATATCTGGACCACAAGATTCATTTTCTTTCATTAAATCTTTTTTTGTACTCTACAGACTATTCTTGTTGTCCACGTTGAGCTGTATAGTATACTATCATCATCATCATCATCACACAGTTGTACCATAACTATTAATATACCATAACTTAAGATAAATTAAATGTTACCCTTTTTCTGCTACGTCGTAGCGAAGTGTCTACGACGTAGCGGGCGTAGCAACGCTGTAACAATATTGCTCTGAATCGCCTTTAGTTAGCCTGCGTGTCGTAGAAAATACAGTACCTAACCTACACACACACACATGCGTAAAATCACGTATTTTTCCTCGAGGGGTGGACAGGAACTCTTTCATTTCACTTGGTATGATCTTCTCCATCTTCTTGCATTGTTTTTGATAAAAATATTATAGAAATTACACATATAACATAAACGGCGGCCTTATCACTTTAAGCTATTACTTCAGGCAACCATGAATACAGTGCACAAGGAAACTATGACGGCGGCTTACTTTCGACTATTTTGTTAAACGTAGTTTTGAAGGGATCTGAAATACTCTATATACCCACCCCGGATACGAGAGCATTATCTTTGTTCAATAAACTATCATTTAATATATGGGAAGTATTGCGTCACGTGCAAAATAGTCAAAACAATCAATAACTTGTACAACATAGCGCGCATTAAGAGCTATTAGATAACCCCCGATGCGTCCAGATGCGAGGTCACTCTATCTGGTCGACTGTCCATTGTGCTATTTATAACCTCGATTCAAGAGGTTGGTGATATCTACCCTACTTCACTTAGCAAAGTAGGTTGGAGCGCGTATTCTAATAAAATAAAAATTGCTTATTTTAAAGCATATACAAGCGCTTTGTGATGTATTTTTTTTTTTGCAAGGGCACTAACACAATCAATATTTTTTTATTTGCATTGTAAAATGAACCCTGTGAAATGAATATAAGGAAATGTGGAACCGTTAGCCTCTCAAATCTTCGCTCAGTTCGTGGAACAAATTCTGTTTTAGAATTTTCTTAAAATCTAAAAGTGGATTTTTAAGCGACTTGAAGTAAAGAACCCTAATAAATTATGTTCAGTAAATGGGTTCTGAGTGGTCATATATACTTGAGATTCTGCGTTGTTTAAGTAACACCTTATATGCCATTTAGTAACAGTTTTTGTCCTCTAGTTTAGCCGCCATCTTTGTCCAAACGCATTTCTTTAAGTATTTTTTACACATGCTTGTAAAATTGACAATTTGAAGTGGTTCTTGGAAAGATCATTTTTCAACAGATTAGTCGAATGTATTCCTCATAAAAAAGGAGATTTATCACTATGCATGTAAAGATATTTTAAGTGGTTTTAACCACGTATTAATGGTAAAAAGAACACAGTGTTCTGCTTAGAATTCTTTATCATCATTGGCCCCGATTCACACTGTCACGCTCTAATCCTTAATTTAAGTTAGTCTGTCCTTTTAATTACCAGATTGAAAAGGGACAGGAGATGGCCATCCTAATATTAGAGCTGTCAAACATCGAATTTGAACCTTATGGCCGTGTCGATTGCACAATTTTAGAGAGCACTTAAAACATGCGACTTAAAAATCTCTTAAACTGACAGCTATGCCCTTATTTTAGGTTATCTATCATTCGTTCATCACTTCCCTTTTATTGGTCATAAAAACGAAAAGGATAGCTGGATTTTAAAATTAGAATTAGAGCATGACATCCCGAATCGAGGCCATTCTCAGCCAACATCCACCCACTATTTGGTATACGCGAGAAGACTGCTCCGCCACTCCTCACAGTCCTGTACTATCCGCATCCAGCCTGATCAGTGTTCAATGTCAATGTTTGGCAATGGCGTCATCATCATTATCGTGTGGGTGTAAGGTCGACAACCGACCTCACAAACCCTGGCGTCAGTGTTTAAGAGCCACCAAAGGCCACTGACTTGGCTCAGGTCAACAGTGTTCAATGTCAATGTTTGGCAATGGCGTCATCATCATTATCGTGTGGGTGTAAGGTCGACACCGACCTCACAAACCCTGGCGTCAGTGTTTAAGAGCCGCCAAAGGCCACTGACTTGGCTCAGGTCAACAGTGTTCAATGTCAATGTTTGGCAATGGCGTCATCATCATTATCGTGTGGGTGTAAGGTCGACACCGACCTCACAAACCCTGGCGTCAGTGTTTAAGAGCCACCAAAGGCCACTGACTTGGCTCAGGTCAACAGTGTTCAATGTCAATGTTTGGCAATGGCGTCATCATCATTATCGTGTGGGTGTAAGGTCGACACCGACCTCACAAACCCTGGCGTCAGTGTTTAAGAGCCACCAAAGGCCACTGACTTGGCTCAGGTCAACAGTGTTCAATGTCAATGTTTGGCAATGGCGTCGTCGGGCCATCATCAGGCTAGGGTCTGCCCACTGGCCTTGTTGTTCCTTTTGGCTACCACTTTTTTCTGCTTAACTTCTTTTTCTAGCCTCTCTGGAGAATCTTATAATTACTTTCGTTTTAATGTGTGAAATATTCACTCCCAATACAATCACAAATTTAATTCTTTCAGTAATTTCAAACAAGGCGGCGTTTTTGCAATAAATTACGTGAATACCAGAATATTCTTTTGCTTGCATTGCTTTACTAATTGAATGTTTTTATTGCAACATAAACCAAGTTCAGATTTTCATAATTTTTGAGAATTATAAAAACTGGTTTTTCAGATCAATTAACTTGAATTAACATGCAAGGTTAACTCAAGATGTTATTAAAATATGTGATGTTTGCAGATCCTAACAAGTTTTTGTACTGGTAATTAATTTGACTGTAGACATCAAATTAGTAATTATGAAATATATGTTTAACAATAAAGTAACACCCGTACTAAGATTCCCCGTGTTACGGGTGCCCTCCAAACATTGACTATTTTAAAGTAAACAATAATTACATAAGTTCCTAACAATAAACATCCGTTCATTAAATAAAAATTAATTAATGCAAGTTAAACCTCATGACAAACCTAGATTATGCAGGTATTAAATAATTTACTATAATATAATTTTTTGTTTAAGTTTAAGAAAAATAAAGAATATTTTATTATATACAGAAGAGATGTTCACTTTCCTCATAAGACCATTTCAATAATTAGTAAGTAAATACAGAGCCAAAATGAACTTCTGTTAAATGTTTCAGTAAAATAAAATAATGCATGCCATGTCAGTGGCCTTTGGCGGCTTTATAACCTGACACCAGGGTTTGTGAGGTCGGTTGTTGACCTTACAACCCACACGATGAAGAAGAAGATAATCCAAAACGATACGAGTGAACGTCACATGGAACTGAAGAACTTTTAATAGCTACAATATTTGGTAATCCGTGAAAAATACTTTATTTTTTATACAAATTGTCTCATTCAGCTGATTTGTATGACACTCCTTACACTTATTTATTACGTGAATACACGCTATATAAATACTTTACAAATAATAATATTGTAATATAATTAATAATACAATAAAATATTTTTTTTCAATTCAATTTCAATCCATTCAGTAATAAATAATAAAAAAACAATCAAACATTTTTTTTTTTATCCTTATACAATCTATTATTTTTTTTACTATCGATACCACAAATTTTGATATAGATAAATTTGTTAGGTATCTAGGAACAAATAATTAAATATAAAATAGTAGTGTCTCTCTCTTGTATTGCGTGCCTGACAAGGTCCATAGAGATACAATAGTCATTAACTTGATATAACAACACCCATGTAAAATCCTATGGAATGCAATAAAAACTTTGAGTATTGAGTTTTGAATTTGCCAGCTCAATGGAATTTCCAAAACTTGGCGAACTTGTAAACAAGACATGTCTCATTTGCACACACTCCGTTTGAAACTTCGATTTGTACCAGTATCTTTTATTATAATTATAATAGCGAGTTCTTCAAACTCTTGTATAAGTATTATTTCATAATGTAACAATGTACCGCGGTGCATTCAGAATGACTGCATATAACAGCATGTGGGTTGTGCAATTGGTTAGATGTCCGGCTCCGAAACGAGCGAGAGTAGGGGTTTCAAAAAAAGTTCATCAACATCAACGGCTCGTTACAGTCCACTGCTGGACTATGAGCCTCCTCTTAAAGTGTTTGGTTTTGCCATAATCTCCACGCTTGGCTGGCGGGTTGGAGATCGCAGATTAAAAGGTTACTGTATCAGAGAGTAATGATGTGCCGTTCCCGGTAAATTACTTTTGTGTGGGAATATTCCGGGGAATATTCCCTTGAGACCTTAAACAATGGGAAAGTTGTCGAAATCTTCAATTTTTTTTATATATTTATATGTCACAATATTAAGTTTTAGGAGACAAATCACAAGTAATATTTGAATACTTACTAACCTAAGAGATTTCGTATATTCCCAATGTTACCGGGAACAATCACCGGAAATTTCCCACATGCCTGGGAATATTCCCAAAACTCCCAAAAAATTTGGAATATTCCGAGGAATATTCCCAGTATTTTTAGGAATATTCCCAATGTTTCCGGGAATATTCCCGGGCGGATTCTGAAAGTTTTAACTGTATTTTAATAAGAGAAAAAGAAACACAGACGTTAAATTTTGATAGTTTTTATTCATGTGTGTACAAATATGCGTTATCAATATAACCAACAATTAAACATCAATAAAATTTTAGTATTAACAATTTTAAGTAAACTAAAATAATTAACAAATCACAGAACGATCAACATGTTTTTCATAAGTTATAGGTATAAAAGAAGCAACTTTTTTAAAATCCGACCACAAAGATCCAGATTTGTTTTTAAATATCAATAAAATTTCAGTATTAACAATTTAAATTATACTAAAATAATTAACAAATAACAGAACGATCAACATGTTTTTCATAAGTTATAGGTATAAAGCAAAGCAACTTTTAAAATCCAACCACAAAGATTCAGATTTATTTTTAACAACGAGGTTTGTATGTTTAAATACGTGCACCAAGTTACAAATTAAATAACAGGTAACTAAAAAAGGACGCTTTCATTGTTTGATGACCTTGTTGCCACTCAAATAAAGAGATTCGCAAATAAAGTGTTTTTTAAAGAGGAAGTGAAACAGTTGATCCACATCTTACAGTCAGCAATGAACAGGCAAACATCTACTTGGCTGTATGTAACTAACAAAACGACTAATACCTATAGTACCTATCTGTAATAAAATTACAGTTTTCTATAGTACCAAGCTAAGGGGCGAAAAGAAAAAAAGGCAGACATCAAGGGTCATTTCTGTGTCTGGGTATTGAATATTTGTCTATCTTTGACACCCATACTCGTAGTACAGGCCTTGCCTAGTTTTGGATCAGATGACCGTGAGTGAAATCTCTCACTTAAATAAAATAAAATTGTCTATATCTAAAATAATCAATTTTGCAAATTAAATCATACTAACCAAACCAGCCAACCAACCAACCAAACTAAATTAAAACACTAGGTAAAGAAAGAATTCAATATATTAAATGTTTCATATGTAGGGGAATATTCCCGGGAACATTGGAAACTTTTGGTAACTTACCGGGAATATTCCCATAGGGAAAATACTGGGAATGGGAACATTCCCCACGGCACATCTCTATCAGAGAGCGCTGCTGCCCGTTCCCTGTTCAATGTTAAAAAAGTTAGCACTAAATAATCGCTGAAGATACACTTATAAGGCTTTACTGTACAAAGTCTAAATATTGCAGTAAATCAACCCATGAAATTGAAAAACCTTTGTTGCATCTTCCAAAATTATTTTTTATTTATTTTCATACAAATTAGCTCGGTCGGTTGATGAGTTTGTGTGAAAAGTCAAAAAATATTTTTGGTTTGGCCAATAATTGAAATTGAAATTATTGAAATTGAACATAACAATTGAAGTTGATCAATAATTTCACGGACAAGTCTTTTATAAAGTATGTTAGCTTTTCGCCCGCGGTTTCACCCGCGTTTAATGAGTTTTCCCGTAGGAACGAAGTGTTTTCCAGCAGTAAAAAGTAGCCTTTGACCTATTCCAGGACCTAACCTATATGTGTGCCAAGTTTCATCCCGATCCGTCTAGTGGTTCAAGCGTGATTCGGCAACAAACATCCAAACTTTCTCATTTATAATATTAGTAGGATATTATAAACTTGTCATCGTGGCTATCTGCCTTTCGACGTGTAGTGCCAGAATTTATATTATGAATATCTTTGGAATACCTAAAACGAGTAAAAAAAGCTCTCCGTCCGAGAGACAACAAGAATGAAAGACGCATGAAACTATGAATTATTATTTTTGTATTCCATAAATATCATTATTATTTCTAAATAAATATAAATTGGCTCGCGGTTTTCGTGGCCACGACTCAAGTGGAGCGAGTGGCGCAATACATTTCTTTATTTCACACTCAAATCATTTTACATTCAGGTCTTCTGGAAATCCAATCCATCGTTTTGAAACCTAATGCTATAATGTATCGTATACGTATATGTATATGTATAGAACATTTGAACAACTTCCCATACATGTATATTTAAACAATTTAACGGATGCTATCTATCATACACAGTATGAGATATCTTTGTTTTTCCATTTTTGCTGAGCCATTCTTTTTTTTTATATATGGTTTAAGAATTTTATTTCTCATAAAAAAAAATTTTACTTACATGAGAATTTATAATCGTACAGTAATAGTAATGTACCCATACTGCGCGTGCGCAACTAGACATCTTCATCCTCCTTTTCCAAAACAGTACTTGGTGACTTTTTTTAACGGTAACCTTTGCAGATTGCCGTGCGTAAAAACCAGCGATTATTTTAAACTTACATTATTTGATTGATAAAGGGAACAACTCCTTAATACAAACTATCACATAAGGATACTTGTTTTTTCCTCAATAATAAAGATAAAGTTTTTATTAAAGAGCACCTCTCCTTATGAAAGTTATCTCAATTCAATATTGCAGTAGGTAAATAATTTCTAGTAAGTACTTAGTTACATTACGAATACCTTTACTGCTACCACAGAAGAAATAATAATAATAGTATATTCATTCATTCATTCATTCATAATGGTAAAAAAAGAAAAAACACCAAACTGTTGGAATTTCTGTGCACAAAAAGTCATCTTTTGGTACCAGTTGGTACCAGGAAAACAGGATCACTAAGAAGAAGTCTGATAGCAATTCTGTCTCTACTTGGAAATTTTGTGCTCAAAAATAAATAGCTCGATAGCAGTTTAGTACCAGGAAAACAGGACCTCTGCGAGGATATATTCACCATCTGACTGCATCGTCATAGGAAGTTCTCAATTTGCCTCATCATCACACTCAGAGACAATGAGTTGATCTGGGTGATCTTGATCGTAGTATTTTTCAGATGTTTCAAATCAAACTCGATTTTTTTCCTTGTTTGTTCATCCAAGTAATAGGTACTGCTCCACGCCTACGTATCAATATGAACTTCGTTATCTTTGGAGTAGTTTTATTTTTATTTTATTATGTTTGGGAAGCTTACAGCTAAAATTTACAACAAATGTATCTGTATAGACAAGACAAGCGCTAATTACAAGCCTCCACATGTAGGAAACAGTTTGTATAAAAAACAACGAGTGATTCTAGAACACTAAAACCTAATAACAAAATCTAGAAACTTCGTGGGTGAATCGATCTTCGCTGATCAGTGTACTTAGTCAGTTTAATCAGTGTACTTCAAAACTACAACATTTTTTATTAAAAACAAAGTTATCTTTCCTTACAATATTTTTATTTTGCGTTTTTTCGATCTTATAGTACTCTGTGCTTACACTATACTGACTTCAGCTGGGAGTTTTATTAAAGAGCATCGAACCTTTATTTTAATATATTTTTCTACCTTATCTCATTATTTTATTATTACGAGAATCCAATTTAATACTAGTAGTGACTTGGGATGCTTTAAAATGTTGATAATAAATAAATCAATTTAAATGAAAATAAATCAAGATTCCAAAATAAGAAACCAAAATAACTCAGAAAGTATATAATTTACGACATTTTGTCCAAGGTTATTTGTTGTTTGTTTTAATTTTATCTGTCGATTGGCATATGTTATATACATGTACGCCAAAATGCGACTTTTTATGTACTTGCAACTTTAGGTAGGCCAGCCTTCATATATATAAAAATATTCGAACCTCTTTTAGGCTCAGAGCTCTCTAACCTCAGTCTAACCAATTATGTTACTTATGTTAGAATGTTGATTGCTCACAAGAAAATACATAATAATCAACATCAACGGCCCGTTACAGTCCACTGCTGGACAATGAGCCTCCTCCGCTCGAGTGGAGGGTTTTGCCATAATCTCCACGCTTGGCAGGCGGGTTGGAGATCGCAGATTAAAAGGTTACTGTATCAGAGAGCGCTGCTGCCCGTTCCCTGTTCAATGTGTAGTCCCTAAGTCGCCTCTTACGACACCCACGGGAAGAGTAGGGGTTGGTGACAAATGTATTCTACTCTGCCGTCACCACACGGCATAATAATAGTCGGCCTTATTTCTAAAGAGGACAGGAAATCAACGATGAAAAAGCGAGACATCTATTTATTACTAAACAAAATGTTATTACGCTCTGGGTTCGTGGTAAACCTGAAGTCATGTATTTTATTAAATTATACGGTAGGAATTTAACTATATTTATGGAAACAAAATTAGCTTTTGTTTTAAACAATATATATAATATTCAGGTTGGTTACGTGAATGTACGTTCATAACAGGAGACAATTACATGCTTATCATCATCATCGTGTGGGTTGTAAGGTCGTCAACCGACCCCACAAACCCTGGTGTCAGTGACTTGGCTCATGTAACGACTAGATAGTAGCCGGGGCCTTCCGAAGCACGGAATCATCTTTATTTTTGGACACTCTGATGATTCAACCTGCAATGTCCTAACCAAACTGGGGAAAGTCTCACAAAGAGATTTTTGCTTGACAGTGTCCCCACCGGGAATCGAACCCGGAACCTCCGTAATGAACATCGAAATATCGACCACTCAGCCACGGAGGCTGTATGCTTAATTTATAGTTTGAAATAACTTACTACCGATGAAAAGTAAAGGTCTTAATTTACAAAAAAAAGTAACATACCTGCACACGCATCATCAGAAAGTTAATTTTCATATAATCGTATAAGCCTCTTATTTTAAATGCCCTAATAGCTACATAGCTATTAATAATTGTCTAATATTATAATTGCCTATATATACATATTTATAGGATACCATTAGTGGTAATCTTTTTAAAAAGTTGTTCAGTTTCATGGGCTGACCTACCACCCGAGAGATTTTGCGTCATTTTCCTAAGATAAAGATAAAAAGATGAAAAAAAATGACTTTATTCGAAGTAAGATTTAACAAAGACGTCGTCGACGTCGTCCAGCACGTTGAAGTAGTTTAAGTCCACTTCATTCTGCCAGAGATTGTGTTAAGTTCAACGCACAAATGATACTGTGGTGACACAAACAAGCCGGATAATGCTCTTTGTTTGCACTGTTTGCACGCGCATCACAACACAAACAGATGACCGCCCACGGCGCGCGCGCAGGCGGTCGATGCGGAAACAGGCGACTGTTCCGGCTAATCTACTGGCTTGGACAGCGCGTGTCATGGAGCGTTTACACAAGGACGACTGACCAGCCAATCCAGTACTGGCGTTGTGTAAATAGATATAGTACACAATGGACTCTATTTCCTGAAGAAAGCTATCTTCTTCTTCTTCTTAAACCGACCACCGACCTCAAAAACCCTGATATCAGTGTTATAAGCCGCCAAAAGCCAGTGCCTTGGCACATGTAACGACGATAGTAGTCGCCGTCATCACGGAATCATCCTTATTTGGTTTTAAGATTATCATCCGACAAATTCATCATCAATCAGCCTATTGCAGTCCACTGCTGGACGTAGGCCTCCCCAAGGGCACGCCAAAGCGCACAATCCGACAAATTAGAATCCATAAAATTATTTCTAATTCATTGGCTGGCTTGACTTAGTGAATAAATTTTACACTGTAAATGCTCCATCAGGGTCAAGATGGGCTGCTTTTCGACTGCAAGATAGCAGTCAGAATTTACAAATCGAACTGATTTGCAACACCGCAGTCCGATTGCTGTCGGCGTGCAGTTCTAGTGACTGCATTATCAGAACTGCATCTCCACGGTGCAATTGGTTGGATGCAATGCAGCTAGAATGCGACTAAAACAATTTCAGTACAGCTATCTATCTTATATATGTATGTCAACGAGCCATGGAACGCAACATGCTGGGTCTGAAACTGACCGATCGAGTCAGAAACAGCATGCTGCGTTCCAAAACTCAAATCGCCGACGCCCCGCATGTAGCCGCCAAGCTAAAGCGGGACTGGGCCGGACACGTCTGCCGCGTGCCACTAGACCTATGGTCAAAACAAACGACCATCTGGAGCCCACAAAGAGATAGGCGGAGACGTGGACGGCCTCGTAGGAGATGGCGGGATGAGCTTGACTCTTTTTTAAGGAGTTGGGATGAGGAAGCCCAAGATAGGGAAGGATGGAAGAAGAAGAGAGAGGCCTTTGCCCAGCAGTGGGACAGTCTAGGCTAAATAAGATAAGATAAGATATCTATCTTGAAGGTAGTTCAGCTATGAAACTGAATAACTTTTTTTCAGGACTTCACAAAATTTTCATGATATTTTTTTATTATTTTAATACAAAATCATCGGTTGTATGAAAAGTCAAGATAAATATCTGAGATTCTACAAGGGTTGTATTTAATCAAACGTTTTTCGGACTGAACCACCGAATTGTTGTTGCGTTATTTAACTTACAGTATTTTTAAACATTATAAAACTTAAAAATAAATTACAACAAAATTAACCAATTATCTATTAGATGTTTGTTCCGCTTTCACGCCTAAACTACTAAATGGATCTGGATGAAATAAACTACCAAATGGATTTGGATGAAATTTGGAATGGAACTGGAAAAAGACTTCTTTCCCAAGGGAATATCTTGACACGAGCGTAACCGCAGGCGGACATCTAGTGTTTTTGCAGTTCTATCTATGTTACTGTGGGAAATTTCACATTAAAAAATCTTATCAAACTCTGAATGACGCTAAACGACCTTAGCATGTAAACTAAACTACTCGTACAATCAATTAGCAATCGATTTTAACCGGTTTGAACTCGATTTGGCTGCAATCGATCGAATATGTATCGATAATCGATGTTTCACACGATATTCGTTTGTTTTGTAAATTTTTTTGCGCATTTTACGACTTTGGCCTAAAACAACATCAGTTAATATCGTTCTTTTACCAATTTAGGAGTTTTTTATTTTATAAAAAATTAGCGAATTAGCCCTCACACGAGTAATTGTAAATTAGAGTGATCCAGGTCGCAATCAACCACACTGATCCAGTGCGGATTGGTAGTGCGCAGGTTTCCTCGCGATGTTTTCCTTCTCCTAAGTGCGTTGAACATTGATACATGCTGGGATTCGAACCAGCACCTCCCGATTAACAGGCAGTAGTCCCAACTACTACACCACCGAAGCTCTTGAATTTACTCGGGCACAAAACGATAACAATGGCGGAGTCAAAACCGGCGTTTACCGAAAGGAAAGTGTATCATCCTCGCAGCGACGCCAACTGACCGACTTTCTTCAAAACAGACGCGCAGGCGCCGCGCCGCTTATTGCATAGAGCGGGTTCCCTAATCGAAATCGAACGCCGAAAAATCGAATTACTAAAACAATAAAATGTTATCTCGATCTTAAGCAAAATAACGTAACACCCACGGGTGGTAAATCAGTCCATAAAACTGAACAACATTTGTTTCACAACATTTTGAAATTTGCATTAAAAGAATTGATGTTTCATAGAAATTAACTCGATCAGCTGATCAATTTGTATAATAGGGTTTTTGACTGTTCCTAAATTTACCATATTTTATGAATAAAATTAATTATAAATATAGATGAGTAGCAGACAATCGCGAAGAAAAAAACAGAATCGGTTGAAAAACAAATTTAAATTAAGTTTCAATATGTCTGTCTCTTTCAAAAACGATTTTTTGTATGGAGATTATATGGCGTTACTAGCTTGTGATGTCTTGAATTTCATACCTTTATAACTCGTGTCAATTTTAAATATAGAGCAAAAATTATTTTAGTGTTCGATAGCAGGAACTAACATGTTTGGATTTATAAAACAAAAGTAGTCAAAATTAAATACCCTATTATATTTTTTTGAGATTTTGTGAAATCTCTGGAACAAGAGTTATTCAGTATCATAGGCTGAGCCACCATCTGAGAGGTTTTGCATTATTTAGTCAACACGTTGTATAAAATAAATTTTATAAGCCTCATTGCTTGACACATTTTTTTGTCACATATAAATCTGTAACCTATTCTCTTTGTTATTTTGATCATTTGAGAAATTGTGTTGCTCGTGTTGGTGTTGATTTGAGCTAAAGTCATACTAGATTTTGATGCATTAGGGCAGCGAACTTTTATAATTCATTGATTTCAACTATTGTAGTTGCAAACATTTTCGGGCAAACATTTTCGGGTTTATGTTAAATGATCTTTCGGTATTCGATGAAGACAAGGGCACCCGCGTATAACACGCGGTTTCGACTTGATTAAGCAAAGGACTTTTACGGTGAAGGAAAACATCGTGATGAAACCTGCACACTCCTGCGAAGAAATTCAAAGGTTGTGTGTGAAGTCGACCAACCCGCACTGGGCCAGCGTGGTCGACTAAGGCCTAATCGCCCTAATTCAGGGCAGGCCCGAGCCCCTCGGTGGGGACGTATATGAGCTGTTGACGAAGCAAACATCATGATGAAACCTGCACACTCCTGCGAAGAAGTTCAAAGGTTGCGTGTGAAGTCGACCAACCGGTACTGGGCTGCGTGGTCGAATAAGGCCTAATCGCTCTTATTCAGGGTAGGCTCGAGCCCCTCGCTGAGGACGTATATGAGCTGTTGATGAAGCAAAGGACATAAACTCTAATAATAATCAGTATATTTTCTTCTTTTTACAGGTAATTCTTCAATTTTTACACGCTGCTGCATGGAACATCACACAGGTTTTGATTCACATACCGCTGATACGATTTATTTTAGATGATAGATAGACAGCTAGATGAACTGTTTATTCAAAGATACAGTACAAGAACAACAAAGACAAAAGAATGTATATAATAAAGAGAGAGAGACAACAAAAAAAAAATGCTATCGCTGATGTACTGCACCCCTGAATGGGCCCTAACTCAGCATAATATTGCGACGACACGAGGTACGTCACAACGCTGTTCTTCCGTTTTAGTACATCATGTTGTTCAGTTCTACGGACTGCACAACAACCGCAGATGCTTTGTACTTTTTAAAATTCGTATAAAACATTTTTGATCAGCTGATCGAGTCAATTCGAGAGAGAAGATCGATCGAGTTAAAAAAAAATGGTGTTAGTACTAACTAGCCGCCCTTCGCCCTTTACTTTAGCTCACGGATAAGTTGGTTGTAACTTTTTTAGGCTCTGTTGTATGTCAGTTCGAATCCTGCCCGAATCAAACCCTGCGTTTCGAGACGAGCTGAAATCGATTAGAGTACCCGTAATCGCGTTCCGAATCACTGTCAGCCATACATTTTTTTGCTTTTCTGATCGCTGACAGCGCTGCAAGTCTGATTCGGAATGCGCCCAAACATTCGTGTGATGAGCGGCGAGCGCTTGTTTGCCTTGTGCCTGGATGTTGTTTATCTAATATGTAAGTAATTTTATATCGGCTGTTTGGCTCGTAGGCTGTTTGATACCCACAGCACAGCTCATAGCACAAGTTCTGGATCAGATGTCCGTGACATGTAGTTCTTCTAAGGTGTAACTAGTAAATACTTAGAGTACGCACAGAAAGATATCTCAGAATCTGCGCAGTCGGATACAAAACCGGCGCGGGCGCAGAGTCACGACAGTTCTCATGACATGAGACAATGGGAGGGCGGTTGTCTTTCACTTTTAACCTCAAAGGCGACCCGCGTGGCTCGAGCTGGTCTATATCCGGCTATAGGATTAAGTTATAGTCGGAAGGTGCTGCCACACTTAGCTAGTCTTTACTAAGCAAGGTACTATTACTATATATTACATATTTTGTGCCCCAAGTGCACCGGCCTCTGTATGTTATTCTTCTTAGGAATAAGAGAAATAACCAAAAACTATTGGACTGGTTCTCATTAAATATAACTTAGAACTGTCCCGGACAAATTACTACATTATAAAATAGAATAAAAATTTATACTATGAGAATAAGGGAGAGAAAAAGGTCGAAGTTCTCTTAACTATAGATTATTTTTGTTATTTGTGTTATAATTTTTTTTTTGTGGTTGTATTTATTTAATCTCCGAACTACCATAGCAGCGTGTGGGCTAGCTGAAGCTAGTTACACAATCAGCTGCCATTTTCGCGCCGCGCCCCGCCATCTTAACCAAATGTCAAATGTTTGTTCGACATTTTGAATTTAGTTTATTGCACTAATTATAATTTTCGTTGTTTTGTATATCTGCTGATGCTGTGCTGTTGACGATAGAAGTCGACTTGGAAGGTGTGATTGGGGGTTGACTTCAACCTTTTATTATCGCCACCCTAGGGGTAGAATGTGGGTCGAATCCTACCATAACTTGTTAATAGACTCCCATAGTGCAATGACTACAATGATTGTCACCTTGAGTAACACTAATGGTTGGCACCTTAGCGAATATGTAACAGCTTGTCGTCACGCGACCTTTTTATTTTTGACAGACGCGAATAATATTTTATAACTGTCAAATAAGAGTTTTATATTACTTTTTTAACAATAAAAACTTGACACTGGCACAAAGTCATACCAGTGCCATAAAAAAAAGAATATTTGCATACAAACAATCATTCCTAACAGGTTTGGTTCCGGGAAAAATATAATGTCACAAGCAGTAATATTGATTCGTTTAAAGTGCAAAATGAAACCTGAAATAGTTAGTTTTTCTGGGCCTATCCGAAAACCTAAACTATCGATGACATAAACGTACAACACTAACTTTGACATTGAGTAAAAAAATCGGTTCCTTATTTTTTGTCACAAAGATTCAATCTTATGTAAGGTGTTTATTTTACTTGTCAAAGTAGCATAAGAGCCGTAAGTACATTTTGTCACTCCACTTAGCGTATTTTGCCTAACGGATTGACCTAGACACACTTTTGTACTTGTTGAGAACAGTTTGCAGAGGCTGTAGTGTAGGTACCTATTATCTACTCTGTGGCTGTACACAGATGAAACTCAATGCCGGCCGGCAAATTAAAAAATAAATCGGTGCCTTGATATTTCGCGCGCTTCCCTATCCCATTTTTGGAATTTAGTGATGGGGATTTAATATTGATATCGATAAAAAATCACACTAATACCATAAAATGTGAAAATATATTTGGATGTTTAGATGTTTGGATGTTATTTCCAGTACTCAATAGAGATAGTTTGTAACCTGGATTAACACATTGGATACTTTATTACGGGAAGTCTTATTCCCAAGAGAAAACCTTACACCGCGAGCGTAGCCGCGGGTGGACTGCTAGTCATAAGTAATTTATTTTTATGATTTTCTATGGATTTCGTTGTAAATGTTTCTGTACATAAATATACGAAATTGCCTGCGTATAATTTAACTTTCTTTGGTTATAAAATGATTGCAATATTAAAGTACTGTAAGTAACCTAAGTAATTCAAATTCAAATTCAAATTCTTTATTGCATTCTTAATAATATACTGATAAATTATTAGCACAATCTATTGTGCTATCCGTATTTTCTGCAAGGTTACACATTCTATCAGACGGATAAGTAACCACTTTTTGTATGTATTTAAAGTTTTTTTTACAATAGATCAGACAAGAGTGGCCTTGAGCAGCCAGCCAGCACCCATGTTGTCGATTGTAAATTTTTTATTTACGTTTTTGTAGGATGGCAGGCCGGTTGGTAACTAATTGTTTTGATGTTGTTCTAAATAATTTACATGATGATTGACTGGTTTGTGTTTTAATATAATTTATTTATTTATTTATTTATTAGGTCACCAACACAGCGTACATTAAAAAAAGTAACAAATATAACAGTCATGGCAAGTAACAAGCTAAATGCCGCTCCAATTATAGGCGACAACGACATTTACAAGAAAAAAGCAAACAAAATAAAATACCTGACTTAACCAAGCAAAACTAAAAAAATTGTTTCTTAAATAGTTACAAGAATATTATTATTATGTACTTATAAAATAATATATTACAATATATAGAACTTATTAAATTTTGAAAATATAAAATTAGTATTACTCCTGGAGATATGATTTAGACAATTTTTTTTTATAGTAGTAGAGGTTTTGGAAGAAAATATCAGCATCACAATTACCCTTGCTTACAGAGTTATATTGTCTTAAAAGCCTATTAAGTGGGGAAAAATTACCAAGGTTTGAGACAGCGCTAACAGTGGCAAAAAGAGTATATTTACCTGTACGAGGCAAGTTGTATGGAACACTAAAATTGATGCGCGAGAGCAGGGGTTCGCAGTCCATGTTTGAGTTAACCACCCTCCACAGAAAGACACCATCCAGCGTAAGTCGCCGATTTCGTAATGAGGTCGTTTTAAAGTGATCTAATCTACTTTGATAACTGCGTAGCTTTTTTGCCATATTGACGCTGTAAGAAAGGTGCCAAAGGAAACGCTTCTGAACACTTTCGAGACGCTTAGCGTAAACTTCATAGTGGGGGTTCCAAACAACTGAGCAGTATTTTAATCCAGACCGAACTAAAGAGTTATAAAGAGTAATTTTAGTGTAAAGTGATTTAAAATCTCTGCAATTTCGCAAGACAAATCCAAGTGTTTTAAATGCTTTGGATTTACTTTGTGGTTCATCGGTTCTACGACAGACGGGTTCTCGAATGGAGACCACGTTTCGGGAAACATAGAGTGGGACGCCCCCTGCCAGGTGGACTAATGACCTGATTCCTCAGGTCGCTGGTGGTGGTTGGATGAGGAATTGATCGTGCGCTTTGGCGTGCCCTTGGGGAGGCAGCAGTCCAGCAGTGGACTGCAATAGGCTGATTGATTGATTGATTACTTTGTGGTTATAAACATTGAGTACAGGTTCTATAAGAACTTTTCAAATATGTTTATTCTAGATTTGGCTTAGCGACTGCGATAGTAGCCGGAACCAATGGCTTAACGTGACTTTCGAAACACGGCAGACGCTCTAAGTTAAAACTACTAACGGTTACCCATTCGTGACCTGGCGGCGACTTTACAAATGCTGATGTATTTCAATCCAGCCAGGTTTCAGTTCAATAAAACTTTACCCAAACCGCTTAGACTTTATTGGTAATATTATTGCACAAATCGAAGAGATTATAGTTAGTCTGATTGAAGTTTTAACTTGCTAACTGGCCCGAATCAAACAGCCGACACCCGCACCGGACCGCGCCAGTCCCAAAATGCAGTAATGGTTCCATAATTGAAACAAATTGCGTATTAAGGAACGTCGACCGTTACGACATGTCCTGTGCTCCTACACGAGGGATATTGAAAGAGAAATCAGGGTACCCATTGTATATTTGTGGTAATTTGGGTCAGGATTAGTGATGGATGACAGTCCTGACCTATTTTAAACAAATTACTCTAAAATACAATTTAGGCTGTTTCAAGTTCATAGGCACATTTAGAATATAAGCTACTTTTTACCACAATAAATCTATTTTTCCCATTGGAAAAATCGGGAATTATTCGGGCGTGACGCAAGCCGACATCACTAGTCTTCTGTATAATATAAAAGGAGAAAAAGACTAATCAACGTAGAGCTGAAACTACTGGATCTAGAAACTTAAAGGACAGTAAGTTATTTTAAGACGTCGGCATACGAACGAGGGTATTTTACTAAATTCCATCCCTAGAGGAGGAAAAGGGGGTTGAAGTTTGTATGAGACTTCGTATTTTTAAATGTCGTGGGCGGAATGCTATTACCTATAATTACTTTTTAAAAAACTCAATAACAAAAAAAAACATTTTAAACTCTTGCCTTTCCAGTCCAAGAAACTCTGGTAACCAAGGTCTTTGGACTAATCTGTAATCAATGCAAACACTCAATCAACACGTTTTCATTTAGCATTTTTCCTTCTTGTTGGCTGTCTGGTGTGATGTTCTGATTTACAATCTGTAACCGCGAGAGGCACTATTGTGACAGAGGACAGGCCGTGGGAGCATCTAAGAAGCTAGACTAGGACAAAGAATTCTTACTATGTTATAATGTAACTAACTTAACGTGTGACATTCCACTTTCCGCAACTAACTATACCTACGTTGGATTAACAATACCACATTTGCATGCACGAATTTAGAAGAAGCAAAATTTAAAATTATTTTCTTTATTCTTAATTTTGGAAGTTTTGAATACATTTTATCTTTTGTACAGTAAAGTGCAGCATGACACTTTAACTTTACTGAACAAAAGATAAAATGTATTCTAAATTAAGAATAAAGAAATGAATTTTGAATTTCCCTTGAATAATGAATTTTAAAACATGTAGTAGTGGAAATTGGCTGACCACATTTCAACAGAACCTTTGAATATCTTCTGGTTTCTTCCTAAGTTTCCTAATAATGTTTTCTTTCATCGTTATTTTTCTTTTCGAAATTTGAAAGTCGGTCTAGTTTTAGGACATTTTCAGATATTTGATTTTGATTCATAATAAATTATTTATGACTCATGATATTTTGTCTTCGGCTCCGTTGCCTGCCCACTGTCTGTTATATCTATCACTTGCGTGTTTGTCTTGCATGTGGATGTTGTTTATCTATATTTATAAATATTTATTGATGTATGTAATTAGCTGTCTAGTTGATATGTGTGTGAAATATCTGCACAGATTTATTTGTTCATTAATTATTTGTATTAATTAAATTGAAATGATTAGGTAGTTAAGTAAGTATTGGCTTCGATACGGGATGTCATGCTCTAATTCTAATATTAAAATCTAGCTATCCTTTTCGTTATTATGACCAATGAACAGAGGTGATGAGCAAATGATATTAATTTGAACGAATTATAACTTAAAATAAGGGCATAGCTGTCAGTTTAAGAAATTTTTAAGTCGCATATTTTAAGTGTTCTCTAAAATTGTGCAATCGACACGGCCATAAGGTACAAATTCGATGTTTGATAGCTCTAATATTAGGATGGCCATCTCCTGTCCCTTTTCAATGCGGTAATTTATTGTAATTTAAGTAGTACTTACCTGTCATCCTCCTGGTCCGATGTTGGAGAGGCTGGCAATCTGTCATACAGGATATCCTAGTACAGATGCCAGTCTCTCACATAGATCATATTTAACTGTACGTCTTAGATTAATATTAATTTAATTTTTGTCTATGTGAGAGAAGAATAATAAAAAATATGTGATTTTTGATTTTTTTATTTTTTTTTCAATCTTTGAAAGGTAAAAAGAACGGACTAACTTAAATTAAGGATTAGAGCGTGACGTCACGAATTGAGGCCATTGACCAGCTTACGTCAGATCTCATTTGTGCTGTACACTTGCCCTAACTGGCCTACAATAATATAATTCATAAAATAGTTAATATCAAAATAGACCATATCTTTTATACGTTAGCCGTTAGGAAGCAATTTCCTTAGTAATTTCTGAACTAAGTACTTAGCTTGTCAAATTGCAGCCACATGCAAGACTTTGTGGTCTTATTAAGGTAACACTATCATTATTAGTTTATGTTACATTCAGCGTCAGCGTAATGGCATCCAGCGAACTGAGGTTGTGCAACGTTCCCCAGGGAACATGGGTCGAGTATGTAGGTATTTCATCATACGAGTAAAGTAATATCATACCTACTCGTAATGCAAATGCGAAAGTGTTTGTTAGTTTGTCCTGTCATAAACTTTGGGCGCATTCCGAATCAGACTTTCAGCGCTGTCAGCGATCAGAAAAGCAAAAAAATGTATGGCTGACAGTGATTCGGAACGCGATTACGGGTGCTTTAATCGATTTCAGCGCGTCTCGGAACGCAGGGTTTATTTTCTAAAATAACATCTTCTATGGAAAATATATAGGTATAGGTAAAACTATGTTCCCCCAGCCCAGGCCTTCAGTTTCCAAGATCTAGACATAACTTTGATTCTAAATAGAATCAAAGTTATGTTAGGTAGTTAGTTAAATAACTAGGTACGAGATAAATATACAACAGTTGGAAAATATTATCAATATATTTTTCGATATTAAAAAAATATTCGATGGTTTCAGCAACTCAACGATATCCCGACACAAAGCTTCCTTATCCGATCTTTGACCATAATATTATGATTTCGCGATAATCGAGAAGACCTAAAAACAAAACAAAATCCCCACTTATCAAATACCTACCATTTAGTGTTCTAAGAAATACGCGAACTCGTTCTTCTCAATAATCGTTATCATTATCACAATTTATGGATCGAATAAACAAAGCTCTATTAATCTTCTCACATACCCACACCTACTTACTATAATAAATTAACTATTCACGGGATATAATGCGCAATAGACTGCACGTGTTGAAGTGTTTGATGCGTTTTGTAATGATGATCGACGACGACGACGCGTGCGCGACAGGGATACCATTTAGTTTGAAAAGTCCTGACAAAAAGCCGGACTTTTCAGTTAAAATCCGGACATTTTAGTCACAAATTGCAAACTGTACGAGCGAGGAGAGGGACTGATTTAACATTTCTTATGTTGTTTTTTCTAGTGTTTTAACAAAGCTAAAAAATCCAGACCCGACCAAAACTTAAAAGTCCGAACATATCCGGACGGATGGTAAGCGCAGGCTAATTTTGATGTTACAGACCTACCACAGAATCTGTGAAATGGCCAAAATTGGATCTACAACATTACTATAGAAATGTCAACTTGCAGCAGAGTCGTGATTGGTTGAAATGTAATTTTGTATTACTACTAGCGCCGCTGTTCACTTCACAGATAAAATGGTAGGTCTGTAGGACAGGATGCTTCTGAATTTCTGAAGCAATTAATATGTTTACGAGAAAATTAAAAACATAAGACGATATGACACAAGTATTGCTTACTTTTATTATCAAGTATTTAGTTAGAAATAATGTTTTTTTTTCCAAGTTTATTATGAGACAAAATCTATCTATCAACAGTTTTGCCTGTTTCATGAGAATACTAGCTTGATTAAATTTACAACGCCATCTATTAGAATATTGAGGTCAAACTCGATTGCCTTAGTACTTAAATAATTAACAGCGATAACACAACGGGTTTATGCGCAACACTACTGTGTTTTGTGAAATGCGTTTTTTTTTTTGTTTGTATGAGATTTCCTCATACGTTTATTTATATTTCTATAAAAGCTTGTTTCATAACCAAATTACAAAAAAACAATGTTTTAGGGGGTAATTTCGCTAGAAATTTAGTAAGGGCAAGTATAGCACTAACCTTAAAAGAAAAGGTACCATAAACACTAATTTCTCAATAGTAAGTAAAATAAAATATGTTCAGACCGGCGGTCTATATAGTGTATCATCTTTTTTTTTTTGACGTACCTAATCACTATTTATACCAGAGTGGTAATATAGTGGGCGCGGACTTGCGGGGGAGCAGAAGGCTCGTACCCCTTAGGAAAACAACGTATCTGGGGGCGCCCTCAGACGGGCTCGGACCGCGGCCCAGAACGTTGCCAGGGCGAGAAGCGCGTTGGAGAAGAATGACCCCTACCGGGTCTTACTGAATTAATTCTACTATTAGTTCCGCGTCCCCGCCGGCGGGGGCGGTTGCTACCTGAAGTGTATCATCTATGGGCGGTCCGCCCATGGCTACGCTCGCGTTATGTAAGATTTTCCCGTGGGAATAAGACTTTTCCCGGTAAAAGTTATCCTATGTGTTAATCCTAGATACAAACTATCTCTATTCCAAATTTCATCCTAATCCGTCCAGTAATTAAGGCGTGAAAGCGGAACAAACATGTACAAATATTATAGTGTGGTATTAGTGTGATTAGCTTCAGTATTATAGATATTTTTTCCTGGTTCAAATTGCATTGCGTTTCCTGGTTCAAATTACTTAAAATAACTCGGCTAAGGTTACGGCGATAGGATAATTTAATCAAATAGTGGGGTCAAGCGATAAGGCAGACTAATTTTCAGCGGGAACTTGGTAAAAGTGGGTTATCAGCAGTCTGGGGTTAAAACGCAAAGTCCACAGATAAAATAAGTCATGCTAAACGCCTGCGCATATTAAAGTACAGTGGCCAGCACATGCAGCTGGACACTTTGATCTTGAAGGCGCCTTTATCCGATAGCAAAAGTTAAAAAGTAATAAAATAATATTTTTCCACATCACTTAGATTTGTCATTGGCCGAGCGAAGCGTCTCCGTTTCGGCTTGGCCAAAATTGCTGTTGTATGTCTGTCCATCTGTCTGTTTGTTCTTTTACTATGCTGGACTATGAGCCTCCTCCACTTAAGTGGAGGGTTTTGCCATAATCTCCACGCTTGCCATGCGGGTTGGAGATCGCAGATTAAAAGGTTACTGTATCAGAGAGCGCTGCTGCCCGTTCCCTGTTCAATGTGTAGTCCCTAAGTCGCCTCTTACGACACCCACGGGAAGAGTAGGGGTTGGTGACTAATGTATTCTACTCTGCCGTCACCACACGGCATAAGTACTCATAATAAGTACTCACAATGTTTGTCAAATTCTGCGTAATATTTTCAAATAGTTAGTTTCGAGTACCTACTCTATTATTATTATTTTTAATTAAAAAAGAAGGTCGTATATCACGTGAGATTGTGAATTCACGTGCGTTGTATAAAACAAGCCGGTTGGATGTTAAATAGAAAAGGCCAGTGTTTTCTTACGCGCCGAATCACTTTTACTTGCCCGTGCGCAGCGAGGCTTGAAATCAACTGTGGTTGTCAGCCTCACTCAACACTGTTAGTATTACAGTTGCTAGCTGGCTGCCACTTTCCCGGCCGTTTAAGATATCGATAAATATCATGATAAAGATCGTTTATTTGTTGGAAACGAATAAATAATAATAGATCTTAAATTAGGGTACTTAGCCGGGTTTTAATTAGGAAATATGTTTAATTAACTCGAGGATCTGGATTCAAATTCCAGTGTTGCATTCAGTCTTTGGAAGACACGGAAGCATAAAATTTTAATTATTAGCTTAAGTAATTCAAACCTATTAGATTATTTAAACCTATATAGATTATACAGATGGTAGAATTAGTTCATAAAAAAATTGCACAAAAAAACAATAAAATCATGACCAATAAAATGCTTATTACTTATTTTATTACAGAAGGCAAAAACAATTCATCCGTCTAAAAATAGCTCTAAATAAATTTTCCTCTTCGCGTTCTCAAGAGGTGTACTGTAGACGAAAACAGTAAGCTTGAAATATATAGAGGAAGGACAACGAGAATATTAAAGTATTATTCGGTTTGATGACTTTTTCAAATATGTAGTTATTTGAGAAAATAATAATTCCAGAAACGGATGGTACGGCCGTGCTGCTTTTTTGCTCGACTTGGCGATTGAATATAATGTAATGAACACAACTGGATATTTGCCACTTAATGTTGTAACTTATATTGTGACGTCATATTTCCCTTTTACATTTGCGAATAATTAACCCAAGGGCCCAGAGTTTCTTGAAGTCATCAATTTACACGATATGGGAAATGTGTTTAATTAGCACGAAGTTCTGGATTCAAATTCCGATATTGCATTCAGTCTTTGGAAGACACGGAAGCTTAAAATTGTCAAATTATTTAATTATTAGCTTAAGTAACTCAAACCAATTAGATTATTTAAAGCTATATAGATTATACAGATAATACTGCAAAAATTAGTTCTAAAAAAATATGCACGAAGACATCATGATCAATAAAATGCTTCTAACTTAATTTATTACAGAAGGCAAAAACAATTCATCCTTCTAAAAATAGCTCTAAATAAATTTTCCTCTCCACGTTCTCGAGAGGTGTAAGTACTCGTAGACAAAAACGGCGAGTTCAAAACTTATAAAGTATAGATAGAGGAAGGAAAGCGAGAATATTATTATTCGGTTTTATGGCTTTCTCATATTCCGAATTGAATAAAAAGTAATAGACACAACTGGATATTTGCCACTTAATGTTGTGTGACGTTATATATCCCTTTTACGACCGCTGGGACCCAGAGTTTTTACACAATATGAAGAAGAATAGAAAACAAACTCGACTTGAAAAATGCGCGGGTAATTATAGTAATGAAAATATGTATAATAAGTATGTTTATTACTCACTAATTTTAATATATATTTTTATATAATTACAATATACACAACATACTAATTATATATTTTTCTATAATAATATTATAGTTGTGTATATTGTTGTACGTCATCCATGATTCTTATTGGTAAAATTTGTTTTTATTTTTCCCGTTGTTGGTAAGAATATTTTCTTGCAGTAAATTATATGTATACTTACGTACTTATGAAGTGTGATAGACTCGTATGTGTGCCAAATATCAAGTTTCATTCGGTTTTAGTGAGTCACTGTGAGTTAATGTTAATAAATTTGGTAGAAAAATATATTTTCATGCACTGTGTTACTGCAAAAAAACAAGAAGCATGACAGCAAGCAAGAACTGATCTAACTCTAACTGTATTCTATTCAGAGAAATACATACAAATAAAAATTGACGTAGATTTCAGTGGTGAAGGTGACACTGGCTGTTACCACTTGCAGCTTATCTGTGAAAAAAAGTGTTATTAATGTGCATGCATTGTTCTGTTGTTGGCAGACCGAATTAGCACAATATTAAGCCAAGTCTGGGAACCGCACGAGGCTTTGGTCTTCTTAGAAGACTTAAAAAAAAACTTTATATGTAAGTAAGTGGACTGTCGATCAATATCATAAAAAGACAGAATGTTAATTTTTTCATATGCGGCGGGTTCGATTCTCGGTTCACGCAGAAAATTTTTCGAAATACATGAATGTGGTTCAAAAAATTTTTGTTTAATAAAGTAGTCTCCTTTCAGTAAAATTTCATATTTGAAATATTTTCAGTACTTTCCTTTCTTGTGGCATAGATTCATGGGAAGGGTCTAGGGAAGGGTAGCCTACTTTGTCGAAGAGTGCATGGATAGTGAAGTTCGTATGAATGAATGTTTTTGCTCATTTGTCGATAAAAGCATAAATACGTATAATGACTATGACTATTATTTGGCTATTATTATTACTATAACTAATTGGTACATATCGGTTCACCGCAATATATTTACGGAAAATTATGGTATTAGATATGCGTATTATCATTTTCCTGTTTTGTATGTTCCGCAAATATATTCCCACGACGGTTAGTGGTCGATGTGTGTATTAACATGATGCAATTTCATAAGTAGGTAGGCGGTATCTTATTCTATTACTGATGCAAAGTGTGGGATATCAGACTTGTTGACATCAGCGGGCCACAAAATAGGTGTAGAGTCTTATTAGTTTAGTGACTAAGGTTTAGTAGGTAGGCATTTAGGTATATATAATTACAATAACGGGTTCTTAGTTAATGGATTCGTAAAATACTTAGTAAGTATGAGCCAATTTAAATACAAAAAAAAATACAAAATACAGAAATCTTTATTTTATAAACAAGAACATGGTACATAGCTAGACAAAGGAGACTCCCAGTAAGTAATTAATTGACTGTGTCGGGAGGCCCCCCTCTTCCGACGGATCCTAAATTAAATTGCATGTCTTTTCTTGTTAAGTTACAAAAATTCTAGAATTTTACAATAATAAGCTAAGTGACTAAAAATATGTATTTTAGTTTTATATTATATCGCCATGTTTTTAATTAGTCTATTTGATACTCTTAATCGACAGTTTTATCAAACATTTGTTGCGATTCGAGGGAAAATCTCGAGGTTTTATATCGATTGTAACTTTTCAAGAAAAGTGTTTTTACTACACTAAAAATACATAATTTTCTTTATTCGTTTTAAAAACCTTTTAAGTCGGAAGATTTTAAAAATCTTAAAACGAGCTACTATTATTATTCTGTGAAATAGGTAAAGACATAGGACAAAGAACCCAGTTCAGACTATGAGAGGTAATGGCTATGACATTCTGTGCATATCAGCCGCATGAGTCACTTCACTCATGTCATGTCGTGCGCAAGCACACCTTTCCCTCCATGCATTGCAGCTAGTATTTTAGTCTCTCAAACATAAACAAACATACTTATAGGTTGGACAAAAGTTGTTCAGTTTCGTGGACTGATCTAATAACCGTTAAAAGTTATTTTGCTAACACGTTGCACGAGTAGTATAACCAATTTTTATTGTTATATGTGACCAATATCACTCACTGCATCATTATCGCGCACATCGATCAGTATTTAAAAACAAAGAGGAACCAATGATATTGTAGTCGTGTTTTATCAAATATTTCTTACTGTATAATTATAAATATTTCATTTATATTACTTTTATCATTTATTTAATTTCATAGTTAACGTTTAATGTTTTCATTTACGAGGGAAGAGCGGAGTATTCCCGACACAGGCACTCTGATGCAAGGAAGCTCCGAACCAACTATTTTATAAAAAAAAATATGAAAGAAATACTTTTGTATTTTTTGTAAATTTATATTAGGTAACTTTTATCATCATGGAGTTCCATCAAGAAGTTACTATTGGGTTTGGAGTGAACAGTGAAAGATTTGTTTAGTGATTTGAAGAAAACGTTTTTTATATTTGTCACTATTAAATAGGAAAGGTGTGTACGTGGTTTCTGGAGCAGAGCGCGTTAAAGACAGAAACTAATAATCTATGCAACTCTAACTAATCTTACATGAAACAAAGGGCTCTTGTGATGTCAACCAAAGCTCATAAGTGAGAAAGAGAAAATACACTTTAATGATAAGTTGAAATGAGACAGATTTATTTTTGTTGTATTCCAACAGTTACCCCACAAAACATCTGTACAACAACTTTTAAGTTTATTTTAGTTTTAAAGGAAGTCGAGATAAGAGGATTGTTTATCTGATAAACGCAGGCGCAAGCTTATCATTATCACATGTAAACTGGTATTTAAGTGGGTTTCTTTCGTGCGGTTAGAAAACATGAACCCAGTTACGTACATGGAAAACCCGTCGGTTGTGAGATAAATTAAGAACAGAACGTACTAGGAATATAATTCTTACTCCACTTTCACAATCAGTCGCCTCGCCTACCAAAGAAAAGCAGAAAAAATAGAACGGTGCCAAACGATAAAGATTTTTAAAATGGCCGCTAAGGATGGGTAGGCCTAACATTTTGATGTACTTAGTAAAGTAGTTATAGCAAAAAAAAATTCATTGTTAGCCCGCTGAACATTTTATATACATTTTTATGAATCATTATTTTATTTTATTTTCAGTTACGTGCACTGTTATTTTTATAAGAAAAATAGCCCGTAAGTATACTTACAATTTCAAAGGATCTTTAATCTAATGGTATCCTACTATATAATATTATAAATGCGAAAGTTTGGATGTTTATTGCCGAATCACGCTTGAACCACTGGACGGATCCGAATGAAACTTGGCACACATTTTGGTTAGGCCCTGTAATAAGACATAGGCTACTTTTTACCGCGGTAAAACACTTCATTCCTACGGGAAAACTCATTTAACGCGGGCGGAAAGCTAGTTAGGTATAATTTTCACCAAAATAATTTTAAATTTGTTTTTTGGTGTCAACGAGGCCTGTTGCCTTCTTCTCATAATCCAGTAGTGTTGATCCTTTACATTTGTATTGTACGCATTCAAGTAACTCGCCTTCCAGCAAGCGGGTAAGCTTGTGTGCGAGTTGCTTACGCCTTACGCAAGTGGTAGAGTTACTACTGCCATACGTAATATTTGTCGATAATTAGCCGAGGTATTATGTGATGGTTTTCGGAAGTAGACGGTTAGTAATCCAGAGCAGGTTATTGGAGGGTTGCATGTATTTTAGCCATATATTACTTTCTTTTGCCCATCAGCACAGGGCAGCCAAACTCAAATTATAGGTTGTATTTCCTATATTTATTTATAAAAAAATTTTGGGTCTAAATGACCAAGTAAGGTATAGTGAAAAAATTATAAGTATCTACAACTACAATAATAATAAATCATTTGACACTTGTAGAGTTATCGTCGGATTATGTTAGATTTATGCATTGCAAAATATTACGAACTAAAATTCATAACGACTGTCCCAAATAAAACCTGTCCGGAAGTAGGCTTAACCCAAACGCAAAACTTTTACTATTATTTTTTGCATACATCATTGTATAATCTAATAGTTCTATTACTTTACTAATAATTATAATTACGAAACTATTTATTTGGTCCAAAATACGATTTCCTTATTTACTGTTTTTACAGAAGTAAAATTATTGATTTCAAATCAGTATTTTAAAAAACGTAATAATATAATTCAGGTTTAATAATCGCAGCTAATAAAAAAACCAGCTGAACGAGTGGTTTGTTATCGTCGTTAAAATAAAAATAGACGCGACTTGTATCGACAACATTTTGTCCCAACCCTACCTTCTCTCAATGGCTGTGGCTGTGTGCGCGCCGGTGCGATCGCCGTGTCAGTCCGTGCAAAGCACGGGGCTCCCACGCAACTGCGAAACGTCACAAGTACTTACAAGCCCAGTCTATTACCATTCGTCGAACAGTGCGCCCGAGTGGTTTTATTTGCGACAATGTTGACGGACGACCGAAGAGCCGAGCTAGTGCAAAGGTGAGGCTTGCATTGAGTTTTGTTTTTGTTTATTACCTACCGTTTTTGTGCTGAAAACGCGATCAGTGATTCTATTTTTAGTGTTGCAACGTTTCAAAAAGCCAATTTACTCGTAATTAGCGTATTTAAAAAAAAAATATCAGTTTTAAGATGTTTCTTAGCAAAACTTGCAAAAACTAGTTTTACGAGGAACTAAAACAGTTATTCGGGTCAAAAGTAGAAGCAAACGTTTGTATAGTTCCGAATTACTCTCGGATTTGTTACGTCGTAAACAACGGACACACAGTACATTTAAATAGTTTCGTAACGCACATCTACCCTCTTTATTTGAATATAGAATGTGGCGGTAACTGTTCTCTAATTTAATTTAAAGTAAATGCTAATGAACTTTTCTTAACATCTTTATTATATCTTTGGGGATGCCCACGGTCCAAAGTGTTATTTAAATGACAAACAAACATTTAAATTTTATCACAAATGGGCGGATTTATCTTCATTCAATATTTTAAGTCGGTAAGTAGTAAATTTTAAGACCTTTAAGGTTCCTGTTATGTTTTTAAATTCTGGTTATAATAATGGTGGTTAGATTAGCGAGCTACCCTTGATTTATTGTTGTAAACCATCTCGAGCTCAAAAAATGCTCGGAATACAGGAAATAAAGTCATTAAAATATTATAATCTTAATTTTATCTTGAGGGTGAACTAAGCTTAATATTCACGTCAATGGAATAGGAAGTGACAGACGTCAGCTAATACATCTTCAAAAAACTGTCCAATAAACTTCAATGCTATATGAATAGGCGCTAGTAGGTCATAGGGTTACTTCTCACAAAGCTTGTGGCATATTGAACTGCTAATCCGTTACCTTGAGTGAATTGCAGCAAATTATATTATATACAATACAATATTTCTGTACAAAATTCTTCAACTGTCAAAGGCCGGTCTACATTTGTTTCAGGTAACAATTTGCGACGGTGGTGGAGGTATGTATGGGTACATACCTACACCTCTTTGCCTCTTTGGCTGTTGCTGGCCGTAAACATTTAGATTATTTTTGAATTAGGAAAATAAGTTTTGACGTGAGAAAAAGAGCTGATTCTAATTTAGGTTTCGCGTGTGTACTGATCTATACAAAAATAATAAAACGAAGTTTGCCCAGTAACTCTAAATTCGTTATTAATACCTCCACCACCGTCGCACAATTGTTCAGTTTTAATTCCCTTCACATCAAATTGAAGGTTTTCAAGCATACAGAATAATTAAAAATGTTTGAAATTGTAAGTGCATTATCCGTTCAATGGCACTTTGCTTTGCGCCTGCGCTGCAGTCCTTATCAAAGGCACGCATAACGACAATAGTAGCCACCACAATAGCCAACAGTGGAAATTTTCTAGATTAGGTTTTGAAACTTAGACGTATAGGCAGGCTAGAAACACCTCCTTTAACAAAGTGTTGGCGTTGAGTAATATTGTTTAATCGGTTCAGAACTTACATTTTCTTTTTGTTCTTCATTCGTCCTTTGTCATAAAGGCTTTGTTTTTACTGCTTTACTGCTCCCGATAGCCACAGTAACCATTTATACCTATAATGGGCTTGAAAAGTCTTTAAAGACGAAGGTATGAGTGAATGAAGATTCCGATGCAAGTAATAGCTGTATAGATTTTTTTAGACTGACTTCTTTTTTTTATTACGACTGTTGTTATGATTATAAATCTTTACTTCCGGCCGGCGTAAGTTACAAATTCAATATCTGACATTGAAAAATGTTTACATCACAAAGAGACTGAATGTATTGTGACAAATACAGCCCTTTCTTAATAAGATATGTTTTCTTTTTTCATCATGTTCAACTTCTGTCATTGCAATAACGTGAAAAGTCTTCTAATTTTCAAAAACTTTAATAACACATTGGCCTCGATTCGGGATGTCACGCTCTAATCCTTAATTTAAGTTAGTCCGTCCTTTTTACCTTTTAAATATTGAAAAGGGACAGGAGATGGCCATCCTAATATTAGAGCTGTCAAACATCTAATTTGAACCTTATGGCCGTGTCGACTGCACAATTTTAGAGAGCACTTAAAAATCTCTTAAACTGACAGCTACGCCCTTATTTTAGGTTATCATTCGTTCAAATGAATATCATTCGTTCATCACCTCTCTTTCATTGGTCATAAAAACGAAAAGGATAACTGGATTTTAAAATTAGAATTAGAGCGTGACATCCCGAATCGAGGCCTTTAACATTAAAAAACATAGCCACACATTAACATTAATATTCACTTAAGAATAAGTTTAAGTTGAAAAAAATGGGATTCCTGCATCGTTTCCTAAAAGCTTTTTGCTCACTTGAATGGTGAAGTTAACCTTACAGCAAAAAAATACAATGTAAGTAACTAATTCAAATAAAAAAACGGAAGTTCCAAGTTACAAGTAATTGTCTTTGTTGTTTGCTTAATTACTGCAATTTGTGTGATGCTTGTTGTTTTATCTAGCTGAACATCAATTTGATATATTCTGACGTCACTGTCATCTCGTCGTCATCTTAGGAATTCTAATATAATTTGAGCTCGCCATTATTTTGAGGATACCATGGAAGTATACAAAAAGCAAACAAATACCAGAATCTTTAATATTTGCCTGACCGGGAATCGAACCCTGGAACAGGTTACTGGGTTTTTGTGGGTGTATTCTGTCTGACAATAGACCAAGAAGAATACTAGTTTACCATTTTACCTGCCACTTAAGTTATTTTATATCGAATATAATATGTACTCATATTATATTCGATATAAAATAAATAAGAAACTTAATCAATCAATCAATCAATCAACCTATTGCAGTCCACTGCTGGAGAAACTTATCCTATCTACTGAAAATGTTTTGTCCTTAGAATAGGAAAAAAAACGCAAAGATCTATTTTATTAGTCACCTACACTCCTATTTTATGCATAAGTTGGTGGGTATACTGACTGAGGCTTAAAATACGTATTTTTGAAAAATAAAACTATCGATACATCCATCGACATTCGCGCAGCACTATTTTTGCAATCGCGTTATTATCCTTAAATTGACTCACATTTAATCAAATCAATTATTACTGTTAAGCCACAATAATTAGTTCTTTACTGTTTATTGTGCATTCATAGTTAATAGCAATTAGGTATACCACTTGCATTTTTATTGTTTATCATCATCATCAGTTCATCGGTGGGGAAGTAAGTATATGAGCTGATGATGATCTTTATTGTTATTATAGGTAGATAAAAATACACGAAATTCATCGTCATCATCAACAGCTCATATAAGTCCCCCCGAGGAGCTCGAGCCTACCCTATCTTATCTTTGAGTCTCGGAGCACTTCGACCCTATGGGATCTTTTGTGCTTCCCCAGATACCTAATCCTCATCACTCCCCAGTTCGTCAAACAATTCAGCCATGAGCTTTATAGTGAGACCTGGGGGTGTGAACCTGTAGTCCTCGGGTCTTGGATAGCCCAATCCCATGAGGCGCATTCGCTTTCTAGCCAGGGCATCGCATGTACACAGCAGGTGTTCCATGCTCTCTATTTCAACCCTGCAGGCTCTGCAGGTGGGTGTATCTACTAGGCCCATCTTATGAAGGAGGGCGCCAATACCGAAATGTCCGGTCATCGCTCCCACTAGGTGACGGGCCTGTCGCCTGCTGAGGCTTCATTGGGAGCCTATGAATCGTTTTGAGTGTACGAGTCCCGTTATGCTCAGCCACTCATCCCTGTGCCTCGCCCTCGCATACTCCCTCGTTGCCGTTTTAACTGTGCTCATAGCCAGTCCTACGAAAGGTTCTGGTCCAATCATAGGTGTTACAGATCGTTTTCTAGCCAGCTCATCAGCCTACCCTAAACTAGGGCGATTAGTTAGTCGACCACGGTGGCCCAGTGCGGATTGGTCGACTTCACACACAACCATTGAATTTATTTGCAGGAGTGTGCAGGTTTCCTCACGATGTTTTCCTTCACCGTAAGAATGTCGAATAAACGTACATACATTAATTTGAAATTTGAAAACATATTGGTACGTGGTGGTGGTCGAATCCGCGTCTCCCGACCGAGACATAATTGCTTATACATATTATACTTATAAGGTATATAAATGTTAGCGGTTTTGTGTAATCTCATCAATGTTGTCAAACAAAAAGAACCTTGCGGGTTCATTGGTTTGGCGGTCGTCACTCCGACCTTGTGACCAGAATACCAAATATCATGATAATGTTTCGTCTCAAATAACTTACCTATATATATATGGATAAAGATAAAGTGCTTTATGGTATTTTTGTGTGTTTTTGCACAAAATGTCAATAACGGGAAAATCAACAGCGGACTCGTAATGATTTGGTCTACAACAGATAGACACACACTTTACCTAATCTTTGCGTAAATACAATTACTTTAATTATTTGATTTTCGTTCCCTAATAAAGTTTACTTATTTAAAGAAACGAGTTCTTTTTTAGAAAAATATTTAATATTTTTATTTAAAGATGCTTATTATTGGAAAATATGAGTCTATATTATTTTATAACCGTCTATACTATGGCTGTGTAACAATAATAATAAATAAAAACATATTTTTATTCAAGACGTCTTGAGAAGTCTAATTGCCTGCATGTGCTAAAAACAGGTCGGTACCCAAAAACCCATACCACACACTTTTTGCATGCGAAAATTGTGAGAATTTAAAAACTTAATGACCTATTCTGTCTGGTTTTGTGGTTTTTCTCGTAATTCTAAAGTCGATGACCGACGAGCCAGAGTTAATTTTATTGAGCTGCCAATGCCATGCATGAAAATTAAAAAAATAAACTAGAGGCAGCGTCACTAACTGATTTAGTTTTACAATGTACTCACCGGGGTTCGAATCTAGATTCTTACGATTGACAGCCAAACACTGACCGCGAGACCATGGAGGCTCTTTGCACGATTTTATTTCAATTTTTATATTGTTTACAAGACAAGTAAATACTTCCGCGTATAATATAACAACCGCGTATAGATCGCCGAATGTAACAAACAATCCATACGGGAGATAACCATCTATGAAATGTTGTACCTACTCGTATATAATTAAAAAGATTCCTATATTCCTCCATTCCGCATTATTATTGCAATTATTTGCAATAGCTAACTAGCTACACGTGGTACTGTATAATACAATATATTATTGTGAACAATTAGCAAATGCGGAGAATCCTGTATTCTCAATAAGTTTCAATTTGAATAGACGTGCGCAGAATCTTTGCTATTTTCCGTATTATTTATAAACATTAAACATACTAGATTCTTAGGTTCCTATAAAATTATACTTATTGTTATTGGCGGCCTGATTGTTTTATTGTGACAATAATATAGGAACTTTATTGTTTTTATTTAGATCTATCTGTACAATAAAAATTTAATTGAAATGCTTACGGTAAAAAAAGATAAGAGTTTGTAAATATCATAACTGTTTTGATAAGTATATTTTTTTACATTTGAATTGACCACTATCAGCTTACACAGATGGCAGTTTTTACAGAGATCACCTACTGATTTTACACGTCTTGTTTCTTTTTCCCCTCTGGATGAATCGTGATTGCACTGAACAATAATAATAAAATAGATAAACCTAAGTGCATCATAATGATCGATTAATTCATAGATCGCTGTACAAAAATAAGGTCGTGCGCAGAAATCACGACTCCATGCGGATGTCGTTGGAAATTGCCTACCCACTTAGAAATTGTGACAGACTGACAGACGTAATAAGAAAAAATAGGTTTTTCTTGACGTAATATTACCAACACTACACTCATTATCTTCTATACAATATAATATAATATTCTGTGAACTGTAAAACTCGCGAGTACCGTCTTTTCGCGTTTTTTTTTCTTTTTGAAGGGAAGGAAGAGGTAGCTCTTCACACCCCCGACATAGGGGATCGGACTGTTCACCATATTTTATTAATGTATTTTGTTTTATGAATTATTATTAAAATAAGAATAGAAGCAGACGATTCGCGAAGAAAAAAACAGAATCAGTTGAAAAACGAATTTACAGTGATTTTATAAAATTTCAATATGTCTGTCTCTTTCAAAAATGATTTTTTGTATGGAGATTATATGGCGTTACTAACAAATGGCGTCACAAGTGGATATGTGCCTCTCTGTCTAATCTTTAATTTCAAATCTGACTCGATCATTTTTTTTAGTATTCGATAGTAGAAACTAAGAATTTTGGATTTATAAAATAAAAAAGTTGTAGTCCGATCCCCTATTATATCGTTCGTATCGTTTATCGTTTAGCCACATATCTGAACCTTTTTTGAAATGGCTGAAATATGTTTTCTTTTACGTTTCCAACCCCTATATTAATTATGTCCACAAATTTGAAAAAAATCATATAATTGAATACTAGTTACGTTTGCTTTTCATATTTGTGCTAAATGATGTTCATCTCGGAGAGTTCATCTTATAAAGTTGTCTGCATGGAAATTAAAAAAAGATTTTTTTTCTATACTTGTCTGATACTGATACCTACCCAAAATACAGGCTCAGCTCGCTCGCTCTTCGGGATCAGATAAATGAATCTTATGTTTGTATCATAGTCTAACAATTTATGTGTTTTTGTTCTAGAATGTCAACCCTGCTGTTCTGGCAGGGGCGCGGGAAGGCCAATGGGGCTCCGAATGGCAGAAACTGGCTGCACGCTCCCGACGCGCTTGTCAAAGGCCACGTCGCTTATCTGGTTAAGGTAGGCCCAAATCCATACTCCTCCTTTAATTCGATTGCAGAGAAAGTGGTTCGTTATACTTTACAAAGCAAGTGTGGGGGGAAAAAGAAGACGGTATGGTTGGAAGGGAATGGCCCAGGGGAACGCTCCACGATCGAAAAATGTAAGAGTAACAAACAACCATAGCACAAACATTCGCGTTTATAATATTAGTAAGGATAAAGATTTTGGTTTAGATTGAGTTGAATGTAATCAAACCGAACTATCGGTGTGTAAATTCAGAGTAAAATATTTCTACTTACAAATAAAGTTTTAATAACATATTCGGTGAAATTCCAGCTTAAAACTAAACACAATATACTTACTGTAATCTGAGTCGAGCTCAAAATAACTTCTTGATTCATTCAGTTACTTATCTGAAACGTGTATAATAAAACAGTTTAAGTATTTTATTTTATCATTGTCGGAGAGTTTTATTGTAAAAGCCAGATGGTTTGCTGCTATATTGAATATCGGGGGCGTAAACGTGTTTGCGTACACGGGAAATAGGTATTGTTTATAGATAACTTGTAATGAGTAATGATTTGCCCACGAATTTGCGGATATGCGTCGCGGGATTTCGGAAACAAGATAAATAAAATAGAGTATGTTAACCACTTCCTCCCACTTCTAAAATATTTGTCGCAGCTACTTTGTGCAGTTTTATTGTGTATAGTGGGTAGTAATTTTAATTAAATAGTTTGCTGCTGATTCCTACGAAAGAAAGAAAAACTATTTATTCAAGGCATCACACACACGGTATAAATCAATACGCGATAAAGGCTGTTAACTTAATAATTACTAGTCCGAATGAACATAGGTACAGTGAAAAAGTGTTTTCGTCTTTTAAGTCGGAAAAACTTTGCATCTCTAAATACCTGGGCTGATTGATAACTGGCCGAAACGACGAACTTAAAAAAATGATATGCAAAAAAAAAATATTACATTATATTTTGGCATCTTTTTGAAAATAGAACGCCAAATTTGAATTTAATCGAACTGGTGGAATTTGTTTGATAGGACGTAGAAATTTCTCTGTCGTAAATTTTCTTAACAATGGAAAGAAACGAAATTCGTGCGGTGATAAAGTTTTACGTTTTAAAAAAGAAAACAGCAACCCAGATTAAAACCAAGCTAGACAGTGTTTTAGGTAATTCTGCTCCTGCATTGAGTACAATTCACACCTGGGTAACTGATTTTAAACGTGGAAGACAGAGCTGCGAAGACGCCCACAGGTCTGGCCGTCCAAATGAAGTCACGAATCCGGACATGATCAAAAAAATTCACAAAATTGTATTGAATGATCGGCGCTTGAAGTTGCGAGAGATAGCAGAGATGGTGAGCATTTCATCTGAACGCGTTTTTAATATTTTGCACCAACATTTGGGAATGAAAAAGCTTTGCGCGCGATGGGTGCCGCGTTTGCTCACTGTTGACCAAAAGCAACGTCGAGTGGACGATTCATCGGAGTGTTTGACGCTGTTTAACCGAGATCCTAACGAGTTTTTGCGGCGTTATGTAACAGTCGATGAAACCTGGATACATCATTATACTCCCGAGACAAAAGAACAATCTAAGCAGTGGACTGAGAGCGGAAGACCTGCGCCGAAGAAAGCAAAAACGGTTTTGTCGGCCGGCAAAGTGATGGCGACTGTTTTTTGGGATGCTCGAGGGATTATTTTAGTGGATTATCTGCAAAAAGGAAAAACAATAAATGGAGAGTACTACGCAAGCTTGCTGCAAAAATTAAGTGAAGAAATCCAGAAAAAACGACCACATTTGGCCAAGAAAAAAGTTTTGTTCCACCATGACAACGCACCTGCACACACGTCAATGGTTGCAGTCGCCAAACTCCATGAATTGCGGTTCGAATTGCTACCGCATCCACCCTATTCCCCGGATCTGGCCCCGTGTGACTTCCACTTATTCCCAAACCTGAAGAAATGGTTAGGTGGCCAGAGATTTTCATCAAATGAAGAAGTCATTGTTGCCGTGGACGAGTATTTTGAGGGGTTGGAGAAAACATTTTATCAAACTGGTGTAACGGCATTGGAGAAGCGCTGGACTAAATGCATCGAGGTAGAAGGAAACTACGTTGAGAAATAAATTTATTTTAAATAGATTTTTAAAGTTTTTCTTTGTCGTTTCGGAAGCTTATCAATCAGCCCTCGTACCTATATTCCTACGAATAAATATTATCATTCGTTCATCGTAGCGACTCCGAAAACAGAATTCGCGGAATGACTGGTTTATCCTAGGTTTGACCAAAGCCTTCGGGCTAACCCCGAAATAAATTCCAATTTCGGCCTTTGACTAAAGTATTTTTAGTCAAACCTAGAAGTTCCTAACTTTTCAGTCAAACGTCGAAATTTTATTAAATTGAGTTTTGACGTTTGCCTGACCAAATTAGTTTCTCCCAGGTTTGACGAAAATTCTTTAGTCAGAGGCCGAAAAACTTCATTGTTTGGGCTTTGACTAAGTCTTCAAGTCAGACCTGAGGATTGACTAGTCAAGCCTAGGAGCGCCGGAGCTTCAAGGTTTGACTATAACATATACATACTTATACCAGGTGTTACAAAACTACAAATAAAGCCGAAAGGGTGTGAATCTGCTCGTAAAACTGAACAACTTTCCCCAAAGAACATAGGTCGAAAAACGATTTAAAAAAATCGCATTCCCATACAAAATGTAGATGGTCTCCATACAAAATTTACGGGTTTTTTTGTAACACCGTGTATAGATAAACAACAACCAGACACAAGGCAAACACAAGTGTTCATCACACGAATGTTTTCTCTGGGCGGGATTCGAACCCGCGACCCTGTGCGTCGGAGGCAGATACAATACCACCTGGGCTACGGAGCCGTCAATTGTCTTTAGTAATGCTATAGGTACGATTATTGCTAATATTCCACTGTAATTAAACAATAATAATATTTTAATTATAAAATTAGAAATAAAATTAACCTAGTTAAGTGTGGTACCTGTCTACCTAGTAAAGAAGCGAATGTTTCGCACGCGCGACCTCCCCTCGACCTTATTTTTAACACAATCCTAAGGTAATTATAATCTTAATTACTCACACACGCTATTGTCTTAGAGGTTTTTTTTTTATCTCGGATGTTTTAGTCAGCACAATGCCTAAAATTATTTAGTGGGTAAAGACCCTAGGTTTATGCAAAATAGGCACTAGGCCATCTGAAAATTACGGTGGTTTCTTAGCTGCCAATATCTAACAGCGTATCTGTGAAATGACCAAAATTGGGACAACGGCGATTGCATGGAAATGTCAACATTCAACACTGTCGTGATTGGTTAAATACAATTGACAACATTTCAAATAAATAAAGGTACACAAAATAAAAACCATTTGGAGATATGGTCTTTCTAAACAGCATATATGTTTTTCAGAATTTATTATTCACTATATTACGAGATATTCGCAAATAACCTAAAAGTAAGTAAAAAGCTGGCGTTGTAGGAATTTTAGTACTGAATGTCTTTGCCGTAATCTACTTTTTTAAATTTTATTTCTGAACGTAACTTTGTCTTTTTTCTGACCAAGAAGTTGAGTGTCAAAGAGCTTAACGTTATAAATCCTATCACTGTACTTAAGTCCTTTTAGAATAAACATCCTTTTAAAATTTAAATTTATAGACTTTAAATTATTGAAAATAAAAAAACACGTATGTAATGTTTTCATGTCTATTTTACATAAAAATTATAAAAACGAATTGTTCATAAAATGAAATGTTGTTAATTGGGGGATTTTCCGACTGCTAATAAAAAAAAAAGTTCATAAAACTTCGGTAGATGGCGTTGAAGATTCGTGGATCCGAAGAAATCCAGCGAGTCACCAAGGGCCAAGGATAGAAATAAAAAGAATCCATGAAGTACACCTGGTGCCATCTATCGTCTTAATTAGAACTATTATTTTTATTTTTTAAAGAGCTGTCAGAAAATCCCTCATTTTATATTACTACTAGCGCCGCCTTTCATTTCACTGATAAGATTGGTAAGTCTGCAGAGTATGGGGCAGTTAATTAATTGTACTTGTAATTTGTAACTTGTACAAAATATTACAAGTACAATTCGATTACATTGCGTAGACAAAAAGATAAAACGATAAGGGTATACAGTTTAGGCGAATTGGCTACGCAATTAATATCAAATTGTTGCTTCGTGAAACACGGGGCCCAGTGAGCGACTGGTTAAAAACTAAACAGTGTTGCTAAATAGTACTTCCGTGCAGTGTTAAGTTTCTTTACGCTGAATTTTTCTATAATCCTCACAAAACAATTAACAATAACCCATGTTTCTTTTTGTTAATTTCAGTTCCTAGGCTGCACGCAAGTGGAACAGCCCAAAGGCATAGAAGTAGTAAAGGACGCCATCAAGAAACTCCAATTCACGCAGCAGCTCAAGAAGTCCGAAGAGAAGAATGGCGCCAAATGCAAGAAAGTCGAAATCACTATCTCGGTGGATGGCGTCGCTATCCAGGTTTGTATATTTTTTAAGGTTTATTAGGATAGTTGTATCCGGCTAAAAACTAGCTAAACTAATTAGTCACTTACGCCAAACAATCGGTAGAGAACAGAACAATTGGAAAATAATCAAAATCAGGATATTGTTATTGGGGAAACTTCTTCAGTTCACCATAAGCAGCGCTTCTATTCCAAAATAATCACGATTGACTGAATGAATGAATGAATATATTGAAAAGGGTGATTCATGAAAATCCTTCTTAGAACATACATTTTTGTTCTTTTCTTTTCATTGTTATTTGTAATTACATATTATGTATAGTTAACGTCTCACTATCTAACAATTACAATAAGTATCATTATTAAATTACCAATATTACTGAACCAAAATAAAAGAAACCTCTTCGCCTACATTTCCTTTACCCAATAGAAGTCTGTGTTAACTAGTCGCTTTCATTGATCAATATAGCCATCTTATTTGCATAGACATACCGTTCCCTACGTTTTGTATGAATATAGGGTCTACGTTAATTTGTTCGAATATCGGCTCATGTAATCACTTCCTGGATATTCCAATGATTATTGTACGTTTGCGCAGTGTAATACGTACTGGAACCGATTCAAGCAGTCACTCTAATCCTAATTTCAAAATCCAGCTATCCTTTTCGTTTTTATTACCAATGAAAGAGAAGAGATGAATTCAGATGAACGAATGATATGAATGATAACCTAAAACTGTCGTCAAATTAAGATTTTTGTCCTGTTGAGTACGAACTTCGGTGATTTGTACGCTCTAAAAATTGTGCAAATGACGCGTCCATTCAAATTCGATGTTTGACAGCTCTAATACTAAGATTTCATCTCCCGTCCTTTGTAATCCTTTAAAAGGCGAAAAAACCGGACGAACTTAAGTTAGGTATTAGGGCGTAACATCCTGAATTAGCCCCTCAATTTACGTTTCGCGTTTCGTTCACGCAATGGGCTTGCTGTAATTTATATGGCTTATGTATATGTCGTGGCCATATCGTAGAATTGACCAGATCATGAAATTTTCACTGTCCATTGGCCACATCATGATGTGCCTTGGCTGGCTAAGGCATATCGACAAACATTTGTCGATATGTTCAACTAAAACGCAGCTACTTCATGAAATGGTCAAGATTATTTGATCATATCGTAAAATTATTATATTAATTGCCGATAGAGGCGCTGGAAGCGCTTTGTTTATGTAACAACATGGCGGCCGCGTTATTTCTCGCAGTGAAAAAGTGAATAATTCGTTATTAAAATGAGGAAGAAAAAAGAGTTCATGATGAAAAACTACTCTAAAAACGTGTGTCGGACTTAGAGAACAATAAGTACCAAACATAATTTAGATTTATTAAATATTTTATGGACGCCCTATTTTCACGATATGGCCAATCGTGGACGACAAAATTGTTAAATGTTCACGATTTAATGGTCTGGCCAAATTTAATTGCCCACATCATGAAATGTGACCATTTCATGAAATGATCGAAAATTTCATGATGTGGTCAATTCTACGATATGGCCACGACATATATATGTACTTGTTTTGTTTTTGTGGCTGAGCGGTAAAGCGCTTGATTACGGAAGTTCCAAGTTCGAACCCCGGTGGGGAAATTGAAGTCAAAAGAAATTACTTTGCGAGACTATCCCCAGTTGGGTTAGATCATTGTAGATGACCTGGTTGTCCGATAGTAAGGTGATGATAACGTGCTTCAGAACTCGTAAGGCACGTAAATTCGTTGGTCGGGGCGGGGGTACAACTCAGGGGTGCTTTTGGTCCTGGATGATCGGCTCTATAACTTTGACATCAGGATTGATGGTAGAACCCACGTGGTAAAATTAAGTTTTATAAGAGTGTAATTTATCAGCATTTAAGCCTACAGTTTAAACATACACAACGTGTCCTCTCGGGCGTAGTTCTGCCCATGATGCCGAACAACTTTCGTTATACCATAGTACTTCCCCAAAATCGCAAAAAAAAAAAATTTCATACATACACAACTAATCAGATAACCGAATTCATTTGTATGAAATTAAAATTAATGACAGCTAATTAAAAAAAAAAACAAAAATGTTCAAAAAACATCGATAGATGGCGTTAAAGATTCGTGGATCCGAAGAAATCCGGCGGATTTCAAAAAATAACACGAAGTACACGTGGCGCCATCCATCGTCTTAATTAGAACTATTATTTTTATTTTTTAAAAAGCTGTTGACTGTTGTTCAGTTTCATAAGCTGACCACCCAAGGGGTTTTGCGTTATTTACCTAACACATTATAGTATAGAATGCGCCCCTTGACATTTAGCGCAGTGATCTATGGCACTCGTGCGCCGGTTCGCAGTTCCGGCCGCTTTCATGTCACGCTAGTGTTGGAGCAAGGTCGGCCATTATTCCATTGTAGGCTTCGCCATAATGGCCATTGCCACTAGATATTAGACTTGTATTTTTTTGCTTTTGGGCAGCATACCTATAGTATTGCGTTTCTCAAAAATCTTTGGTTAGTTTGACGTTCTATCAGCTCACTGAGAGGTAAACCCCAACACTCCAAAAGTAGAGCTCAAGCCCTAGCACTAGTTCAAATTAATAATCTTCCAAAACTAACAGCTTCACGTGCATTTAAAAGCACGGAAGATGCTCTAAAATGAAAATCATTAACGGAGATATCCATTCGCAACCTTTCAAAACAACGCGAACATTTAACAAAAGCGTTGGACCGGACGGAATGTCCAATCGAAAAATGCTTTTCTACTTACTAAAGTACCTATTTATTAAAAAAAAAAACTTTATATCTTATATTTTTTTAATGTTGTATTCCAGGAGCCCCGATCAAACAACATAATGTACCAGTTCCCGTTGCACCGGATATCGTACTGCGCCGACGACAAGGGCGCCAAAAAATACTTCTCGTTCATCGCCAAAGGTGGCAGCACTGTCAACGGCACTGGAGCGGTGAGATATTTATTAAAAGTTTAAAATATTTTTAATCATGCATGACACTATACTGGCACAAAAAGCACCTAAGTAGTTTTTATATGTTTTTATAAGTTGAAGTTTATTGGCAACACTATTAAATATTCTGCCAGCTGCCAATCAATGCCACTTTCTAGCCAATCGGTTGATGTGGTGTTGCTATTATTATAAAATTTGTTTCATCTTTATTTAATTCTAAACTTCTGTATACCAGCTAACTACACGTCTTCCAAATGGACGTAGTTACACGAAAAGGATCCAATCCACACAAAGTTACTTTTCAGATATTGAAGGTATTTGTTTCAAGATAAATTTTACGTGTTATGTTTTGTGAGAAACATTAAAACATTTTTATTGTTAATAGTATATTTATGGGACGATTGGTATTATTTGCGGTCAGTTTTGTGTACCAAAGTCATTTTTGACAATGTTGTGGATTGGATCCTTTTCGTGTAACTACGTCCAAATATTGGATAACAAACTAGTATACTGGTTTATGTCAGCTGTAGTGGTAAAACATAGGTAAATTTTAACTAAAATTTAACGTATGAATTTATGTTTTGCAGGTAAACGGGCACGACAACAGTGAGAAACACGAATGTTTCGTGTTCATCTCGACTAAACTCGCGTCCGAGATCACCCTCACCATAGGACAGGCGTTCGATTTAGCCTACAGGTAAATATGATGATGATGATGATGATGATGGCGATCAGGCCTTAGGTGACCACGCTGGCCCCAGTGTGGTTGGTCGACTTCACACACAACCTTTGAATTTCTTCGCTGGAGTGGTACAGGTTTTCTCAAGATATTTGCCTTCATCGTGTAGGCTTGAGACCCTCGGTGGGGACGTATATGGGCCGAGACTCCGAACCGTGGGCAATGGGCGGTACATACCTAGAGTCACAGCCGCGCCGCCGTGCCTTCTTTTTTAGATGATTTTTGTCCAATTTTTGTCCATAGTGCTGTGATAAACCGGTTTTTAATAACCGATAATTACCGGTTTTATAATTAAAAAAAGTTTTTTAAAGATTTCACTAATCAATAAATGCCTTGTCTTCTTTTACAGGAGGTTCTTAAACGACAATGGGAAATATATAGAGATGCAAAAGCTAACATTACAAAACAAGAGACTGGAGTTACAAATGAACGCGTACAAAAGCCGCTTACAGGTAATTATATAAAACATTTTTACACTTTAATGAATAGATTATTCTAGATTTTGACTATTCTGTCGGTTGATTTGGTTGTACTTGGTGGTTGTGTTATTATTGTTTTATGAATATAACTTTAATGAATAATTATTATTCTTGCGTGATCTTGATGCATTATATAATAAATGTTACTATGTAGACTATGTAGTATATTATATGAAATAGGGTTATTACACAGACACAAATTAAACAATCTTATTGACAAAGTAGCAATTTCTTCCAGACAGCCTGGCGCTTTGTGGTTAAATAACCAACGCCTTTCTTAATATTGCAGGAATTATCAAAGATTACGTACAAGGAGGACCTGTCGTCATATTTGGTGCGGAACGGACTGGCGGACATCACGGACTTCAAGCCACCGGCGGAGCTCGACAGGCAGCTCAACCACCTCACGCTTGCCAACGGCTTCAGTGCCATGAGCAGCAACTCCTCGGAGACAGGTGAGGTCAAACAAACAAACGTGTAGACATTTTCTGACAAGTGGCTAGTCCGACCAACCCTGTTGTCAGAATCAAGCCAAATAAAAACCCTGCGTAAACTTAATTCATCTGAATTTATTCACCTAGATGCCTTATTACACTTTTAGTAAACTTTATACACCTGTCCAACTTTTCATAGATTATAAAAAGCGATAAGATTAATACCACCGGGTTGCACTGTAGATACTTCCCGCTTCCATACTTAAAGAATAATTGGGTATGCCAGTTTTTATCGAGTTTGTAGTAATATTCATAATAATTTACTTCTTGTTTTCAGCACAAGATGCGATGTCGAATAACTCTGCGGATACGTTCAACTCGACCGACAACAACCTTCTGCTGTCGACGCCGCCACCAACGCATAATGGAAGGCCACACTTCAACTCCAAGTAAGCATATATGCGGCCAACTTAGGGTGCTTAGGCAATGTAATAGCTTGTTTACACAGGCTCGTGGCCCAGGAGAGCATAGCGAGAATAGCATTTGTTTACACTTATTATTGCCTAGAATAAATCGCCGCTGGCTTGCGAGAAAATCTCCTTGTGTAACAGACGCTTAACGATCCAAGTAGCAAGTCCTACGTAGGTGTTAGTTTTTCTTTGCTGATTTCCCGAACTGTAGTATTGACATGTATTGTATATTTGTTGCAGTAAACTTTTGGGAGATATCTCGTCCAGCAAGAACCCCGTCGTAGGCACCAAACTGGAGAACCTGCTCATCTCCAACTCCGATTCAGACAGCGGTGAGTCGAATGAGTATTCTTCTTATTCATGGTTACACAATAGTAGCACTTCATTATCGGTGGTTTACCGGCAGCTTGTTGAATTTCATCTAGATGTTTCTGATTATATTTCAACTTAAATTTACCTGCAAAAAGTCAATTTGAATGTGGTTGACACCTATCTGTGCTTACTGAAAACTTAATTCTAGCTACACTCATAGTTACTATACTACAGCTTAGTTTCAGTACAGTATCAGGTTGTAATGTGTAGGTAGTAATTCCATCTTTTACGAATATAATTTATATTTCAGATTTTGATCCTCGTGCGTACGAGTCGGAGTCAGTTCCTCGGTACAACTCGCCCTTCACCGAGAGTGCTGTCACACACACACCGCCGCTTTGTAAGTGCATTGTCATATTCCAATTTCGAATTAGTGATATTAGCTACGACTCAAGTCTATTCCGAATTAGGCTGATCAGGTCGTAGTCATCCACCTGGGCTGGGTTGATAACATTTTGTATGTCTGTTTGTCGGTTAACCTTTCACAGTGGATTTACTTCATAACGAGGTTTGGTAGTGATACAACATTCTTAGACGTCACATAAAAATACCGGTTACCGGTTTCGTTTTGAAGCATTGAATCTACAACATTTTGCTCGGCACCCGAGGCAAAATCGTCGTACTAGTTTTGTTAATTTCATATCATAATTAATTTACTTTTGTTTGTTACAGTGGCACCTCCCCCAAAAGCGTCGAAACGCAACATGTCCCAAAACTCGTCGCAGCAACTACCTCAGGCTCCCCAGCCTTCCCCCCTGAACAACAGCGACCCGTTCGGTTCCACCCCGTTCTCGCCTCCCACACAGCCAACCCAGCCCCAATTTTCTACCCCAATCAAACCCAACTACGATATCAGCGATTTCAGTCTGCAAACATCGGTTTTCAACAACACTACTTCCTTCACTAACGGACTATCCGGTTACGACCCTTTCGACACACAGAAAACCGGTAACAACATCTTCGGGAATGGATTTGGAAACCAATTTAACGGTTTTGGAAACCTGAGCGAGAAGCAACCGGTTGAGCTGGATAGCAGTTTCAATGGATTCCTAGACAAAACTATTTCGGAGATGAAGGTGATTATTCAATAAGTTCTTTAAGGATTATTTTTTGTTTTGTTGATTATTCAGACCACTATAATTATACTATATCCAATCCTTTATTTAACTTTTGGTAGGTCGAGTGCAGGTCGCAATTAGTGAAGTCCTAATGCGTTACTGATTGTATTTTATATAACAATCGACTTCCATGAAAAAATTGTAATCGGTTTAACACAATTGTTATTAAATTTTGCTTAACATTTTGTATTATTTTATAAACATACTCAGCACTCCTTAGTGCTAAGACTAGTGTGTATTTATGATTTCACGGCATCAATCATGTGGTGTTATATTAATAAAAGGGCAATAATATATTAAACCAAAGAATTTGAAAACTAAACAAAAAAATAATGGAAAAAACAACTTTAATTATCTTCTATAATCTAATCATTTTATAGACAGTGAAACAAGAAAGATTTGCTTTACTATTGCAAGAGAACTATGTCCATGAAGCATTGCATTTTTTGTTTACGAGTTACCTCTCAATAATTTATGGAACTAATAGGCGTGCACATAGATTTTAACCCCTTGCTAGGCCCGGAGAAGATTGAAAAACAACGTGTCCCATTAAAGCGTTATTTCTGACATTAGATCCACAAAGGGTCCGAAAGTTTATAAATGCATAATTATCTTTACTTTCGAGCGAAAGGATATTTAATTATATTTTTGGTACGAATCCACCCAAAATATAATGTATTGTAAAGAAAGTAAAATATATATAAATAACTACTTTATTTTAAAAGATTATTTATAAATTATTCTTTCACCAAAAAAATATTGAAATACGAAAAAAAAAACACTTGTTTGGCATTTTGCAAAAATAGACACTGCCCTAGGCCCAAAAACAGTCACGAGATAAGAACAAAAAAAAAATATGCGTGTCCTTTTTTTGGCATTTACAAATAGCTATGTCTTCTAGCATCTTTTTAGTAAAACCATATCCTTGATAATAAACGCTTGGAAATGGTAATAGTAGTCTAGTACCCCTGAGTAGTACTCCTAGGAATACAAGGGCTAATAAAATTATAAAAGTGAGCCAAAAACAATACTAGCGAGTTTTCTGTCGTTAAAAGACAACATAAGTTGTGGTTGTGGCATCATCATAACACATAAAAACACAGTAAAATACTGTAGGTTTCGTTTTTTTACAATGAAGTAATTTATTTTCCTTTTTGACAGCTCGAAAATTGGTAAGTTAGAGGCACTGAAATAAATAATAAGATGTAGTTAAAAACAATTAAAAGAAAAAAGTGTGTCAATCTCAAAATAGTCCAGACATACTGTTATTTATTAAATAGTCAAAATTTTTGGTAGTCTCTTGATTATTTGAAGTTTGCTTAGTGGATCACGCATGGACCACTATTGTTTTATTTTTAGATAAACCATAAAACTCAATCAATTACTATTAATTTTCGCTTCCGCATAGTATATTATGAAATTCTCAAACTAATACAAAAATATTTGTTTAATCGCAGGATGGATTCAGCCGAGGTATCACCTTTGGAAACGATGATTTTTCAATAGACAACCTCGACCCTTTGAAGAAGAATTAAACACTTTACTAAATAATAGGTAAATTTTAGGTAATAATAATTATAAAACAAACTCGTTTAAATCAACACAACCTTGCAGTAGATAAATGCAATAAATATTTTTGAAAGGAAAATATATTTTTGAATAATTATATACTTTAGCATTTAGGCGTTGTGTGGATGTGAACGACGATATTTTTATACATTATATTTTGAAATCATGTGTTGCCATGTTATTGGTTACAAATGCAAAGTATTCTAACGTACGAAAGACTTAAAAGAACGTTTTGAAAATTGATTATCTTAATCTCAAGTAAGTTATCTTTATATTTGAATCTCAAACCAGTAATGCGACAAAACATGTCACTTTTATGTAAGTTAAAATTGGTGATAATATTTTATGTGTTTGTGTGTGTGCGTATATGTAATGTATATTACTGTCCGCTCAATGTCATTCCAATTAGTGCCTTATATTATGCAGTAAAGTTATACAAATAGAATATTGATTTTTATCCATTTACTTCATGATATTTTAGTCTAATTATTAACTATAATGCATGTTTCACCAGTAGAATTTTTAAGACAAAAAATGTATTTTGGTAGAAATAATGACAATAATAAAATTTAAAAATAATCTCAATTTAGTTTAAGGGACCAAAATTTTATCAGTGCAAATGATTTGAAGATAGCCTCAAATTTATTCTGTGATAATTCTTTTCATGTTGGGGCTCTTCAAATTTCATAATTTTATTGATTTGTCTATTATAAATAAAAAAGTCCAAATGCGACTAAAAAGCGTACATGATAATAACAAAAAAAAGCTTAGTATGAATTTAAACATGGAAAATGTAAATAAATAAAATATACTAACAGAAAGGTATTAAATCATTTTTTAGTATACGGATGACATTGTAGCTGTTAGAATTGAAACATTCCATGAACATATTTTAAATCTATAACAATTTTTTTACTCCTAATTATAAAGAATGATTTTATTTAGTTGTGTATAGTAGTTCGGTAATCAACCTGTTGTATCGAAGTGGTTCGTTAGCTGAAACATGTTTTAGTATTGTATACACTAATGTTACGATAAGGCCAAAAGATATACATAATTGTGTATTTTCAATAATAAAATTTATGTTTACAATATAATTTGTTTAAGTTGCCGTCCCACTCCCACTATCTGCAAAAACTTTATAGTTCTTTTTCTTTATAGTTTAACACTATTGTGTTTAAGTGTGCTAAATAAATCAATAAAGCTTAGAGCGTTTTAAATATTCACTTCTTTATTTACTGTAACGATTACGGGCGCATTCCGAATCAGACTTTCAGTGCTGTCAGAGATCAGAAAAGCAAAAAAATGTATGGCTAACAGTGATTCGGAACGCGATTACGGCTACTTTAATCGATTTCAGCGCGTTTTGGAACGCAGGGTATAACAGAGGCTGATATGTGTTGTTTGTTGCTAATATTGCTATAATTTTATAAAGCAAATTAAGCCCTTGTGAGTTAAAATAAATAACAGTATAAAAAAATATTGCTAATTCCATTGCTACAGTACGATATAAAAGAGTAGAGATTTAATTATTATGGAACTAAATTGTTTACCGAAAGCAATACCAGATAAACTGGTAGTGATTGGTAGCAAAAAACAGGAAGTTGCAATGATTGGCTGAAACATCATCAGTGTTGCCAATTAATTCCGTACAGCACCCTCATTTTTTGTCTACTCTTTGTGTCATACTGTAGTTCAATGAAGATTTCACTTGATGAAAAGTTATGTACCATTTCTTCACTAAGTGTTTTTTTTTTCTTCTTCCTAACTAATGGCGACGCATCTTATATAGACGTATTTCGCCAGTGTCGAGTGATATTTGTAGGTTTAAGATATATATCCTTGGATTGATGAGTACAATTACTGAAGCCACCACAAGGCCTCTTGGCATCATTTAATAATGTCAGCAAAGTGTGATTCAATTGTTCTAATAAAGTTTATAGTCCCGAAACATTCACTGGATATCAAAATTATACACTAAACACTTCAATAAACTAAAATTAAAATTAAAACGAAGACACGTCCGCCGTTATCAGATGCTGACAAAAGACCAAAATAAAATCTCACTAAAGCCGCGTTTCCATTATGCAAGTAGCCTGCATGCAAGGTGCAAGTTGCATGCAGCTTGAGTAATGGAAACGTAAACTTGCATGCACGCTGCAAATTGCATGCAGGTAAACAACCACAAAAATCTTAAAACATATATGGCATGCAGGTAGTTTTGAACTTGTAAACATAATGCGCAACTGACGCTTGTCTGCGCAAGTGATATGCAAGTTGCGCGCGCAAGTGCCACAGCACGTCTCCCGCCCATGTTAAGCACTGGTGCTTGTCCTGGTTCGGACACTTGCATGACAATAAAAACTTGCATGCGAGGTACATGTTCTATAAATTAAAGTTTACAATTCAAGTAACTTGTACGCAAGTGTGACGTCATACTTGCATGCAAGCACTTGCACAATGGAAACGCGCGTTAAGTGTTTTTTGCATTAGGTATACAAGTACAAAAGATTCAAATTTATTTTACTATAAAGTATCATTATTTAATTTTTCACCTTATGTACCTTATGTTATGGGGGAAGGTTCAGGAAGTCCCTATACAATTTTAAAAAATACGGTAATTAAAAACCGGTACCATTCAGTCATACCCCAACCCTACAACTGTCAATAATTTGTTGTTGACGCAAAATCTGACTGCGGGTGCAAAATTCTGCGTTTTTTCGTATTTTCTCTCGAATACTTATTAATTATGCTCTCTTGAATGATCTGATAGATTAATTAACCTGTGCCAATCAGTATTATTGTGAATTTCTTCAGTATTTTAGCAAAATGGTGGATTTAAGCGGAGGACAAGATGGGCCGCTGGAGCACGCATTTTCAAACTCGGTATTTATTGTTCCTGGGGTCGTCGTCATCAGTTTATCAGGTGAGAAATAGCCTCTATATATCAAGCAATGATTCGAGTTATTTATTTCTTACAAGTTACGTGGAATTCATGATTTTTTTACACATAATGTAGACCTATATTTGACGGTAAACTGTTGAATGTCTAGTTCACATAATATAAGGTATCTTTTTTTTATAATGCAGTCCAAATTCATTTTCATAAGACTAAACAGAAGTCATAAATTTATTTGATGATTACTTACTTAATATTGCAATGATAAAGGCCTTCCCTAAAAATTACATACACACAGTTATTTGTTTAGTATACCCCTCGTACATTACTATTCCTCAAACCTTACTGGCCAGTAGCCATAACAACCTAGGTCTGTGAGTTTTTAAATGAATACTATGGCTAGTATTATAGTATCTGTGATACTACCATTTCTAAAAAAGTTAAAACTATTTAGCATAGGTACTAAGCTATTATAACTTTTTTTTATTTTTTTATTGTTTGTTTGATTGAAAGACATATCAAGATCATTTACCTTAAGTTAAGTACATATAGTATTGTATAACCCAATGTTTATAACTGTGCACCTGTCAACGTCGTAATATTTGCATGTTGGTAGATTTGGTATCAGTTTTGATAGACATCGATGGAGGTGAGGAAGTAAGTGGGTGGGTGAATTCTATGCCACCAACATGACAGTGCACAGTTACAATAATTAAGTAGAAGACTCAATGTCCTCTCCTTATTAACTTAAATAGAACATCATCATCATCTTTAACAGCTCTCTATTATTATTCTTAAATACAATCAGGTGGATGTGTACTATTTTTAGAATTATTATAAGCAGAAAAAATAAACAAAAGAATCATGTTGGACTTGAACTTTAATCATCTATCAAATCATCTCAGACAGAGCTACAAAAAAAAAACAAAACACAAAACAAACAAACATTTTTGTTTTTATTTTTTTATCCTGTAATATTGTCATGTGCTGCCAGCCAGCTCCCTGCATAAACATTAAGCCCAAAAATGACAAAGTAATTTAATTCAGACATCTCAAGTTTTGTCTACTTTGTTTGGAACATATTTTATGGTCACTCCACCAAGTCGAAAGACAGGATAAATTATCTATAAGCTCAGTTTTGTAAAACAATATTTATTTCATTTTACAAAGTAATCTTATGATTAAGCTAAGAAAAGCCTGTGGAGTTACCACTTATAAGCTTAGTATGTAACTATACTAAAACTAGTATTATGTACTATTACTTATTTATTTAGATTTGGCGATGGGTAAAATAACTGACTGTAGACTTGTAGAACTTGTTTAAAAATCTGTGTAATGAATTTTCATAGTTTTGGCAAAACCCACTGCAGAAAACAGTATTGTGCAGCAAAGGAGTTTCAAAAGGGTTGGACTTTAGGTGTACTGAATGAATGAATGAAATATACTTTATTGCACACAGACAGAAACATACAGTAATTACAGAAGTAATAATAGTACAATTGGCGGCCTTATTGCTAAGGTAGCAATTTCTTCCAGGCAACCGGTTAACATAGAGACATTTAAGTAGGATAAAAACTGATGGATAATAAGGTTTACCCTGTGTTCCGAGACGCGCTGAAATAGATTTTAGCGCACTCAAAGCGCGTACCGAATTACTGTCAGCAGGCGAAACCCATACAATCTGATCGCTGACGGCGCTGACAGTTTGATTCGAAAGTCACTTAAGCGCGTATCGGAACGCGGCCTAGGTATGTCTTTTCTGGAGTAAGCTTTAGGTATGCCATTTTTCAATACAAAACCAGTAAAATAATACAAAGGCGGTATGTACGACTTTAGTTCCACAACTTTTAAAAATTTGCTATTTATTTATACTTTCGTAGATTTTTATTTTTGTTAGGCTGCTATGTAACTTATAGGATGGTGGATACATTTTTTATTATGTGGTTATTATGTGGTTTGTATTGTTAAAATTCTTATACTATAGATATAAAACTTTTCAAAGATCTTATTTTATTTTAATCTAAATTGACGCTTCCTGAAACAATTTTGTTTCATCATAATCAGAATACCATTTTATTTATTTATGTATTTATTTACCCATTTACGAGTATTACACACAAAACTTTAATACTCTTGGAAAAACTACTTAAAATAACAACAAAAACAAGAATGGTAATGTTGAGTAAGTCTGATATCATTCACTAGAATAATCCATGTACAATAGAAAAAAATCCAATTAATTTAAAGAAATGTGATATTATGGTTCATAATTAATAATTATTCATCCAAATTATAAAAGAAATAACATTAATTTTAGTAAAATTAACCTTGATAAGCTTGAGTGCGTGCGTTATCGGCAAATAAAGTACCTATAATATAAAGACATGTTGTCAACAATTGGTGTTGATACAACTGGAAAAGTTAATGTGTGGTGCAAACCATAAGCGTGGAGCGAGACTTTGAAGCTAATGTTTATTAAAAGCTGTCGAAATAAGAATAAAACATGCATTTTAGTTTTGTTTTGTGAGCTTGCAAAACCTTTGAACATGCTTGTATGTCTACCAGCCGGTCGATTGCGTAAGCGGACTTGCTTTGCTTGGGGCGGGTTTGAAGACCGCCAGCGGCTTTCAAGCGATCGCGTAAGGAGCAAGCCAAGTCAACGAAGACGATTACAAGTGAATATTTTTACTCTTTGTCCCCAAGACGATTACCGTCCCAAAAGTTAGACAATTCCTACAATCGGAATCGGAATACCGTTCAACTTGCTTGAAGCCAAGCCAAGTGAACGAAGCAAGCTCGACTTAGGCGATCGAGGCCCAGGCCACTCAGAAAGTATTGCGAAAAATTTACTGGCCAGTTATTAAAGTAAAAATAGGTACGTTCCAATTTCAAACTTTCCTTCTACATTGTTTGCGAGCTAACTGGAAGATCTCGTGACCCGGAAAGTATGGCAGACCGAAGTCACATATTATGGCCTTCCATATGGCTATCCGTAGTTGATAACGAACGACCTTAAAACCCTAGAACAAGATCCACTGACGACCCAGAACAGATCAAGCGAAAAGTGATGTATAAAAAATAATTTTAACAAAAAAATAGAAACCTCCTTCAAATTACCTTATATGGTTATCTCCACTAAAAAGTAACAAATAAAATAACATTCCAGATGGAACATGAAAAAAAATATTGCCAATATCCTCAATTAAGTAGATAGGTAGTGTATTAAGTAAATATTTAGAACTTTGTACTTCCTTTTGGAGTCGGTGCCAGCCAAAAATTGTAGATGACGAAACTACGAGTATTAATTTATCGAATGAAACCTACCCAGACTTTTTTGGCAGCCGCTCCTGTCGTTTTCCCTGCGTTTAGTCGGGTGCGGCATTGCATCCCGCGCAGCACAACAAAATATTATATCATAGACTATCAAAGAATTTTATTGATAGTCACATAGAAATATGTACTGACTTAACGACGACGACGACTTAAAACAGTTGCCCACGACTAATCGACGATTTTTTGGTTGGCACCGACTCCAAAAGGAAGTACAAAGTTCTAAATATTTACTTAATACACTACCTATCTACTTAATTGAGGATATTGGCAATATTTTTTTTCATGTTCCATCTGGAATGTTATTTTATTTGTTACTTTTTAGTGGAGATAACCATATAAGGTAATTTGAAGGAGGTTTCTATTTTTTTTGTTAAAATTATTTTTATTTTATGATTTTCAGTGTTTCATTCAATATATTTTATGTAAGTAATTAATCCTAACCTCGACACATATCCTATTATTTTTCTTCATTATCCAAAGCTAGGTTTTGTTATTTAACAGTTTCAGTACAAATATATTATACTCTCGTATTTTTGGTATTTGCTTAGTTTAGACTGCGTCTTTCGTGCTATGCAAGCGCGTTTAGTTGTTTATTATATTATAAATGATTGTTTCGAAAATAACATAAGTTAAACTGGGTAAGAGGCTACGAAGTAAGAGGTAATTTAGTAGTCCAGCTGGCCACTAAACTGACTATGCTAAGAGGAAAGAATAGCTTCGCGATCCTAACGAAATAGATATTTAGGAAAACATTTGCTATCGCTCGTGCGCTCATGCCCCCGGGAGAGAGAGCGAGAGCGTTGCAGCTCGCGACTGACAATAGGTACTTTTCTTGATGAAATTCCCATTTCGGGAGAAAACGGTTTCCAATAACTAAATTTCAACAAATCACTTTTATTTTGATGTCGATCGTTTCAGCACAATATATTCTAGGTTCGTGGGTTTGGTTTAAAAAAAAAAATCATTGTTTTTATTCAACAAACGGCTTAATTCGACACAGTTTTAATCATAAAAATTACGTTACTTGAGGTGCCTATATAAGTTTGAATCTATAGCGAATTTTGTAAAAAGAAAAATCTATAAACCTAGTCATTCATTGTGTCAATAACATACTAAAAAATCATGGAGATTGGAAAATATTTAGAAGTGGAAAAACGTTTTCTCTTTTTGTATGGACGAGCACGTACTATTCTTCCCTCTTAATAAGCTTATAGTTTACCCCGATACTTGGGCTATTCGTAAGGAGTTTCAGGTTTGAGATGGTATCTTGAAAGTCTGTCGTTAGCTGATTACATAAAGATAGTGAACGTAGGCTGGCTTCTTCTTTTTCTTCATATTGTGGATTGTAAGGTCGACAACCAACCTCACATACCCTCACACAGTTAATATAGTACCAGGCCCTTGTCAAAACCCACTGACTTAGCACGAGTAACGACGCCTTCTGTAGATATTAGAGCCGAGACACATGGCTTAACGTGCCTTCCGAATCACGGAATCATCTTTCTTTTCAGACAATCAGGTGATTCGGGCAGCAATGTCCCAACTAAACTGAAAAAAGTCTCACAAGGACATTTTCGTTTAAGAGTGTCTTCACCGGGATTCGAACCCGAAACCTCCGTAAAGAGAGTAAAACACTCGACCACTCGGCCATAGAAGCTAAATTATTTGTGATATCCAATACAATATCCGAGTAGGTTCTTGTCCTGTCACGGTCGCCAAAAAATGTGATAAAATCGAATAATATAATTTTATATGGAACAACGGAAACGTAGATTTTCAGCAAACTGACAAAACAAATTTATTTCGTTGCCTAGCAACATTCCACCACAAACGGTATCGCGCGCGATGCATGTTGCTATCACTGGTTGAGGAGTTTCCGCTTTTATCTCTTATTTCATCATCAGATTTTGACAAAATTTATATGGATCTATCCCTAAAGCACGTTCTATTGAATGAAAAAAGAATCATTAAAATCGGTTGAAAACTGACTGAGATATGACTAAAAGAATAGACGAATAACGACGCGAATGCTACATTCCGTTGAGGAATTTCCAAGTTTTACCTCATGTTCCACCATCAGATCTTGACGAAATTAATATGGGACCACCTCGAGAGTAAATCCTATCGAATGAAAAAAGAATTATTAAAATCGGTTAACAATTGGCGGAGATATCTAATAACATACATAAAAAAAAAAAAACAGACGAATTGAGAACCTCCTCCTTTTTTGAAGTCGGTTAAAAAAAGGTTACTATAGGATATCTGATTACTTAGAGGACAGATTGCTTGAGTGGCAGGCCTTTTCGATATTTAAATAGCATTAATTTTGTAATATTTTAATTTTTTATTTAAAAAAGGAAACGCAAATGATGCGACGACTGTGGAGCTTCTTCGGTGAGCTCTTCTCCACAGATTCCGCCATTGTGTTAGTGAACTCACCCAAAAAAATGTAATGACGGATCTAAGTGATGTAATAACATCCTATGGAAATAAATTATTTTGACTTTAACTTTGATGAAGAAAACCGACCCCAATAAGGCGCTGCAACCCCAAGGTCCACCTTTTGGTCCACCTGGTGGAAGAGACTAGTTTCAAGAGTTACACGCAGTACAAGACAAATAAGTAACAAGATGACGATAAGTACGATAAATTGTGAATAAATGCAGCGAAACCAGATCGAGGACCAAAGAGTGAAGCAAATCAGCCTGATATTTGAGCAGGAATCAAAATGAAAATGATCCATGATCAGAACTGAAAAAAATACCGCTTCTTGCGAGCCGAATTTTAATAAAAAAGCTCTTCTTAAAATGTATGGACATGCGCGCCAACTGGTTTGAAAATTCAACCAGGTATTCAATTCAAGCCTTGGTTTTATTTGGCTAGCTCAAGGTCTTTGCGATAGCTTCTCATAAAATTTTGAAGTTTGTGGTCAATATTTTACTAATTTTGAAAAAACATTTTCAAAGGAATTTTCCATATCAAAGAAGTGGAAACCACGTATGTTTAAGTTGTGTGCAGTTTAACTTTCCACTACGTTTACAATTTTAATTTTTTTAGGTACCAGTGGGAAATAATTAAATTTTAAATACAACTTTTTGTAGGTACTTCGTGGTGACTATATTTCTCTATGGTCAGGAAATTAGAAAAAAAAAATGACACTGACAAACATAAATTCTTTGTTAAGGGTACGTCCGTATAGCGGTTATCTTCCGCGCGAATTTTATCGCAGAATTTTATGCAATGTATGAAGCTAAAAGCTAAAAATTCAAACATAAGTTAATAACATAACGAAATCTGACCACGCCCAGTAACAAAGTGACATATCAAACCGTAATATTTCGAAGCTGTGTAATGTCGGACCTGCTTTTCGTCAAACCAGAGTTTTTTCTTAATAGTGTGCGTCCGAAACTCTATTGGTGACTCACTACAGACAGCTAATATACGAGGGCTGATTGATAAGTTTCCGAAACGACAAAGAAAAACTTTAAAAATCTATTTAAAATAAATTTATTTCTCAACGTAGTTTCCTTCTACTTCGATGCATTTAGTCCAGCGCTTCTCCAATGCCGTTACACCAGTTTGATAAAATGTTTTCTCCAACCCCTCAAAATACTCGTCCACGGCAACAATGACTTCTTCATTTGATGAAAATCTCTGGCCACCTAACCATTTCTTCAGGTTTGGGAATAAGTGGAAGTCACACGGGGCCAGATCCGGGGAATAGGGTGGATGCGGTAGCAATTCGAACCGCAATTCATGGAGTTTGGCGACTGCAACCATTGACGTGTGTGCAGGTGCGTTGTCATGGTGGAACGAAATTTTTTTCTTGGCCAAATGTGGTCGTTTTTTCTGGATTTCTTCACTTAATTTTTGCAGCAAGCTTGCGTAGTACTCTCCATTTATTGTTTTTCCTTTTTGCAGATAATCCACTAAAATAATCCCTCGAGCATCCCAAAAAACAGTCGCCATCACTTTGCCGGCCGACAAAACCGTTTTTGCTTTCTTCGGCGCAGGTCTTCCGCTCTCAGTCCACTGCTTAGATTGTTCTTTTGTCTCGGGAGTATAATGATGTATCCAGGTTTCATCGGCTGTTACATAACGCCGCGAAAACTCGTTAGGATCTCGGTTAAACAGCGCCAAACACTCCGATGAATCGTCCACCCGACGTTGCTTTTGGTCAACAGTGAGCAAACGCGGCACCCATCGCGCGCAAAGCTTTTTCATTCCCAAATGTTGGTGCAAAATATTAAAAACGCGTTCAGATGAAATGCTCACCATCTCTGCTATCTCTCGCAACTTCAAGCGCCGATCATTCAATACAATTTTGTGATTTTTTTTTATCATGTCCGGATTCGTGACTTCATTTGGACGGCCGGACCTGTGGGCGTCTTCGCAGCTCTGTCTTCCACGTTTTTCAATCAGTTACCCAGGTGTGAATTTTACTCAATGCAAGAGCAGAATTACCTAAAACACTGTCTAGCTTGGTTTTAATCTGGGTTGCTGTTTTCTGTTTTAAAACGTAAAACTTTATCACCGCACGAATTTCGTTTCTTTCCATTGTTAAGAAAATTTACGACAGAGAAAGTTCTACGTCCTATCAAACAAATTCCACCAGTTCGATTAAATTCAAATTTGGCGTTCTATTTTCAAAAAGATGCCAAAATATAATGTAATATTTTTTTTTTGCGTATAATTTTTTTAAGTTCGTCGTTTCGGCCAGTTATCAATCAGCCCAGGTACATACATAAATAGACAAATAACATCCAGACTCAAAGCAAACATAAGTTGTCTTCACACGAATGTTTGCCCTGGGTGGTATTCGAATCCGCGACCCTGTGCTTCAGGCGTACTACCGACTAGCTTACGGGACTGGTTTAGGAATTTTGGCCCTACATCTGGCAAGCCTTTACAAGCAGTTTTAGCGCGCTCAAACGCCGTTCCAATCCCGACAATAATTCATAAGCACAACTTTTTGATTCGGTATGCAAATTAACACTGGCTACTGAGTACATTTTCAATTCGAAGTACTCTTTGAACAGAAAAATCTTAAACTGAATCAGTACGCGACAAAAAGTCGTGCGGTGAAATAGCCGCTGTGCGGACCCTAACAAAAATTACAAAATAACATTGTCATTTAACAAAGAATATAAAGATAAGCTACAGTGGTGAATAATGAAAAGGTCGCGGATCAGAGTTAAAAGTACACACATGCTATAAAATTAGAAAAAATAACCGGGTAAAATAAGAAATTCGGTACGAATTTTAGAAAATTAAGATGTAAATAGACGCATGGAATAAATAACCGTAATCTTTAATTGAAAATGGGTGGGAAAGAATACTGAACTGTTTAAAAAATAAAAATACGAATTCAATATAGGACAATGTTCGTCATTTTAGCTAGTAACAATTAATAATGAACGTTTAAAATTCATAATAGATTTGAATAATTTACAATCGAAAATCATAATTTACAACTCGTGCAGGCTGTGCAAACAAAGCAGAATTTATATAGAATCATTTACTTAGTCTCCAATATTGCATAAATAGATATAAACATTTTTTAATTTAAAAAACATTAACTAGCGGTCGATAATTTTAAAAATTTGGTCTTCCATCCATATATCCATTCATCCTTCCAACTATCAACATAAAATGTAAGACTCTTTACACATACCTCTACTTCAAGTCGTCCAAGAATCGTTGGAGGTATATCTAAAAAAAGTGGCACGGCTAAATAAATCCGGAAGTTGATTGACAAAATCTGACAAGTCAATACAGCTAAAAAAGTGGATGTATCCAGTATTGACGGCGGTGGCGCGTAATTTCAAATTTTTTTCGTAAATAAATTAAATACAAAGATATAATTTATCCATTGTTGTTGTTGTTGTTGTGTGACATTTTTCTTGCATTATTTTTAATTCACCCATTCTGTGCAGGCAAAGGAATCAAAGTACATACAACCTAGTCTTTAGGTTAAAGACAGCGAAAAACTAATTTAGAAAAATAAGATACGAGAGCATACTTTGACCATTTATTTATAAATAGATAAGTAAACTCTGTAAATAAATAAACAATATTTATGGCTCTTTTATAATATGAGTATTTTTATGCTATTAGACTCGGCATATAAAACTAGTGTATCAAAGTTATTGCACATAAAAATAACGATTAAAACAAAATAAACCTTGGTCACTCTGTCATAAACGACCCGACCCGTATTTAATGTAGTCGACGTTAATAAAAATCGGACGTTTTATCAAAATAATACATACGGAGAAGTTTTCTTATATCAAACTTTCTCACTAGCTCCATCATGGATCTGGACGATGGATCGAAGACGGTGTGCGAAGGTGTCACTTTTTTTAGACATACCCTTTGATTTTTTTTTTCAATCTGTGGAATGTTGTCGGCTGTTGTTGTGTCGGTAAGCATAGATTTTTTGGAGTGAAACCAGCCAATCAAGAGCGTCGGTTGTGACTTGCGTCACGGAGTCTCATTCCTTAGTACGGAAATTTTGTTCTAAATTAGTGATGACATCTAGTGACAACATTGGCACTACGTAGAGTCTAAGCAATCGTTATCATTTGCAGCGCTATCTATCGTCTAATAGTTATATTGCTTGTGACATTTATCACACATACAGCGCCATCTATTATCTAATAGTTGTAATATTTATTATATTATTATTTGTAATATTAACTTGGCCCTTGACACAGCGATGTTTTGTTCTTGCATTAAAACATTTTTAATGTTTTGGATAGTAGTAACGATTTTTGAAAAGATTCAAATAATAGCAAACAGAAAACAACAAAAAAAATATATTTATAATAAAGGCGCTCTCAAGGTCGTCAACTTGGCACTAGATGGCGTATCTGCGCAATTTTGTAGGTCAGTGCGCACGTAGCACCATCTAGTGAGCTAATAGAGGAAACAAAATAGCCCGAAGAATAGCCCGAGTTTTGAGGGTACAGTTTTTTTATATGAGATGAGGCATCTGTACGTAGTATTATATTATCTGTGCTTGCGTCTAGGGCTCGTAAAAAAAAACATCGTGAGAAAACTTGTACACCGAAGAAATTAAAAAGGTAAAGTTGATCAACCCAATAGGGCAGCGTGGTCGAATACGACGTGATCGCTATAATCCAGGGTAGGCTCGATCCCATCGGTGGGGAAGTATATGAGTTGACAGCTGAACGCTTCGCCTGTAAATCACACCACACAAAAACCACCAACGTGTACCCACGTTGTTGCAACCGTTATCTTTAGTTTCGATATCAATCCATACAAATTCAGACATACCATACAAAATCACACGCTAAAACATTTCGCTTACAAAAAAAAGAAAAATCCAAATCGTAAAATAAAAATACAATAAAATGGCGGACTTAGAAATGGAAAATACCGACTCGTTGAAAATGTTGGAAGAGATGCTGACGAATGCTGCTGAGCCAGGCAAGATGCCGTCGAGGAAGCAGATCCTGGAGATGTTGGAGTCGTCAGAGCTGAGCGATGAGGTCAAAGAGAATATGAAGATGATGCTAAACGCCGGTGCTCCTCAGCTGTTCGGCACCAACGGAGGGACCTATCTCGGCGTACTCTTCGTGCTGGTGATATTTTTGATTATGCGTAAGTTTTTGATTGTTTTTTGGTGTATTCTAGTCAGAAACTAAAGTCGGTCATGGAATCTCACCACTTGAATATTTTTTTAAACAACAACGCCATCTACGAGGAGGGATCAAAAAGTAGTGAGAACGACATACTCCTTGGTAAGAAAAAAATAATACTGGCAGGCATAGCTCAGATACATATTTATAATGAAAAAAAAAAAAAAAATGAAAAATGAATTTAATTAAATTAATTTAATTTATAATATTAATAAAGAAAAAAAATCTTCGATTCTCTTTTGTTTTTTTCTGAATGTAGTCATTTGTTTGCTTCGTGTCGGAACGTGTTCTCGAAAATGGAGAAAAACGAAGTGCGAGCCGTTATTAAATACCTCTGTTTAAAAAAGTTAACGACTCAAGAGATTCATTGCGATTTGGAGGCAACATTAGGAGAGTCTGCTCCGCCGTATTCTACTGTCGCAAGGTGGGCTTCTCAATTTCGAGTAGGGAGAACGAGCACGGAAGACGAACATCGACTTGACATTTCGAAGATATTGTTGGACAAGTTTCAAGAAGATTCTGAGAACTTTTTGTCTCGTTTCGTAACAATGGACGAAACATGGGTCCATCATTTTGATCCTGAGACAAAACAGCAATCTTCGCAATGAAAACGGCCATCATCACCGACCCCGAAGAAGTTTCGTGCCGTGGCATCGGCTGGCAAGGTTATGGCCTCAATATTTTGGGACTCAGAAGGGATATTGTTGATTGATTACCTGGAGCGTGGAACCACTATTACAGGCCAATATTATGCAGCTTTAATTCCCAAGTTGAGGAATGCCATCAAAGAGAAAAGGAGAGGGAAACTTCGAAGGGGCGTGCTGTTTCATCACGACAACGCACCCGCGCACAGGTCGGCAGTTGCGATGGCTGCCATTCAGCAAGCTGGCTTCAAATTGGTTGACCACCCCCCTTCAGATCTGGCGCCTAGCGATTTTTATCTGTTCCCCAAATTGAAAGAATACTTAAGGGGAAACAGGTACGAAGACGATAACGAGGTGATGGATGCCGTGGAGAGCTTTTTGCAGGACCAAGACAAAACTTTTTTTTTAAAGGGATTGAGGCCTTGGAATAGCGCTGGACTCGGTGTGTAGAGAGACTCGGAGACAAAAAATAAATTATTAAGTTATCAATAGTCATTATATTCTATTTCATTCTCACTACTTTTTGATCCCTCCTCGTGTTGAGACTACGTGGAACTGTTTCGGTTAATTAATTTTCATGAAACACCCAGATAAGAACAAAGAAAAAAACCTTCAAAGAGCACGAAAATATCTGTCAAAAAGCGCGGGAAACTTCGTGGAAAGTTACAGTTTTGCTTTTGTGAATTTTAATATCGAGTATATAGTTAAAAATTAGAGGAAATTGGTATTGTATAATATTTTTAGTATTTAGTGTGTATATTTTTATTTGTTCATATAATTTTGGATCCGTAGGAAAGTTTTTGTATATAATTGTACATAATATGAACTATTTTGTATGAACAAACCCCCCGATGTCTATCGGGGGGTTCCAGGCATTATTGGCCTGGATCTCCCCGTAGGCCCGTAGGCTCTTCGGTTGTTGTCGTTTCTGATAATGAGGACAGTAGAATAGATACTGATGTGTCAGTATCTTCTAAACAAGGCGAGACTGGACGAAAATGTTCTAACTTTATAAGAATTTGCCGCCAATGTACGAAACGGAGAAAGGAAAATGTTTCTGGACAGTCTGTTAGTACCGGAAATTATTGTCAGTGCAAAACCCAACATTAAAGATAACTACATACTTTTTAAAAAGATTACCCCCGTTGAAAAGCAACCACAGAACAAATCCTGTGATTCATTATGAGTACCTTTAAAAACTCGACACTGGCACAAAGTATAACTAGCGCCATAAAAAAAAAAGCTGTCAAATCACTAATTTAAACTTCTTTCGTAAGAACTTATTTGTTTTAGAAAGTACTTTCATACAGGCGCTGTTGCGTATTATTATTATTTCGCACGTAAAATGAATAATATGATATTTTTACTTAATTATTACGTTAATATTTTGACACAAATTAAAATAGTCTCTAATCTTACGTCGACTTTCTACACTTATCGATTGGGGTTAATAGTTTATCAGTGTCTCCATATCAGAATGTAACGATTCTATACCATATTTACTGTTTTTATCGGCAGCTTAGGGTGTGTTCACACTAGTGTTTACCTTCCGAACGAACATTATTCGGACGGTGACAGTCATAAATGTTTGCATAATTCGAGTATGATTCCTGCCTCGATTTCGATTGGTTCTTCTATTTATTTTTCGAAACATGTAAAAAAAGTACATACCTACCAAACTTAGCTGTGAAATGGGCGGCCCTGTTATGACAAAACGCTATAACCTGCAAGACGTCAACTAGACGAAAAATTAGTTTAAAAGTTTTTATCTTTAGCTCGTTACCAAATTATATCCAGTGTAGATAGATACATGGTTTCTATATGAAATGATTACATACAATATTTGCAAATTTTCATTAGAACATTACTTGATCGTATTTTTGAAAATAATCTTAAAATACTATAAAAACATGTTTTGTTGCGATGGCATTATAGCTACCCACTATTCGTTAATATTGTGACAAGACGATGTAAACTTAGCTTACATCATTTTGTCAGCCACATGGACTAAAAATAATATAGGTAAGTATATATTTTAAAGATGTAATTTAATGTAAGTTTAGTGTAATATATTTATATTATTCATTAATATATTAGGTATATGGTGTATTACTTACTATATTATTCACAAGTTATACATAGATTTACAGGTTAATGGTGTTGTATGTTATTATGTTCTTTTTATTTATTTTATTTGTATTTTTTTCGTTTTTTGTCTCTATCACTAAGGTACAAGGCGAAAATTAAAACAATGTACCTACCATAGACAAGAATTCACATTTTTTATTGTGAAATCTTAATAAAAATGAGAAATAACTATTGCAAAAGTTAAAATAAATCATCTTTTTTTTATCTGGGATAATACCCTCAGCTTGCAGTGTTTTGCAAAAATAAAAACACGCGCACACGTCACGCGCACACGTCACGGGCACACGTCACGCGCACACGTCACGCGCACACGTCACGCGCACACGTCACGCGCACACGTCACGCGCACACGTCACGCGCACACGTCACGGGCACACGTCACGGGCACACGTCACGGGCACACGTCACGGGCACACGTCACGCGCACACGTCACGGGCACACGTCACGCGCACACGTCACGCGCACACGTCACGGGCACACGTCACGGGCATACGTCACGCGCACACGTCACGCGCAAACGTCACGGGCACACGTCACGCGCACACGTCACGCGCACACGTCACGGGCACACGTCACGCGCACACGTCACGCGCACACGTCACGGGCACACGGCGGACAGCGCTCGAGCGACTCGTATCCTATCACGGTATATAACGCTGCAAACTAGCCTACTGCGTTTTGTAAAAATATTTCATCCACGCTTTAGGTTACAGCATAATGTTATACGAAATATTTCGGTTGAAAACTTGTCGGTTGAAATCAATACAAAGCTTACATCAAGTAGATAAATTTAGACTATATTATTACAAAACGCTGTAACCCGGGTTGCATTGTTTTGTCGTAACAGGGCCGCAGGGGTGAAATAAAATTGTATTTCATTCAACCAATCACGACAGCGCCACACGAAAACTCCTATGCGAAGAAATTCAAAGGTTATGTGTGGAGTCGACCAACCCGCACTGGGTCAGCGTGATTCACTAAGGCCTAATCGTCCTAATTCAGGGTAGGCTCGAGCCCCTCGGTGGAGACGTATAATGAGCTGTTGATGAATCACGACAGTTTCTGAAAGATGATATTTCCATTGTAATGGCCGTAGTTCAAATTTTAGCTATTTCACAGATACTTTAGGTCTGTAGCTAGCTACCTCCGCACGGTACGAATGTTCCAAGCCTTGTCATCGCGTATACATTTTAGTGTACATGTGTATTTATAAAGGTGAAAACCCCGAACCCCGGTCGGGGACACTCATCAACATCAACGGCCCGTTACAGTCCACTGCTGGACTATGAGCCTCCTTCCCCTTAAGTGTTTTGTTAGTTTGCCATAATCTCCACGCTTGGCAGGCGGGTTGGAGATCGCAGATTAAAAGGTTACTGTATCAGAGAGCGCTGCTGCCCGTTCCCTGTTCAATGTGTAGTCCCTAAGTTGCCTCTTACGACACCCACGGGAAGTGTAGGGGTTGGTGACAAATGTATTCTACTCTGCCGTCACCACATGGCTTACACTATTAGATCAATAAAGATCAAATCTTAGCTAAATATGGTCAGAGCCATTTATCAATTAGTTGGAACTTTTATTTATTTGGAGCTGTTAGAAAGTCTCCCATTACTACGATACTACAATTTTTATTGTATTTTTTTTTCGAGGCAGCATTTCTACTTAACTCACTTAAATTATGGCATGTGGTCTAAAACTTGTGGTATTTTTTTATTATACTTACTTATTTATTTACATAATCATTAATCATTATCATAACAGGAGTCCCAAAGCAATAATGTTGACGTGGTGTCAGTTTTATACATTTCTAGTTTCTCTCTAAAATCATATCAATTATGATTCAATATACTAACTTACCTAAGAGTACTACTATAATGAACTGTGGCTCTGTGAGCTGTAGACCTCGCGAATTTGTATATCTTTTTATATTTATTTTTATTTTTTCTCCACAAACATTCCCGACCCCTTGATTTATATTTTTTTTATTTTATTGGTTAAGAAATGTGACCTGTAGATGAAAACAGCCTCAGCGGTAGACCTTGTAAGCTGGCAACTATCATAACACCGTCATTTTTTAAAATTTCCAAAAACTGACTCGACAAAAAAATTCGATTTATTTATCGAACCTGCTCACAAAATTTCACGAGAATCGGTTGAGAAACGCGACCTGTAGAGTGAAACAAACAAACAAACAGATGGACATACAAAAGCAAATTTGGCCAAGCTGAAACAGTGACGCTTCGCTCGCTCGGTCAATTATAATTTATTATTTATTATTTTTGTAGCCTACGAGATCCCACTGCTGGGCCAAGGCCTCCCCCTTTGTCCCCCCCTCTCTGTCCGCTCGCTGTCTCTGTGTAGTTATAACAGTCTGTGTTATTATTATTTTTACTTGTAATAAGATAACAGTACGGTCGCATCGTATTTTCTGACGGCTCCGTAGCCCAGGTGGTAGTGTATCTGCCTCCGACGCACAGGGTCGCGGGTTCGAATCCCGCCCAGGGCAAACATTTGTGTGATGAGCACTTGTGTTTGCCTTGTGTCTGGTTGTTGTTTATCTATATATAAGTATGTATTTATCTATTTATATATTGTATATCAGCTGTTTGGTACCCATAGTACAAGCTCTGCTTAGTTTGGGATCAGATGGCCGTGTGTGAAGACGTCCCAACATATTTATTATTATTATTAATTTTTCCACCTTAGTATGTACACGCTACATAATATTACAACAGCAGTCACGTAAAGACACGTCATATTAATACTTTAATAGATAACAACAAATTATTCGAAACTTTATTGTCAAGAATTTAAAACTCTTGGCTATTTGAAAATTATTTAAAATATTATTATTGCACAAGTTGGAGCCGTCTTAAATATAGTTTGGTTGGTTTCGTCGTAGAAATAAGCGTTTTAAGTAGAATTAGCAATTCCAAAATCGAATCATTATTTTTGATTACTTCAAATGTGAAATATTATTTGTGCTTTTATAATTTTGGATATATATGGCATAAACAACTGACAAATAAAAATTTAATCTATTCCCAAGTGACTACAGTGAACATAGTCCTTAATACCAGCTAGGAGGTGCGCTCTATCTTTAGGGTTTATTTTTAGTTGGCGCCCCTTGCTATGCACTGGAAATAGTTCAGTTAAATTGTTGCTGCACTCTCCGATGCATTTAGATTGCAATACAATACGCCCCAAATTACTTTGCAGCTGTGAAGTTAGCCATTACACTTGTCTGCTACTCGTTTTTAAAATACTGCGGATTTCTGCACAGTGAGAGTGACTCGTGCTAAGTTCAGGACGGCAAAGTTATATCTTTTGCGTAATAATTACTATTGAAAGAAAGTGCAGTGTGTCGTCCTTGCGCGCTGCTTGGACCAATCAAGTTTGCACGCATTGTTGGCTATTGATTTAGAGTGTTCGTTGGTAACGTCAGCAAGCGTCAATTATATTAAATCACAGCAAGATGATGATGATGATGATGATTACGAAAAGAAGACCGTTAAAACATCATCAACATCATCAACGGCGCATTACAGTCCACTGCTGGACTATGAGCTTCCACCACTTAAGTGTTTGGTTTTGCCATAATCTCCACGCTTGGCAGGCGGGTTGGAGATCGCAGATTAAAAGGTTACTGTATCAGAGAGCGCTGCTGCCCGTTCCCTGTTCAATGTGTAGTCCCTAAGTCGCCTCTTACGACACCCACGGGAAGAGTAGGGGTTGGTGACTAATGTATTCTACTCTGCCGTCACCACACGGCGGAAACGGTTACGGTTAAAACATGTTTCTTCTAAAATAAAACTAAATGCGATGTTTGTTCGATAAATTTTCAATTTAGCCTCGAAAATACTATCTGAGAAAATTCGAAAGTCAAGCCTTTTATGTAAGAGACGGACATCGGTAACAAAATTATTATCATCTAGTACCTATTTTTATTATCTAGCGTTGTTATTCTTATATTATTTTTCCGACGAGCCATGTTGCAATTATTTGATAAATCTGAGCTCAGCTGATAATGCCTAAGCGATAATAACATTATCGTTTGACTTTGTAACATTTTATATACTTACTTACTAGTTATCGTCTGTCAGCGACAAAGGTGTGCTTTTGCAAAAAACTGTATTTTAAATAATTTCTGTGAAAGTTTTTGTGAGCGCCATCTCTTGGTGTATGCGGTGAACTTTTATTGATCTTGTGCTGAATTCTGTGTTAACTTGGAACTACTATATTCGTTTTCACGTTGAATTTATTTTGTGGTATCATCTTATTGTGCGGGTTGCAAGGTCAAAATCCCTCGTATTAGATACAGGGCCCTACGACATTTATCTTTAAAGTAAACATTCTATCATGTGAAAACGCTTATAGTGTCCAAAAACTAAAACAAAATGGTTACTTACAGTTAAATTGAAGAGCGCTTAGTTAGTCCATGAAACTCATAAAACTAAACAATATTAAATCCACAATTTACGAAAAATTCTCAGTAAACTGATCACTTGATCTACTTAGATTAAGTAGGTACCTACTTTAAATGATTTTCCATTTTTGTCTGAGGATTTCCAGAAATAGTGTGTTAAATTATTGTTCAGTTTCCTTCTTATGGGCTGGAATGACACAGGTTTAACTAACAGGTACGTCTATAATAGGTGAAACCTTAAAAGGCTGAGTAATGGCGAATATAGGAGATGCTATAAAAAAATCTATTGGGGAGTCCCTTACAAGCTTGGACCCAATAGAACTTATGAAGAAGATGGTAGCCGTAGATCCAGAAGACGACGAAGGCGTGGAGATCCGGGACAAATTGCAAGGGATTTTGGGCAAATACGGAGAAATGTCCGATGAAGACCGGCAAGCCTTTATCAGTCAAATGAAGGAGGCCCTAGCGAGTAAAATATCCATGAAGCTGGGCGACGCTAACTTGAACATGGACGGTCTGCAGGAAGCGATTGGGCAAGCAGTAATGACTAGGCTCATACTGTTGGGCGTTGGATTGTTGATTTTCATTATTTTGTTCGGTAGGCATGTTTTACTTTTAGTTTGGTAACGGTTAATTAATTTATTAGGTGTGCTGGTTATTTTAATTAGTTATTTTAAGGGGCGTATGAGCTCATCCTTAGTTTCCACCAAAGTGTAGAGGAGAGGAGATATGGAAATAACGAAATCTGATTGATTATTCAAACACATCTCTCCTCTCCGCTTTGGTGGAAACCGGGCCTTATGCTCTCCTTCCACGTTAGGGCATACTATACTATACTATACTAATAATAATATATTAATATATTCTGTGGTTAAACTTGGAACCTAGCAAATGGTGGCGAAGTGCCAGTTAACTTCTGCGAGTTATATACTTTTTTTTAACATTAGAAAATAGCAAAAAATATGTATGGTATATAAAAGGTTATTCGTGATTCACACTTGTCAGCTAATTGAGATTGACATGTGTCTGGAAATGTATCCTATGAAAGACTTCCAGTGTTTTAAAAAAGCGCGTACACGCACCTTTGACGAGACAGTCGCAAAAACTAAAAAATATATATTTCTTGGGGCACACAGAAAAATTAAGTCGCCAAATGACAGACTCTTAAAATGAATAGAATAAAATATACTTTATTTATGATGACCACGAAAACCTTGGTTTGAAATAAGTTATCTCCATAAAAAACCTTACATAAAATAAGAACTAATGGCATAAAGTAAGTACATAAAATCTATAAATCTGATAGTAGTGCTGCTGATAAATGTAATTACTTACTGAAGTGTGATATGAATATGGATTGTTAAGTTTTAAGCCGTAAACAAAATATTTTATTCTGGTCTGATTTGTGATTTTGTAATAAGATACGTTACGCATTAAGCACTCCGCCTTATCAAATTGATATTAGTTTAAAAATTAGAATGTGTTAAAATATACAATACGATTCGATAAACTTTGCGCAGCCACAACTTTTTTAATTAATATTAGGATTTTTAATTTTCTTAAGGCAGGTTACATTTAACGACTACGCAAAAAAAAAAAACAAACAAACAACAACACAAACTAAACTACATCAAACATCACACACACTCACAAAAACAACAAACACACACACACACCACACACATACACTTCATTAAACTCTATAATAGTAAATTGTACTTTTGTGAAACTATTTTGGATTTAGTACGACCCCCCGCGTTGGTGGATTTTATTCTAAAACGAACAGCACCATTTATGAATGCGGAAAGAGATACACTTATCGTTCCGCGCGAAGGTGAAATGTTTTACCGCGGGAATAAGAGATTTTCCCGCGTTAAAAATTAACCTAAGTCTAAAGACCAAACTATATTTGTACCAAATTTCATCAAAAGTAGTTCAGTAGTTTATATGAAAGTGTAACAGACATACATCTATAATATTAATGAAGATAAATCGTCGTGGTGATTTTTAAAGTTGAAATGGTTAATCATGGCACCCTCTCTGAATATTTATTCCAAAGTTTTAAAATAAGTCATCATCAACGGCCCGTTACAGTCCACTGCTGGACTATGAGCTTCCTCCCCTTAAGTAGAGGGTTTTGCCATAATCTCCACGCTTTGCAGGCGGGTTGGAGATCGCAGATTAAAAGGTTACTGTATCAGAGAGCGCTGCTGCCCGTTCCCTGTTCAATGTGTAGTCCCTAAGTCGCCTCTTACGACACCCACGGGAAGTATAGGTTGGTAGTATGGGTTGGTGACAAATGTATTCTACTCTGCCGTCACCGCACACTTAAGATAAGTAACGAAATAATTTTTTGTTTCAGTATTCTTCGGCTACAAATTATACAAGAGCATTAAAGAGAAAGAGATCAAGAGGGAAGAAAAGAAGAAACAAAAGCAAATGAAGAAAAAGAAATAAGTGATAATTTGGACTAGACACTCGACTTGGGCAGCGCCGCGGCTAACATATGCAATAGTAAACTATTTAATATACGTACTTCCACATTGAACGGGGCTTTTTTAGAAAATTACACTACACCTTATTTTTAGTTCGTTCGTCCTTTTTGCCTCTTAAAGATTAAAAAGATGATGATCCTTAGGAATGACGAGGAGATGATCATCCTAATATTAGAGCTGTCAAACATCGAGTCTGATTCTTAAGGGCATGTATCGATTGTACAATTTTAGAGCAGAGTTAAAGATTTCTTACAGCTTGGCAAAAAAAGTGTTTGGAGCGGTGACAGGTGGAAACTAAATATTTAGTTTGCTGCCATTCATGCTGGGTTGCTTTTTATTACCCCATTTGTAATCCATGTTGATTGTTATTCGTTAATTTTTTAATATTTTATAAATTAAGTAATTTTTCCCTTCTTATTTGACTACGAGGTGGCCACAAGTAAATAAGTAAAATAAAATAAATATGTAGGGACAACTTCACACACGGCCATCTGATCCCAAACTAAGCAGAGCTTGTACTATGGGTACCAGACAGCTGATGTACATTACTTAAATAGATAAATAGATACAAAACAACAACCAGACACAAGGCAAACATAAGTGCTTATCACAGAAATGTTTGCCCTGGGCGGGATTCGAACCCGCGACCCTGTGCGTCGGAGGCAGATACTGGTAGTGTACCTGGGCTACGGAGCCGTCATAGACAAGTCAAGTGCGATAGAAGCGCCCTCATTTTTTCCAAACTCTTTTTTGCCAAGCTTTGGTGTACTTTAACAGCTACTTCCTTATTTTTTTATCTCCTCTGTTATTTCATTACTCATAGAAAGGATAATATAGACTTTAAATTAGGTTTAGAGCGTAATTTCCCAAACTAGCCCCACTATAGAAACACTAGCGGTCCGCCCGCGGCTGCGCTCGCGCAACGTAAGATTTTCCCGTGGGAGTAAGACTTTCTCCCGTAAAAAGTATCCTATGTGTTAATCCAGGTTACAAACTATCTCCATTCCAAATTTCATCCAAATCCGTTGGGTACTTTAAGCGTGAAGGCGGAACAAACATCTGAACATCCAAATATATTTTCACATTTATCATATTATAGTGTGTGTATGTGTGTGTGAGATGTGATACTTCTAAACACTATTGATGTTTTATCTTACGGAGGCAGGTGAGCAATCATGTCCTATTTTGACAACGATTTGTTTGAAAATGTCAAACCAGTATGGTTTTCTTTGTTTCTATGAAAATTTCTATTTAGACGAATTTTTAACTTAATTGTATTTGGTCATTCGAACATGTAAACAACATACCCGCCCTCGTGAGATAGCAAGTCTTAACTATGTATTATATTGTAAAAATAAGTACATTTAATGCAATTTAAAGGAAATTCTCATGTTAAAAAAATACTCCTTTACATGAATAATTAATGAAAGAATTTAATAGTAAAAAAAAACTTTAATTGTATGTGGAATTTATTATATTTGGTTGTTTCATCTCGTCTGAGAGACATAACGAATCAGCTGAAAAATTGTACGTAAATATTTTGGTCAGTTTGAACTTTTTAACCCAGTGGATGTACCTTTCAATAAAAAAAGTAGTTGTTATGATAAGAAACTATTTTGTCTCTCAAACATATAGTAAATGTGGTGTTGCCCTTAGATCATTAGAAAAAAAAATTTTTTTTTCATACAAATGACATACTTTGTAAAGATCAATCTGTCTTATCAAAAATAATCCAGTAATTTTGACGAGACGCAATATTATTTTCCTATAATTAGTGTAATCAATCAATAGTATTTATTTACTTTTTGGCTGCTATTATGTACTTTCACCTATTTAATTATTTAATATAAGGTTATCTAAGTAACTCTTTATTGCATAACATTTATCTAGGGTTGAAATCAAATATGTTATTTGTATGCAAAATTACGACGAGGCTTTTGATAATGGTGTACTGTGTGTCTAAACAATTATGCATTTAAAACGGCCCTAACGTAAATAATTTATTTTTATATTAATTTACAATTAGTTACGTAATTAAGAATTTAAAACCGGAATATACTTATCAAGTTTTTTTTTCTTTATTCAGGAAACTAACAGTTTCTAACAACAATACCAGTAAACTAACATTATATAAATTATACAATAAGTCTGAACAGTTTCCACCAATTTTTTTTTCTATTAATATTGTTCTATTACTGGACTGCAATGAGTTGGTGACCTTGGCGAAGAAATGTAAAATAACAGCACAAATGCGCTGTGAGAACGGGATGCCACGATAATAGAGCGCGCCAACTGATCGCGGCCCGGTAGTATTTTCTCTCATATAAACCTACCTATTTTTCCGATTGTTAATTAGTTTTATAAGTGCATTTCAAATAATTAACACAAACTATTTAGTTGTTTATTTTAAAATAGGAATTATTATGTGGCAATGCCGTTGGTCTGTGCATTTTTTATTAATGTTCTATAGTTACGTCAGGTAGGTGTGTTGCATTCCTTTAAAATGTGCAATTAATTACCTAAGTACTATTATTGCAGTAAAAATAATTATCTGGATATTTATAAACAGTTTATTAATAGTTTCGGAATTTTCATTTTTCAACCATAACAATTTTAACAAAGCGAATCTACTATTGTAATAATGTATGTCTTCTAAGTGTTTATGAACGTGCTGAAATTATGACATGCATGATACATAAGTGTAAAATATCCCTTATTTTTAGTGAATTTTATCTATAGTAAAATAATATCATTCCATGTATCGATGTTTTGTATAGTTCGAAACTTCGAAAGGTGTGTTGACGTTTCTGTTTTAGAATAAAAGTTTACATGAAAGTAATATTTGTGTGTCTAATTTATTTTATACCCAACTAGTGGCCCGCCCCGGCTTTGCGCGGGTAGTTAACGACATTTCCCATGAATAAAAAAAAAACATACCTTATCCTGACAATAACACAGTAAAAAAGGTCGTGTCCGGCCCAGTCCCACTTTAGCTTGGCGGCTACCTACCAATGAAAAAAATACCTATTTACTTTTACCGCGGGAAAATATTATCTTAGTTTTACCACAGAGTACTATAATACTGGCAGCACATGCGGTTCAATTCAGCAGAAACTCGCATGTTTTAATAATACCGAAAACTAATCGCTTCGCTGGAGCTCGAGGCGATGCACCTTCTGACGAATACCGCCCACTGCATAAAAAGGTACCCACTGCTACGGATAAAGACTGTTTCAAGGTCAAAGTATCCAACCACTTGTGCTGGCTACTGTATACTTGTGTACCAAAATATTGTTGAGTCATTGCTGCGTTCCGTTCGTGATTCAAGATAAGAGCTAGCGCGCACTAGCGACTTTTGTCGCGGCGACAGTATGTCTTTCTCGTCAAGTTTACTAGAGTGCGAAAGAGAGGCACATAGTGTCTCGAGAGACAAAAGTCACTAGTGCGCGCATAGCGTAAAAGCAGTCTACTACAAACGCTACTAGAGTCGGACACAAGGTCGAAAGCTCTCCCCAGCGAGCTTCTACTCGCGAGAAGCGCCGAGGAGGAGAGCACCGCATCCCAGATTTGAGTACCACCATCCAAAGATGGCAACGGCTATTTAGCCCCACCCCGTGCCCGGCTGAGAGGACCGCGAGGACAGCCCCAGCCAGAGCCGCAAGGCTGATGCTGGCTCCCGTCGCCCAAGGGCGAATGAGAAGACCCGAGATGAGTGCGCGCTACTACGTATGGCGTGACAGTCGTTGCTTTCACCTACAAAACCCAAGGATGTTATAACGTCCTTGACAAAACCATCTACCGAGCCGAACTTTTCAATACTTCAGCATTAGTTCCACCTGTCACCGCGCGCACTTATCTGGCGCGCACTCTATAACAATGCGACACAAATAGTGTTTATTTTTCCAGGTAGAAAAAGCAAAGGAACTGAGCTGTATGTATACAGCCTCATGCACAAAACTATATAAAATTGAATTTGCCAACAATAGTAACACCATGATCCTGTCTGTCGTACGCGTTGTAAGCCAATCCCTTCCCGTTTTATTTCCTTCACTTAGGTCCAGCTTTGGTCTGAAACAATTATACTTTTCTGACGATTTCATATATTTTATATTCAATCATCGAAGAGAAACAGGCCAGAAGAGGTCTGTACTGTTGGGAATAGAAGAGGTCGACAAGATAGAAACAAATAACATTTTTAAAAACTTATTTATTAGGACCTACTTATTTTACAAATTTGGTATAAAAATACTGAGAAATAAAGGAATGTAATACAGAGTGATTTAAAGATTTCTCAAGAGGCAACAGGACTGAAGTGCTTTCAAATTCTAACATTTAATACATGTTTTTCTTATGCAAAATTTAATTTATTATTATGAAACTAGAATGCAGTAAGTGTACATTCATAAAGACATTACATAAATTATGGTTTCTAGAATAAATGTTTTGAAAACGCTTTTAATTGTATTTTTAGACCTATAATTGTTCTAGGCACACATTCAAGGTTTTTTCATCACAGGATATCTCACTTAGCACTAAAATTAAAGACAAAATTCGATGACGTCACTGCGCGTCACGAGTGTCGATGACGTCACTAAGAGCCGCGAGTGTGGATGACGTCACTAGGAGTCGCGAGTGTCGATGACGTCACTAGGAGTCGTGTCGATGACGTCACTGCGCGTCACGAGTGTCGGTGACGTCACGCGGGCAACTCCTGTACGTCGCTGGCTGTCTCGCAATGGGTCAGCTGAGAGTCCACGCTGCTTCCAGAATCGGACCCCGACTCCGAATCGTCTTTCTGTAACATGAATATACAATTTGTTTTAAAAAATGCACTTAAGGGTATTTTTTAAATCACGAATTAAAGTCCAAATAAATAAAAATCACATAAATGTTTTAAGGTAAAACCAATGAATATAGGTTTTATTGAAGTTTCAGAGCCATGACATGGCATATTCTGTGTCCAAAATGAGATAAAAACGTGTAAGAATTCAAAATAAAAAAAATGAAGATTATAAGCAAACGATCAAGATTCGTGAAAGAAAAACATGACAACTAAATGTAAAAAATTAAAAGTATTTAAATAAAACAGACGTTCCAAAACCAGTCAGTCTCCAAACAAAGGTATGAAGTGATTTTACTCCCTATATTATATTTACTTACATACATATAATATAACGTTAAAAGAAATTCGCAAATGCAAACGATTACGCATAGTAAAAACTGTGCAACAACAGTGCGGTTGAAAATAAAAAATATATACTTATTAGAGTATTTTTTCAACCTTGTTATATTCACCTTATTTCGCTGTCCGTTAGTAGCGGGAAAAGACATACACCCAATTATTATATTATGTATACTTCATCTTTTCTCTTCAATATGTTAAACTAAATGGATAGAAATCTAATCTTCAAATTATAGTGGAATTACAACCTTGAGCGTGAATCGCAAGTCGCAACCTATCTTGAGTGTGAACATACCACTCTACCTTGAAATTAAAATCCCATCCAATCTTGTGTGTGAAACATCCCACCATATCTTAGGTGTGTAACATCCCACCCTATGGTGTGTAACACCCTACCTTATCTTGCTTGAGTGTAAACAAACCATACTATTTTTGGTGTGAACATTCCACCCTATCTTAGGTGTGTAACATCCCACCCTATCTTAGGTGTGTAACATTAACATCCCACCCTATTTTAGGTGTGTAACATTCTATCCTATTTTAAGTGTGTAACATTCCATCCTATCTTAGGTGAGTAACATCCCACCCTATCTTAGGTGTGTAACATTCCATCCTATCTTAGGTGTGTAACATTCCATCCTATCTTAGGTGTATAACATCCCACCCTATCTTAGGTGTGTAACATCCCACCCTATCTTAGGTGTGTAACATTCCATCCTATCTTAGGTGTGTAACATCCCACCCTATCTTAGGTGTGTAACATTCCATCCTATCTTAGGTGTATAACATTCCACCCTATCTTAGGTGTGTAACATTCCATCCTATCTTAAGTGTGTAACATCCCACCCTATCTTAGGTGTGTAACATCCTACCCTATTTTGCTAGAGTGTAAACAACCCATACTATTTTGGGTGTGAACGAACATCCCACCCTATCCTAGGTGTGTAACATCCCACCCTATTTTAGGTGTGTAACATCCTACCCTATCTTGCTTGAGTGTAAACAACCCATACTATTTTGGGTGTGAACATTCCACCCTATCATGAGTGAGAAAACCGCCGTTTGGTTCTGTGTTCACCGATTGAAGAAGAAGCGGTCACCCATCCTATCTTAATAGCACTAGCTTACCTAGAGCAGTCACCCATCCTACATAATTTTGGGGCGTTCACCCATCTTACCTAATTTTAGAGCGGGACCCATCATACCTAGTTTTAGAGCGGTCACCGCACTCACCTTGAGCGTGAACATGGCATAGGGCGGCGGCGCGGTGTGGTAGCGGCAGGCGGGGGAGGGGAGCGGCAGGCGCGCTATGGGCTCGCGGCACGGGACTCCGCCCCGCATGTCGTTGCACGCTGCGAACAGCACCTGAAATGGACACGTTCATTACAATTACACATCAATCAATCATCAATTACCCTCGGGCATCTGTAGGAGTGGGACGGCAATATATTTACGCAGGAGTAACAGAGACAGGTAGTAACAGGTCAACGTACGAAATTCTTTCTGCTCGGCGACCGTGCTTTATCTAAACTGACACTTTACCTACAGGGTACATTACAGGCCTACCATCGTATATGTGAAATGGCCAAAATTGGAACTACAGCTACTAAAGAAATGTCTACTTTCAGAAAAGATGTGATTGGATGAAATGCCACTTAATATGACTACTTAATATGGCCACCATTAAATTCACAGATAATAGGGGATCGAACTACTTTTTTATATTTTATAAATCCAAACTTATTAGTTTCTGCTATCGAACATTAAAGAATTTATGCTTTATCTTTAAAATTGACCGAAAAGGTTTGAAATTCAAGATTAGACAGAGAGGCATACCCATTTGTGACGTCATTTGTTAGTAACGCCATATTATAATCTTCATACAAAAAATCGTTTTTGAAAGAGACAGACATTGTAACTTTAAAAAATCGCTGTATTTTAGTTTTTCAACCGATTCTGTTTTTTTCTTCGCGAATCGTCTGCTACTAATCTATATTTTAAAAATAATTCATAAAATATGGTAAATTTAGGAACAGTCCCTATTGGTCAGTCTGTGTAGAGCGTAACTTCCCAGATTACCTTCAACGACTGAGATATTACGACATGTTTGCTTACTTGTTGCGTGTCGTGCGAGATGTGTTTGAGGCAGTGCTTGGCGGCGGGGAGCACGTGCAGCGAGCACCTCACGCCGCCTTCGGAGAATGTGCAGCGGTTGGCGCTGGGGATTGTGTTACGGGATGCACCGTCCAACACCTGCAAGTAAGGTGAGCATAAAAGATTGCACGTTAGTCACTAAAAAATTATAAACAAAAAATAGAATGAAAAAAGCGTAAGTTAACAGTAAAAAAATCAAATTAAGAGCTAGTGTTAAAGAGTGCTGACGGCAGAGTAGAATACATTTGTCACCAACCCCTACTCTTCCCGTGGGTGTCGTAAGAGGCGACTTAGGGACTACACATTGAACAGGGAACGGGCAGCAGCGCTCTCTGATACAGTAACCTTTTAATCTGCGATCTCCAACCCGCCTGCCAAGCGTGGAGATTATGGCAAAACCAAACACTTAAGGGGAGGAGGCTCATAGTCCCGCAGTGGACTGTAACGGGCCGTTGATGTTGATGTTAAAGAGTGCGTCGCCTACAAACTACTCGTAATTTTTTGTACCAGAAATGAGTTTTGATTAAAAAAAAATGACATAGCTTAAAACAATATTTTTGAATACATACAGTACGACACATACAACATGTTAACGCAGAATCTATCGGGTGGTGTGGGTGTTAGCCTATGAAATTGAACATCTATAACATGGACACCTCTGTTATAAATGTGTACCTTTATGTTATATAGGTGTGCTCTCTTGTGGTGCAGTTTCCTCGCCAGCACTGCATGTACCCCGTGTTTCCGTAGTATCCACGCTATAGAGGTGTACCATCACGTTATAGATGTGTACCGTCACGTTACAGAGGTGTACCATCACGTTACAGAGGTGTACCATCACGTTATAGATGTGTACCATCACGTTACAGAGGTGTACCATCACGTTATAGATGTGTACCGTCACGTTATAGATGTGTATCGTCACGTTACAGAGGTGTACCATCACGTTATAGAGGTGTGCCATTACGTTATAGATGTGTACCGTCACGTTATAGAGGTGTACCATCACGTTATAGAGGTGTACCATCACGTTATAGAGGTGTACGATCACGTTATAGAGGTGTACGATCACGTTATAGAGGTGTACCGTCACGTTATAGATGTGTACAGATCGCGCCAAACTTCTAGTCCGCTATGAAGTTGCTTCGCGCATTGCGCGTTGTCGCTTTTTCCTATATTTTGCTACTGCGACACGAATCGTGCCGTGTTCAGAGCGGACTAGAAGTTTGGCGACATCTGTTCCTTTAGTTTATAAAAGTGTAACTTCACTTCATAAACCTCATCACTACCTCTTCATACCTTGACGTTAACACTAACATAGAACAAGTTTATTGTTTATGTTGCCAACATTTAATGGGCAAGGCTTGAAATAAACGATTTTTTTTTATGGAGGTTTACCTTGGCTCTCTTATGGTGTAGTTTCCTCGCCAGCACGGCATGCACCCCGTGTTTCCGCCGGTAGCTCGCGTAGGCCTTCAGTTTGCGCAGTTGTCTTCGCTCGTGCACCGTCAAGGGGCCGTTTAGCGACTGCGAGTTTATACTGCCTGCAAGCAATGTTAACAATTTTTTATTTATTTATTCAACACTAGCGGTCCGACCGTGGCTACGCTCGGTTATGTAAGATTTTCCTGTGAGAGTAAGATTTTTCCCCGTAAAAAGTTTCCTAAATTTCCTATGTGTTAATCCAGGTTACAAACTATCTCCATTTAAAATTTCATCCAAATCCGTTAAGCGTGAAGGCGGAACAAACAGCGGATTTGGATGTTTGGGATGGAGATAGTTTATAACCTGTATTAACACATAGGATACTTTTTACGAGATAACGTCTTATTCCCACGGGAAAATCTTACACCGCTAGGTAAATTCACTTACAGAACTGCTCCCTCTCCATTTTGAGCGCTCTCAGGTAGTGAAGGCGCGCACTGTGCAGTTGTTGCCGGAGCCGCAGCGCCTGGCCGCTGTACGCGCTCTGTAGCGAGCGTAGCGTCGAGAGGCACATGTACACCGCTTCTTCTGCTGTGTAGACGCCGGCGCGCCTGAAAATAAACACGTTTCTTTATTAATTTTCGACTCTTTAACTATAGACGTAATAGCCCGCTGTAGCCAGTTTCCACAGGCTGCGCCTCTAAACTACTCTATAATAAACATCTAGGAATATTAAATTATTAAACTCATTTAGTACCTGGGCGACCGAGCTTTGCTCGTGCCATTAGCACACACGTAACCACATCTCTAGACACATATAAACATAAACAAACACACACTAATACACACCCACCACACTACATAATGGCACACCAAATAAGTTTTTAAGCTGTAATTGTTTTTAATGATTTTGTTTTGTTTTATTTTACTTTTTTTTGTTCTAGATTTTTATTTTTTGTAATTATTGACGGATAGGAAGAGACTCCCAAGATACAGTTCATACTAGTTTGGGAGTCAGAGGTATCGTATACTGCTATTTAAGATTACTTAAATAAAAAATATTATTATTATTATCTGTTGGAAAACTTTCGGACCACGAAAAAATAAACAAGTAAATAACAAATAAAAAGAAACATGAACAAAATAAAAAATAAATATCTGTCGAGTCGAGTTCGGACTCAAGACTCAAACACGACCGCGAGTCTGCAATGACTAATTTATTAGCGCTTATATAACAAATGTTAAAGTATCTTTTTTTTTATTATTTGTTAGAAACAAACAGTCTTATAAATCACATGTTTACAATTAAACTTATATTATGTTTGTGGACCTACAGTTTCCTGTAAAATTTACATAATTATATTTAAAAGTCTCCAAAGGTGGTGAGCGAATTATTATGCTATGTTGTGTACAGAAGACAGCAGGTCAAGCCACACACAGGGGCATCTTGCATGTTGATGATGAAGCGTTTAGATTGCAACAAAAATGATAGCCTGATGTGCCGTCAACCGTACCTAACTACCTACATTTAGTTTAACAAATTAATTAATGTAGTAATTTATTAAGTGTTTTTACTTACTTTACTTAATAAAATATAGTTAATAGGAAATTACTTAATTATCAGTTGTTAGTCCATAAATACAATCTAACGCTTTATTCTTAAAACAATCTCTATCTATCTCTCTGTGATAAGTTTCCAAGGTTATCTGCTAAATCGATTACGATGATATTTCACATTTAAATCGTCAATTTTACAGCGGGAAATCTTATTTTAAATCACACTTTCTACGACGTCACACTCGCCATATTTGTTTACATTTTAGGATTAGGAATGGGGGACTGACCAGAGCGGCGTGTCTTCGCAAGGCGCCTGTTGAGGGTCCGAAAGGTCCCCGGAAGGCTCGGTGCCGTCGATGGTGATGCTGTATAGTATGGGGGACTGACCAGAGCGGCGTGTCTTCGCAAGGCGCCTGTTGAGGGTCCGAAAGGTCCCCGGAAGGCTCGGTGCCGTCGATGGTGATGCTGTATAGTATGGGGGACTGACCAGAGCGGCGTGTCTTCGCAAGGCGCCTGTTGAGGGTCCGAAAGGTCCCCGGAAGGCTCGGTGCCGTCGATGGTGATGCTGTATAGTATGGGGGACTGACCAGAGCGGCGTGTCTTCGCAAGGCGCCTGTTGAGGGTGCGAAAGGTCCCCGGAAGGCTCGGTGCCGTCGATGGTGATGCTGTATAGTATGGGGGACTGACCAGAGCGGCGTGTCTTCGCAAGGCGCCTGTTGAGGGTGCGAAAGGTCCCCGGAAGGCTCGGTGCCGTCGATGGTGATGCTGTATAGTATGGGGGACTGACCAGAGCGGCGTGTCTTCGCAAGGCGCCTGTTGAGGGTCCGAAAGGTCCCCGGAAGGCTCGGTGCCGTCGATGGTGATGCTGTATAGTATGGGGGACTGACCAGAGCGGCGTGTCTTCGCAAGGCGCCTGTTGAGGGTCCGAAAGGACCCGGAAGGCTCGGTGCCGTCGATGGTGATGCTGTATAGTATGGGGGACTGACCAGAGCGGCGTGTCTTCGCAAGGCGCCTGTTGAGGGTCCGAAAGGTCCCCGGAAGGCTCGGTGCCGTCGATGGTGATGCTGTATAGTATGGGGGACTGACCAGAGCGGCGTGTCTTCGCAAGGCGCCTGTTCAGGGTCCGAAAGGTCCCCGGAAGGCTCGGTGCCGTCGATGGTGATGCTGTATAGTATGGGGGACTGACCAGAGCGGCGTGTCTTCGCAAGGCACCTGTTCAGGGTCCGAAAGGTCCCCGGAAGACTCGGTGCCGTCGATGGTGATGCTGTATAGTATGGGGGACTGACCAGAGCGGCGTGTCTTCGCAAGGCGCCTGTTCAGGGTCCGAAAGGTCCCCGGAAGGCTCGGTGCCGTCGATGGTGATGCTGTATAGTATGGGGGACTGACCAGAGCGGCGTGTCTTCGCAAGGCGCCTGTTCAGGGTCCGAAAGGTCCCCGGAAGGCTCGGTGCCGTCGATGGTGATGCTGTATAGTATGGGGGACTGACCAGAGCGGCGTGTCTTCGCAAGGCGCCTGTTCAGGGTCCGAAAGGTCCCCGGAAGGCTCGGTGCCGTCGATGGTGATGCTGTATAGTATGGGGGACTGACCAGAGCGGCGTGTCTTCGCAAGGCGCCTGTTCAGGGTCCGAAAGGTCCCCGGAAGACTCGGTGCCGTCGATGGTGATGCTGTATAGTATGGGGGACTGACCAGAGCGGCGTGTCTTCGCAAGGCGCCTGTTCAGGGTCCGAAAGGTCCCCGGAAGGCTCGGTGCCGTCGATGGTGATGCTGTATAGTATGGGGGACTGACCAGAGCGGCGTGTCTTCGCAAGGCGCCTGTTCAGGGTCCGAAAGGTCCCCGGAAGACTCGGTGCCGTCGATGGTGATGCTGTATAGTATGGGGGACTGACCAGAGCGGCGTGTCTTCGCAAGGCGCCTGTTCAGGGTCCGAAAGGTCCCCGGAAGGCTCGGTGCCGTCGATGGTGATGCTGTATAGTATGGGGGACTGACCAGAGCGGCGTGTCTTCGCAAGGCGCCTGTTCAGGGTCCGAAAGGTCCCCGGAAGGCTCGGTGCCGTCGATGGTGATGCTGTATAGTATGGGGGACTGACCAGAGCGGCGTGTCTTCGCAAGGCGCCTGTTGAGGGTCCGAAAGGTCCCCGGAAGGCTCGGTGCCGTCGATGGTGATGCTGTATAGTATGGGGGACTGACCAGAGCGGCGTGTCTTCGCAAGGCGCCTGTTCAGGGTCCGAAAGGTCCCCGGAAGGCTCGGTGCCGTCGATGGTGATGCTGTATAGTATGGGGGACTGACCAGAGCGGCGTGTCTTCGCAAGGCGCCTGTTCAGGGTCCGAAAGGTCCCCGGAAGACTCGGTGCCGTCGATGGTGATGCTGTATAGTATGGGGGACTGACCAGAGCGGCGTGTCTTCGCAAGGCGCCTGTTCAGGGTCCGAAAGGTCCCCGGAAGGCTCGGTGCCGTCGATGGTGATGCTGTATAGTATGGGGGACTGACCAGAGCGGCGTGTCTTCGCAAGGCGCCTGTTCAGGGTCCGAAAGGTCCCCGGAAGGCTCGGTGCCGTCGATGGTGATGCTGTATAGTATGGGGGACTGACCAGAGCGGCGTGTCTTCGCAAGGCGCCTGTTCAGGGTCCGAAAGATCCCCGGAAGGCTCGGTGCCGTCGATGGTGATGCTGTATAGTATGGGGGACTGACCAGAGCGGCGTGTCTTCGCAAGGCGCCTGTTCAGGGTCCGAAAGGTCCCCGGAAGACTCGGTGCCGTCGATGGTGATGCTGTATAGTATGGGGGACTGACCAGAGCGGCGTGTCTTCGCAAGGCGCCTGTTCAGGGTCCGAAAGGTCCCCGGAAGGCTCGGTGCCGTCGATGGTGATGCTGTATAGTATGGGGGACTGACCAGAGCGGCGTGTCTTCGCAAGGCGCCTGTTCAGGGTCCGAAAGGTCCCCGGAAGGCTCGGTGCCGTCGATGGTGATGCTGTCTCCATCGCTGTCACTGGCTGAAGCGCATTCCATTATGGTGGTCGAGTAGGCTGTGTTTATTGCCGTGGCGTCTATTTGCTCTGCAATTTCAAATATTTTCATAATAATTTTAAACCATGTCAAGAAATATGTATTATAGCTTAAAAACAAATATAGTACGACATAAAACATTAAACAAAAAAAAATATCATCATCATCATCGTGTGGGTTGTAAGGTCGACAACCGACCTCACAAACCCCGGTATCAGTGTTATAGAGCCGCCAAAGGCCACTGACTTGGCTCATGTAACGACTAGATAGTAGCCGGGACCAACGGCTTAACGTGCCTTTCGAAGCACGGAATCATCTTCCTTTTCGGACAATCAGGTGATTCAACCTGCAATGTCCTAACCAAATTTGGGAAACGTCTCACAAAGCGATGTTTGCTTGACAGTGTTCCCACCGGGATTCGAACCCGGAACCTCCGTAATGGGCGTCGAATCTCGACCACTCGGACACGGAGGCTTTGACAAAAAAAAATGAGGGCACTGTAGTTAATTAGCAATACTGTTGATGAGTCACTCATTTATTTATTTATTTAATGCTAATATACACATGAAGTCTTAAAAACTAAGTGTCATGTACATATACCCTGTAAGGGTGCAGCAAATATGGATAACAGTCTTATCTTATTATTTTGACTAATCATTTCTTAATATTATTAACTATACTTACTTATATTTAAGTATTTACTTACTTATTTACACATTTATTTATCTTACCTCTAAATCAAATATGTTTTTTTATATATTAAATAAATTAATATAACATTTATTATGTATGGGCTATTATGTTTTTATCAGTCATGAACTCTTCTATATTATAGTAGGATTTATTTAATAATATATGTTTAAGTTTGTTTTTAAAATTTTTATCATCTTCTATTTTTAGGCTGTCTGGTATTTTGTTATAAATTTGTATGCATCTGTATAGTGGACTATTTTGGAACATTTCCAACCTAGGAGTAGGGAGGACTAATTTATTTTTGCGGCGGCCGCTTTTTACAAACTCAAAGAGATCCGTATGATATCATTTTCACTTCCTATCGTCAGTAACCAATCATTGCCGGTATATATGGTGTTGCCATTGGTAAACAATTTAATTCTATCATTGTTGAATTTATATTCTTTGTGACGCCCTAAATCTACAATCAAACTCTTCCGAAGCGGCTTGACTGATTTTTATGTTTTTTTTTTGTATATTCGGTAGGTCTGAGAATAGGTCGTAAACTACTTTTTACTGGGAAGTCTTATTCTAAAGATAAAGATAAAAGTGTCTTTATTCGAAGTAAGATTTAACAAAATAATTTTTCGACGTCAAAGCAAGATGGCCCGTTCACTACAAGTGTACGCCTTCTGTGGAGAAGAACGGCCAGAAGAAACTCCACAGGACTCGTATCTTTTGTACTTTTCTTTTTTTAAAATAAAATATTGTTTAGTAAAGTCAATATACATTGTTAATGTTTCCTGTGCCGAACTGTAACCGAGCACCAAGCCTCTTTGTCATTTAAATAATCAACTAACTTATAGTAAGCTTTATAACCTTTTTTCTGATGAAACTAAGATCTCATCAGGTATTTTGTTATAGCAGCGCACACACCAACGGGAAAATCTTACATAACGCGAGCGTAGCCGCGGGCGGACAGATAGTTCACAATAGAATGAATGGAATGCATGGAAAGCTCACTGAATGGGTCAACAGACTGCGGCAGTACATCCTGCTCAGCCGGGTCGCTCACCACCGACACCGTCGAGGCGCAGGACGCGGTGCGCACGCGCTCCGGCCTGGAAACACAAAACATGACGATAGTTCTAAGAAGGCTCGATAGATGGCGTTGTAAATATCGATTTGTAATTTCATGTGCATAGAAAAGATGTAGGTTTTGGAAAATTAATGCTCTTGTGGCGATTCGATCGCACTTATTATTTTATAACGCGTTCTCAGTATGCGCGAAACGGAACGCGCTATTCATTCAGTATGACAGATGACATGTGAGACAGATCTACGACTCCCGCGCGGCTTAGATATATTTTCTCTCAATAGCCTTTAATATTGTAAAACCTAATAAACTTTGCACTACTAAACAGTGGCAGTGGGCAGGCCACGTCTGTCGCAGAACCGATGAGCGTTGGAGCAGACGGGTTCTCGAATGGAGACCGCGTCTCGGGAAACGTAGTGTGGGACGCCCCCCTGCCAGGGGGACTGGTGACCTGAGGAAGGTCGCTGGTGGTGGCTGGATGAGGAAAGCGGGTGATCGTGCGCTTTGGCGCGCCCAAGGGGAGGCACACGGCCAGCAGTGGACTGCAATAGGCTGATTGATTGATGATTGATACTAAACTTAATTGTGAACACGCACATATCCGTGGAATATAAGTGTGGACCATAATCGGTGTTACTATTCATCAAGACCCTGCACTTCACGAGAAAAGCGGCTACCCAAGCCGCCAAACTCTAATTAATTAAAACATCTTTACGTTTGAGAAAACTATATTGATCTATTCTTTTCGCAACAAAAAAAGTGTCAAAAAAAAATCTAAATTCATTCGTTATTTATTTCCATAGGATGTTATTACATTACTTAGATTACATTTTTTTGGGTGTTGGGAAGCCGAGGTCTATTTAAGCTGATATTATAAAATAAAATAAAATTATTTATTGAACCCAATTACAATTGATTAACTATATAGGTACACAAAGGTTGTAACTTATGGAATGTATCAGATACCTAGAGACCCTGCTCCTTAAACTAAGATTATCTCTTGTATCTTAAGGAGCAGTGATCGACACGAGATGATAACAAGATTACATTACTATACTATAAGGATTTCGAGACAAATGAAATTTTACACAGCTATCTATGTAATGTAATGTAATTGATCTATTTAATTTAATTTAATTTTAATTTTACTGACTTTGTTTTATGTCTTGTTTTTTATGTGTGTGAATTATGTAGGTTACCTACATCAAAATATTCTGGATATCAGATTTTCACCCTACTTTGATATAAAAAATGTCATTTTCTCTATATTAATAAAAATCTATTCATACTAACTTGACATAATGCTGCAGCTGGTTGAGCAATGCTTCAGTGGTGGTGACGGGCGGCGGCGGCGCGGTGGAGCGCGTGCGCAGCTGCAGCGCGGACCGAGCATGCTCGAAACACAGTCTGTAAAGGAAGACAAAGGTGGTCGGTTATTCATTTATTAAGTCAATAATCATCAAAATGAAGAGATTTCTGATAACTTAAAAAAATAAAACATAAAAATGCGCTAGATGGCGTTGACAAAATCATGAACCTGGCTAAATTTAAAATAAATTAGCTTGACATTTATCTTTGTGGTTATCTTGGTTTAAGAACTCCTCTGTTGGCCTTTTTTCCTTTGAATATTCTGATCAGACTGAAAAAGCTAAGATTTTTGAGCGCCAACATCGAGCGTCCCTCGTTTAGCATCGCTCATCGAACATTGCTCAGCAAGCATCGCTTATCCAAAATTGTTCGTCGAGCGTCGCTCATCGCACATAAAGCATAGAGTATCGCTCACCGAGCTTAGTTCATCGAGCATCAAGCGTTGGTACCGTAGAGGACACGAAACCACCACCACCACACCTAAATCTACGATTTCTCCGGGAAATATCGACCGAAGAAACAGAAGAAAAAAGAAGAAAACAAGTGAAAAAAGCCTATTGTGGCCCAGCAGCCGCCACGAAGCCGCTGGGCACCACACGAAGAGTGTTGTAGAGGATTATGTGGCAATAACCAGGGCACAGTCCGAAAGGTATTTATGTATTTATATATTATATAATCACTCTCTAGTCTTACAGTTTAAGAAAAATAGTAACATAGGACATGAAGTAAAGAATTTTGCATAAAAAAAACAAAATGGAAACTAAGAAATCTAAATTTGAAAATGAATTTAAAAAGAAAGATAAAACTGCCATCAAGGAAGGTTGCCAGTCATAAAAAAGGAAAGAGGACGAATGCCTCGTTACATTATTAATGTATCGATTCAGCTATCGGGCGGCGACATCAGATCACAAGTACATAACACAAAGAAAGTGTTGTGTGTCTTTTAAGGTTAAACGTCAGCTGCAGTAGCGTCACCTATTGAATTAAATTGTGACTTGGCAGTTACGGCTTACTTAACTTATTGATTATATTTAGGACTATAAAACAGTAACTAAAATATCAAAGTCAAAGTAAAAATAATTTATTTCCATAGGATGTTATTACATCACTTAGATCCGTCATTACATTTTTTTGGGTAATAACTAACTTATAACTCTTCTATTGTCGTTAAACACATAATAATTTCGGTCGAAGTCACTGACAATAAGTAAACGATTTAATTCAATTGGTGGGCAGAAGAAACACTGCTCACGTCCTCATGGAGTGCACGGGAGTGGCGGACTACAGGGCTTAACACCTCGGTCAAGCGAGGGACCTTCCAGGGATAACCGGTAACGTAAAGGGCCTGCTGGGTTTCCTGGAAGAGTTGGGTTGGCTCGAATGACACTGCATTCCCACCCACACGCAAAATTGGCGCATTAGACGGTCGAGTTGCGGAAACCAGCCCGTTTTGACAATTGACAAATTCAATTGGTGGTGCAGTAGCAGCTGACATTAACCTTAAGTACGGTCACCTTCAAAAGTGGAGTCATATCACGTGTTTTTATACATTGAAATAACTTATTTTCTAATAGTTATTTTTTCTTGGATTTTGTATATATGGTGTATACGGGACTTTATTAATATAAATAATAATATGCAATAAAGGTCATAATAATGAAAAGATATTTCAAAGTATAAAAACACGTGATATGACTCCACTTTTGCAAGCGACTGTACATACTGTTGTTGCGGGTCGTGCGGAACTCGCTTGGCCGGCATCAAGCAGCTCGCCGAGGAGGTGGCGCGGACAGAGGGGGGGAGATAGAGAGAGACGTCGCATCGTCTTACAGATATCACTGATAAATGGCTGGCATAAAGCGCGCTCATCGAATACAGCTTGTAGAGTATCTACCTATAGCGTCGCTCATCGGGTATCGATCATCGCCCATCCATCAAGCATCGCTTATCCAACATTCTCGTCGAGCATCGCTCATCGCACATCGAGCATCGCTCGTTAGGTCCATAGAGGATATATTACACCTACATCTACGATTTCTTCGGGCAACATCGACCGAAGAAACAGAAGAAACAAAAAAGAAAACAAGTGACAAAAGCCCCTACTAATGATGTGGATTGGGCCGATTCAGCTATCGGGCGGTGATGTCGTGGCCATATCGTAGAATTGACCACATCATGAAATTTTCGATCATTTCATGAAATGGTCACATTTCATGGAATTTTCACTGTCCATCGGCCACATCATGATGTGCCTTTGCCAGATCAATGATAAGAAATCGTTTGTCGATATGTTCAACTAAAAACGCAGCTACTTCATGAAATGGTCAAGATTATTTGATCACATCGTAAAATTATTACATTTATTGTCGATAGAGGCGCTGGAAGCGCTTTGTTTATGTACCAACATGGAGGCCGCGTTATTTCTCGCAGTGAAAAGTGAATAATTCGTTATTAAAATGAGGAAGAAAAAAGAGTTTATGATGAAAAAGTACTCTGAAAATGTCTGTCGGACTTAGAGAACAATAAAACATAATTTAGATTCTTATTAAATACTTCATGGACGCCCTATTTTCACGATATAGCCAATCGTGGACGACAAAATCGTGAAATGTTCACAATTTAATGATCTGGCAACTGCCCACATCATAAAATGTGGCCATTTCATGAAATGATCGAAAATTTCATGATGTGGGCAATTCTACGATATGGCCACGACAGCGACATCGGATCACAAGTACATAAAACAAAGAAAATGTTGTGTTGTGTGTTTCTTTTGAGTATACATACTGTTGTTGCGGGTCGTGCGGAGCTCGCTTGGCCGGCATCAAGCAGCGCTCGTGCTTGCAGCGCGCGTAGGGCGCCGAGGGGTCGCTGAGGAGGTGGCGCGGACAGTACGCCCGGCCTGACGCCACGGGCAGCGGGCACGAGTAGCGCGTGTAGGCGCACGAGCGCGAGCGAGACACGATCTCCTTTTGGAGCTGGAGAGAGAGAGAGAGCAACTATTTACTAGTAGCAAGTTGCAATTCGACTACTAAGCCCTTATTGTATACGCAATAGTTACATCGAATTGAACTTGAAACTTGTAGCTTCGTGAAACGATCACCTGGTACGGGTACGATTTCATGGCTAAACTACTAAACCGATTTTGATGAAATATGGTACAAAAGTAGTTTAGTACCCAAAGATGGATATAGGCAAATTTTTCTTGCGGGAAATTTATTCCCACGGTTTAACACCTCACCGCAGTAGAACCATCAAAACTAAAAGCGCCATCTATCTTCAATGGTCGAAACCATAAAACGTGTATCTTCCTTCGCGTATGAACACTATGAACGCCAACTGTGAAGATAGCGCTCTTAATTTTAAAAAACAAGGTAAATCCACAATCAACGCGAGAGAATAAGCGACAGCTAGTAAATATTATAAATACAGCCAGGCAAAAAAATGTAGACAAAAATAATTATGGAAAAAAAACAAACTAGCTAACTATTCTTTAAAAAAATAAACTAGCTCTGAATATCTTTAAAATCATAAGAAGTGCTTGGCTGCAGATTGTATGAAGTGTTTTTTTTTTCTTCTTCCCAACTAATGGCGACACATCTTATGTAGACGTATTTCGCCAGTGTCGAATGATATTTGTAGGTTTAAGATATATGTCCTTGGATGATTGTTCGGAGAATTGGGCTCAGTAATGTGATAGTACAATTACTGAAGCCACCACGAGACCTCTTGGCATCATCTAAAAATGTCAGCAAAGTGTAAGCGATTCAATTGTTCCATTATAGTTTATAGTCCCGAAACATTCACTGGATAATACACTATCGAAATTATACACTAAACACTTCAATAAACTAAAATATAAAAAATAAAACAAAGACACGTCCGCCATTGTCAGATGCTGACAAAAGACCATGAAAAGTGTTGTAAATTAGTTTGTATAGATAGAGCCTTCATTTAATTCATTTTACAGGAGTCTTATGATCAAGGTTCGAGGATATATATCCGATATATTATATCAAATGACGTTTTGTGATATATATCAATACAAAAATTGTTAAAAAAATTGTTATTGTAAAGTAAATTTTTGCAGTTTGCTACTGTGTAAGTATTTCTATTTTTTTTTATTTTTTTTTGACGGACCTAATCACTATTTATACCAGAGTGGTAATATAGTGGGCGCGGACTTGCGGGGGAGCAGAAGGCTCGTACCCCTTAGGAATTTTATGACAACGTATCTGGGGGCGCCCTCAGACGGGCTCGGGCCGCGGCCCAGAACGTTGCCAGGGCGAGAAGCGCGTCGGAGAAGAATGACCCCTACCGGGTCTTACTGAATTAATTCTACTATTAGTTCCGCGTCCCCGCCGGCGGGGGCGGTTTCCACCTGAAGGGCATTCTGTATTAGTGTGTGGCCTACACGCAATGGCAGCTTTAATCGCGACGGTGATCTCCGTCCGGATCTGTGAGAGTAAGTATTTCTACTTCCCACATACATACTCCCTAATAGTAAGTTTTAATCTCACCATCTTGGGCATCTCACCGGCGATTGATTGATTGATTAATGGCGTCAATCACGTCAGTGCAATACACGAAAAATTCCGTCACGAAAAAGTTTTTTTTTGTGTTTATTCTATTTTATTTTACCATTTATTGAACACAATAGATGACAACAATACAATTACATTTGAAAAAACGACACAACAGGCCTGCTTATTGCCAAAGAAATATCTTCCAGCAGACCTACACCATTCTATTATTTTTTTATAATTGACAAAGTGCAGAAACGATTTTAGTTCATTATTGTGTATTTTGTATTTATAGAATATAACTGTTTATTAAATGATGATTTTTATCATAAATAAATCAATAAAAACATTAAAGTGTCTTTTTTCTAATTTATTAGGTTTATAAAACACATGCAAACAGTAAACATAAATAATACAACAAAGGCTGCCATACAAAATGGATATATATCAATTTTTTGATATATATCGGATATATATCATAAATATCCGATATTTTGATATTTATAATAAAAATCGGATATTTTCGAACCCTGCTTATGATAAACAAAATGCATAGTCAAAGACAGTAGTAGTCCAACTGTAACAGTGCTATACAAGTACTTGTACAGTTACTATACTGCCTATTTATTAATTGCAATTTTTTAAAATTATTTAAGAGTAAAGAGTTTTGTATATCTCAATTATATTGATTGGGAAAGCCAGTTGGGATAACCACAAATAATAAGGGTGCTGTATGAAGTTAATTAGCAACACTGTTGATATTTACCACTTTAAATCAATCACTGATGGTTTATCTGGTGTTGCCATTATCAAATTCCAGTATTATTTTAATTTCTACTCTTTTGTGGCGCATTGTAAGTGAACCATGCATAAATATCTATTGCCTTTACCTCAGCTCTAAGCTTATCATCTTCCTGTTTCTTCACAATCTCGGGGTCCGGGGGTCTGATGGACTTCACATTAGTTATTCTCAAGCCGGTGGCCTGACGGGCTCCGCGAGAGAGCATCCTCACTTTTGGAAGGTGGATCACCTTGCGGGCTGGTGGAGTTGACATTGTGGGGAGTGAAGAATTAACTGGAAAAATTAAATGTTGAGTGTAAAAAAATTTGGATGAAAGTTGTTTTGTTTGTTTGGTAGGTAGACATTTTTATACAGCCTGTTAGACAAGGTTCTGTCTGTGTTCAACTAATCAATATGAAAATTTAAAAAACACAAACTTTATTTTATAGGTGGTAGGTAGGTAGTAATAATGATTGTAGGTAAGTAGTAAGAAAACGGTAGTAGTAAAACAGTAAGTACCTACCTTTTAATTTTATACCATACTATAACTATAAGGTGTGTAAATTTATGAAAGATAAACAGCCTGCCTACGGCCCCGAGAACGTCCTTGACGAAAAAAGTATTCGGAACTTACGCTGAGATATTCTTATATTGTGCATTTGCAAGCGATTATAATTTTCACTCCTAAACCGATACATTTTCAGTACTTTTATGTAGTTAAATCTGAATAACGAAAATTATTTCAGAATTTTCACAAAATTTTTCCTCTCCGGAAAAGGTAGAAAAACCACGTAGATTGGCCGCGAAAATGAACGACGATCAAAATGCCAACTTTTATTTACGTTATTTGATTCGTTACACTCAACAATGCAGTTAATTATATAACATAAATTTAAAAATAATTAACTAATTACGGTAAACTGATTGTTAATTATACTGTTTTGTTTCGATTATTCTACAAAATAAATTGAACAGTGTGTTGTAAACAGTGGTGGTCGGCCATTTGCACGGAGTGACAGAGTATTTTAGGTCCGTATTTTGAAAGCGAGATATATATGATTAAAAGTTAATGAATCATAATAAAAATATGCACAAAAGAAAGAGCTTTCTTTGGACTACAATAATATACATAGTGATAAAGTGAAACGTACCTGTGCTTGTTGCAGATCATCATTCTGTCACCGGAGACCTCACTACGTTAACCTCAGAATTTTGCAATGGCGTCTGCTTGAAAATACCTATCAGGATTTCAATTCGTGACGAAATTTTAGTTTAGTATTTTACTTGAAGTGGTTCTGTAACACAACGTAGTTAATTCTAGTTTAGTTTTTCATTTAATTACTAGTGTAAATAGCTTCGAAATGACAAATTTTAATTTATAAATCAGTCAAATGTTAACGTGGTCTACATCCGGTCGCCGCTGTCATAGCGCTGTCCCTTTCCCACTCACGCACGTAGACGGAGCGCAACTATCCGTCGTGACTCTTCTTCAGTCATTGGAACATCCGTTCAATGGCTGGCGGTCAAGAAAAATGGTATTTTACAAAAGAGCAACTACAGAATTCGCCAAGCAGAAAATGCGGTTTAGATGCAGATAAGGAGCTGGCATACCGGCAGCAGGCCGCAAACCTCATCCAGGATATGGGCCAGAGGCTGCAGGTGTATCCTTTTCAAAGAAGTGAAGTTTACAGTGCGATGTTTTTGTCGAGTCATGTGGTCAAAATGCGTATTTTCGTACCAAAACATGTGTTTTCATTTATAAAAACATGCATTCTAGTATCTGTAACAAGTGTCTGGACGTTTTAAAAGTGCTGTGAAGGTGTTTTTGTTGTGGAAAGTTGTGACGAAACATGGTCGTTTCGAAGGCGTCATTGGGCACTTTCGCCCGTCTCTCTGGGGTTTCCCGCACACGACGTGAGTAATGAATGACACCGTTAACGAGTGGTGAGTTGCATATTTCTACCTATAAAAGACGTTAAACGTAAGGTTTTAATACGATTTAGGTTAGGGTCACGCGCTCTGGCGTGGTATTTTCTAGGTCAGTGCTCCTGACAGCTGCAAACTTAGTGACGTAGTATGGCCGGTGTACGACCTGTCTGTCTGGGCGAAAATAACACGTTTACGCAGAATTGGCGCGCTCGCAGTATTCTCCCTCTTCGAGCGTTATCGTTTCCTGGTACACGTTAATAAACACATGATAATTTCAAACTGACGCACGCTCGTTACAATGTAAATAGTCATGTGCTCTGTTATCGGCATGTTCTGGATGTGTTTCAAAACTAAATCTCACAGATTTCTTTCACAGTACTGATAATAGGTAATGCAATGAAATTTGCCCTTGCGTTTGGAGATTGAACGTGTTAAAATTGTTATTTTGCACGAAGCTAGTCACTATAACATAGCAATTATAAATAAGTAACTGCAAAATGTGATCATCTGTTCTGTAAATAAGGAAAACGGTATCATTAAACAGAATTTTCCATTAACTTTGACTGAAATAAAACATGTAAATAACTTACTATATTGGTAAATCTTTCAATAGTCTTGCTTTGCAATAACATCCTGCAAAACATGCGCTTGTTATATTTTAAGAATGTATAGTAATATTTTCTACAATAAATCTCATTTGGTTTTAATTTATTACATAATATTGCTAGATACTACAAATTTACACAGATATACCAAGATTCCTTGTATCAAAGATGCTACATACACCATGGCAAGGAAATTTATGTGTATTAAATGGAAAATGATATGGTTGAACTGTTATTTAAATTCATAAATTTTAAAATATCTGGTGAAATAGGTAATATTAGAAGCACTGTTATGAAGAAGAGATAATGCTCTGACTGCATACTAGTACATACTCAGCGGGAGAATTTAACTTTTAGTTTAAATATTCAAATTCTGGCTCAATTACCTTATCAATAAACATTAATTTTACACTGTGTAGGAAATAATCAAGGGTATATAAAAGAAGGATAGGAATAGAATGAGAATAAGATGGAAGAAGAAGAGGGAGGCCTTTGCCCAGCAGTGGGACAGTCTGGGCTAAATAAGATAAGATATAATATAGCTCATCACAATACAACTAATATCTTATCTCTGTGTTGTTGTGGGTATGGTCTGAATATCTATTATCTAACAAAAGGAGTTTTATGTTGAAATTGTCGAAGAATGCAGTTTCAGAGAGTAAATGGGGTATTTCTATTTAAGTACTTACATAATCAGCAAACAATAATTTATAATTTGCCTGAAAATTGTCTCCGTCTAAACCTGCTTTTATTCTAAGCCTTCTCGGAGTGTAGCTTATCATCAACAAGCACTTGGTATATTTAATAAAAACAAAAGCTAATATTAAAACAGAAAATTAAAGGCACTATGTAAATTACCTAACACTGAAACACATACTTTCATAACTTATAATTTTGCCCATTTGTTGATCTCCAAGAAAATATCAGTTTCTAAGATATACTGATTAATCTCAAGCAGTTTTCAAGAAACCTTGAAGATTGACATTGGGCAGTGTCAATGTCCTCTGGTCACCAACCTTTGATGACCGCCACAAGCCATATGTTTAGATAACAGAAAATTACCTAAGCCTGTGTGGAATTACTAATTTGCTTTGGCTATTTCATCAGATTTTCTTAGGTTTATTTTGTTTATTACTTACCTTTGCCATTCACATTTGAAATATGACACTATAAGCACTGCTCAATTCAAATGAAAGACAAGATATAACAATATGCACATAAAACATGTACAATATTGTTATTAATGAAAAAATAAACTGGCAAGAAACAAAAAAAGCATATGAAAATAGGTAACAGAAGGCCTTTGTCGGCTGTTGGAGATAAAACAGGCTTCATGATTAGATCATTTTTTTTTTAATTTGGGTTAACAAACAGTACACAAGAACACAGATTATTTGCAACAACTTAGAACTAATGTATAACTAGTTGTGAAATCAGCACCGTTAACCACGGATTACAAACTTGGTAATATGGCAGATTCTTTGTTAGGTATTTTAAATATTAACTAAAGAAATGTGCTAAATAAGTTCCCCCTATTTAATTTGTTAGAATAGATAAAATAACACACACATAATATAGTCACATTATTGTTGTTTGCTATGAAATGTAAAAGATTTGGCTTACTAGCGGTTCGCCCGCGGTTACGCTCGCGTTGTGTAAGATTTTCCTGTGGCAATAAAAATTATCCTGTATATTAATCTGTTAATCCAGGTTACATCTCCATTCCAAATTTCATCCAAATCCTTTAGTACTTTAAACGTGAAGGCGGAACAAACATCCAAATAAATTTTCACATTTAGTGTGATTTTTGTTTGTTCCACTCTATTTCACTCGGCATGAAATTGTTCAAGACTCATTTTTTCTTTGATGTTTCTTTGTAAATTCATGCAAGATTAATAATTTAACGCAACTTCTGAACAAGGTTCACACACTGTTCAGAATTTAGTTAAAATAACAATTCATCTTATGTCGCGCCCGCTTACCGCTTTAACTAAGCCAGTTAGGAAAAAATATACTATTTGGTATTGGCATATTCATTTATTCATTACAAATTTCTTAAAATTAACTATAAAACTGGGTCAACTTTATTTTGGATATATATATCTAGGTCAGTGACAGAATATAAATTTAATTTTGTCTTAACAATTCTCAATAACCGCTCAAGCATGCAGCAACACCTGTATCAATCAACAGAAACTTACCGATTATTCAGTTATTGTTTACATAATAATCCTAGAAATTTTCAGATAACTGTGAACAAAGGATTCTAGTCTAAATTTTTTTTTAATTGTGTATCTACTTTTTGAAGTTTCGAAAAAGAAAGCAAATACAATTTTTTTTTTAAGTAGCCTCTTGTGTGTCCCACTGCTGGGCAAAGTCCTCCCCAAGCCCCAGAAATACAAATACAAAATACAAAAATCTTTATTGTATAAACAAGAACATGGTACATAGCTAGACAAAGGAGACTCCCAGTAAGCAATTAATTGACTGTGTCGGGAGGCCCCCCTCCTCCGACAGATCCTAAATTAAATTGCATGTCTTTTTCTTATTAGGTTACAAAAATTCTAGAATTTTAGAATAATAAGCTAAGTGGCTAAAAATGGATATGGATTTAAAAATAGATAAGCACCTAATCATTTTGTTTGGTTGTCCTAACACAGCAATGGATCAAACAGATTATTTGCAAAGAGATTCTTCATTGGCCTGAGAGTTCTATAGGAAAAAAGAGTACCATGCATATGTACAATAATTGTTCAATCATATGCTAAAAGTAGCTTTAAATAAGCACAATATTTTTTATATTTCATAAAAAATATATTCCCCAAGATATCATTATTTGTTAATAATATGTAGTTTGCAAAAATTATAACTGGATTAATCATAATACCTCATTAAACTCTTATCAGCAGCTGAACAGCCTATACTGTATACAGACTACTATGACTCATTTTTCACTGAATCGCGAGCAAGCTGCGCAAAAGCACTTGGTATTGTGGTCTCAATAATTTGCGCGCACTGAGTCATGCTGAGTTCTCAAGACATTTTCCTTGTTGCAACTTTGCATAAATGTTGTGCAATAATAATAAAAATGAGTTATGCAACAAATAGGGTAGTTGTATAATCAAATGAGCTTCGATTCGCTAAATTTCAAGTCTGACGTATACTCACAGTCGGCGTGTATGCGGAGGCCTGTGTAAATGTGACTTATTCGTTTGCCATTTCATGTGCCCTCAAGGAATAGTTTGTAATAACTGTATTATAAAGGTACGCGCACATTATGCCGGGTCGCAGTGCAAAAATCCGCTTTGACATACCCTTGGGGAGGCCTACGTCCAGCAGTGGACTGCAATAGGCTGATTGATTAATTGATTGATGTCCAAATATGAGCTAAACAGTCAACTAAGTAATTTAATCATAGACTTAGAATTTTTTTTTTGCTGAGGGGTAAACAAGAAAAATACAATACAATATAATTCTTTATAACAACCAACCTGGAGAAGTAACAAGTTTTTCATAAAGTAACATTTTTATCGCATCAACTTCGAATTTAATATAGAATTTAGGTACTACTAATTAAAAGAGAATTAAGTAGATATGTTGCTCAATTTTAGCTTTAAAATATGTTTAATAACACCCCTCTTTTTGCGTCGGGGGTTAAAAATAGAGAACTGTTAAATTATGTCTATCTGGGTACCATCACAACACTTTGTTTAAACTTCCCAGACACTTATTACTTCACTCATCTACTTCGGTTTGGCCACCAGACTCATAAGGCATATTTTGTCTTATTAAACTTGAACCTCATTTGAAAATATTGTGTTATGTTTTCAACTTTTCGTATTGTATCTATTAATTTGATTTCGCTTTTAAGAATTCCAATCTACCTTTTTTGGGGCTAGCATATGCAAAACTGCACGCACACCCGCCTAAGAAGCAAAGGGTCACAGTTTCGTCTCCTGCCCAGGGCATACATTAGTGTGAAGAACACTCGTGTTTTCCTTGTGTCTGGATATTGCTTATGTATTTAGGTATGAACAGGACATGTTAATTGGATGTGTGGTGTGACGAGGAAAGATAGAATAAGAAATGAGTATATAAGAGGAAGCTTGAAAGTGGCACCCATAGTGGACAAGTTGAGGAGTAACAGGCTGTCGTGGTATGGGCATGTGATGCGGAGAGAGGAATCCCATACCACCAGACGTATGCTAGATATGAGAGTGAATAGAAAAGCAGGTAGGGGTAGACCCAGGAAAGTATGGATGGATTGCGTGAAAGATGATATGTGTAAGAAGGGAGTGAATAGTGATGTGATGTCTGACAGGGATGAATGGAAGAAGAAAACATGTTGCGTCGACCCCAAATAAAGGGAACAGGGCAGGAGAATGAAATTTAGGTATGAACTTATCTGATTTGTTTATAAGTATATCAGCTGATCCTACAGGCACTGCCTATTTTCAGATCAGATTGCCATGTGTGTGTGAGGTGTATATTTATTACTTTATTTATAATTGTTGAGTGAGGCGCTATAGCCTAGTTTTATAAATCAACAAGACGCTGGTTTGTTTGACTTGAGGGACGACTTTTGGGTCTTTATACCTTCTTCAAACAAGGATCAATCAAACTACTTGATACTATGGAATATTTCCTTAACCAAGCCCTGCAGATCACAGCTATGCATCAACACGGCGATCGTGTATATGCACCGGTTCTACGCGTTCCACTCTTTCACGCAGTTCCACCGCAACGCGATCGCCTCCGCAGCGCTCTTCCTTGCCGCCAAGGTCAGTGTATACTATCAGCTGTCTTCCAAGCTGACCTTCATCATCATTATCGTCCTTACAAACAAAGGACTGATGAAAAAGGCACAATCCATGTAAGGACGATTAACTACCCCACTTAACCATTGTTAGAATTATTGAGCCGCCACGCCAGTGGCTTCCAACATGGCTCATATAACAACTATTTCCAAATATAACTAGGAGCAAAGCTTAACGTGCCTTCCGAAGCATGGAAACATTTTTCTTATTGAACAATCCAGTGATTCAACAACATCCAAACTATCACATCATTAGTTCCACCGGTATTCGAACCCTGAACCTAATGCTAGAAATGCACGATCACTAGGCTCAGGCAAGCCAAGCACAAAACTACGTAGCAGTAGTTAGAGTAAATTCACCACAAAAGGTGCGTTCTTAGAAATAATAAGAGCAGATTAGATAGAAGACAAATAACCTTCAAATTTTATATAATTTAGTTATAAGCCTAATCTGTCTGTACTGTCACCCAAAATAAACGTTATATCTATCTATCTATCAAATATGTAATAAACTGTTTTATTCACAGGTGGAAGAGCAACCCCGGAAACTAGAATATGTGATAAAGGTGACACACGCATGTCTCCACCGGGGCGAGAATGTGTCCGCTCTCACCCCCGAACAGTACCAAGAACAGGTGAGGTTTAATTTGTAAATTATACACAAAATGTATTGAAAATGAATACTAGCTCATACAATAAACCATAAGAATGCTCCCCTCACAAAGTAGATCGACGAGCAGGGAAAGTTCGCGGCAAAAGAGACCAGACATTGTGTTAGGTATGTGTTCATACCTATACGTCTCAGCCTCGTTGGTTATTAATAATAATAATAACAATAATAATTTATTTATTTTAAAGACTACAGAGGTCCATTTTGATTAGTAACAATGCTCAGCAAATAAATGGCAGTAAATACTTTTAGAATCGTCGGCTTTATTTGAATTTAGAAGAAACAAATATGTTTCGAACGCTCAAGAGCTGATTCTATTGTAGACTGTCCTCACAAAAACTTGTGTTTTGAGGAGATTATAATAAATAAACTACTTCAATTATATAAACGTCTTGATTCTTTAATAATACCGCTCCTCCCCTCGTCGCACATTGTAGAGGTTCTTGGGGGAGGCCTTTACCAGCAGTGGACATTTTATTTTTTATATACATAATTATCGTTATTTATTTACCATTGATGCTCACAAGAAAAAGACAAAAACAATATATTGGACATTAATCTATAAACAATGTGGCTTATATGATCTTGGATATTTTGTGCAGTCGGTACTATAGCTACTATTTTACTATACAAACAAATTGACCTACAAATGCCACTAAACTAATTAATTACACACTTTGAACTTGACGTAACTGCACTAGCTTATAATTCACACATTTGGTGCTAAACTGCAAATACAAAACATTAAACGCGCTGTTTGCATAATTGCACTTTGTACCTTAGGGAGAAGGTGCAGTTTAACTTGGTGTAATATTGTTATGTAGTAGTGTTGGTACCAAGTGCTTATCGCGTAGAAATTCCAAGCAACATGTGACTCTAACTTGGCCCCTGTGTGGAATGTTTACCCACTTTTGCGTATTGGTATGACCCGCTACGTGTAATGATGCTTTGTAGGTACTGTGATAAGTATTAGGGTCGGGCCACACTTATCGACGGCGATCGACGATTTGCCTTTACAAAACGCGCGCAAAGTATGGAATCCTTTCGCATCGGACGCGGCGAATGATGCGAAAAGATTTCCATTCTTCGCGTGCGTTTTGTATAGGCAAACCGTCGATCGCCGTCGATAAGTGTGGCCCGACCCTTATGTTGTTAGTTAAAAAAAATACATGTAGTCCTACTAATATTATAAATGCGAAAGTTTGGATGTTTGTTGCCGAATCACGCTTGAACCACTGGACGGATCGGGATGAAACTTGGCACACATTTAGGTTAGGCCCTGGAATAGGACATAGGATAGTTTTTACCCCGAAAAAACATCTTATTCCTACGGGAACCTGAAAAAGAATCGAATTTGCTCACAACAATGGCGCCACGTTGTATAAAATAAAATTTAAAAAATGCATTGACTGACCTACTGATCATCTCTTATGTTAGAAAAACTTAAAACAAATTCAGCTGAATTTAACATCAGTTCTTTATGTAATTTGTTTTATTCATATAGCCACTGTCATTCGGGCTTATCTAAGGATTCTAACGATACTCGAACCTCGACAGTCAAAAACACTGCATTGGTGTATTTCTTGACCTTGCCAAGGCCTTTGACACGGTTTCCATTCCCATCTTGCTACGCAAACTTGAAGGTCTAGGAGTGCGTGGGGGGCGCCTTGGCTTAGTTTAGAAGTTACCTCACGGGGAGAAGACAGCTGGTAAGGTAAGGGTGGGTTCAAGTACTAGTAGCACTAACCTGACATGCTTTGGCGTCCCGCAGGGTAGTATTCTTGGCCCAACTCTTTTCATCATATATATGAATGACATCCACTCCTTATATATCCCTTCTGCAGAAATCATTTGCTACGCAGATGACACTGCTATTTTGTTCGCTGGCGAGAACTGAGAGGGGACATTTAAATTGGCTGAGCAGGCATGACAATAATATCTAAATGGCTCCAACAGAATCTGCTAACATTAAATACGAACAAGACCAAATACATCTGTTTTCACAAAACCGCCTTTACAAAGCCTCCAACATATTCAGGTATCAAAATACATACCTGCTCGCCGTTGTTGGTGTCGTCTTCCATCCTGTGCAATTGTGATCTCATCACGCAAACTACAGCTTTAAAATACTTGGGCGTTACTCGGGATGAAAAACTTAACTTCATTCCCCAAATTACTGCATTATCGGCTCGAGTTCGGAAGACTATTGGTGTCATGAAGAGGTTGAGAGATGTGTGTGATGCTAATACCCTAAAAAATGTTTACTTGGCTATTTGTCAATTTATCTATCTATCTACTTAAATACTGTGATTTTAAACTTTCCACAGTTTCACAGGCAAAGTCTACAATCCATAAATGGCTTCAGACATTAGATTATGATTCTACAGTAAACTTATTACCACACTATAGGTAGATTACTTTTTCATATTATTAAAAAAATTGTAGTTTATTATATTATTTATTCTGATTGTTGTTTACCACCACAGCGCAAATTGAACAAAAAGTTTTCACAAAAGAAATAATCAACTCGGATCAGTTCGGATATTTCTTTGTACTTTGGTTTCCCAAGATACAGGCTGTGCCTAGTTTGGGGACCCCTGATCCTACTAATATAAATTTCTTAGACGATAAGTTATGGTAATTAAGTAAACTCCGTGTATTATTAGTCTAAGTGTTCAGATATAATAATAAAATGTTTTTTCATTTTTCATACCCCATACATCCGAATCTATTAAGGCATTTAGAAGTTATCGTAGAATAAAGAAACTCACAATACATACATACATACAGACATGAACCCTGAACACTCCTTCTTTTGGGCATTCGTGTAAAAAACAACCAAAATGAACGCTGATTATTGTATAAAGGCATTAAACGTACTATGAAATAAGCTTCTGTAACTTGCAGCTGTTATCAACATGCAATACTTAATAATATTAATTTATTATATACTTTTCATTTTATGGCAGCTAATGGTGTTTTATGTTGATAAGACAGAGTACTTGATCCATGCAAAATACATATTTGTTTAGCCACTTATGATTTTTATATGCTACGAGAATTTAGTCATAAGACATAAGGGCGCTTACAGGCGAGCGACAGAATGAACTACTAACTAACACTAACTAATGCCGACGACTACCCGACACAATGAGGGTAATTCTCACTGTCACGCTCTAATTCTTAATTTAAGTTCGTCCGTCCTTTTCACCTTTAAAAGATTAAAAAGGGACAAGAGAAGGCCATTCTAATATTAGAGTTGTCAAACATCGAATTTGAACCTTATGGCCGCGTCGATTGCACAATTTTAGAGAGCACTTAAAACATGCTACTTATCGGTTCTGACAGCTACGCCTTTATTTTAGGTTATCATTCATTCAGAATAATATCATTCGTTCATCTGAATTCATCTCCTCTCTTTCATTGGTCATAAAAACGAAAAGGATAGCTGGATTTTAAAATTAGGATTAGAGTATGACTGTGTGAATCGGGGCCAATGGCGATTATTAAGTTATTAATTTATCAATAATAAATAAGTAATTTTCGCTTGTTTCAGGCCCAGGACCTGGTATTCAACGAGAACGTATTGCTACAGACTTTAGGGTTCGATGTCGCGATTGATCATCCTCACACGCACGTCGTCCGAACGTGTCACCTTGTCAAAGGTGAGACAAGCGTTCGGTGCGTGTAACGGAACGTCGACGGCGTGCGAGCGGTCCGATCTAGTCTCGCTTAGCGCTGCGTCGAACGGGGCGTTGCGCGACGCGCGGCGGTTCCATTTTTAAATGCGGACGTTGGCGGGTTGTGGCGGTTATTTCTTTTTTGTTGGTTTGGAGATGCGGCGTTTGGCTTCCATGTTTAAGTTTCGGTTAAAATGTTTAAAAATAGATGGGGTGTTGTGATGATAACAATTTGAGATACCAATTCGTATTTGATTTTAAATCATATGAAAGTATGTAGTTTCAAAATATATTATTATGATAAAATATTGTTAAAATACTAAATTAAAAAAATACAAATCCACTTTATAAATTTTCTTTTTTAATATAATAATTTTTACCTACCAACTACCACTTAACAACTAAAAAGAAAATATTAATATAAAAAATACAAACAAGCCTCTATAAACTACATAAAAGTAACTAATAAATAATTTAATCTAAAGATAAAAAAAGCTCTAAAATCAAGTACACATCAAAAATTAATAATTAAACATATAAACTGTAAGTATAAAAAACTAAATATGTAATGGAAGCCACACGTTATTCCTAAATCTAAGTATTTCTTATAAATTTAATAGTCCTAAGTAACCTAACCGCACCCGACCGCAATGAACGTAGCCGCGCTGTCGAGAAAAGAAAAAAAATCAACAGGCTATGTATACACCCTACTACAAGTAACTACAATATAAGGTATGTAACAAACGCCCCCGCCCAAGTGTGTGGCAACCCTTACCTCGCACATCATTGCGTCCTCTTAAAAACAAACATTACCTTTTTTTTTTTTGAAATATATAATAAAAGTTAATAATAATAAAAAAATAAAATAATAGTTAATTAAAATAATAATAGTTAATGAGTGAATAAATTATTATTATTATATAACATGAAAATAATAATGTATGAACATTCCATTTTTTTTTTATAATTTCTTTAATCATTATTTAACTTTCATTTTATGTTCTATTTTTATATGAATAGAATAGAATAGAATATACAATGCTAAATACTAAACAAAATTGAAATTATGAACCAGTTAATACTATTATTTTATTAATATGATAAATCACACTTTTATATTTCTTTTTATTTCCCCTTTAATTAGTTTTTGCACCTTCCATATTGTATGTCCATTTCATGTCGCTTTTAATATTGCTATATTTTATCTTATTATATTTATTTTTATCTTTGTTCTGCGTTGTTACGGGTTCGAGTCCTGCGGAAAAATTTTAAAAAGTATAATTCTCAAAATAAATATTAATAGTATTCGCAATAAAAAAAATGGAGAATAAATAGAAACCAAATTCTTACACTCAGGTGTGAGCAGAGAGTAGCGCGGAATAGGGGATCGGACTACTTTTTTTTTTATTTTATAAATCCAAACTTCTTAGTTTCTGCTATCGAACACTAAAATAATTTTTGCTCTATCTTTAAAATTGGCTGAGTATAAAGGTTTGAAATTCAAGATTAGACAGAGAGGCACATACCCACTTGTGACGTCATTTGTTAGTAACGCCATATAATCTCCATACAATAAGTCGATTTTGAAAGAGACAGACATATTGAAACTTTAAAAAATCACTGTAAATTCGTTTTTCAACCGATTCTGTTTTTTTCTTCGCGAATCGTCTGCTACTAGTCTATATTTTAAAAATAATTAATAAAATATGGTAAATTCATAAAATATGGTGAACAGTCCGATCCCCTATTTAAATAATTTTATTATTAATGGCAATACCAAATACTATATACATTTATTGACTGTAAAATTATGTGTAGTTATTGGCTGAAGAATTAATAGTATTTACAATAATAATTATTTCAGTATAGTGCCCTCTTTCTACGAGTATGTTGTAAAAAAGATCTATTCTTTATATCAAGAAGAAAATCGTCTCTTCTTTTAGCTCAGTGCATCTTTTCCACCCCACTCCTCACATAGTGCTCATTATTTCCAGCCCCGAAAGACCTGGCGCAGACATCGTACTTCATGGCGTCCAACAGCCTCCACCTCACCACCATGTGTCTGCAGTACCGACCCACAGTCGTCGCCTGCTTCTGCATACACCTGGCCTCGAAATGGAGCAACTGGGCTGTAAGTATCACAGTCATTGCTTCCAGCCAACACCTGGATTACTTCATTCACTACCATGTGTCTGCAGTACCGACCCACAGTCGTCGCCTGCTTCTGCATACACCTGGCCTCGAAATGGAGCAACTGGGCTGTAAGTATCACAGTCATTGCTTCCAGCCAACACCTGGATTACTTCATTCACTACCATGTGTCTGCAGTACCGACCCACAGTCGTCGCCTGCTTCTGCATACACCTGGCCTCGAAATGGAGCAACTGGGCTGTAAGTATCACAGTCATTGCTTCCAGCCAACATCTGGATTACTTCATTCACCACCATGCGTCTGCAGTACCGACCCACAGTCGTCGCCTGCTTCTGCATACACCTGGCCTCGAAATGGAGCAACTGGGCTGTAAGTATCACAGTCATTGCTTCCAGCCAACACCTGGATTACTTCATTCACTACCATGTGTCTGCAGTACCGACCCACAGTCGTCGCCTGCTTCTGCATACAGCTGGCCTTGAAATGGAGCAACTGGGCTGTAAGTATCACAGTCATTGCTTCCAGCCAACACCTGGATTACTTCATTCACCACCATGTGTCTGCAGTACCGACCTACAGTCGTCGCCTGCTTCTGCATACACCTGGCCTCGAAATAGTGCAACTGGGCTGTAAGTATCACAGTTTTTGCTTCTAGTCGACACCTGGATTACTTCATTCACCATCATGTGTCTGCAGTACCGACCCACAGTCGTCGCCTGCTTCTGCATACACCTGGCCTCGAAGTGGAGCAACTGGGCTGTAAACTGTATCTCTTTTTAGATGTCTTATTTGGTAAACAAACATGGCGATAAGGTGACCATAGACACAAAATAGTGCTTCCAAATAATAGATTTCATTGATTTAATTGAATGTAATTGAATTGGTGATTAATTGTAATTGGTAATTACAAGCATTTCGGAATATCCTACGTCGTATATCTCTTACTCTAATTTGTCATCATTGACGTATTTATTGTAGTGATGGGTTAACTCGCTTTGTCTAGAGTAGGTCGAGTTGAAATGGTAGCCAACTCGAGTCGCAACTCGAGTTGATTCGACTCGAGGCGGGCGGCGGCGGCGCGCGGCGCGTGAGTGCGACGTGGGGCGCATTCCGAATCAGACTTTCAGCACTGTCAGCTATCAGAAAAGCAAAAAAGTATGAGTTATGACAGCTGACAGTAATTCGGAACGCGATTACGGGTGCTTAAATCGATTTCAGCGCACTCAAAGCGCGTACCGAATTACTGTCAGCAGGCGAAACTCATACAATCTGATCGCTGACGGCGCTGACAGTTTGATTCGAAAGTCACTTAAGCGTGTATCGGAACGCGCCCGTGATTCATTCATTATAACATTTAACATACATTTTTTAATTGCAATGGATAGAGACGTCACGTCTGACCACTTATTTGTCGAATCTATTTTTCTCTGTCTACTTATATTTTTAAAGATTCAACCAGTCTATTCCGATTAAATAATTGAATTGTGTATGAGTGCGTGATATACCTCATCTCTAAAATCCAAAGATAATGTAGAGATACCCGATCGAAATATGGTTTGAGGTTAGAACGATTTATTGATAATTATGCGAAAAACTTAAGTTTTCGATGATTAATTCTAACAGAATTTGTGAGTGAATGCTTGATAAGTGTTTGTTTCAGGTGTATTAATATTTTGGGCTAGTTCTATAGTGTGATCAGCCCGTAAACTTGAGATTTTGTCGAGGTAAGTGGTTTGTTTACCAAATAAAACATCTAAAAAGAGATACACTGTAAGTATCACAGTCATTGCTTCCAGTCGGCACCTGGATTACTTCATGGCGTCCAACAGCCTCCACTTCACCTCATCGTCATCGCCTGCTTCGAAGAAATCCTTCCAGAACTATAGACGATTATTCTTTTTAAGATACACTATTGCTTCATCAACAGCTCATATATGTCCCCACCGAGGGGCTCGAGCCTACCCTGAAATAGGGGGATTAGGCTCTAGTCGACCACGCTGGCCCAGTGCGGGTTGGTTGACTTAACACGCAACCTTCGAATTTCTTAGGAGTGTGCAGGTTAAATCACGATGTTTTCCTTCACCGTAAGAGCGTCGAACATATGAATACATGACATGAATTCGAACGAAAACACATTGGTACGTGGTAGGGCCGAACCCGCGTCTCCCGGACGGGAGGCAGCGGTCCTAACCACTAGACCACCGACGCTCTTCGAAATTCGAAAACACATTGGTACGGGGATCGAACCCCGCCACGTTTTAGATTGACTTACTATGATGATGATTGACTTAATATATTTAACTGTTAACTACTCCGAATAAAATAAATACAAAGATGGCTGGCATTGTTTACGAAGACTCACTGGTTTAGGTTTAGGGGTCATACATAGCTTATTTCTCACTCATTGAGGCTAATTGTCACTGTCATGCAGTGGCTGCAGCGGCCCTAGCCACTAGGCCACCGACGCTCTTGCTTACATACCTCTAACTCAGACTGGTGGATATCCAGATCCCGCAGTCGAGCGAAGGCCGGCACTGGTTCTCGTACGTGGACCGCAGCGTGACCAGCGACCTGCTGGAGCGGCTGACTGCTGAGTTCCTGCACATCTTCGACAAGTGTCCCTCGAGGCTCAAGAGAAAGATGATGACCATTAACAGTGAGTTATTTACAAGCCTGTACTTGGGTTACTATAGGATGAGCTCTGACAGATTATAATTTTAAAAACTTTTTAATATTATTTCGTTTATTTATTAAGTAAAATTACATACTGTTTAATGATAAAATTACTTTTTTTTTATTTTTTAGCTATTATGGTTTTTAAACTGAATATTATTAAAAAAAGTTGTTAACGTCGTATAAAAAATTGTGAAGCTGACAGAACCCATCCTATAATAACCCGACTATAGTGGCTCTGTGAGCTGTAGATGCGAGTCTGTTTTTTTTTTCGAAATGGTAACTGAAGGACATTTTGAAAAACTGAATCAATAAAAATACTCCGCCTCCGTGGCCGAGTGGTCGAGATTTCGACGCTCATTACGAAGGTTCCGGCATCGATTCCCGGTGGGGACACTGTCAAGCAAAAATCTCTTTATGAGACTTTCCCCAGTTTGTTTTTGTGTGGTTTTTGTTTTATTTTTTATTTAGCCTCGTCTTGTGTTGCCGTGCCCTTGCAGGACGTCACATGTATACCTATTTTTAAGTATTTGATGTACCACCTTTTATCTGTAATGTGACATGCAATAAAAGAAATGGTTAGGACATTGCAGGCTGAATCACCTAATTGTCCGAAAAGAAAGATGATTCCGTGCTTCGGAAGGCACGTTGAGCCGTTGGTCCCGGCTACTATCTAGTCGTTACACGAGCCAAGTCAGTGGCCTTTGCTATAACACTGATACCAGGGTTTGTGAGGTCGGTTGTCGACCTTACAACCCACACGATGATGATGATGATGATGAATAAAAATACTTATTGAACCGACGGTTCTTTAGAGTTGAGATTGTAACCATGTTGTGATACAATTTATTGTATAAGTATTTTGGTCTCTCCTTCTGTCATTCTTTGCGGTGCCCCACGGGGTGTCACATGCACTTAAGAATTTGTAACACCTGTATTTTGTACCATGTGATAAGCAATTAAATGATATTCATTTAATAGGGTATCGGACTGTTCCTAAATTTACCATATTTTATGAATTATTTTTAAAATATAGATCAGTAGCAGACGATCCGCGAAGAAAAAAAAAACAGAATCGGTTGAAAAACGAATTTACAGTGACTTTTTAAAGTTTCAATATGTCTGTCTCTCGATTATGTTTATGTCTTTTTGTATTTATTATGGCGTTACTAACAAATGACATCACAAGTGGGTATGTGCCCTCTGTCCAATCTTGAATTTCAAACCTTTAAAACTCGGTCAATTTTAAAGATAGAGCAAAAATTCTTATAGTTTTCGATAGCAGAGACTAAGAAGTTTGGATTTATAAGATAAAAAGAAAGTAGTCCGATCCCCTATTGGTTATCACATACACCGAGTGCGGTAGTGACATTGTCGTTCGTGTGGTAGACGGCGGGTCGCCCAGCGCGCCGCTCGCGTCCTCGTCGCAGCAGCCCGACAAGAAGCACGCGGCGCAGCCCAACGATGAGTTCGACAAGGCCTTCGACAAAGGTATGTAACAAAACAAATCAACGGCCCGTTACAGTCCACAGCTGGACTATGAGCCTCCTCCCCTTGAGTGTTTGGTTTTGCCATAATCTCCACGCTTGGCAGGCGGGTTGGAGATCGCAGATTAAAGGGTATCAGAGAGCGCTGCTGCCCGTTCCCTGTTCAATGTGTAGTCCCTAAGAGGTGTGTATAAGTGTGTGTGTTTTCTAATCTTGATTTCTATATTACGTCGCGATCTCTGTGATGCCACCTTCTTATTTAAAATCATTAATAACTTTGCCTTTTGCCGATTGCCACCAGAGGGCGCTACTAAGTAAACATTGTCCACTTTATAGTTTCTTTCAAAAAAATAATTAATTGATATTAAGTACTAGCTGCAGTGAAATATTGTTAAGATTGATATAAATCATATACACAAGTGTTTGTGACTAAAAATTCCGAATATTAATAAGTGAAAACAAGACTTGAAAATTGATGTCATTTTTCGGCTAAAAAGTGATAAAAAATACATCCGTTCATTATGCGTCTTAATGATTGTGTACAGTGAACGTAAATCAATATCTACATGACATTTTGTGACAGTGTTTTTGAGATACTTTTAAACTACGCTAACGAATTATTTTGCCTTGTTCTACTATTATAGTGGATGCGTCCCTACCAACAACAGATAGAATTTTTCACCAAGTTATTACCGACCCAAATAGCCCAGTGGCTAGTACTACTGTCCGAGACACACGAGACGTGGGTTCAATTCTCCATCTACTATTGCCTTTTTGGAAATTTTATTTCGGCTCAAAGATCATACAGAATATTATACATCGCCAAATTCATCAGTCATCATCACTTATTCAAAATAAAACTTTCAATTTTATCCAAACTACCAGTAGTAGCGCCACCTAGATATTTAAAGAACTAAGAGAGGTTTAGCTACTAAACGATAGAGGGCGCTGTAATATATCGATTCACTGTTGACCAATAATCAATCGATTCATAAGTGTGTATATAGAATTTAGTAACACAGTATTCGTAAGTCTGAAATTATAAATACATGTGGTGTCGTTTTATTGATATTTGATCCAAATGGCGACTAATAGTGAAAATAGTTTAGACAAAATAGAGAAGACCTGCAATAAGTGTGACCACATTATTTTGACAAGACAAACACTCACATGTGGCACTTGTAAGCTATATTATCATTTAAAATGCACTGATGTTTCCGAGAAAAGATTCTACAACATGGAACCAAAGCACAAGCAAGAATGGAGATGCAAAAAATGCTGGGCTGAATATCACAAACAAAAAGCCCTCGAGACACAGCAAAAAGATTTATTTTATTCTGGCTATATAGTTACATCGTCGCCGGATAACGTTACAAGACGAAACAAGAACCTGCCATATAAGATAAACATTTCGACTGAGAACTCATATTCCTCCTTTAACTCCCTATTAGAAGATGGAGATACTGACTTAGAAGAAACATTACTTAATAGAAGTTGTCCAGAACTACAAAAATGTTACAGAAGTGAAATAGAGGATTTACATCGCCAGAATAGATTACTACAAGAACAATTAGTAAGTGCTGATAATCAAATAGAAATACTACTGTCGGAAAATTATGCTCTAAAAAAGAAAAATACGGAACATGAACTTACGATAAAAAATTTGACTATTATTTGTAAAACTACTAATAACGGGACTCCTCGCAAATCTACAATTAAGAAAAAATCTACAATTAAGAAAAAACGACAGAGCTGGAATAGAAGAACATTAAATTTTAACTTATCGGATGATCACGAAAATATCATTAATACTGAAGAGAAAGGCAAAAATATTACTTCAAAAAGGCAGGAAGAAAAATGCTCACCAACTTCAATTGCGAACAAGGACATACCTACAAAAATTGTGACATCAGAGACGGAGCCGCCTAGTTCCATACCGGACCGCCGCCGCCGCACCGTGGTTTCTCTGGCTGAATTAGCACGTAAAGCATTAGAGTCCGCAAATGGGACAAGCACTAAACCACAAATTATGGCCAATGAGGAAAAACCAAAACGAAAATTTAATGACGGAAAGAATAAAATACTTCTTCTTGCAGATGAAACTGGACGAAATTTCAGAAATATTTTAAATAAATTCTGCAAAGAAGAATATACTATAATGTCAATAATTAAACCCTATGCTCGGTTCGAACAAGTCTTAGAGAATAGCTATATGTTGTGTAAGGACTTTACTAAATCTGATTATGTTATAATTATGGCAGGGAAACATGATAATAATCCGACTATGGTTAAAACTCACTTAATTGAAACTTTGAATAAATTGACAAACACTAATGTTCTAATGGGAAATGTAAGTTATAATAAGTACATAAATGAATCCAAATTAAATAATTTACTAAAATCTGTATGTTCTAATCATATTAATACGAAATTGTTTACATTATCTACGTATTATAATAGTTTAGACAGAGTTGACACATGCCGATCAATAATGTGTAGCATGGTGTGTCTTAACTACAGGAATAAATTATTAATGCCTAAAAATAAAAAGAAATACGAAACAGCTAGCACACAGACAGAGGATATTTTTTTTCGAGTCTAACCGTGATGATGCCCTAGTTCCTTCAACCCAATCTAAAAATTTTAAAGACAAATTTAAATACGATATAGTACCAAACAACGAAACGAAGTTATGCACGATATTTCATCAGAATATAGCAGGTTTGTTAAATAAACGAGAATTTCTGGAACTCTCCTTATCTGACCTTCACATGAAACATATAGGTGTAGATGTAATATGCTTAAGTGAAACATTTATAAAATCTGGATCTACAAATAATGTCCAAATTTCAGGTTACAATTTAGCTGCCAACTTCTCGAGAAATAATAAAAAAAGAGGAGGTGTTTGCATTTTTACAAAACATGGTGTTTCATATAAACTTTTGAGTTGGTGCAATGACTACAGTATGGAAAAATGCTTTGAATGTTGCGGTATAGACGTAGAGACGTATAAATGTAGAGTTATATGTATTTATCGAACTCCAGACTCAGACCTAACAATATTTTTTGAAAAATTAGAACAATTATTACATAGAGCTAATACTAAATCAAATTACAATTGTTTTTTATGTGGAGATTTAAATATAGATATTTTGAAAGATACTAAGGTTTCTAAACAATTATTACACTTACTATCAAGTTATGGTTAAAAATAACGACTGTTAAACCTCTTTATAAAAAGGATGCCAAAGAGGATATCAATAATTATCGGCCAATTGCACTAGTTTCTGTAATATCCAAGGTCTTTGAGAAAGATATGCATGCAAGACTTACAGAATATTTAACTTTACATAATATTATTAAGGAGGAACAGAATGGTTTTCAAAAAAACAAGTCCACGACACTGGCTGGTTACTTATTGATAGATGAGATAACCCGACATATAGACAAAGGAAAGCAAGTTGCTGTTATATACTTTGACATGACTAAGGCATTTGACTACGTAAACCATAAACTACTTTTGAGTAAATGTGAAAGATATGGTATAAGAGGTATCGCTAATGAATGGCTTTGTTCCTATCTTTCTAACAGATCACAATGTGTTGAAATATCCAAATTAGATAAGAATTCAAATCTTGTTTCCTATAGATCCAGCTTTAAAGTCAACAGTCATGGTGTGCCTCAGGGAAGCGTCCTTGGACCCCTTCTGTTTCTCTTGTATATTAACGACCTACCAGAAATAACAAATTATAAATATATACTATTTGCAGACGACGTTTCACTAATTATTCCTTGTAATAACAAAGATTCTTTTGAAACAGAAATAAACAACTCTATTGATTTAATGTATGATTGGCTGCAATTTAATAATTTACAGGTTAATATCAATAAAACAAAGTACACTATATATCGAAATTGGAAAATGGAGAAATTAAATCTTAACATTAAATGTAGTGGTCGTAATTTGGTGGAAGTCGCAGAAGCTACTTTCCTCGGCATAACTCTTGACGAGCATTGTACATGGATCTCTCATATTGCAAATGTATGCAACCGAATAAGTAGATTCGTGTATGCCTTGTATAGAATTCGCAGTATTTCAGATATTGACACAGCCCTTATGGCTTATCACGGCTATGTTGCGTCCGTTTTACGGTATGGTTTGGTGCTATGGGGCAATTCCAGAAATTTGTATGATGCATTTGTTATACAAAAGCGTTGCATACGGGCACTTTGCAGGGCTGCACCTCTCGATACTTGTCGCCCACTTTTCCGTAAATTAAGAATTCTGCCTTTACCATCATTATATATATTTGAAGTGGCGTGCTTTGTAAGGAAACACATGTATCTATTTAAAACTAAAAGGCAGGTCGTTCAATTTAACACTAGGTACCCAAATAAACTGGTGCTACCACGTGGAAAAAGCTCCTTATATGATAAAAACTGTCCTAGAATGGTCGTAAGAATATACAATATTTTACCAGACGTAATAACAAACTTACCTTTCCCTATATTTAAAAGAAAATTATTCAACTGGCTGTGTGATAGATGTTTTTATTCCCTTAAGGAGTTTTATGACTATAAGATTTGATTGATTTGTAATTTATCTAAATGTTAAATTGGTTATATTATGACTTATTTCATTATTGACATTACGAATTTAATAATTGACATTTTATTTTATTAGTTTTTTATACATATATAATTTTTTTAATAATATTGTTGTGGATCTAGGTATATTTTAGTAATTGGTTATATTTGTACGCCCTGTAATGGGCAGATTTTTGTGATACAAATTTATTTATAACACCATGTTAATGTACCAAAAATCTGTACAAATAAATACATTTCTATTTCTATTTCTATTTCTATGTCGATACCCCCTCACTACTACAAAAATCAATTTCCGTGTGCCTCGCAAAAATGAAAGAAGCTGTCGTAAAAAGAATTTGTTCTTTATCTCTCCAGCCAAGACTTGTTATGCCAAGAACAGTTTTGTTAGACGTGCGTGTAGTCTGTACAATGAATTGCTGTATGAATCCAATGCTGATATTTTTTCCTCGTCTATACATACTTTTAAGAAACAGACTGCCTCGCTGATTCGGCTTACTAAATCTTTTAAATAATTGTTTTTGTTTTCTCTAAAATTTTACATAGTGTTTTGTTTGCTTTCTCTAAAGTATGGTTTTATTCTGTAATTTAACTTTGAAACCTATTTTTATGTATAAATATAAGGGACTGTAGGTAGGTTTACATTTATTAATTTGTGTAATTATTTAAGCATTTGACTGTTTGTCTCTTAACAATAAATAAAAAAATAAAACATATTACACAACTAGCGTCCGCCCGCGGCTACGCTCGCGTTATTTAAGATTTTCCAGCCTAAGACTTTTCCCTGCTACAATTCTTAAGGGATAGACTGTACATGTGGATTGCTGATAGAAAAATGGATAGATATTTCATCTGGGTTCGCTGAATCGGTCGTCGACCCTAGCAATATGATAAAGTTAATATAAAAAAAATAAGGGTGGAGGACACCAATTAATCTTTATAATAAACTATAGTTTACAAAAATGTATCTATATCCAATCAAAGTATCAAACCGAATTATTAACTTAGGTTAAAGATATTAAGTCACAAGTTGCAGAATGTCATGAATGATTAACCTCTTATATATTCTCCGTATCTCCCCAGAATACGAGCGCGAGCGCCGCCGCCAGCCCGTGCCGGGGGGCTACGTGCCCGCCACCGCGCCCCCCGCCCCCGCCAGCGCGCCGCAGAAGATCGACTACACGCTCTACCGCGAGAAGAAGGAGCGAGAGGAGCGCGAGCGACAGAGACAGCTGCAGCGCTACCCGGCCGCCCCGCGCGCGCCGCCGCACAAGCCGCACGCCTGGCCGCACCACAAGCCGCCGCACAAGCCGCCGCACGACCACCGGCATCATCGACCTAGCGCCACGCAATCGTCATCGCAACCGGCAAATCCGAATCCTACTCCGGCGCCCCCCACGCATGCGCCGGAGGTAGTTCCGCAGAGGACGCGGCCTCCCTCGTTGTTTTCGCCGGAGAATGCTACGACTCCGGCAGCGGCGGCCGCCGCCCCGCGCCGCCCGCAACCCCCTCCGCAACCCCGCCCCAAGCCCGAACAGCGCCCCCCCAGCAGTTCACAACCGCCCCCCAAAGTGCCCCCTCAAGAGAAACCCCCGAGCCCCCATAAGAAACGCCCGGATCCGTCTACGGCTATCAGAGAAATGCAACCTCCTTCTATACTATCTCCTTTCTCTTCCCCTCCCGTGAAAGAGCAACCGGCTAAACAGAGACAGCGACACACTTCTTCCTCTGAGCCCGAACTAGTTCCTGTCGTGAAGAAATTAGACGAAACGCCTGGATATGAGAATCTTATACGTGAATCGCAGAGGTCTAATTCTAATTCGGTAAAGAATCGACTGCCGGAAGTAAAGACTGAGAGGAAGCCGGAACCTATACCGTCCAGGTCACTAAACGGAATCGAAACGGATCCCACTTTAGTTAGCAATTTACTTAAAGAAAGCCTAGCGAAACCCGCGCCTATAACGGTCGCCACTGAAAGAAAGAGTCCTATAGAAATCAAGAAAGAGCCTATAATAGAACCTCCCCCCCCTCCCGTACAAAACGAGCCCCCACCGCCGCCCGCGGAAGAAGTAACGGAACACAAACACAAGAAAGAAAAGAAGAAGAAAGAGAAACACAAACACAAAGACCGGGACAAGTCTAAAGAGGAGAGAAAGAAACACAAAAAAGACAAAGAGAGAGAGAAGAAAAAGGAAGAAACTCCGAACCCGAACCCGCCCGTTACGGAGCCAACAGACGGGACGTTACGAATAACGATACCTAGGGATAAATTATCAACGAGTCCAGGCCTCAAGATCAAGATACCTAAAGAGCGGCTAGCCGCGCCGCCGCCGCCGCCTCAGGGCTCCGGATTGAAGATCAAGATCTCCAAAGAAGTGTTGGAGACGTCGCGTAAGAGGGGCGGAGTTCCGGAGCCCGGGCCGCCGCAGAAGGTGCCGCGGCAGAATGGAGCGCATCCGCACCCGAAGGTAGGTTGGCCGTTGCCCCCGCGACCTCCGTACAGGCCGCCCTTGCAGGCCCCGCTGCCGTACTACATGGTGGCGCCGCCGCCGCCGCTGTACTACGGGATGGACGGGTACATCTACGGCGTGTACCCCCCGCAGCCGATGCACCCGCCGCCGCCCCCGCTGCCGAACGTGCCTCCGCCCGAAGTGCCGCCGCCGCCTCCCGAGTGAACACTTAGTCTCGTGTTCTTCAAAGTCCGCTTGGCGACAACAACTAACACACAACACATACATTCAAACAACAAACAAATAACACACACATACATAATACTTTAATCACTTATTGCGTTTGGACATAGTAGAAAATGTGCAAAGTAGGTTATCTTCGTAACCGCGCGCGGCTTGTATGTGTGCGCCGCACTATGGCCGCACTGAGAAACGGGTCGATATTTTGTTTGAGTGTGCGTCGCCACGCATAGATACTATGGCCGCACACATACAAGCCGCGTGCTGATATGAAGATATGCACTCTTTCTACTATGGTTTGGATAATTTAGCAGCGGGGTTTGTGAGGTTGTTCTACCTTACTACAACCCACACAATAACACGAAAGGAAGTGAACTTTAAACTAGATTTGTTATAATAATCTTCAGTTCACATTGACTACTGTTGCCATGATCAGAGTAATTTTGTAGATTATTGTACTCACAATTATTACTCAAATAATATGAACTCAACTACCAAAACAATATTGCTGCACTTTAATGACTGTTATCCACTTGGTACAAGCGGACTTTGAAAGTATTGATCGGTTTGAGAGCGCTTACAGATGATAGTCATCATGAAATGAATGTGTACAATGGGAGTGATTTTCTCAGTAACAGGCTGAAACATTATCTATTTATGTATCTGACAACTAGAAGGAAAAGTCCCTATACCTAAAACTCAGCTATTTATTTACTATCTTTTTTCTTGTACTAAACAAAATAAATTAAAAGTTTATTTATTTGCTTTTATTTATATTTGTTACTCTTTTTATGTGATCACTTCTTACTATTTTCATCGAGTTCATTCTATAGGTATGCACCGAGCAAATTAAAAATCACTTCTGGTGATGTCTGTTTGTCTGTAAGCGCTTTAAGAAATAGTTAGCCGATATAAAGTGTCACCGGAGACACAGAACATTGTTATTTTATTTCTACTCAAATGTCTTAGAAACTTTATCTAAAACATTTTAATTACGATAATTTCTTATGGACTGACTATTTTGGCTGATAATTTCTTTAGTCATCAGTACCGTTGGTACTTGTTTGTATATTATATAAAACAAGTGCTGGTTAGTTGTAGAGCAATGATATATTTTTTATATATATATATTTTATTTATTATAAATTGGATTGGGTATAGTCCGAGAGCCAGTAACAAGATTGGGGATTTTCATAAAAGAAATTGGGTCTCTTGGTAAAGTAATACCCAGAAGATTTCTATTTACACTTAACCAAGAATCCGAAAAAAACGTAACGTTAAGTTTAATTTTTAGTAAATTGCGCCTTTTTTTATTATTCTAGTTGTAATCGTATTATTATTTTTTTTATGCCCATTCTGATCTCTTGCATAAAAAAAAATTACTCGTGCTTTTCTAAATTCAAGGAACGACGCGCTTAAAAATCTGAACTGGAATTCAAAATGAGAACTCACACGAATGAATTAAATCTCGCTGCTTCTATGACGACAAAATATTTGCGGGCACCTATTTACCTTATATCACAATATTATGTCTAGTCTATTGTCATAATATATTAGAAGTAAAATGAAATTACAACATGCATCTTACAGCATGTTAGTCGTCCACTCGCTTTCCAAAAATGCATTATCCCAATCTTGTTGAGAGCTCTGTGTCAACACAACTAGTATAAAGAAGCATAAAAAAACTAAAAAAAAAAAATATATTGCGCCAAAAGTAATATCACAAAATGTTAAATTAAAGAGACCTATATAATAGTTTACTTAAAATATTTGTATAAATATATTTGTACTAAATACTACGTCCTTTTACGACGTTTATTATTATAAGATTTTATATAACTAGATTCTATCGATGTTACTATACCTAATGTACATATTTTAATACTTATATTTCTTATATAACGTTTTTCCTGTAGCGTATACTCGGACCAACCCACTGGACACCGCATCCTGTATAATTTACTAACAAACTAATTACGGAGAAAGTTGCGGTGCGGGGGGGGGGGACGCGTCGTGATTGGTTCATCTCGCTTACGCAACGTATTGACAGGTCTCATAAAAGTATAGATTAGTAGCAGACGATTCGCGAAGAAAAAAACAGAATTGGTTGAAAAACGATTTTTTGTATGAAGATTATATGGCGTTACTAACAAATGACGTCACAAGTGGGTATGTGCCTCTCTGTCTAATCTTGAATTTCAAATCTTTAAAACTCGGTCAAGTTTGAAGATAAAGCAAAAATTCTTTTAGTGTTCGATAGCAGAAACTAAGAAGTTTGGATTTATAAAATAAAAAAAAGTAGTCCGATCCTCCTATTGGTTGAAACTGAAGTGAGCCGCAAGGCCAGAGATAATTATGGGTATATGTGCAAATGCACCTATGCGTTTCGCCCTAACATATGGTGTCCAGAGGGTGGTTGGTCCGAGAGTTAGCTTGACGCAGCTAGTTATTAAGGCATCCCTCGTATGCTTCGCGTAGTCGGGACAATTTATCAATGGGCTTTTTAAACTTTATGCTCGAGTGTTGTTATTTGTGATATATTACTTAGTTTTGTAGTTGATGACTTTGAATAAAGAAACACTTAGTTTAAAAATAAACAGTACGCGTAGATTTTTTTCGATGAAGAAATTAGAACTGCGTCTTCAGTGTGTTTGTATACAGCTTTTATATCTAACGTTTTTGGTTCGAATTGTGGTGGGGAATACACCGTGAAATTTACATCGTTTTGTTCCCGCCGTGTGGTGATAGTACCCGTCAAACCGAACAACTTTTCACGAAAAAAAAAATCCTGCGACAAAAAAATTTTTGGCCTCCATACAAAGTGAGACTCCCGACCGACCCATTTTGTATGGAGAGACCAAAAAATTTTTTGTCACAGGTATTTTTTTTTTCGTGAAAAGTTGTTCAGTTTGACGGGTACTATCACTACACGGCGGGAACAAAACGATGTAAATTTCATGCTGTATAATGAGGTACTGTAGTCAATATTTTGAAAGTTTCCAGTTTGGTCAAGGCATTGCAGGCTGAATCGCCAGATTGTCTGCAAAGTAAGATTTCGCGCTTTGAAGGCACGTTGCGCCGTTAGTTCCGACTATTATCTACGGAACCGTTCAATAGCTATTAAATAATTCTCACACCAGGGTTTGCAGGGTCGGTTACCGACCTTTCAACCCACATGGTATGATGATGATAACGAGTACGTATAAATTCGATCGCCATACTTTTAGTACGCTCTGAAGTTGTAGTTCTAACTTCACTTCATCGAAAATATTTAGGGTTTACGCAGACATTGAATTAGAACTGTATCCTCGCTACAAAATGTCAGTATAAATGCAGTCACAGTATAGTTAATTAAACAGGATCAAAACTCTTCGGTTCTCTGACTGTAATGTAGGGAATATGCACAATTTTTTTAAATTCATTTATCGAAATATTTCAAGTTCCAGATAAACACATAAAAAATCTATTTTTTTAATATCTTGCTCAGAAACAAAGTTATAAGGCTACAAAGTTGATGGTTAGACAGAGAGGTCCGACTTGACATGTGACGTCATATGTCACGCGAGCCATACATCCGCTATAGAAAATTTTGTTTTCGTATGAGGGACAAATATATTTCTTTAATAATGTTGTATCTAGTTTGTTTTTCGATCAATTTCGATTCCTTTTTGACTGTCAGTATTCTATTTTTGTATACTTTCAGATGAATTATAAAAAAAAACCTAATATTTTTTTATGCATATTCCCTATTGTATGGAACTGCCCGATTGAAAATCAGTTTCCATGCATTTACCTATATATTAACTGCACGCCAACTACATAACCTTCCATTTTGCAACTATGATGTAGTTCAAATACAGTTTGTCTGTATAGACCTTTACACATACATTATTATATTTGGATAGGTTACGGATGTACTTAAAATTTTGTAGTCGAAAAATTCGATTTAATAAGTTAGAATGCAATCGAAGTCTTACTTAAAGCTTACTAGTTTTATAACGATACATTAGGTGCAGTCTGACATTAAAAAAATACAAGAAATGACATTTTAAAAATGCCGCCAGACCAGTTGTACCATTGGCCAGTGTTGTTGATTAGTGATGAAACTAAATTTCATACTAATGACAGTACCACGTTTACTAATAGTAATTGGTTGTAAAACCGCAGTAAGTGGCAGTGGTTAGCTGAAGATTGTTCAGTGTTGCCAATTATTTTCATACAGTACGACAGAAAAGAGTAGACAAAAAATGAGGGCGCTGTACGGAGTTTTTTTTTTATTCAGGAAACATACAGTTATATCTCAATTTATAAACATGCACATATGTACTTAAAAACCTATAGTTCCTTAAAATTAGTATCAAGTAATATTGTAACATATTGAGCTTACGTTAAATCAGCGTACACGCATTTAGTGTTGTTTCTGATCCGTGTTCTTTAAGCATTCAAAGCTAAATGTTTCTTATAATATGGAGTTAATTGGCAACACTGGTGATGTTTCAGCCAATCATTGCAACTTCCTGTTTTTGGCTACCAATCACGGCCAGTTTATCTGGTGTTGCCTTTGGTGAAGAGTTTAGTAGTTCCATCTACTCTTTTGTGTCGCACTGTACAGCGCGCTAATATTGTTCACTCTTTTCTTATTCGTCAGACTGCACGTTGGTTATTCATTATATCCCCATTGTAGGTGTCATCATCATGAATTAGGGTCAGGGTGGGAATATCTGACCACGGAATATAAAACAAGAGAGGAATGGACAAGTGGGCGGGGCGCGTGTGTCATAACTATGAGTAGGTCCACATAGTTTTGTTTAGTTCGCCGAGTTTGCAAAAACGATTTCTATTTTCTTTAGGTTAAGGTATGTATTGGTATGCATCTTGTAGTACGCCATCTAGGTCAGAAGCATTGAACTACGTGAAGAAAGTATAGAGTATATCTGAGCTCATGCGAAAATATACTTTATTTGTTTAATGGTAAAGTAACGTTTACATTTAGTAATGAAGTATATATAACGTTCTTGTTTGAAACGAGTACAACAGCTCTGATTAGTCAAATGCCCGATTGTCTTAGTCTGTGTGTGATGTAAACAGTGCTATGTGTGATTTTGGCGACACTGATTGTCATAGAAAAAAATACGTTTGTCCTTTCCACTCTTGTTTTATATTCCGTGTTTCTGACAAAATAATAATATTTATGTCTAAGTAAAACAAGCTAAGAGGCCTTATTTTTAATGCAGCATATTTCTTCAGAAGTATACCTGAAGTAGATAACACGAATTACATTCCTGATAAGCAAACAGGGTGCAACTAAAATTGTATTTGCTGTTTGTTATTGTATATTTATGTGCTTTCCACACGTATTTTAAATGTTATTTCTATATGGTCGTTTGATACCTATATATGTTAGTCTTACAAAAGTTATTCTATAGTTAACAGAATCTTTTATCTGTATTTAAATACATACATATAATACTTATATTTATTAATTGACTATATTTCATATATTTTTTCTTTCTAAAATCTTAGAGTATAAGGTAAGTCTGTTTTCTGTGTATAAAAAATATATTCAATTATATACTACGAATAGCTTATTTAATTTTCGAGAAAGCATATTCTTTAACAATTTTAGTTTGGTTTTCTTGCTGTGTCGTTATAAACTTTTATTCACTTTTCCTAAGAATGAATTTGTAACTTTTTCATGTAATGGAGAGTTTTTTATTTATGTGTAGAAAAGTAAAATCGCATCAAACACACATTATAGAAATTTATTATTAATAGTTGTTACCAATTACATATTTTTTTAGTTTTTTTTTTTATATTTTAGTGTTGCCAGTAAGTCCATTGCATTAACAATATTTGAATTGAACACATTACCATACCAGCTTTAAATAAGTTATTCATTTTTTAGTTTACGTAAAACTGTTGATAAATTTTTATTTTTTAAGACAACTTATAGAAAAATAACAGTAGTATCTGAAAGATATTGTTTTATTAAGAAACAACGTCGATCTCCACGTTGTTGCTGTTTCTGTCATAAATGGCCTCAACTATTGACCGAAACTTTGATAATGGAATGACATTCAAACAAAATATTGCTCACTTCGCTAAAAAAGAAAAATAATCAAATGCAGGGTACTTTATTATAAAAATTATTATAAAAAATGTTCCTGGTTATTAATAGTGTTTTAATTCGGCATAAATACTTTATTATGACTTTGTAATGCTTTTACTTGTAGTAAAAAAAACATATTTTTAAAATGGTGCCATTTCTGTTACCATTTTTCTTAATAGGAATATTATATAATGTACTGTATTGTATTAGTTTTGGACATATAGAGCAGTGTACTTATTTGTTAGTTTAGGTAGGTAGTTATTTTTTGACAAATTTTGCTAAAGTACTTAATTTTATTTTATTTTTGCGATAAGGGTCGCGTTTTGTTTAAAAGTTTTAGTAGTAAAAAATCTAATTGTATAAAGTACCTAATGCCTATATAAAATATATACTAGGGGTTCATTTTAGAAATGTAAAATAATTATAAAGTTTTTGGTTGTTTTATATGAATCTAAAATATTTTATTGTAAAGTCCAAAACAATTATTTTGATAAAACAAAATTATATTGCATTTAGCAAAGTTAATAGTAAACTTGCGCGTATATGGCCTGGAAGCTTCAGACAAAAGAAGTTTATAGTGGTCCACGTTGTATTGTATTTGACAGTGAAATCAGTGTGCGAGGCATTCGTCCTCTTTCCTGTTTTTTGACTGGCAACCTTTCTTGCTGGCAGTTTTATCTTTCATTTACGTTTCGATTTTGTCTTTTTTCTGACAAATTCTTCACTTCATGTCCTGATCTCCAACAGTAAACTTACCCATGTTACTATTTCCTACGTTAGTTATTTAATATATAGTAAATAATATATAAATACATAAATAAATACCTTCGGACTGAGCCCTGGTCATTCGCCACGCTTTATTTTATCATCCTCTACAACACTCTTCGTGTGGTGCTCATCAGCTCCGTGGCGGCTGCTGAGCCACACAGCTTTAGGTTTCTATAATGGACCTCTTTTATATAAAATATACTCTAGGTTTGTGCAACATTTGTGAAATATTGCTTTTGAGATTATATTTGTTATACTTACGAATTTCATTACATACATAGTTGTTAAGTTTAAAAGTAATTTGTTTTAGAAACGTTATTCCTCTATTTGCAAGAATCATTAAATGGATATTTTTCTAATTTTCAGAGTTTGAGTTTTTATTCTTGTTTTATTAATTACACTATATTTAAGTTAAGGCCGGCATTAACTATTTTACGTATACACATGTACAACAACAATGTTTGACAATCTAATTCAAGTTATCGCCAAAGCCCCAAAATGCTTTGTAAATAGCTTTTTCATCGGTGATTTTTAAGTCATTCATAATAATTTTTAAGTGTGTTTATTACATTTCCCGTGTATTTTTGCAACTTAATTTTAGGCCAGTCAGATTATGCTCATGTTTGTGGAATCGCATTGTGATTGGTCATTCGAAAATATATGAAGTCTGTTAATTACAATTATTTCTCGAGACATCGTATATTTTCTACATTTTAAAATTAATTATACATTTTAGAGATGTATAACAAAATATATCGTAATATACTCACCGGCACAACTAACCGCCCACCCTTCATTTCCGTGATTCTTTGTAATTGTATTAGTTACAGCTGATGTTAGTTAAAAAGTAGTTAATTTAATGTTTATTTATCGTAAAATTATCAATAAATCAATTGTAATGTATAACAATGAGCGGAGTTTAAAATTAACCCGAAGGGTGGGCGGTTAGATGTGCCGGTATATTTAAAAAGTATCAATGTTTTTATATCGAAGAAAATAATTCGTCTAAAGTGTGATTCATTTTGAAATGTTTTGTCGTTTGCACGTTTACATCACGTGACGCTTTTACTTCTTTTTTTTTTTTCACTTGGATTGAGCTGTTTTTACGTGTATTCATGTTTGGCTGTTATGTTTAAGTTTGTTCAGACTTGTATTTTTTGTTTAATTTTTGTTCTATTTTTTACTATTTTAAAAATGTTCATAAGGTAGTTTTGGATGCAGTTTTGAAGTTGGATAAGGCCTGTTTCTCACGGCCACTTACAACTTTACAAAAATGGCACCAGAGTACCTTGTTTTTTTTTTGTTTTTGTTTTTTTACCAAGATATCTTGTTAATTTTATCTTGAATGTAACAGCTAAAAAGAGCTTAAGCGGCTGTGTTCGTTCTCAATGGGGCTACTAACGTTCCAATAACACCTACAGACCGGTCGCTACTTGGAACGATCGCACATAATTCTGGGCCCCCGTTTGTTAAAAAAAAAAACAATAAATTAAAAAACGATACAAAAAAATATTCCTTTTTGTCTTAAGTTAATTTGATTCTTATCAAAATTACAGTTATAACAGTTAGAATAATTTTAAAATAAATGTATAAATTCAAAAAATCAAAAAATATTGCGAACTGGGGCCCTGGGTTCCTTGGCTTTTGAAAACCCTGGTGGCGGGCGCAAAGCGTTCGACAATTTGTATAGCATTTGAAGAAGTCGTTTATTACCTACCATGAATTACAAATTCATTTATTATTTGTACAAATTTCGAACACTAACATTTTGCTATGCGAGTTGCGAACGACAAATCGGAACGCACGGCGGCGCGTTTTTTAAAACGAGCAGTAAAATTGAAACCAAATTGTGCCACAATCGACTGTACTCAAAAATCGTTCGTTAGTTAATCTAATGTCATATTTCTGACGTTTCTTTGCCAATTACAGGGCCCCGTTTCACGAAGGAACAAGTTAAAAATTTGATGTACATTGCGTAGCCAATTCGCCTAAACTGTAAGCCCTTATTGTTTTGTCTAATCGTCTACGCAATGTACGCCGAATTGTACTTTTAATTTGTTTTTAGCTTTGTGGAACGGCCCCCAGATCGTTCAAAGTTATTTACCTCTGACGTTGATATTGTATCATCCAAAAGTAGATTGAATGACAAAAGAGCATAGTCTAGAATCCTTTGCTAATCTCCGAGTTGGAGTTCAAAGAATACTTTGCTCCTTTGTCATACAGTGTACTATTGAAGAATACTGTCAAAGGTAAAATAACTAAATTATTTGAAGTCAATTTAATAAAACTTACAATTTTTGTAATTTACTATTACAATTCCACGTACATAGCGTTGTCAATATACCAAAAAGAATACGGTTTATAATCTAAACTGATTGGCTACTCAATGCACGTCGAATAAGGTTAGAAACTTAGAACTAAATGGTGCCACTGTTCAGTGTTCCTAAAGATGTTGATTGGTTGTACACATGTCAAATGGATGTTTGACGTTTGTCCAATCGCACACATTTTGAAACACTCGACAGTGGCGACATTAGTTTATAGTTTTTGTCCCCATTTTAAGTTTTATTGAATAGGCTTCTATGCGCGTTCGAGTACAGTCGCTTGCGGCGCGGTTTAGTTGCAGTATTCCTCCTCGTTGGAACCTGTAGCTTGGTTTTGGTGAAACGCCCGCCGCAGCCTCATGGGAACGACGACACACGGCTCGCGCTCACTTGACGCTCGTTTGCAGGTCGCCGGGCCGCCCGTGGGGAACGGGCACGCGCACGCGCACGCTCACGGCAAGTGACGCCACGGTGACGTAACCGCCCCGCCCACTCCGTGTGTCGGCGTTCCACACCCATCAACTTACGGACCTCACTAGTGTAGTGTAATGACGGTTATAGTTTTGTTTTTTCATTTTTTTGGGATGTTTGTAAGTTGGTTGTGGTGGTGATGAGTTGTGTTTTGCCTTTTGATAGTGCTGTCGATTTATTTTAACTTGGCCGTACAACACAATCAACTTATGAACGAAATTAACTGTTTTTTTTTTACTATGTAATTTAACTATGGTCGGTTTTGGCTCGCTTATTAATGTTTCAACGGGTTGACGTGTTGCACTCTTGTAATAATAACGTTTTGCCGCCAAAACAGCACTGGTGCAGAGACCTTTGTAAATATTTTGAGGCGACCCTAATTGTACATAAGACTTTGAAACGACTAAAATGAGAGAAGTTTACGTGTTGTTGTTTCGTGAAGTAAAGTTACTGAAAAAATCTTATACAAAAGAAGTTTTTTATATAAAATAGCAACACTTATTATAAGATAACCACACCTCGACTTACAGCAATAAAAAATAAATAGATATAGTTCGCTTAGTGTAGTTAGTAATTTTTAATAGAGACTGAATTTGAACTGCAGCCAAAACCGGCTAAAGGCGGTTACAGGTGCAAGAATGCTAGTTGCTGTAACTTATTTTTATAGCAATTGAGAAAATATGGCAATTTTCTATGTAAATCATCACCATTGCCGTACGAAATAAAAAATTGTGGATCCTAGGTTGATTTGATAACAATAAGTGCCTCAACACATATAGTCGAATTAATTATTAACAAGCTTTTCATACAAAAACACTGTCTCAAAATTAAAGGCGTATGAGATTGGTGTTATATGTTTAATGTATGTTCTCTATTTGTGTTACAGAACTGTTTTTAAAGTAATTGATACTTACGTTCTGTCGCTCATTATTGACTAAAATGCGATAGGTATGTAAATGTGAAATTAGGATATAATTATTGTATAACATCGGCGTCCAAAATGGAAGAATTTTCCATTTAAGGCCGGTCTGTATAGGATGAGATTTTTAAATAAACGCGACAAGTTTTTGCAATAGGCAGGATTCAAAATTGGACCTCGATTTTGGTTATTGCAAAATATTTGACGTAAATTGATTAATTTTTAAATTATCGATCTGTAGACAAAATACTATTTTCTGTAAATGGCGGAATTCCAAACTTTAAGAATTATTATTGGCTTATTTCAACCGCCATCATTTAGATTTTCAGACTAAGAAACCTATTTATATCGATAGTCGATATCTAGGTGATCAAAAACTTATAATGGGTTATTCACCATCAATAATAATAATATCGCCATGATATATTTTTTTTTTTGTGATACCCATTCCTCGTCTTGGACATGAAATTTCCCCCTGAAACTGGGTGGTATTAAAAGAAATAGATTTGATCTGAGTGTTTTCTAGTTGTATAAAGTTGCTTCAACTGTTGCTTCAAGTTGCTCTGGCCATGGAGGCATGGAGGCATGGACCACATTCCATAATATTATCTTTTTAGCCCTCTTAATTTTCGACGAAATAATAATAATAATACTTTATTGCTTTCTCACACAATTTTCCATTTACAAAGCAAGTAGTCAGTTATATAAATAAGAAAATTGTGGGAGACTGATGCCTAAACTGGGTGTAAACCTGTATTTCAGGACATCAGGCCTCCCCTACAGATCTGTTGACATCATGTTTAAATATTGTGAAAAAATAAAAATAGGTAACGTCTGCAGGTGGATAATTTAAAAACCCTAGGTATTTTGAAATGGGCTGTCCGGATCATTATTTGTACTTCGTCTAGAGACAGACCCGCTACGACGTAAGATTATTTTTTTGTATTTTTAATAATTACAAGATTAGTACGACGAATTCTTATGACAATTCCTGACGAAACTAGATAGGTGTTTAATTGAAAAATCCTTTTAAATGGTCTAAATCTACTTATGATTGACTATTTGTCACATTAACAAACTATACTAAATTTAACTTCACATTTAGGGTCTACACAAATTGACTGCAGTTCTAGTGCACCAATGTTCTCAGGCAGGACCGTATGCAGACTAGAGTGCATCTAGAATTTAGTTGAAATCAGAATTCAAAATATTTTATTCGAACTAAGATTTTTACAAATCATTTTTCGGCGTCAGAGCTATCATGGATGACCTTCGATCACAGAAGGAACTAGATAAAGCAAGTAGGTTCTAATCGTGTTCCACTACAACTCCACTCAATAGGGGATCGGACTACTTTTATTTTATTTTATAAATCCAAACTTCTTAGTTTCTGCTATCGAAAACTAAAAGAATTTTTGCTCTATCTTTTAAAATTGACCGAGTTATAAAGGTTTGAAATTCAAGATTAGACAGAGAGGCACATACCCACTTAATTTAATTAATTTAATTTAAAATCTATTTATTTCAAATGAAAACATATAGGGTACATATGAAACTCAGCGCTCAATCTCCTACATTGAGATTATGTGCGTTGAGTGGTCAACATTCGGAACGAGTCCTTTCTGTGATCGAAGTGGATGGCACGTTCACTACCAGTGTACGCTCGCTGTGGAGAAGAACGTTAAAATCTTAGAGTCTTAGACTTCCAGCTTTGATTTTCGACATCTCAGCGAAAAAAAGTGCAAAGTTACTGTAGAATGCGGCGGCGGCAAGTGTGGCGAGACCCTTAACGCATCAATCTAAATATTTTCCTCGCAAAAGTCAAATTGATTAAATATATCAATAATATTTAGGACCGTATATTATAAATATAATTGATGTAGCGTGACTGTTGAGAACAAATTTAGTATAAAAAATAATTATAAAAACCAAAAAAGGATGGCATGTTTGAAGGATGTGAGGTGTAAGTGTAATACAAGTAAGGTTTTTTAAGAATTTCATTTTTAAACTTAAAACTTAGTAGTTGTTATAATTGTTACTTCTGTTAGGTTAAGATGTATATTGTGTACATGAGAAAAAAACATGAAAGAATTCAGTTTTTGTTTTTATTTTGGTTTCTAGCGTTCTTCGCACCTGATTTAGAATATCCATTAGTATCCACCGCCGAATAGGGCTATTCTGTTTGGTGATTGATTCTGCAATATGTGTGATAACCGAAATTATACTTACGAGTGAGTCACATTTATAAAATCGTCCAACTATTGCATATCGCCTGAATATATTTGAGCATCCCCAGGATTCAGTCGCCAAACAGTAATATGCCCAAAAAAACCCCTGATTAGTCCAGAATATTTATTATTAATAATAGTAATCGGCTAAATGCGTTAAATAATATAGCTCGTATGAATAAAATATCCAGTACTGATGGAATGAGTAGGATTATTTTACAAATTCCTAACACTGTTGACAGTTGGCAATAAGTCCAATGTAACTCTGGCTATATCACAACGCAAAGCTGTCACGCTTATTCCCGTTGTCCCGGTATTTTCACTCGAAAAAACTCCACAAAGGCAAGTAATCCAAAGTTCTAAAGTTCTTTTTTTTTTCGAGAGAATATATTGGGGAACTACGGAATAAATTACCCGACAGCGGGAATACAATTATTGTTTCTTACATTGACCTCTAACTGCGGTCGGGTATAGAACGTAAAGAATTAATGATACCTCACACCTCCAAAATCTATTCAGGCATATAGAAGTTATGGTGGAATAAAGAAACGTACATACACATGAACCCTGAACCAACGAATTATCTATTAATTCGTTGCCCTGAACACATTATACTCCATTTTTCGGGACTTCGTGTAAAAAAATTACAAAAAAATCCCAATAAGTTATAAATACTACTTCCACCTGCAAGACTCGTCGTTCGCCGTTCCTGCTACACCTACTCTAGTAAAGAGGTACATTCATATTTCGCTGTGAAAAGACTGAAATTAGGTGAAGATGGCGCTTTTCTGAATTTTTGCTATGAATCCACATTGTATTTTTTTACAACCTTTATTTCTATGATCCAAATATACCAACAACTAGGTAACTTACCATATTATAATCCTAAATTCATTCTTTTATTCCGTACTGGATATTTTCTAGTAAAATGTTAATTAAATACCTGACAAAGTTGAATGTATTCACGGAACCATCCATAAAGAACGCCTGACCTTTAGGGTATTTCATAAATACGTTTCAATATTTTAAAACGTGTTAGTTCAATGACGCAAAATCTTTAGATAAAAAATCTGTGGATACTGAACAACTTGTAACCTAAAAAATAAAGAGGTACTTAAGTATTGAGAATTCATACAGAATGATCAAGAGATCAAATGAGATGATGCATATGTCGTGGCCATATCGTAGAATTGACCACATCATGAAATTTTCGATCATTTCATGAAATGGTCGCATTGTATGATGTGGCCAACTAAATTTGACCAGATCATTAAATCGTGTGCATTTCACGATTTTGTCGTCCACGATTGGTCATATCGTGAAAATAGGGCGTCCATGAAATATTTAAAAAGAATCTAAATTATGTTTAGTACTTATTGTTTTCTAAGTCCGACAGACATTTTCAGAGTACTTTTTCATCATAACTCTTTTTTTTTTATTCCTCATTTTAATAACGAATAATTCACTTTTTCACTGCGAGAAATAACGCAGCCGCCATGTTGGTACATAAACAAAGTGCTTCCAGCGCCTCTATCGGCAATAAAAGTAATAATTTTACGATATGATCAAATAATCTTGACCATTTCATGAAGTAGCTGCGTTTTAGTTGAACATATCGTCAAACGATTTCTTATCATTGATCTGGCCAGGGCACATCATGATGTGGCCAATGGACAGTGAAAATTTCATGATGTGATCAATTCTACGATATGGCCACGACACATACAGTAGCTAGCACATTCATTGCTCGACCCTGACTTTGAGAGCGCCTTTATTCCGTTCCTATTCCCACAGCAGTAAGAGTGGTATTCATAATGCACGCCTGAAATAAATGATTTTATTATTTAATGTGAGTGAGAATGTGAGAATTACAAGACTGCCAACATAATGATTAGCAGGTGCCTAAACTTGAAATTAGCTTGGAATTTGTTAGGGGCCTATAAACTCAGTGTATCATTTTGAATACTCAGTAAGTTAACCTAACCATGTATTTAATTATCAATATTCTGGACTGTTGGCTACAAGACTACAATAATTGAAACCTTCAGTATATAATTCACACAAATATATTTATTAAATGTTTCAATAATTCATGAATAAACCATTCTAAATCCAAAAGTCACTGTGTAACACTTTAATAAAGCTTATATGTTCTTATGAAAAATGAAAAATTATTAAAATAATATTAGCTTTTCCAGTAGCGTAACGTCCTTTAATTACAATCACCTCCGACTAACTATCGCGCAAGTTTAATTCGAATTTATACTGACCAACAGACTACCTCCACTACTCGGAGTAGAACACTTTATGCGCTGGCTACTGTCAGTTTCTTGGTAAGATTTTACGTTATTTAATCTAACACGGGTAGATTGTTAGCTATTAAATTAATGCTTATGTAACACTGCACGACTGAATTCCGAGCAAACGCTGTTCAACCAACCAACATAAGATATAAGTAACAAAGAAATAAGAGAAAAATTTAAGGCTAACACGGAAGAAACAACTTTGAACTAGAAAACGTGCATTTAAATTCTTTAAAATCTGTATTCGCCAGATTTGTATGCGATGACATGTTAACTAAATATCGCAAAACTTGTCGGGTGGTTGGTCACTTTTACAAGCTGAACAACGTGTGTTCTAGAGCCGACCGACTCTATTCGCAATAATGGGCTGAGCTACTCGAGGTTTTGCGTTATAATAATAATAATAATAAGTTTTTATTGCTGACACAAGATCCATAGTGAAAAAGCTAGCACGTTATAATATTGTGCTGTATCTCTGAGTTACGATTTTTATATCGAACGTGCACTAGGGTGCGGTCGATATGATTTCTCAGTTAACAATATTCTGACCATATGTTGCCCGGAATTCAAACGTGTAGGCAAGTATATCAATTGGCCAGGTTCTTAAAATGGTGAAAATGTGATAAGCTCCTCAGGTTATAAAGGTTGTAACTTATATCGTTGTATTGTATATGTGTATACGTAACGTTGAAGTGCGCGACCTCTACGGCACGGTGGCAGGATGGCAAATCAAGTCTTGTTCCTTTTTGAACATGTTGTAAATGAAATAAGACAAAGCACAAGAAACTGAACAACTTTTATTTGTTCTACAATAAAATAATATTTTAACATACAAATGGGGGATTTTCCGACAGCAAATTAAAATAAAATAATCTTCATTAGATAGCGTTGACAATTCGTGGATCCGAAGAAAAGAAGTCCGGCGAGTCACCCAGGGCCATAAAATGGTTAAAAAAAAGAATCTACGAAGTACACCTGGCGCCATCTATTGTCTTAATTAGAACTATTATTTTATTTTAAAGAGCTGTCAGAAAACCCCTCATAGACTCGGTCAGCTGATCAGTATACTTCAGTAGGTAGTATGAAAAAAAAAACTACTTCACGAACTAAACAACCACTAGAGAAGTTTAGCGTTTAGTTCGTTATATGGCACGGGAAATGAAATAAAAAATATCTGGAAGCGAAATAAAAATAGCTGATAGGTGGAGCCTAATATCATAATTTAATCATTGTGATTTGTGGACAAACAGCAGCGCCATCTCTTAATTGACTTTAAATGCAGGTAATTTAGAGCGTGGTCGCTTAATGTTTTTTTATATCAGTTGAAATCTTATTCTTTTCTGCTCATCTCATTTTCAGCCCACATTCACCCACTGCTTGCTACACTTGAAAAATAGCTATTTACTTGGATTGAAGTTTCTTTAACTTATCTCCTGTCAGGGTTGCATGCAACAACTGGGCGCGAGCCGAAGATCGGCCTCAGTGGGATGCAATGAAAGGCCACGTCCAGCAGCGGATTGATGAGGGCTGATGATGGGCCCAATCGCCCTAAAATGTCAAGGCTCAAACCTTGAGACCCTGTTAGGAATATACGAAAATTATTCACAAAGGGTGAACTTAAAGGATGCAGAGACAGTTCAGTAGATACCCTTGATCCTTCATTTATCAAAATCGATCCAACAATAAAGTAACCTAATCAAATAATAATTAAAATTAAACGTTGCCTCATAGTCTGCTCTAGTAGTCATCAACAGCTCATACACGTCCCCACCGAGGGGCTCGAGCCTACCCTGAATTAGGGCGATTAGGCCTTAGTCGACCACGCTAGCCCAGTGCGGGTTGGTCGGCTCTGGTAGTATTTGTGAAAATACAAAACCATGACTTGATTTGCCATTCAAGAAAGGAAACTATAATAGGTAATTAAGAAGAGTGTATGTATGCCAGATGGCATTAATGGGTTTATCTAACACAATAGGCTATTTATAAAAACGAGCGCTTTTCTTTTCTTTTGTAGTTGGTTGAAAAACATTACTATTGGTACACGCGATCAAAAGCAGATACGAAACAGACAGAATATTAGCCCAGCCGGGAGCTGTGACCCCTCTAACAACTGCACTAAATCCCCGTTTGTAAGATAAATATCGATCGTAGCAGGTAATAGCAATACAATTTTGTAATTTTTGCTTCATCATTTTTCGACTGCAAAAAGAAAACTAATGCGCAGTAGGTATACATAGCTTATTGAAGAGAGAGCGGAAAGGGAAGTAGCGTGCCTACATCATTTCGAATGTTGTTACTTCTGTGGTCAAACAAATCTTAAACTTATAGTAGTATTTTATAAAATGGGGATTTTCTCACAGCTCTTTAAAAAATAAAAATAATAGTTTTAATTAAGACGATAGATGGCGCCAGGTGTACTTCGTGGATTCTTTTTTTAAATCCTTTTATGGCCCTGGGTGACTCGCCGGATTTCTTCGGATCCACGAATCGTCAACGCCATCTGAACTATTTTTTTTATAAATTAGCTGTCGGAAATCCCCCATCATGATTAACATCGACATTTTGAACCATAAAAACAACATTCGAACTCAAGAGACATTACTTACAAAAGAGTAGACAAAAACAGATGTTTGAAATTCATTGGTTATATTTGTTAGATGTTTAACTTTAGTGCCCAGCCACGTGGTTTAAAAAAATAATACGATACGACCAATCACTGCCAGTATCTGTGCTGTTGCCATATTTGATTTCTACTCTCTTGTCTGCAATTTTATCAAGTAGGCATGTACTAAGAAAGTCCGGAACAGTGTGTAGGTACCTAGATTTAAGACGGATGTAATATGTAATGGAACGTGTAGCGGAACCACTGCGTGTTGTATGGGTGTCTACAAAATATAACTGCATTTCCTAGCTATAGTGAGTATCTATTTCAATAATAATCGGCTCAACTTGTCCGCTTACACGACTCGTTATAGCTTGCCTTATTCTTAGAGAAGACTCGAGGACTGGTGAATTTTAACTGATATTCAAATTATACGGACTAATTTTTGTTTGTAGACTCGCTGAACCTAAATGTACAAAAACTAAAAACAAATATGCATTGTATTGTCCCTTTATTTTGTTGGGATACTTGCAGCCAGTTTGTTTTTTATATATTTACTTACAGAATACCATGTTCTTCGAGTCGTACTCTTATATAAAATGTACCCTAGCCAGAATACTATAATATTGTTCAATTTCGTAAAATAATATAAAAAAAGTCAAAAAAAAGGTAAATCTTTGTAAGTAGTGTTTGTTTTGCGTGTTTACTGCGTTAGATTGGGATTGTAGAACTATCCGTTACAAAATAACCTGGCATCAGTGGCGAAGGGTGAAATTTTGACAAAGGTAAGCCGGAAGAGCGCGGCTTACCTAACTAAATGACATGCTTTTTGTTTTCAAAACTGTGAGTTCGGAAAATGGAATTCATCGCTACACAAGTAGTCAAATAGTCAGTTGATTAGTAATCCATATAAATTAATGCCATAATAGCAGAACACACAACACTCACTCAACAACTTACCGTATTGAACAGATCGCGAAAACACAGTAAAAACAACAATTTCACTGTTTACAAACAAGCACACACTAAATTGGCGGACATGTACTAATTAAATTTATTGTATCACTTTACTTACCCATATAAATAATAATTAATCAATCACACATCACACTTCAAAATTAAATAAAAATTTCGACCCCGCGATGTATTTTCTTACTGCAACTCTTCTTACTCAATTTTGCTATCTTATCAATTACTCTCTCGCGTATGCGTTATGCATAAGAAAGAGAAAGAAATTATGGGAAGCCGACCCGACTCGGCTTCTATGGCGCCATTTTATGGGTGTGTTTCAAATCAAACTGACAGCGCCGGCAACATGCGAGTGAGAAGGCAAATATGGAAGTAAACCCTTGGAGCGCTAGAGACAGAGTATACTGGCAATTCACGAACTCGGTCGGTCGGGCGACTCGTGCGTGATCGAATATAGTACATTGACGTGCTTGTAGAGCGCCGTCCACCTCGACTTGTATTAAAAAAAGCAATGTATCTTGCGCTAGCGTGTACGTAAATTACTATCAGCGTTAGAGGCTGTTGGAGCGGATTTTCGAAAGGTAAGCCGATGGGAATCGGCTTGTATGGACCCTTCACCACTGCCTGGCATGGCATCCGTTTATCGTTATCATTAAGTTAGACAATTTTTTTTATACATATACGTTTATAACAGAAGTGAATTTGTCCGTGGAATCGAACCAGGGCGCATTTCATTCTAAAATAACGTGATACCCTAAGTACACTCAGGAGCACATCGAACATTACATTTTACTATGCCACATGACAACGTTTACTACCTATGTAAACAGTAACGCCAGCTGCGCTCTTGGCTGTGCCTACTTGATGTTTATAACTTGTTAGTTCTATTTTTACTAAGTACCCATATTCGGAAGTTTGAAAGAGATCAAAAAGAAATTAATTTTAATTTACTACCCTACAATATATAAAATTTAGTTTTTTTTACACAATATCAAAGTGTAAACCAATTTATCGAGTTACGTTACGTACGAATGTTCAAACAGTTCGTTCACAAAGAGTAGGTAGATATAATAAAATGAGGGCGCTGTCCGGATATAAATAGAAACACTGAAGTCAACCAATAACCAATCACAGCCAGTTTATTGGTGTTGACATTTGGGAACTTGGTTCCATCATAATTTAACTTCTACTTTTTGTGGACATACTTATCAACATTTATCTAATAAAACATTAGTACCTATGTTATTTTTTTTACAACTGGTATGAATAACGCTACTTGCAGTTTTTATATTTATTTATCTGATTCCAGTCGTACTAAGGAGAGTTTGCTTGGCTACCTCACTCGTTGAAACTTAACACTGTACAAAACTTATTACATTATGTACTTATTTTATTAGTGTGACAGCCCTATGCTAATACAAACAGTTTGATAAATTCAGATATAAGTAGATTTATAACAAGTCAAGTGTATTTTGACTACTTACAATTTGTAGTCAAAATACCTAGGTACCCTATTTTTATTCTACGTTATTAAATATTCGATATCTCATTAAATCGGTTAATCAAACTCATGAGAGAGTGAAAAGTTGATCCAAGATTATCTTGCAAAGTATTTTTGTTAGATAACAAGAATTGAGAATCATGTTTGACTAAACATGTTTAAATAAATTCGTGCATGCATAAATTAGTTATTTTTTACAGCACAACGCAATCCTTTCTTAAGGCCCCCAGAGACGGTCAAACGGTTTGACTCAAACCTTACCTGTTTGATCAAACCGTTTGAGGTCGGTTTGAACGGTTTGTCAAACGGCTCTGCGCAGTCTAATCCTGTACGCTGTTGTAATTACACTTCTGATGCGTCAAACACAACAAAAATATGAAATTGCATCAAACATGCTTCAAACACGTAAATGTTTGACAAACCGTTCAAACCACCTTTGTAAACGATCAAAATGGTTTGAGTCAAACCAAACTTTACGTGTTTGAATCAAACCGTTTGACCGTCTCCGGGGCCCTTTAGTATGACTGGTAAATTAATGATGATAATGTTTATAGGCGCGACGCTATCTTTGCAAATTCACGAGTGTAGTTCACATCTCTGCTCGTATTGTAACGTTTTCCAAAGATGTGTACGTTCTCTAATATATTTTTTTAGATAACTTCGGAGGAATGCTGTGCAATTTTGTAAATATAGTTTTTAATCTTAATAAAGGCATTCTTTCTGGAACCCTTGTTTTTTGTTGTATCTCCCTTCGTGTTCACCTCGGCAAACGTAAAATCTTAGTCAAGTGAAGAACAACGTCAGTGAAACAGGCTCTCAATTCGAGAGTACGCGCTCGCTCTTCAAAATGTTAGTTCATGCTTTGTGACGTACCTTCTTATGGAACTCCACGATAACATGATTGAAAACAGATTTTGCACTTCTTCTTCGTCCTAGCGTTTTCCCGGCCTAGTGCTGGGGTCCGCTTTCCTACTTAATCTTCTCCACTTTGCCCGGTCTACAGCATCCTTAGGTGTGAGATTGTTCTCTTCCATATCCGCTTTCACGACGTCCAGCCAGCGCTTTTTAGGCCTACCACGTGATCTAGGGCTCTGGACAGTGAGGTCGAGGCATCTTTTTCCAACATAGTCTGACGGCCTGCGGCTTATATGGCCATACCATCGGAGGCGACTTTCCTGAAGCTTATCCGCTATGTCACGAACTCCGAGACTGCCACGGATGTGTTCGTTACGAATTCGATCTAATCGTGTAACGCCACACATCCATCGCAACATCTTCATTTCCGTGACGTGTAGCTGCTGGACATGTCTTCAGAGGACAGGCCAGGTCTCGCTGCCGTATAGTAGGACTGGTCGGATGATGCTCTTGTACACAAGGCCTTTTAGGCGGTACCGGTATCCTGGGGTCGTAGAGGACACCGGTTACTTGTCGCCATTTTGCCCAAGCAGCGCTTATTCGGGCTTGGACGTCGTGATCGATTTCACCAGACTCGTGCAGCACGGACCCAAAGTATTTGAATTTATTCGTTTATATAAAAATAATTATGATTGAAGATTTTCGTGGTTGTTTCGCACTACACTAAATCGTGGTAACAAACCCGAAAATTGTGTCAATTTTAGGGTAAAAATAATTAATTACTAATATCATCATCAGGCCGATGTTACGAAACCGGTAGTCATTTATTTGAAACTAGTGAAAAATCTGTTTTTATTTTATTACCATAGTACAAGTTCTGTCTGCAATACTATTATTATTTAGGTACATCTTAAAAATGTGCTTCAGGATAATGGGCGTTTCTCTAAATAAAACAAACACATGAAACAGAATTGTCGCTTTATTCAGCAATTTCCGGTTGAAAAAAAATAATCAACAAAACTACTTGGAAATAAATTCTGAACATGACTATTTTTACAAACAATTTACAGCGTTTTTTGTTTATTTAATACCGGCGGGGGACCGCGCGCGCCCGCGCCCGACACATTAAACTAAACAGTTAAAAAAAGTAATATTTACAATGAAAAAAAAAGTCGCACGAACGCCTGCATCGTTAGCCGATAAGCTACAGAAATACAAATAATACAATACAGTGCGTACAACGCAGGCCCCGCCTCGCCTAAACTACAATCAGAAACTTATGAGGTACACATTCCTATTCACTTTACTAAGCGTATGTTAACGGCCCCAAAAAAATGAGGCCAATTTTTTTTTTACATTTTTTCTCAAATTGCAGCCTTTTTGTACAGTATATGATACTTACTAATTATATATGTATAGACATAGTTAAAACCATTACATTTTTTTGGTCGCGAGCTGTTTTTCTCACCAGGCCATCATGGCGATTGGGCTGACACGAAAAATAGCTCACGGAGTTTTTTTTAAAGTTGAGACAACAGGACATTTGCGTAAACACGTCGATATAAGTTTCGCATAGCTAGATTAAACCCCACTGTATAGTTTACATTATATTACATAATCACGATATTTTTTAACTTTTTTTTTTCATTTTTTTCTCTGTAAAGTTACTAAGAAGTGATTTGAACGGGCGAATTAGAATTTGAATGTTACACCGAAAAAGAAACTACACATTAACTGTAACTTTCCGTAATGCACGCCTCAAATGTTCCATCGTTACAACCTGTACGTACAGGGCCTAATAGGGGATCGGACTACTTTTTTTAATTTTATAAATCCAAACTTCTTAGTTTCTGCTATCGAACACTAAAATAATTTTTGCTCTATCTTCAAAATTGACCGAGTTATACTGATTTGAAATTCAAGATTAGACAGAGAGGCACATACCCACTTGTGACGTCATTTGTTAGTAACGCCATACAAAAAATCGATTTTGAAAGAGACAGACATATTGACACTAAAAAATTACTGTAAATTTGTTTTTCAACCGATTCTGTTTTTTTTTCTTCGCGAATCGTCTGCTACTAATTTATATTTTAAAAATAATTCATAAAATATGGTAAATTAATAAAATATGGTGAACAGTCCGATCCCCTATTATTGTTTATTAGCCAATATTCTAATGGTCGTTTACCTTACAACCCACACTATAGTGTAGATAATGGAGTTGCAGGTATCAAGAATTTCAGCTATACTTGAATTTTCTCCTACACGAAACTTCAAATATAAAACCCTAAAATTCAAAGCCATTTTCTTTAATTTATTGGCAAAATAAAGTAATTGTAACACAAGTTATTTAGAGACCCTTAAATTTATTTCAACAATCCAAATGGTTTTAGTAACAATTTCACAAAACTACATGTGCCTATCTGTCTTCTAATATAAACATATTTTTGGATATGCTAAACCTACAAATGATTTTATACTTAGTGAGTACTCAATTTTAGCAGTGTTTAAGATGCATTTAAAATGGTAGCTTGGCGAGAAGACGAAAATAATGTTGGATTTTTTAATCTTTTTAAATGTTAACTGGTGTTTTTGTAACATAATACAACGTCTCCTCTAATAATTGCAAAACTAATAAATCGGTGGTGGTAGTATAAATTGTGTGAATGTGTTAACAATCCGTCTATACTACGCCTTTGTAAGCAAAAAGTACAGTATAATTTTTTTTTATAGGACAATTTCGTCACAATAATTACTTGATACGAATATTTTCTTCACACTTTTATCGTCAAGAAAATAGGAATAGCGCAAGCCATTCGCGTTTTATCTCTCAGTGATGAAACTTTAAATGATCATCAAATTGTCAAATTTGAAAATAACACGATAATAATTATGCCCTTAAACACTCGCTGCTGGTGGTCTTAATTTTTTTACATCAACCGACCGAACAGAGCGACAGCGGGAAACGGTTCCAAAAATATTCAAGAAACTAGTTAGTAAATTCTCAGTATCTCACTTCGTGTCATTGTCAACGAATATTACATTCACTGTTCATGTTCATAATATTTTGTTAATTGTAGTTTCTTCAAGGATTTATATTAAAACGTCCTGACCTCCTGGTTGTGCTTTAAAATTGATAGTCTTTTTTAAATAAATAAGTTCTTAAGTGAGAACAAGAAATTGATTTTATTATAATAATATAAAAAAGAACCTCCATACCGTTCTGAAATATTAATATGTTTAATTTCGATAACTAGGTAGGTACTTAGCAATAAAATGGCGCTTTCTAATTCGTTTCATTGCGTAACTTAAAAATTAAGATCGAAATCGATTAAATTATTTTGATTTGTCAATTTATCAGCATTTTGTTCAGTAGGTCGGGACACAGAAATGTATTTAACAAGGGCGAGAACATTACAGTTACTTTATAACTACTACGCCTTCTAGTGAAAGCTGTCTAAGAGTGACACATACTCCCAAGCCGAAACATTATATTTTACTTGGAAATAGAAAATGACGCCCGTCATGTCTGCTATTTTAATGCGAAACTTGGTTTTATAAAACCTTTTTATGCAATCTGAGAAATTTGACACATTCGCGTTAAGCGCATTTTCTCTTACCGAGTCAAAATAGCTATTTAGTACTTATGAAATACCCAATTTCAAATGGTGTTATATTGAATCTTTCAAAATTCTTTTTTTATTATTATTTAATCCTTAAACAAACAACTGGAAAAGTTGTTGGTTTAGGTTAAATCAAAAGTATATTTTGGTAAGTATACATAAATATTCGTAAGTATTCTAAGTATACATATTTAACATGAACATTGGCCTTGATTCACACTGTCACGCTCTAATCCTTAATTTAAGTTAGTCTGTCCTTTTTACCTTTTAAAGATTGAAAAGGGACAGGAGATGGCCATTCTAATATTAGAGCTGTCAAACATCGAATTTGAACCTTATGGCCGTGTCGATTGCACAATTTTAGAGAGCACTTAAAAATCTCTTAAACTGACAGCTATGCCCTTATTTTAGGTTATCATTCGTTCAAATTAATATCATTCGTTCATCACCTCTCTTTCATTGGTCATAAAAACGAAAATGATAGCTGGATTTTAAAATTAGAATTAGAGCATGACATCCCGAATCAAGGCCATTGAAAGACTCTTTACAAGTAGTTACATTAAACACCTAGGTCCAATGCTGTGGACTAACACCGAGCAACACACTTTCTTTTTATTTTAGTCAAATTTTCGTGCTAGGGTTCTTAACACCGAATTCATTACAAAGACAAGTCACAGATATTTTAACACCGACACAAGTTCATTTTATTTTTTTCAATAATAGTAATTTTCGAGTTTAACGCAAAATAAATACAAATTGTAAGTAGCATTACATTTTCGTAGTTTTTGGACAAGTTTTTAATGAAGTTTCCAGTTATAAATAACTATAATAATAATATACGCTGCTCATATTTCTTACAGAGATGGCAAAGCCTGTTTTTGTTAACTAAACTATGTACAAAAATGTATACTTTTTATGCGTGTATTTAAACAAATACTACGTAGCAGTATACCATCGAAGAGGAAAAATATGAGCTGATAATTTATGTACAAGTACCAAATAGTATCAAACTTGTATCAAAGTTGTCCAAAAACTCCCGGCCACGAACGCAACGCAATCTGAACGAGAGGCGTGTCAGCGCGCCGCCACACAATAATATACACGTAAACCTATATGATACACACACATTGTTAAATATACACAGAAATATACACGCGCACTACTCGTATCTGTCTCATTTTTACACATATGGAAAACACGTGAATATCCGCAAATATTTGGTTATTATATTATTGTAATACAAATGAGTAGATAATAAATGAGTTAATTGGCAACACTGTTGATTTTTGAGCCAATCATTGCCACTCCTGTGGTGTAATTTACCAATCACTGCCGGTTTAGTATTGCCATGGGTAACCAAATTAGTTCCATCACAATTTGATTTCTACTTTTCAGCTTCAATGCATATCCAATCACATGAAATAAGTGCATGTTATGTAGGTATATTTAAGTTTCTGTTTCTAATATCATAAAGAATACATACTTGTTTTTGAACTATGTTTCTATTTCTCTTCCTAAATGTAACTTATTTTTACAAAGACGATCAAAGTGGTCTGTGTGTGTTTGCATGTATTTCGTATTCAAATTGCAACACTTAGATCACATATGTTTTTGACGTAACGTATTTTAGACTTTACTAGATTTGAAATTCAAGTATCTTTGTGTACTGTGGATATTGTATACTCTGTGTGCAAACTCCGCGATCTCTTCTTCTTTTATATTGATACTTTTTAGTTATTACTGGCGCTTTAGAGTAGCCTTTTGTGGATGAAAAAGCTTGTAACAATTGGAGAGTCAGAAAATGAGGAGCAGACAATGGTGAATGTGAAATAATATATTGCGGAAAAAGATTAAATATATTATCTACAAGAAGCTTAATATTTGTTTTAATTGCAAGCAAGTACCCTCTACGACATCTGGGCCACGTGGATCAGCCCGAGAGTACCTACAGATATGAGTAGTGCCCGTTTCAAGCTAACTCAGCCCGCGAGCGCCGAGCACGAGCGATCTTACTCGAAAACTTCAGGACAAAATTATGATAACTAGAATGCGCGCGCGTCGACCTAGGTCTCGAGCAAGCCTCACCCTTGATTTCACTGAACAATTCAGTTGCTAAATGCATAATTTTACAACTTACTCGTGATTAAAATAAATCAAGTACGAAACTGCGCTGAAAGTCACAAGCATGCGCCAAAAGTAGAGAAACTACAAGAAGGCAATTTTTAAATTCATTAAACATTTATTTTGAGACTGATTTCTATATAGTAAGTTTCTCTTGAAAATGTTAAAATAAACAGAACAAAAATTGTTCGTGCGTATGTTTGTTAAAAATTGGCAATGCTTGTGACACTGCGCGCACATTATAAATTAAACTAACTTCACAGCCACGTAACATACTTCGACAGCGTTTAAACTAAGGATACTGACACGCCGGGGCCGCTAAAAGCAAAGCGTCTTAAAATCCGTTTGTCTATAGAAAATCGATCATAGCCGACTCTTGCCACGAAAATATTTTGAATGGAGGATTTACCGACAGCCAATTCAAAAAAATAGTTTATAAAACTTCGATAGATGGCGTTCGGCATTCCTGGATGAAGATATCCGGCGAGTCACCCAGGGCCATAAAAGGATTAAAAAAAAAGAGAATCCACGAAGTACACCTGGCGCCATCTATCGTCTTAAATTTTCTGACAGCTCTTTAAAAAATAATAGTTCTAATTAAGACGATAGATGGCGCCAGGTGTACTTCGTGGTTTTTTTTTTAATCCTTTTATATCACTGGGTGACTCGCCGGATTCCTTCGGATCCACGAATTGTCAGTCAACGCCATCTATCGAAGATTTAGGAACAATTTTTTTTTAATTGGCTGTCGGAAAATCCCCCATTAGACTTAACAACCGGCCTATAATAACATCTACATTCCAAACGAATTTTAGACACTTTGCAACACGAAATACACTTATTATTTTTTAAGACCATAATTGAATGACACTCCCGCTACTATAATAAGAAAGTTTACAAATCCCTTTACTAATTTTTAATTAATAATTATAAAATCATCTAAATAGAGTAACTTCTTAAAGTAATTCCTTGTAGTTTGATATTCTTAAAATTAATTTATACATAAACCAAAGCTAGTAAAAGCAGCAACCCCACCGGAATATTTCTAAACTAGAGCGTTCTCTTTCACTCCACCGTGAGTCCTGGTAGTTAAAGCGAGACGGACGTATGATTCAGCGTCTAAAAATATTTCGGTGCAGTTGTCTTTATAGCGAACCCCGAACGAGCCTTAGTTACAACGAAATTAAACAAAAACATAGATTCTGGTTCTTTAAGTCCTTCAGAACTTGAAATCGGTAGTATCAGCCGTTTCTTTTTATATGAATGCAGTGTTTCGTAAAAATAAATCGTAAGGTAGTATTTCGAGTAGTACTTTACACAACCAAACTTCGCAATGCTCATGAAAGATTCTTTTAAATCCACTAATTTGAATAGTCGAGTTTGGCAGTTTCATTAACGGTCTGTTCACACTGTAAAATTGTTAAACGAGGTGATGACAATTTAGAAAACACTGCATTACGAGGTCAATCCGAAATATATACTCACCGGCACAACTAACCGCCCACCCTTCATTTCAGGGAATACCCGTGATTCTTTATAATTCTATTAGTTACAGTTGATGTTAGTTAAAAAGTAGTTAATTTAATGTTTATTGAAGCGTGTTTAATTTATCGTAAAATTATTAAAAATTATAAAATTAACCCGAAATACAAGGGTGGGCGCTTAGATGTGCCGATGAGTAAAGTTACACTTTTGATTACATTAACTATGTCAACGTTGGGTCCTACCCACAATTAGGCACCTTGATAAGACTTTAACCACTCCAATTAATTAATGTTCTCGGGTCACATTCCTTCGCCCCCTTTAACACTAAAGATTAAGTACACACAATATGTTTAACTTTCCACAATATTTCGAATATCTGGCACTGGTTTCTTCTGAAGAAACTGACGCATCCACTTTTTCTTAAAACTGACTTATCCGCCAGTTCTGGTCTTCCCGGTAACACAAATGCATCCTTCCGTTGCAGCAATCTGTCTGGTAATACAGATGCATCTGCCGATTTTGATATTTTTTCTAGTATTTATATATGACGGTCTTACCAGTGTCATAGACCTTTCTAGTAACATAGAAGCCTCCACCGAATCTAATGACGTTTCCGGTAACTCAGATGCAGATGTTGGTGTTGGCGTATCCGGCAGTAATCCTGATAGTGAACTGGTGTAATAGTTTCTGATGACATTTTATCGTCTGTAACCGGTAATGGTAATCAAGTAGATTCAGATAATTTACGGTTTTTGGTGGTACGTTTTTTTCTTTGTTTCTCTCCCTACATTAGCTAATAGGGTTTCTGGAGACGCAGAGGATTCTGAAATCGGTGAAGCCTCAGATGGTATTAAAGCTTCCGTAGTTATTTGTGGTATTTCAGAGGATGAAGATAACTCTAGAAGTGGCAAAGATTTCGACGGTATTGATTCTTCTTTAGCAGTTGATGATATTTCGGGTAACGGTTGATCTAACAGCATTGTTGACATTTCTTCTTGTGTTGAAATTCCTGGTATAGCCATAGGAATAACTTGAAACAATGCTTGCGCTAATATATCTTTCAGTTGCTGTGTCTCAGGAGTAAATCTTGGTAGTAATATGAGATTATCAGATAGATCAGTATGTGGTTTGGTTGGTGATGTTGATGATTCAGCAATCCCTGGTAACGTCGCCGCAAATTTCGACGTCGATGCTGTATTCTCCATCGAAGTTATGTCAGTATCAGTTCCAGATAATTCTGAAAAAGTATCAGACGTCGATGTTACAGGTGTTATAGACGGTTTTGGAAATGGAAATATTATGATATCTGATGATTCAGAAAATTCTGGTTGGATGATTCCGCTTTTCATACTTGGTAAATCTGTAAGTTCTATCGTTTGCGCTGTGGCTATGTCTGATAATATTCCCGATGTTTCCAGAGTAGTTGGTTGTATTTCTATTTGTTGGTTTGTAGTCGCGACGGCCCCTACGCATGGTCCGCGCGGCGCTATCGGCTAGAATGCTAGAATTGGGATGTTGGTTGCGCGACTTATCTGATGTTCAAAGTTTATTTCGCTCCCATTAAAGCCCGCCCGTGTTAGTATAGTCGTTGCCGATGTATTTTCAGTGGCCTTCTCTGGTAGTTTCGCAGGCTGAGGCGGAGGCACGGATGTCTCGGGAGTTATTATTGTTGCCTCCTTTGTTGAAGATGGTTCCACGAATGGCTTTGGGGCTTTTTCGACAAGTTTTTTAATTATCCTTGGCGGAGATGAGCTAGGAGGTATTTTTGACGAAGATGACGATGAAGTATCGGATATTATAGACGAGCCAAGCATAATTTCTTTTTGTGCTGTTATGCTCATACCTGCCATTGGTGTTAAAACGCCTCCTGCCTCAATTTTCATTTCTGTAACAGAAATAGATTTTTTTATTTTCTTCGGAGGGCTGGTTTTGGGTGATAGCTTTTTGATTAAGGCTTTGTAGCCAACAGAAGAGGATTTTGTGACTAGTTTGGTACTTAATTTATTTTTAACCCTAGATGTTTGAGTGAGTCGTTCAGCACTAGATTTTTTTTTTAAAGCCCGAGGATTTGTTGCCTAAAGAAGACGTTTTTGCGAGTTGTTCCGTAGTCGGTTCGTTTTCAACATTTTCAATAAAGGGTTTTAAGTCGATTGTTCTTTGATATCTATTACACCGGATCCTTCTTCCGCGAGTTGAGACGTCCCCGGCTTGCTATCAGATTCAGAGACGATCAAAGGATTATTAATTATATTATTACCAATAATATTTGCATTAATTACATTATCATGGCCAGCATCTGACACGACATTACTGAGATTTATAGGGATACTCGACGGATTTTGAGTTGTCTCGCTTTTGTTTACAGGATCAGAGGTTTTAGATGAGTCTTCACAACGATTTAACTGGACAACATTTGAATTTTGTATTTCAGTTTTATTTTCAGATTTGGATGAGTGTTCACTTGTTTTGGTAATTTTCGACGATTCCGTGGAAGTGCCGAACATAGTAAAAAAAAATCTACTTTGGAAATTTCAAGTATATCACCTGTATCTGCAGTACTTATTAAATTATCAACATTTTGTTTTTTTTTGTTTGTCTTCTTTGAATCATCTTTATAAGGTATTTCTATAAATTTCTCAGCAACTGGCAACGTAAAATTTTCATCACAAGGCATTTTAGAAGAGTTGTCAACACTTGACGTCGCCTTGGTTGAATCCTCTTCATAAGGTATTTCTATGAATTTCTCAGCAACTGGTAACGTTATCGAATTTACCTCACCAGGTATTTCAGAAGAGTTGTCAACACTTGACGTCTTCTTTATTGAATAATCTTCATAAGGTATTTCTATAAATTTCTCCGCAACTGGTAACGTCAAATTTTCGTCATCAGGCATTTTAGAAGACTTGTCAATACTTGACAGATCGACTAAAAAGCCTGTTGTTATTTGTTGTTCTTGAATAAAGTCATCATCAGCAGGTTTTTGTGTTGGATCTGCATCTAGAGTTATTATTGAGCTGTACTTTCGTTCCACTATTTGACTGATAACATGTTGTAACTGATATGTTTTAGCTGTTGTAGGTCACCAGTAGACAGTTGCGTCAGATTAACAGCATTTAAAAAGTGATCAGTAGAATCACCAGCGTTAGATAACCAAAATTGGACTGACGAGTACTGTCACCAACATTCGAATGCTCTGCTGACTGTTCTGTTCGGTTACTTTTTGTTGGATTACCATCTTCTGATTGAGTTGTTAAATTACTAACGTTTGTTTGTTGATTTGTACTATCGGTATGTGATTGTTGACTTTCGATATCAGTATCCGATGACTGCTTCGAATTTGACTGTTTCTTGGAGTTATTACCACCTGGGTTATCGTCATCTGAATGTGCAGGATTATTATCATCTGAATGACCTGGGCTACTGTCATTTGACATAGTTGGGTTACTATCAATTGAATGCCCTGGGCTACTGTCATTTGACCGTGTTAGATTACTATCATCTAAATGTGCAGGGTTACCACCCTCTAGATGATCAGGGTTACCGTTGTTATTTGACTGGGCTGACTTACTATCATGCCTTGAGTTATTTGACTGGGGAGGATTACTCACATACCCTGGGTTAACGTTATTTGACAGTGCTAAATTAGTATTTCTTGGTTGTCTTAAGTTACCATCTGATTGCTCTGGATGCAATGGGTTGCCATCATTCGGCTTTGCCATATTACTATTATCTGCATGGCATGGGTTGGCATCATTGGACTGGTCTCGATTTTTAAAACTTCCTGCATTATTGTCTTTTAACTGAGCAGGTTTGCTATTATTTGGATCATCTTCATCATCATTTTACGAATTATTGTTTTTATCTGTTTTGCCTGGATTACTGTCATTCGACTGTTCTGGGTTACCATCGTTTGACTGTTCAGAGTCACCACTATTCGAATGTCCTTGATTACCGTTATTTGAATGTCCTGAATTACCGTCATTTGACTGTCCAGAGTTTCCACTATTTGACTGTCCTGTTGTGTTACCAGAATCAGATTGTCCTGTGTTTTCACCGCCCGATTGTTGTGACGAATTACCAGAATCAGACTGCTGAGTTTGTCTATCATTTGTTTGTTGATCACCGGCATCAGTCTGTTCTATAAAATTATTAGCTGGTTGATTAGTCTCTTGCATCGCGTGGTCAGGTTCGCCACCATCATTGGGTCGTTCAGTAGGATCATAATTTTTTTCTTCGCCGTTGGTTATGGTGCGGTATTTTTTAGCGTCCTCTACGGTGTGTGTGAGTGTGTGTGAGATGTATGCGGGGGCGGGGGCGCGGGGAGGGTCGCTCTTACCGGGTAAGGCGCCCGGGGCAGAGGCCAGTTGTCACGTAACCTGTAGGGAGAAATGCAGTGTTTAACTATGGTCAAATTATGGTATACATTCATAGTGCATCAGTAATATTCACAAAATGGGTAAAAAGGTCAATATCTTTGTCGAATGTGACGTGATCACACGTGAAGTGGTGGCAGCCTGCGTTGCCGAATGTTCGACTCTCATTACGGAGGTTCCGAGTTCGAATCCCAGTGGGGACACTGTCACTCAAAAAATTTACTTTGTGTGATTTTCTGAAACAAACTTTTGTTTACGAAAATGCAGGCTGAATCATTTGATTGTCTGAGAAGAAAGATAAGTTCATGATTCGGAAGGCAGGTTAACTTGTGAGTCCTGGTTGCTTTCTGAATCGTTTATTAACTTATCGATATCTACCTTTGATCAACAATTACAACTAGATAACGGGTCGCATACAAAATCAAAGCTAAATGCTGTCTGCGTCAATATATACTTATACAGCTGCATTTGTTTACTCCAACCGAGACAAACGTTTTAAAACAGTTCGAAGTTCAACCTAATAACAACTCTAATACCAAGTAATAAAATCGCATCTCTTACCTACGACCATTCGTTTTCTTTTGTTTTAACCGAGCTAATTCACAATAAGCCCTCACGCCGCAAGTGACGCGTTATTTACCGAGACGGTTTTTTTCCTCCGACCCGATATCTAGTTGTAATGAGGGATTTTCTGACAGCTCTATAACAAAAAAATAGTTCTAATTGGGGCCAGGTGTACTTAATGAAATCTTTTTTTTTTAATTCTTTTATTGCCCTGGGTGACTCGCCGGATTTCTTCGGATCCACGAATCGTCAACGCCATCTACCGAAGTTTTATGAACCATTTTTTATTAATTGGCTGGTGGAAAATCCCCCATTGTTGATCGAACATATCTACGGAAACAGTCGAGCGAAGTCAGTGGCCTTTGGCGGCTGCGGCGGGGTTGTCGACCTTACAGGGAGTGAGGTAGTTACCTCCATGGGCAGCGTGTCGTTGGGCCGGCGATGCTTGGCGGGGTCGTCGCCCTCGTCCCCCCCGCCCCCGCCCCGCTCGACCTTACAGGGAGTGAGGTAGTTACCTCCATGGGCAGCGTGTCGTTGGGCCGGCGATGCTTGGCGGGGTCGTCGCCCTCGTCCCCCCCGCCCCCGCCCCGCTCGACCTTACAGGGAGTGATGTAGTTACCTCCATGGGCAGCGTGTCGTTGGGCCGGCGATGCTTGGCGGGGTCGTCGCCCTCGTCCCCCCGCCCGCGCTGCCCCCCGCCCCCGCCCCGCTCGACCTTACAGGGAGTGAGGTAGTTACCTCCATGGGCAGCGTGTCGTTGGGCCGGCGATGCTTGGCGGGGTCGTCGCCCTCGTCCCCCCCGCCCCCGCCCCGCTCGACCTTACAGGGAGTGATGTAGTTACCTCCATGGGCAGCGTGTCGTTGGGCCGGCGATGCTTGGCGGGGTCGTCGCCCTCGTCCCCCCGCCCGCGCTGCCCCCCGCCCCCGCCCCGCTCGACCTTACAGGGAGTGAGGTAGTTACCTCCATGGGCAGCGTGTCGTTGGGCCGGCGATGCTTGGCGGGGTCGTCGCCCTCGTCCCCCCCGCCCCCGCCCCGCTCGACCTTACAGGGAGTGATGTAGTTACCTCCATGGGCAGCGTGTCGTTGGGCCGGCGATGCTTGGCGGGGTCGTCGCCCTCGTCCCCCCCGCCCCCGCCCCGCTCGACCTTACAGGGAGTGAGGTAGTTACCTCCATGGGCAGCGTGTCGTTGGGCCGGCGATGCTTGGCGGGGTCGTCGCCCTCGTCCCCCCCGCCCCCGCCCCGCTCGACCTTACAGGGAGTGATGTAGTTACCTCCATGGGCAGCGTGTCGTTGGGCCGGCGATGCTTGGCGGGGTCGTCGCCCTCGTCCCCCCCGCCCGCGCTGCCCCCCGCCCCCGCCCCGCTCGACGTCGTCGCCACGCCTTCCACCAACTCGCTGCAATCAACACGTATAGAGAAATGAAATGAATAGTTTGCAGCCCAGCGGCTGCCACGTTAGGTCCGCTGGCCGCACAATGAAGGTGGTGATGTAGTAGAATGGTAGCGTGGCAAATAAACATGGTCCAGTCCAAATTAGTTACTTCAAATTGTTGCTCAAACGGTCCTTATTAGCATATGAAAGAATTACAACACTTTTAAAAGTTACTATAAATAAAAATACATAGAGGTCCGGATGATAAAATATGATAACAGTCTGGTGTCTTGGAGGAATCAGGAAATTCTGATGAAAATGACAAAACCGAAACGGATGTATGTATTCAAAATTTGAAAATGGATGATGAAACTGCTAGTACTAAAAAGTACTGGATTGCCAGTGACAAAATAGCAGGAGAAGGTAGATAGATAGATAAAGCGTTTATTTGATACTGCAGTGCAGACACATACATACATAACAAAATTAAAACTAGTATTTAATATGAATATCATAACATAACCTGACACACCAGGTTATGCTGCAGCAGTGCAAGAAGGTCGCAGCTCAACGTCGATACATACTCAGGAGAGCAGATATCGCTGATTTTCAGCCACAACCCAGAGAAACACGGACGCGGCGACAAGTTAAATTGATCGTTTTACATGATATGTTGTATATATATTATATATATATAAATGTTGTACACACGCATACTAATAAAATTATAATGTCTCATGCATGCAAACAAAATTAAATAATAGAAGTTATAATATGTAGGTATAAAATGAAGGGTTTGATATGTTAGTAAAAGTCGAATAGTTACTTATATAGGTTGTAATTAGGATAGGATAATTAATTAGGTAGGATAGCGGCACTGCTACAAGTTTATTAACTTTTGGATGTTACATCTCTTAGTTTTGTCATTATAGTCTTTTAGGTAACAAGATATGCGGACTCTGTGGAGAAGAACTCACCAAAACACACACACACACACAAACACACACATACGTCGCATCTTTTGCGTTTCCTTTTTGTCAAGTCATTTACAAAATTCATGCATGTTGAAATAGCCTGTCATTCAAGACATCTAATATCATGGAAATCTGTCCTCTATGTAGTCAAATATTCTATAATAAGCTTTTTTGCACAATTTTTGCTTGACAATAGATTTGAACTTTATTTTTTTAAATCGTTAGGGACTATATTGTAAATGCAATCATCTAAAAATAAAAAAAAACACGTCTGCCCTAACAAAAAAATTGTAGCGTCACTTGGTGATGTATGGATTTATATACATTCAAATCTGCATTTAGAAGTTATGGTGGTACAAAGAAACTCACATACATACATACATACATGTACCCTGAACACATTACACTCCTTTTTAATATTACTCACAAAACATCATAGGTGCAAAAGCGGACTTATTCCATGAGGAATCTTTTCCAATCAACACTAATAAATACAAAAATGAACAACTAGCATAGGTTCAATACATATACTGATAGTGACATAGCTAATCAAAATTATTTACTCACCTTTGAGAACTTGAATTTAATTTATGGTAATTTTAATTTAGGTTAACCCTGCGCGCGGCCTTTCTGTTCCGATACTCAATTGATCCCCAACGTCGGGGCGGGGGAGCGGGATTGCCGGGGGCGGGGCGCGTGGCCTTGCGTCATGAGTGTTACCTGTGCGCCTGCGCGTGGTGCTGGGCGCGGCGATGAGGCGAGCCTGGCGCGCCTTGAGCTGTGCGGTGGTGAACGCGATGGCCTGCACTCCGCCCACGCCGCCCACGCTTACACCGCCCACGCTCACGCCGCCCACGCTTACGCCGCTTGAGATCGCTATCTTTTGACCACCTGAGAAACCAACATTCAATTAGTTTAAAAACGACGTTAAACAAGGTTGAAAATGATAGTGTAGCGACACATGTTTTGTATCACGTTTTTCATAGTAATCATGATTGCCACTTCCAGTAGCACACAGCGCGAGCACGCCAATCGACTCGCGCCCGCCTCATAGTTTGCTCATCTACAATGTAAACTTGCAAATTATTTGATTTAAATAGAAGGCCTACAGTTTCTACCAGTTTTCATTTTATCAACATCCCCCTCTAATATCACCAACCCCCTAAAATAGTGGGGGTTAGTTTAAATATATTTTTTAAAGCACGTGGCAAATTAAAAGATACTGTTTTGGCGCTATATGACAAATGCACAAATACAATTTTATTATTCTAATTAAAAAAATATTGAACAGTAAAATCTTTGATCGTGATAAAGCTTATTTATACCCACAGAACAAACAAAGAAAGTTCATCATCTTTCTTTTCTTTCTTACTTGACTACTAGGTGCTGTGGGTGCTGTTACAATCATAACATAATCTAATATTTTTTGTATAGTTTAGATTAGATATTTATTTGCTATCATGTACAAAGTCATTATGCGGTGATAAAACAAAAAATGGTGTGGTACATACATGAACCCCGACTGCTTTTTTCCCCACTTTTTTATTAGTGACTTTCGAAAATGTCGTCACTTTACGCGCAAATTCTAAAACAACTCATTTAAACTCCGTTATAAATATTCTGACCACAAAAATCTCATTGAAAAGCTATTAGAAACATTCAGACTATTGTTAATGTACTTGATTTTGAATTAAGTAGGTAATGGTGTCAATTCCCGCAGCGAAACTAGATTTAAATTTAATATTAGTTTTGTCACTATCTGACTCACGACCATGAAAAAGGACGGGACATTGTCGGCTCTTTTGAACGTCAAATTTTATGTCACAAACGTCAATTTTAAGCAGGATCATAAAGCAAGCCGTTTAAAATTACATGACACACGTCAAAACTTGACATTTGATCTATAAAATTTGGCGCTCACAATGGTTGACAATCTCCTGTCCTTTTTCATGGTCGTGAGTCAGAAAGTGACAAGGCTAATATTAAATTTAAGTTTAGTTTCGCTGCGGGAATTGACACCAATGTTTTGTAAGAATTTCAATGACAACAAAAAAATATAGGAAAATTTCAAGCTACATAAAATAGATAAAAAAAAATCTCTATCCTTAATAATAATTTCAGTTCGTCTTCTGTTCTTTAGATTAAAAAGAACATCCTAATATTATATCAATCAATCAATCTTCGTATTCAAGAAGATAATGAACACATCGATTGTGCAATTTTAAAGCGGAACAAAATCATAATTTGACAGCTATTTATTCATTTAAATAATATCATTCGTTCACCGAATTCATCATCTCCTCTCTTTCTTTTCATAAATATGAATAGGCGATCTAGAATTTAAAATGAAGATTATTCTGTTCTCCTCTACAGGTCGCATTTATCAACCGATTTTCATGAAATTTTGTGACGAGGTTCGATAATTATAAAGATTTTTCCGTCGATTCGGTTTTTCGAAATTTTTCAAAATGGCGGAAATTTTGGGGTTGAAAACGTAAAAAGAAACATATTTCAGCCATTTAGAAAAAAATAAACTCGAGAGGTCTACAGAGCTCGCAGAGCCACTGGTTAGTTATTAGTCTGGTACCTTTGGGCAGCACGCCCTTGTGCAGCAGGTTGGCGACGACGGCGGGAGGCAGCTTGCCGGGCTCCGCCCCCGCGCCCCCCGCGCCTGCGCCCGCCAGCCCCGCCGCGCGCACCGCCGTCGCGCCGCCCACCAAAGTGCGCCCTTTCAGCTGGAAACAGAAGGTTCGCTGTTATATTGAAAGAAAAGCGAAGAGGAAAACCAAGGCAAAGCATTGAATAAGTGGAGGCAAACCTCGACATTTGAAGTGATCTAACAAACACCTTAAATTTACAAAGTAAAATAAAAAACAAAAAACCTCTCGGGCGCAACCTATGAAAATAAACAACTTCTATGCGACGTCTACCTGTATCTGGTGCCACATAAACGCAAGCCAATAATAATTGTCATTGGAGTGCCTACTTCTATGCAGGAAGCGGATGTATTTGACTGCATTTATCATCAAAACCTAGAAGACAAAGTACTAGATTTGACCCTTGAGACTTTTTTGGCCTCAACAAAATTAAGCCACAAATCTGGGAAAAGGGATGCTGCGACCTGCAATTATATATTAGAAGTTCCAGCACTTATACGCAAGGCTTTGGTGACAAATGAAAGGGTGTTTATAAATTGGTCATCGTGTCCTGTGAGAGATTTCACTCTAGTTACAAGGTGCTATAAGTGCCAACAATATGGACATGCAGCCAAATCATGTCGAGAAGAGTCCAACACCTGCGGTCATTGCGGCGAAGTAGGACATGAAATAAAAGAGTGTAGCAAGAAGGCAGAACCACCAAAATGTGCTACATGCTTGCACTTTAAAAAGCCGTGTAATTATAAAACTGGTGACGATGATTGCCCCGCTAAAAAACTAGCCGAAAAACGGTACATTAACACTATTGATTATGACGGCGCCTAAGATCGACAAAATGTAAACAAACTTGAAGAAGATTTGTGCAATATTGACTTTGACCCAGTTTATGAATGTGCTGACGCGGATGTTTGCATGTCATACTTTATTTTGTGCCTATTGCTATTTTACTTTAATTTATTTATATTTAACATGTAATTGTTTATATTTATATAAGTAGTAATAATATTTAAGTCCTGTTTTTAGCCTGAGATACAGGATTTTCCTAGTTCAGGCTCGTGTTGTTATTTCCTTTTGTATTTATTTAGTCTGTAGTAGTTTTATTGTACATATTACTCAATAAATTTATTCTTATTCTATTCTTATTCTTACAATGTGTATCTGTATCAGATGCGTACCTGTATCTGATGTTGCAGATGTGTTTCTGTATCAGATGTGTGTGTGTACCTGTATCTGGTGCCACAATGTGTATCTGTATCAGATGCGTACCTGTTTCTGATGTTGCAGATGTGTTTCTGTATCAGATGTGTGTACCTGTATCTGGTGCCACAATGTGTATCTGTATCAGATGCGTACCTGTATCTGATGTTGCAGATGTGTTTCTGTATCAGATGTGTGTGTACCTGTATCTGGTGCCACAATGTGTATCTGTATCAGATGCGTACCTGTATCTGATGTTGCAGATGTGTTTCTGTATCAGATGTGTGTGTGTACCTGTATCTGGTACCACAATGTGTATCTGTATCAGATGCGTACCTGTATCTGATGTTGCAGATGTGTTTCTGTATCAGATGTGTGTGTGTACCTGTATCTGGTGCCACAATGTGTATCTGTATCAGATGCGTACCTGTATCTGATGTTGCAGATGTGTTTCTGTATCAGATGTGTGTGTGTGTGTGTACCTGTATCTGGTGCCACAATGTGTATCTGTATCAGATGTTGCAGATGTGTTTCTGTATCAGATGTGTGTGTGTACCTGTATCTGGTGCCACAATGTATATCTGTATCAGATGCGTACCTGTATCTGATGTTGCAGATGTGTTTCTGAATCAGATGTGTGTGTGTACCTGTATCTGGTGCCACAATGTGTATCTGTATCAGATGCGTACCTGTATCTGATGTTGCAGATGTGTTTCTGTATCAGATGTGTGTGTACCTGTATCTGGTGCCACAATGTGTATCTGTATCAGATGCGTACCTGTATCTGATGTTGCAGATGTGTTTCTGTATCAGATGTGTGTGTACCTGTATCTGGTGCCACAATGTGTATCTGTATCAGATGCGTACCTGTAACTGATGTTGCAGATGTGTTTCTGTATCAGATGTGTGTGCATCTGTATCTGGTGCCACAATGTGTATCTGTATCAGATGCGTACCTGTATCTGATGTTGCAGATGTGTTTCTGTATCAGATGTGTGTGTACCTGTATCTGGTGCCACAATGTGTATCTGTATCTGATGTTGCAGATGTGTTTCTTTATCAGATGTGTGTGTATCTGTATCAGATGTAGATAGATAGATAAAAAGTTATGATGAGAACTTAAGACTTTACTTGTTAAGATGTGTACTTGTATCTGGTGCCACAATGTGTATCTGTATCAGATGTGTACCTGTACCTGTATCTGATGGTGCAGATGTGTTTCTGCATCAGATGTGTACCTGTATCTGGGGCCACAAATGTGCACCTGTATAATATGTTTCAGATGTGTCCCTGTATCAGCTGTGTACCTGTATCTGGTGTCGCAGGTGGTGCGCGCGCACGGCGACGGGCTGCCCCGCCCCCGCACGGACCACGCCCCTCTCGACGGATACGTTCACGCGGTGAGGTCGCGTCACGGCTTGGATGTTGCCTGCGGACACAAACAATCACTTTTAACAAACTTATGGTAGGTTTGTACTGAGTCAGTCACTAACGTCTGTTAGCCTTCGACTCGAGTCATTGCTGATCTGCTATTGTCATCGTGTTAATAATTATTTCAAATCAGTACAGCGCTGTCTGGTTAATTACTTAAAATCTGTTATTTACACGAATCAGCACTGACTTAAATATATGTTGAATAAAGGTATTAAAACAAACAAAATGTGATGCTAAGGTTAACACCTTGAAAAACAAAAATACACTTTAATATTTTAAATCATACTTAAAAAGAAGAGCGTCGGTGGTCTAGTGGCTAGGGCCGCTGCCTCCCGTCCGGGAGACGCGGGTTCGATCCCCACCACGTACCAATGTGTTTTCGAATTTCGAATTCATATGTACGTTTATTCGACGCTCTTACGGTGAAGGAAAACATCGTGATGAAACCTGCACACTCCTGCGAAGAAATTTAAAAGGCTGTTTGTGAAGTCGACCAACCCGCACTGGGCCAGCGTGGTCGACTAAGGCCTGATCGCCCTAATTCAGGGTAGGCTCGAGCCTCTCGGTGGGGGCGTATAAGAGCTGTTGGGGTGAAATAGTTCTACACACAGAGCAGGTCACCCGTCTGCGCTCCGTCGCAGGCGTCCCCCACAAGACATAGGAGCTGTCTGTGTGTGATACATAACAATCAATTAACGTGAATGAACCAGCGCAATTTTGTACGATAACAAAAGTGGCAATGATGTACTACAAAATATTCAACCTGCAAGCGATTATTCCACCAAAGCCGAGCTGAGCGAGCTGACGCTATGATGCACACCGCGCCTCGCTCTCGGTGGAATCGTAGCTAATTGGTAGCGAATCTCACAGTCACGCTCTTATCCTTAATTTAAGTTCGTCAGTCCTTTTCACCTTTTAAAAATTAATAAGGGACAGATAGATGGTCATCTTAATATTGGAGTTGTCAAAAATCGAATTTGAACCTTATGGACACACCCCCCTCCCCACACACACACACCCACACACACACAATCCACACCATAGGTTATATCAACTATTGCAATCCCTACCTATATTTAAGTTGTTTTCTTACCTTGAGCAGGGTTATTTGGTACAGGGAATTTGTTTTTTGAGGAAACTCCAATCGACTTGTCATTTGTCAATAACCGTTGATTAAAGAGAATAAATAATTTTGATATTTTTGAATCTGAATTCATCAGTTCTCTTTCATTAGTCATAACAACGAAACGGATAGCTGGATTGTGTATACGACGACGTCTCTGAAAAGGCATGTCTGCCAACGGGAGCGTACATGCTGGTCGATAGTGGGCTGTACCTTTGAGCTGCGTGGGGTCGATGGTGGCGACCACTTGCCGCTTCTTGGGGTCGTTGAGGTCGAGCCGCGTCACGGCCGCCTTGCCGCCCCCGCCCGCCGCCCCCGCTGCGCCGCCCCCTCCTCGTACTACATTTACTAAGTGAGGACCCTGCAAACACATTTTTCTTTCAATAATTTGTTATATTTTCCGCCATTTGCAGCTAGAATACAGTTCAAATGCTTATACGTTTGCGATTTGTGTAGACCGTAACCGTATGTTTTCTTGTGCGCGGCTACTTTCAAAACATATTCCATTGTACTTGGGTTACTATAGGATAACAGAGCTCACAGATTAAAATTTTAAAAACTTTTTAATATTATTTCGTTTATTTATTTATTAAGTAAAATTACATAAAAAAAAGACGTGAAGTTACTTTTTTTAAATATTTTAGCTATTATGGTTTTTAAACTGAATAAAAAAAAGTTCGTCGTATGAAAAATTTTGAAGCTGTCAGAACTCATCCTATAATAATAACCCGACTATAAACCGTGAAATTTACATCATTTTGTTCCCGCCGTGTAGTGATAGTACCCGTCAAACTGAACAACTTTTCACGAAAAAAAAATTTCCTGCGACAAAAAAATTTTTGGTCTCTCCATACAAAGTGAGACTCCCGACCGACCCATTTTGTATGGAGATCAAAAATTTTTTAGTTGCAGGATTTTTTTTTTTCGTGATAAGTTGTTCAGTTTGGCGGGAACAAAACGATGTAAATTTCATGCTGTACTAGAGTGCCGAATTTCATACAATGCGCGAGTGGATACACAAACATTTCAGAAAAACCATCACGGCAAACAGCAACCAGTACCTTTTTTCCACATCTTAAGCGGCCTCGTTAATTTTCTACTCTTTTTGAAGTTATCAAAGTACAAAAAGTGACAACACAATGACAAAACTGTTATTTCAAAATTCTCTGTCACATAATGAACAACAAAATAATATAAAAACGGCAAAATTTATTACAAAATTCAGTAAAATATGACAAATTTTAGTCAACGTATCCAGAAATGTCAAGCTTTTTAGTAAAGGTACGAGATATACAATTTTAAATTTTAAATTACAAATTAGATATCCAGGAGATTAGCAGGCGGGCAGTTTATCTCATTCAAATCATCATGTCGGAAATGAAATGACGATCATAATGAAATTTGAGTTTTCAATTTCATTTTCTGTCATCAATCATCAAATACATTAAATGTATATAATAATGATTACTGTCATTATTATTTATAGTAGATCTTTTTTTCCACTCTTTTATTTAAAATTATGGTTAGGTGTAAAAACGCTTAGCTGAAATGTTCAGTACATAGATTCGAAAGAGACTTGTTATGCCAAGCCGTCAACGTAACGTAGTCCAAGGCAGAAGTAAAAATTATGTGTTTTTACATGACTGCCAAAAAAAAGAAGAATGCGTTTAGGGTTCATGTATGTATGTATTTATATGGGTTTCTTTTTTCTACCATAACTTTTCAATGCCTGAACAGATGTGAATGTATAAGGTATTGTTAGAATCCCGTTTAATACTGTTTATATTTTTTTGACAGGGCAGTCATATCGACACATCTTATGAACAACAACTAACTCGTACAACGTAGCAACTATTCAGTACAGCAGTTTAAAGAGAAAATAAAAAACGTTTTACCTATAGTTAAGATTTTTTTGACTAATGCTAACTTCACTTCTATTGTACTTAGAGACTGCTTGGACAGAAAATTAAAAGTAAATAAAATTATGATAAGGAATAACGTATCTCAAGTTACGATGTTACTTGTTGTTCATAGGAGGTGTCGATATTTTGATTTTTTAGATGATTATTAACATTATATTAAATTTTCATCGTCAGTTAGTTCCACCCACCTTGCCGAACTGCGTGCCCTTGATCTCGAAGAACTGCGTGAGTGCGGTGGGCGCCTTCAGCAGCGCCGCGCTCGAGGTCTTCGCCTCGCCCAGCGTGGCCAGCGACACCACCGCCGGCAGCGACGTGATGCCGCGGTTCGAGGCCAGCAACTGGGGATGATGCACGAGTTGCAGTTACTGAACACAGAAACTGTTACTCTTATACAAACAAGAAGATGAACATGTATAATTGAATAGTCTACAACAGCAACGGTACACAACAAGTTATGCCGCGGTTCGACGCCAACCACAGAATAATACACATCCTTATACACATGAATAAAACAGCCTACACCAACAACTAAGGATAACGAACATGAATAACTGATCAACTTATGCTAGCAACTGGGGATAACACACTACAATAATTAAACAACCTACATCAACTTTTCACCATAAATTGCAAATTATTGATACTCAAGTTACGACAAGTTCCATTGCTAGATATTGTATAGAATACGAGTTAATCAATCAATCAATCAGCCTATTGCAGTCCACTGCTGGACGTGTGCCTCCCCTCGGGCACGCCAAAGCGCACAATCGCCCGCTTTCCTCATCCAGCCGCCACCAGCGACCTTCCTCAGGTCATCAGTCCGCCTGGCAGGGGGGCGGTCCAACCCGTCTGCTCCAACGCTCATCGGAATAAGAACACGTCAAATTAATTTAACTACGTGATGCAGCCATTATAAGCTACAAACTGGAAACGATTTATACACAAGAATATCTTCATCAAGAATCAACTGAACTCCGCAAATGTGAATAACTTTTTGAACCGGCCAATTGAAAGCATGTTACACTTTTATACACCAACTACGGACCATGTTTAACTAAGTATGCCACAAAAAGTACAGAAGCGATTTCCTTGGAAATTTCTTTACATATTTCTTGTACTAAAATTAATATCTTGTTTATTTGCAGCCTTACTGTGTTGGATACTGTTATAATTAAAAATACATTGGCTTCTTATCTTTGTGATTTACATTTTTAGTTATAAATGTTATGCATACCAAATGCTAGAGATTATGTTTGTGCTGCGCTCAACGCAAACGGCTAAGAAAAACAGAAGGCGATGTTTGTATGGCTAATGTCTTTGCCTGACTCAAAGTGTACTTTAGCAAATGACATCTATCTAGTACAAAGCCGCCTCTTGTGTGTCTATTTCATGTTTTTTTCTTGTGTGTATTTCTTGTGTACTTTCTATATTCTATTCTGAAAGGTACAATATAACATCAAATAGCTCTCCTACTACTCACTATTGTAGTTCTTTGTTTGATATTTGTTGTTTTATTAGGGATTCGGATCTTAATCTTATTTTTATGGCGTTTCACATTTAGTATTCCGCCAGTATCAAGTGGTTTTGCTGAGTAAGTAGCATGAGATACACAGACAGCCCTAATCCTAAGACTAGGGTGCTGTGTGCGGTGGAGGACTCCAGTAAATGATAGCAGCATTACTGAAGCCACCACGTGGCCGCTGCAAGTCGTCAATAAATGACGGCAAAATGCAAGCGTTTCAATTTCGTTTATTGGTTAATTAGCGTTTCGTTTCAATCCTATTAAAGTTTATAGTGTCGATTGTTAGCATCCGTCAATGTCGGTCGGGCTTTCGTTTAATTTTAGCTTATTTGAGTGTTTAGTGTATAATTTTGATATTGTAATATTCAGTAAATGACTCGGAACAATAAACTTAAATAAACACACTCGTATAAACTAAAATAAAAGAAAACTAAAACGAAAGCACGACTGCCATTGACGGGTGCTAACAATCCCCTTATAAGATCACTCGCGTGTCCGTCCGCCCGTCTGTCACAGAGGATTTGTCTATGCTCAATAGTTCTGCAACTCAATAGTTCTGCTACTAGTTTTGTCTATGCTCAATAGTTCTGCTACTATTTTTGTCTATGCTCAATAGTTCTGCAACTCAATAGATCTGCTACTAGTTTTGTCTATGCTCAATAGTTCCGCTACTAAATAAATAAATAAATCTTTATTTAACTTAAGCAAAGCAATATTTACATTAGATGCTGAAGCCTGTAATAGCAAACGCTGTGCTACAGGCGTCAGTGTCTTCCCATACTATGTTTAAATCTAAACAGTTAAGTTTATAAAGAAACATAATCTATATAATCTCTATAATATAATCTATATATATACTAGTTTTGTCTGTGCTCAATAGTTCTGCTACTCAATAGTTCCGCTACTAGTTTTGTCTGTGCTCAATAGTTCTGCTACTCAATAGTTCCGCTACTAGTTTTGTCTATGCTCAATAGTTCTGCTACTCAATAGTTCCGCTACTAGTTTTGTCTATGCTCAATAGTTCTGCTACTCAATAGTTCCGCTACTAGTTTTGTCTGTGCTCAATAGTTCTGCTACTCAATAGTTCCGCTACTAGTTTTGTCTGTGCTCAATAGTTCTGCTACTCAATAGTTCCGCTACTAGTTTTGTCTATGCTCAATAGTTCTGCTACTCAATAGTTCCGCTACTAGTTTTGTCTATGCTCAATAGTTCTGCTACTTGTATATTGTAGTTGTTTCTGTTGTTATTAGTGTGTGGTGTTGGTTACCTGGTTGCGTTGCTGATGCGTGAGGGGGTGAGCGTGCAACACTTTGAGCTTGTTGGGCGCCACGTGGTGGATCGTATGCGACGGAGCTAGCACCTGTAACAACAAATGCATCATTAGCGGCTTTATTTACATAATTAACATAATCTTTCGTTACGATATGTCTATACCTCAAGTGACTGAAAATTATAAAAGATCATTAAATAAAATGGTCACAAATTAAACAATTAAGAAAAATAGTTGTGACTGTGAGGTTTCGCTTTATTTAATTTATTTTTGTATCCGACAATCTAGTAGACAAATATGGCCGGAACTGTACATTATGAAAGTCTTTCGACAAAATTTCGAATTCTTGTTTTTCAAATACATACATATTTTGTAGTAAAATTGGTGCCTTAGTTATTTTAGTGTGGAAATTATTGTAAAAACAGAACAGTGGTGTATAAACAGGATTAAACATTAAAATGTAAGTAACTACGAATCGTGATATTGATATAACACTTTATGGCACAATTAAACATACACACGATTAGAAATGAATGTACAAGGGTGATTTGTTTACTAAAATGAAAAAAAAATCTAAACTCAGACGGCTTATTATTGCTTGTAAACTAATCAATTATAGTATTGTTACGGTCTAGCAGTAGCAACTAGCGCCATCTATCCACAGAGCCGAGAACTATCTAGATATCCCAAGACGCTCGAGAGCTGTTTACGTAATGCGTCTACTCGATGCTAGATGGCGGCTTTGTTCCGGAATGTTGTTGTCGTCGTAGTGTGGGACTACACTGGTAGTTTCTGGAAGATTCTAGACCCGATTTCGGTGCATATATAAGGCGGCCGGCTCTGCGCGAGTTCAGTTCAGTTTCGAGTGAGCTATCTGAGTGAAAACTTCAAAGCGATCAAGAGCGAAGAAACCTGCGACCTAAGCGATACCTACGGATTACGAGTGACTCTGTGAATTGGATTATAGTGTGATTTGCCCTGGAACCAGTTGTTCATCGTCGAATAAACCCTCGAATTACGTCATTGGTGTTTTAATCCAAATTATCGAACCCTTGTACGTAACATTTGGTGTCAGAAGTGGGATTTGGAGATGCCAGTGACTCCGAGAGACGATACTACCGGCGTTAGAACGAGGGCGCAACTTGCTGCGGAAGCCACGCCTACTCCCCGTGTGGCCACGCCCACTGACCACCAAGTCCCGCCCACCGGACCTCAGGCCACGCCCCCTAGCCCCGCCCACCAGGCCACGCCCACTATGGAGACCACGCCCACTGGCCCCGCCCACCAGGCCACGCCCACAATGGAAGCCCCGCCCACTGGCTTGATCCACCGGGCCACGCCCACAGCTCAAGCTCCGGTTAGCAGCCGCAGCAAGGGCATCTGCGTTCGACTATAGCAGATTCATCCTGATGATGGAATGCATGTTCGAGAAACAGGAAGAAATAAAGGAGGTAATGCGCGAGAAACAAGAGGAAATGTTCAAGGAGCAGAAAGAAATGAAGGAAGTAATGCGCGAGAAACAGGAGAAAATGAGCGAGAAACAGGATAAAATGCTGCTTGCCGTGAACTCGGTTACTGATGTGGTTAAAAAACTGCAGCAAAATGTAAACCTGGTGGAAGAGCGAGTAGTTAATCTGGAGACCGACGTAAACAACTTTAAAACGAATCTCGCTGGACTGCAGAAAGACGTTCTGCGACTCAAGACTGCAGGACCCGCTGCGTCGAGTGAAGTCACTATCCAGGCACCGAGGGTGAAAGTACCCGCTTACGACGGCACTACGTCCTGGGCCGCGTACCGCCAGCAATTTCAGACCGTCGCCGCTGCAAACGGGTGGACAGAGGAACAGAGCCTGACTGCTCTCACCGTCGCACTTCGGGGCTCGGCCCTCTCCGTCTTGGAGGCGCTGCCCAGCTCAGGCAGCACATTTAAAGACCTGATGGAGGCACTCGAGTCTCGTTATGGAGAGCGTCATCTGGAGCACGTTTTCCGCGCCCAACTACGTGACCGAGTCCAGCGCGCAGGAGAAGGACTGCAGCAGTGGGCTCTGGAAATTGAAAAGCTCGTCCGCAAGGCGTATCCGTCTGCCGATGCGAAGATGGTAGACTCTAATATACTGCAAGCATTCGTCGACGGAATCCGAGATCTGGAAATTAGGGCTGCAGTGAGACTTCGCCATCATGCCTCGCTGAAGGAAGCCCTAGCGCACGCTCTTGAAGTTGAAGCCGTGCGGAGCGATGTAAAGCCAGCTCACGAATTGCGGAAGGTAATAGAAAAATCGCAGGGGGTCAAGACGTGGCCACCACCCAAGAACAAGATGACTGGACCAATGTGCTACAGATGTGGAGAAAGGGGTCATCTTCAGTTCGCCTGCCCCAAAAAGGAGACTCAAACGACAAAGCTTGCTGAAGAGATAAGTAAGCTAAAGGAGCGCGTCGAGGAGGTGGCAAAGAGGCAGGAGACCCTATCTCCTGCTGTTTGTCAGGGAAACGAGCAACAGCCAGGACCAAGGGGCGGGTACTGGCTGGCATGGAGAAAGCCCCGGCAATAAATATTTCGCAAGCACGTAGTGGGAAGGCCCATGGAAATGCTGATGCGCTCTCTAGGAGGCCGTGTCCGGAAGATTGTAAGCAATGTGTCAAGCACGAGTCGAAAGAGCTGTTGGTTAGGCTTACGAGGACGAGCCCTTCGGGACCTTGGAAAGATGAGGTTTTCAAGGAAGCCCAAGAAGATGACGAAGATATAAGGCTTATAAGCGCTTGGAAGAAGCGAAGTACAGATAAACCAGAATGGGTGGAGGTAGCCCCTACAAGCCCCACTACTAAGGCATACTGGGCTCAGTGGGACAGTTTCATCTTACAGGATGGAATACTTTACCGGAAATGGGAAAAACCTAATGGCAAAGAGTTTCATCTTCAGGTAGTAGTTCCGAGGGCCAAGGTGAAGGATGTACTGCGTGAAGTTCATGATGGTGTGTCGGGTGGACATCTAGGCGTCAAGAGGACATTAACGAAAATAAGAGAGAGGTTTTACTGGCTTCATTGTCGGGATGACGTGCAGGATTGGTGCCGTAAGTGTTCCGTCTGCGCTGCTGTGAAAGGCCCACCAACAAGAAGTCGCGGAAGCCTTCAACTCTACAACGTTGGTGCACCCTGGGAACGGATCGCAGTGGACGTGGCAGGACCATTCCCTGTAACTGAATCCGGAAATAAATACTTCATGGTCGTCATGGACTACTTCACTAAGTGGCCAGAAGTGTTCGCTATCCCTAACCAGGAAGCTGCAACAGTAGCTTCAAAGTTGGTAGAGGAAGTAATATGCCGGTTCGGTGTACCTTTAGAAATCCACTCTGATCAAGGAAGGAACTTCGAGTCACAGATATTTCAGGAAGTTTGTAAGATATTGGGAATGCACAAAACAAGGACCACTCCGTATCATCCACAGTCTGATGGCATGGTGGAAAGATTTAATCAGACTCTAGAGAGGCATTTAGCGAAACTGGTCGACAACCACCAGAGAGACTGGAACAAATATATTCCTCTATTCCTGCTGGCGTATAGGACCTCGGAACAGGAAAGTACTAAGGTGACTCCGGCATATGTGAATTTTGGTAGAGAACTACGCTTACCAGTGGATCTGCTGACAGGAAGACCTCCAGACGATCCCCAGACTGAGCAAGACTATGTCTCCGAGCTACGAGAAAGGATGCAGGACATTTATGCCATAGTTCGAGAAAATGGTTTGCAGTCGAGCAAGAACATGAAAACGAGATACGATAGAAGGGCGAATACAAGTGGCTTTGAGGAAGGAGCATTAGTCTGGCTACACAACCCGACTCGCCGTAAAGGAAAATCACCAAAATTGCAAGCGAGGTGGGAAGGTCCCTACAAGGTCGTCACCAGAATAAACGATGTTACATACCGGATTCAACGGCAGCCGAGAGGAGCATTTAAGGTGGTGCATATAGACCGCTTGGCACGGTATCACGGCAACAACAGTAACGCTCGGGACGAGCGTAACTAAGGAGGGGGTAGTGTTACGGTCTAGCAGTAGCAACTAGCACCATCTATCCACAGAGCCGAGAACTATCTAGATATCCCAAGACGCTCGAGAGCTGTTTACGTAATGCGTCTACTCGATGCTAGATGGCGGCTTTGTTCCGGAATGTTCGTCGTAGTGTGGGACTACACTGGTAGTTTCTGGAAGATTCTAGACCCGATTTCGGTGCATATATAAGGCGGCCGGCTCTGCGCGAGTTCAGTTCAGTTTCGAGTGAGCTATCAGAGTGAAAACTTCAAAGCGATCAAGAGCGAAGAAACCTGCGACCTAAGCGATACCTACGGATTACGAGTGACTCTGTGAATTGGATTATAGTGTGATTTGCCCTGGAACCAGTTGTTCATCGTCGAATAAACCCTCGAATTACGTCATTGGTGTTTTAATCCAAATTATCGAACCCTTGTACGTAACAGTATACTAAATTGTAACATCCTAGTGATTACAAGTATGGTTGTCAACTCACGACGGGCGCGTGCGTGGCGTGCGCGCCGGCCAGCTGCACGAGCGGCGCGCGTGACGTCACGGCGCTCGCCACGCTCGCTACGCGCCGCGCGCCGCCCGCCATGCTGCTCGCTACGGTCGCTACGCTCGCCACTGCAAATATAAATACATGGTTAATAGAAAAACAATCATCGGTGGTCTAGTAGTTCGGACCGCTGCCTCCCGTCCGGGAGACGCGGGTTCTACCCTCACCACGTACCAATGTGTAAGTCGAAAGAATTTCGAATTCATATGTACGTTTATTCGACGCTCTTACGGTGAAGGAAAACATCGTGATGAAACCTACACACTCCTACGAAGAAAGGTTGTGTGTGAAGTCGACCAACCCGCACTGGGCCAGCGTGGTCTAATCGCCCTAATTCAAGGTAAGCCCGAGCCCCTCGGTGGATAAGCTATTGATAATGAGAATAACAACACAATTTACGGTTACGCCATTACGGCATCAACAGAATATCAACTTCAAATTCAGGTCAAATTAATTTTTTATTAATAATAAAAAAAAAAAATAAAAAAAAAAATTCTTTATTATATAAAAACACTTATTTTAGAAAAGTGGGGCAAGTGTCTCCCAAAAGGCTTATCGCCTGTGTCGAGAGGCACCGCTCTTCATAGAAACTAACATAATATAAGTTAATGTTATGACAAGTTCATACAGATGGAAAAAGAGGTACGTATAATTAAGATAAGTTTAGTTTAGGTCTAAAGTAGTTTTAAGCTCACATTATTAGATTATAGGTTCAACTTACAATAATAATAATAATAATTATTATTATTATTAATCAATCAAATCAAAAACGAAATATTGGTTCTACAATTAACCATTCATTCTTCTTAAATGGTTTAGAATATTTAGTATTTGCGTTCAGACTTTCAAAATATGTGAATTTCAAAATTCTGATACCATAATATCAAGAAACAAGATGTGTTTGACTGAACAATAAGAATATAATGGGAATAAAAATTAGAACCTAATGGCGCCAATGTTGAGTGTTCCTATAAATGTGTACGATTGAACAAAAATCCATCTGACATTTGTTTAACAGATCACATCTTTAGGAACACTCAACAGTAGCGCCACGTAGTTCTCAGTTTTTAACCCCATTATCGATGTATTTGGTGTTGCCACCCTCTGTTAAACTTTCTCCAAAAAGCACCGGCTAACTAACGACAAAAACTTTGTCATTTTAAACAAATTCGCATGAGATGCGTTTTTTATGCGACAACTTTATGTTCCTTTGGGAAACGGCTTCGGTTTCATGAATGGATTTCGCCCCTTTCCGCTTAACGGGTATTTTTATACGCCCATGTGTGGGCAGTGTGCTGTTTCACCCGTGTGTGTTGTGTGTAGTTAAGGGCCCGTTGCTCACGGGACCACGCCCACGTGTGGACAGTATGTTAACTTACCCGTGTGCGTGGTGTGTAGCGAGAGGGGCGCGGCGTGGGCGGTGGTGGGCGCGGTGAAAGGCCCGTTGCCCACGAGGCCCACGACGCCTACGCCGCCCATGTTGGCCACGCGATCGGATACTATGTGGTTCTGGATGCGGACCTGAGGACAAAGACCTTGTCAAAATTCGGCAAGGAGTGTAAGAAATAAGCTAGGTTTCGCCACGGGAAAATGTCATACATACTCCTACGAGAAAATGGGTTGAAATGTTAGTTAATTTACCTGCGAACTTAGATTAAAATAGGTTAGGTTTTACCATGGGAAAATAAGACAAAAAGTTAGTAGACTCACCTGCACATATAAATTGAAATAAGCTAGGTTTTTACCCCGGGAAAAAGTCTTATTCCCATGGGAAATTTGATGAAAGCGACTTACTTTAAGACTATCAGAGACAGCAACGGTCAACAGCTGCGGCTGTTGCACTTCTTGTCCACTGGACATGCTCCCCGAAGCGAGGGTGGTGTCGGCGCGCCGCGACCCGCCCGACGTGATGATGTGCTTCTTCAGCGGCGAGTGCTTGGTCTGCACGGTCTTCAGCTGCACGCCGTGCGCGAGGACTACTTCTTCGATCGTGTCCGCGCTTTTCTTCTTCTCTAGTTTTATCTGTTGGTAAAATAAAGAATTAAGTGAGGCTCCGTAGCCCAGGTGGTAGTGTATCTGCCTCCGACGCACAGGGTCGCGGGTTCGAATCCCGCCCAGGGCAAACATTTATGTGATGATATAAGGAGTAAGTTTACTGTCTTATGTCAAGCGATTAATGTACTTATAAGCAAGGTTATTAATTAATAAAAGTAGTCTTTTGTCAGCACTCGCAGTGTTTACTTGTTTCCCTAACGTCCCGCTCCACAATGAGCACTTGTGTTTGCCTTGTGTCTGGTTGTTGTTTATCTATATATGTATGTATTTATATATTCATGTATTGTATATCAGCTGTCTGGTACCCATAGTACAAGCTCTGCTTAGTTTGGGATCAGATGGCCGTGTGTGAAATGTCCCCACATATTTATTTATTTAAGTATTTTACATTTAAGCTAAAAACAGATTTAAAAATTGGATACTTCAACCTGCATTTTCATTATCTATCTATGTATAGGTATATATATAAAATGAACCCCTATTTCTCCTGGTCACGCTATAACTTGAGAACGGCTTCATCTTTTTTTTAAAGTTTTCTAACACTTCGTAGAAAGTTCTTACATTAAAAAAAAATAAGAAAATTGCGCAGGGTGGGTGTAGGGTAGGTGTTGGGAAAAATGGCAGGACAACGTATGCCGGGTCAGCTAGTTTTATATAAATAAAGACGATTACGATTTTCATTTTCCAATTTATCATTGTGATCAACATTGATAATAAAATACATAGTTGATAAAAAAAAACTCTATTCTTAAATGCCAAACATATTATCGAGTTAACGACAAAAGATGTATTACAACCAACTAACTACAATAGTCAAGAAGAGTAACCGCCTATAGTTGGGTTATTATAGGACGAGTTCTGACAGCTTCAAAATTCTTCATACGACGTTAACAACTTTTTTTTATAATATTCAGTTTAAAAACCATAATAGCTAATAAATAAAAATAAAGCAGTTTCACCTCTTATTTTATCATTAAACAGTATGTAGTTTTACTTAGTAAATAAATAAATAAACGAAATAATATTAAAAAGTTTTTAAAATTTTAATCTGTCAGAGCTCATCCTACAGTAACCCAACTATAAAGCCCGACGACGACGACGACGACAGGCAGATGATGTCGCTGCTGTACATTGAAGCTTACTTTCCACGTTCTTACAAACCGAGTCATATAAAACATCATTGTACCGCGTATTCGAATGTCGTATGGTATAGTTCTTTTTCCCTGGCTTCTTTGGTATTCATTTGGTGGGGTCAAGTTTGAAGCGTTGATTACAACGATATTTCTTAAAATCGATTCATAACCAAAATAAAATAATGCTTTCGCACGCATTCTGCAGTTGTTTTTTTTTATCAATCAATCAATCAGCCTATTGCAGTCCTCTGCTGGCCGTGTGCCTCCCCTCGGGCACGCCAAAGCGCACGATCACCCGCTTTCCTCATCCAGCACCATCAGCGACCTTCCTCAGGTCATCTTTTAATAATGCTACGTAAATATGTATATTAATAAACACGGGCCTCGATTCGGGATGTCGTGCTCTAATTCTAATTTTAAAATCCAGCTATCCTTTTCGTTTTTATGACCAATGAAAGAGAGGTGATTAACGAATGATATTCATTTGAACGAATGATAACCTAAAATAAGGGCATAGCTGTCAATTTAAGAAATTATTAAGTCACATGTTTTAAGTGCTCTCTAAAATTGTGCAATCGACACGGCCATAAGGTTGATGTTTGACAGCTCTAATATTAGAATGGCCATCTCCTGTCCCTTTTCAATCTTTAAAAGGTAAAAAGGACGGACTAACTTAAATTAAGGATTAGAGCGTGACATCCCGAATCGAGGCCATGGTTTAGTTTCTTAGTCAAATATAATGATGATCATTGTACGTACTCGCTTACATACCTGATGCGGCACTTCATTCACCTCTTCTACTATGATCTTGGAGGTGGGCACGGGTGAGGGAGTGGACCACTCCAAACGCCTCTCTTTAAGCTCCTTCTCCCTCTCTCGTTCTCTTTCTCTTTCCCTGTACACACACAAATACAACATCATCAACGGCCCGTTACAGTCCACTGCTGGCCTAAGAGCCTCCTCCACTCCGCGTGTTTGGTTTTGCCATAATCTCCACGCTTGGCAGGCGGGTTGGAGATCGCAGATTAAAAGGTTACTGTATCAGAGAGCGCTGCTGCCCGTTCCCTGTTCAATGTGTAGTCCCTAAGTGGCCTCTTACGACACCCACGGGAAGAGTAGGGGTTGGTGACTAATGTATGCTACTCTGCCGTCACCACACAAATACATTAATGGTCTATTCAGATAGACTGTAACATATTAGTTTGAATGCAATCACAGCGCAGTGCAACACGTTGTTCCAACTATTACACGGTCTATAGTATTTAAACTGCACTAAAGAGAACTCCTGATGTAGACGGTCGGAATACATGCAGTTTATGTGTACAGCTAGTCTACAAAAAAATACCTAAGACTTTTCAAAAATTGCATGCTAATATTAATAGCAGAATGTGGAAAGTGCTTAATCCAAACTGACCATCATTTGTAAAACCCCTTCTATAGCAAATAAAAATATTTTAATTTCTATAAAGACAATAAAAAAAACAGTTAAAAGTGTAACAACAGATCGCGCGTTTTGAATGAGCGGTGACCTTAGAAGTGACAGTATCTTTCTTTTCCACTCTCTTGTAAACAGGCGAGAGCCGCATTTCCTCGATCTCCACAATATTGTTCTAATACCTAACAGTACTTTGATGTGTACAGTAGTCAGCACAACGGCCGGTTATTTGCACGAATACTATTGCTAGGGGTTAAGGTGCTCTCAAATTCAAAATATCCAGCCACGTGTGCTGGCTACTGCACTTATTTTTTTAAATAAACCGAAACTGCGCAACCGCGACCTTAACCGGCGCCAGCTCACGCAGTCGCGCTGCGGATGGATAGCCCAGACATACGTATTGCTTACCAGTGCAACACTACTAGTGGTTTTACATTTTTATTAAAGTTTTTAGTATTTATAACACTTGACATGTAAAATAATATTTACGTTTTATGCGATAAAATCCGAAACTTACAAAGCGCGTGCGTGCTCTCTCTCCTGGCGCTCCTTCTCCTTCTCGGCTCGCTCTCTGTCTCGCTCCAGCTGCTTCTCCCGTTCGCGTTCTTCGCGCTTCGAGTCTTCCTTGACGGGCGTTTGAACCTTCTTAACCGGCGTTGGTGGACGATCAACCTGGTAAATAGTGATAGTGTTTAAGAGGATTGTGAAGCTGTAAATTTTCATACAAAAAGCGATAAAATTGATAAATTTTCATAACTTTTGGTTATTTTGTAGATATAATTAAAACCTAGGCTTGTGCGTTTTTAATTTAAATAAATCTTGCTTACGATAGAAGTTATTAGCAGCTAATATCGCATTTTTTGACTTAAAAACTACCTCGTAATTATTGTGATTTTTTAATTAAACTTAACTGAATTACTAAAAAGAAAAACATACAAGCGTAGATTAAGGTATACTGAATCAAATGAGACCAAAATTGTTTCATTTCGTAAAGGTTTAGGGGAGTAAAAAAGTTATATCCCGAAACAATATTTAAAAAAATAGAACAGTGAAATTATATTATTAAAAATACATAATTAATAGTATAATAAAGAGCTAAGAAATCATTTTTAACAGAAATGATACAATGTCAAATTGAACAAACATACAAATAAATATATAATTAATTAATTAATAAATATTATAATTAATAGTAAAAATAGTGAATAAAGTGAATAGATAGCAATTCTGAAAATACCTACTCGCACCGCGTATCGGCACTTCACAATCCTCTTAAAATAAGTCTTTAATAATCCCTTTTTAAGCAAGCTTTTAAACTACTGTTTACTATAAAAAAAAACACATTCAACTGTGTTTATTTCATTATTTTAAACTAGCTGACCCGGAAAACCTCCAATTTATTAATAAGTTTTGCTTTTCGTGGCGAAACAAATCCGACAAGTCTAAAATCATAAAATTCAGACCAGCCTTCCTTGAGTTATAAAAATTTAATGGTGTAACTAGTAGACTCTGTTTTATAGTTATTAAAATTGTTATTTTTCAATTTCTTAAATCGTTGAGGAATTCCCCAATGAAGAGAAATCAGATCCTGGATAACACCTAGGCCAAACATGACAAGGTTATGTTACGTAGTTAAGTAGTTGTTGCGCGAACGGCTGCATCATCAGGTGAAGATGTCATGCGAGTTACTGACCTGCGGCGGCGGGGGCGGCGTGGGCGGCCGGGGGCGCGGCACGGGGGGCGGGGCGGGGGCGCGCACCGCCACGCGGCTGCTGCCCCCGGAGCCCCGGCCAGGGCTGGCGCGCCCAGACAAGCCCTGCACAGAGTTGCACGTTAAAACATAATAAATTGATATGATTAATTCTTAAAGCCCACTAAAAACTTCTAAAACATAATAACGTTTTGGCTATGCTGTAAAGTTATATTTATTGGTATGATGATGAATAATAATAAATAATAATAATATTCATAATTGGGAGCTTAATAAGGTTCATAACTAAATTCACACATCACAAACACAAGGTCGACAGATATTTGATTTGAAAAAGATAAGATTAAGTAGGTATGAGAACTAATAGAATTTGGAAACTGGTAAACGTTTTCAGTAAGTAACTTTTGGCGTATCGAAATATTTATTCACTGATATTTTAAATTGTTGGTGATATTCTGTTAGATTTTGTTTAATCACATGACACTTACCTGGCCTTGCGATAAAAAAGCGTCCGTATCCACGTCCATGAGGGCGGCGCGCGCGCCCCGCCCCGCGCGCCGCGACGCGCCCGGCGAGCCTGGCACAAACAAAACATACGACTCGTCAGATAAAACTCTCGGTTGGTAAATCAACTCATCAAACTGAACAATAGGGGATCGGACGACTTTTTTTATATTTTATAAATCCCAACTTCTTAGTTTCTTCTATCTAACACTAAAAGAATTATTGCTCTATCTTTAAAATTTACCGAGTTATAAAGGTTTGATATTCAAGATTAGACAGAGAGGCACATACCCACTTGTGACGTCATTTGTTAGTAACGCCATATAATCTCCATACAAAAATCGTTTTTGAAAGAGACAGACATATTGAAACTTTAAAAAATCACTGTAAATTCGTTTTTCAACCGATTCTGTTTTTTTATTCGCGAATCGTCTGCTACTAATCTATATTTTAAAAATAATTCATAAAATATGGTGAACAGTCCGATCCCTATTTTAGTTACACAACTTTTTGAATGACGCATTTTTTTACATTGTATGCAATACGTGTATAAAGTATGTTTATTCATTCAGACTAAGATTTGAATGCAAATAGGCCAATTGCGTGACGCTTTTTTAATTAAAAAATATCACCTAAAAATTTAAAACCCCACTCCACGCGCTCTCTCCCTTCTAAATGGTATACATGCTCAGAACAAAAAAATTGATATATTCGCTGATACCATAGCAACATTTGTGGCCAAATTATACACTTATTTATGTAAAATTACTTTTTAACTATTAACTACTACTTTTAATTAGGTATATGACTTAGGTATGATGTGTATAGCTTCTTTATTTAATATTGATGTTACTTTTAGTTTTTTTTTATTCTGTGATGTGCAGGTGATTTGGATATTATGTCTGTAAACCGCATGTATTTTATAAATAAATAAATCACGACTGCGCCGGCGCCGCCATAAAAATTATAGTCAGTGTCACTCTGGCTGATGTAAGGTTTCTAACAATACCCAAATACATCAAAATCTGTCAATCAATCAACTAGATACATTACACTTCTTTTTTTGGGCAGTCGTGTAATTTGTTGGTAGCTCTTTTACCCTGCCAGAGGGGCCCGAGCCTACACTGAATAGGGTATTTGACTACTTTTTTATTTTATTTTATTTTATAAATCCAAACTTGTTAGTTTCTGCTATCGAGCACAAATTTTTTTGCTCTATCTTTAAAATTTACCGAGTTATAAAAGGTTTGAAATTCAAGATTAGACAAAGAGGCACATACTTACTTGTGACGTCACAATGTCCATACAAAAAATCGTTTTTGAAAGAGAATGACATATTGAAACTTTAAAAAATTACTGTAAATTCATTTTCCGACCAATTCTGTTTTTTTCTTCGCGAATCATCTGCTACTAATCTATATTTTTAAATTAATTAATAAAATATGGTAAATTTAGGAGGAGTCAAATAACCTATTAGGGTGGTAAAACAATAGACCATGCTTGCCCCCACATATTTTTTTTATTTCTTCGCAGATACATACAAGTTTCCTCACAACGTTTTCTCTCACCGAAAAAGTATCAAATAGACCTTCATACAAATTTTAAATTAGAAAACACATTGACCTCGATTCGGGATGTCATGCTCTAATTCTAATTTTAAAATCCAGCCATCCTTTTCTTTTTTATGACCAATGAAAGAGAGGTGATGAACGAATGATAAACCTAAAATAAGGGCATAGCTGTCAGTTTAAGAGATTTTTAAGTGTCATGTCGGCCATAAGGTTCAAATTCGATGTTTGACAGCTCTAATTCATTCTAATGAATGGCCATCTCCTGTCCCTTTTCAATCTTTAAAAGGTAAAAACTAACTTAAATTAAGGATTAGAGCGTGACAGTGTGAATCGGGGCCATTGTAACATGGTGGGTGGGGTATCACCTAAGCCATCACAGCGCACATGCGCGACGTCGGGAAACAACTCTGCGAGCGTTAGGTCGGCGGTGGTGAAGGGCTCGTCCCAGGCGGGTGGCGCCCCCGACTTGCCCGCCCCCCGCACTGGCGCCCCCAGTGACCGCAGCTCTACGGTAAAGGGCTCGGCGCGACTCAGCGGCTCTTCAGGGGGGTCGCACCCCCCCAATGGAGGGGGCGGCGTTTTTGGCCGGAAGTGTAACCTGGGGAATGGTTTGAAGGCAGGTTGGTTTTACTAAATATTCTCTTGTTTTCTGACAATTATACGTGACCAAAGGTCGTCACAAAAGAAGTAATTTAATTATACATCTCAAGGGAATATATTATGATCTTTCGTCGCCTGCAGTTTATATTATGTTGGCAGAGGCCAAGCCAAATGACTGGCCACCAGTTTACTGGTCATTTTGCTTGACACCAATTTTCATACAAAATACAAGCACATAGGAGCCAAGCACACTGGCCGACTATTTGATTTGGATTCGCCATTTTGTTTTAATTTCTGAACGAATTTTCTCAAAAACAAAACTGTTTGGCAATCAAAATCTGCATTCTAGGTCAACATACCATTTCCTATGGACTTCATTGATGAATTTGTCGAACTCTTTTTCAACCGGGTACAACTCTTCATCCTCACCCGCGTCGTCACTGTCATCACTACAGGCCGACCACGTGCGCTTGCGCAACACTTGACTCAAATTATCGCGCACCGCACTGTCCAGTTCCACCGCACTATCACACTTCACATCGTCTACTGTTCTTAAACTAATATCACTATCTTGAGGTATATCCACTTTGAAATCGTCGACGTCAATCTTGAGGTCGTCGTCCGTTTTGAGGTCCAGGTCTTTGAGGTCGGGCTTGAGGTCTTGCGTCCAGAGATGCGGGTTCCTGGCGAGGTGTCTCCGGAAGGCGTGTCGCCACGGGTAGCGCCCTGAAGAGTGGAAGTCACGGCATATTTCTTTTGGTGTTCGATGCGCTTTCGTTTCCAACTCGTCCTGTGCATAGAAAAATTTTATTATTTTGGAGTTTAAATATTATGTAAGGAACTATAGATAAAGCTATCGATTAAAGGTTCCTACAGAAAAAGGAAGTTTACTAACATACAAGTTTTAAAGATTCTTATTGCTAGACGGGGGCCCTCTGTCTATATAACCTGCTCTAGTTACCTGGTGGGCACGTGGCCTGTGGGCGGGGGGCAGTGCCCCCCACAGGTCGTCGAGCGGGGAGGGGCGCCGGTCCAGCAGCACGCGCCCCCCGCGCCCCACGCGGCGTCGCGCGAAGCCCACGCACACGCCCCAAGGGACCGACAGCGACGTTAGCGTGTACCTGTGACAGACGACAGAACATGAGTTTACATATGGCACAGATGAGTTGAAATATGTACAATTACTTTTAAGGTTTTTCGGCAAGAAACATAGCAAATTGAGCTAGAGAAATCGCAAATGAAAAACACAAAGAGAACTATTTTTGATCTAAGGTAAAGCAAATATTAACTGTTTTCTTTGTAAATATGGATTGTGTTGTGAAATCAACAATGGACCTCACAAGCACTGGTATTAAATTGAACAATGACCTCTGACATTTTGTTATTAGGCAATAAGAATAAATAATAAAAAATATTTGGTTTTCAGGAACTCTAGATTTTGTTTGTGCCAAAGTAGTAAGCTAAAGGGAAATAACAATAATTGTAGTTTTAACAACATGCAATATATTTTAACAATAGTTTTAGATTTAAGTTTTATTTCAGGTTGCCATCGTCGACATAGGTAATATCGACGTTTATGACTGTTTATTCCTTAGTAAAAACGAAATAAAGCAGATATCGTTATGTGTTGATATTACATTACCGAGATATTATTATGAGCGTTACCGCTTGCGGATGCCGGAACTCGCAATAATTATTACAATAATAATTTTTATTTTAGACACAGTCCATTTTTGTTAGTAATTAATTTTAAGCATTTGACATGTAAAATATTCTACTATTTTATCAATAAATGTATTGAATGAATGAATGTTGGTGATGATGAATGTGGTGATGTAACGCGGAGGTAACACTGACCTGTGCCGCTCGTCGACCTCGTGCTCGTAGCGCGGCGGGCCGGCGCGCTCGGCGGGCAGCGGCTCTCCGCTCAGCGTCGACGTCGGCTGAAACAACACGCATTCGTTAGTGGGTACTTACATTAAAAAACAAAACATATTACAATGTCTAACCCTTAAATGCATGAGTTTTGATTTTTTAATAATTTATTTTATTTATTTATTTAACCATTTATTCTACACATTAAACAAGAAAATGACAATAACACAAAGAAAAACGACACAACGGGCCTACTTATTTCTAAAGAAATATCTTCCAGCAGACCTACGGAAGAGAAAAGGAAGATAACAATAGACGCGGACAAAACGTGCACAACTTAAGAAATAAAATATAATGATAATATACGAAGAACTAGATAACCTACAGCTACTCTATAACTAAATGTACCATACGCAATAAATAAAACATAAACTTACACCTAAAAAAAGAAAGAAAAAGAAAGAAGGGTAAAAGATAGGGTGGGGTAAAAGGTAGGGTTAGAAAGTATCTCCCAAAAATTATTAGAGATTGTTTTGACATCAAACTTGGTTGAAAAATGCTCAGAGTGTAGTGGGCTGTAATGTGTGTCGTACCATCTCGTAGTAGCAGCCGGGCTTGCGGCGGAAGGCGAAGGGGCCGGGGTCGGGCGAGGCGGGCGCGTCCAGCGCCTCTTCCTCTGATGATGACGCGCCTGACTCTGCAAGGAAACACAATAGGGAATATGCATTAAAAAAATATTAGTTCATCTGAAAGTATACAAAAATATAATACTGACAGTTAAAACCGAATCGAAATTGATCGAAAAACAAACAAGATACAACATTTTAAAACAAATATATCTGTCCCTCTTCTTCTTCGTCCTAGCGTTTTCCCGGCCTAGTGCTGGGGTCCGCTTTCCTACTCAATCTTCTCCACTTTGCCCGGTCTTCGGCATTCTTGTATGTATAAGGGGGGACGTCTGCGAGGAGCGCAGACGGGTGACCTGCTCTATATTTAAGAACAATTTCATCCTTAATCCCAGTATTGATGGATGCTCCTTTCATGATAGCGCCGCATCAGCTCAGCCGTACCGCGTGATACTCTCGGTAGGTGAGTTGTGTTAGGTCTATCCCTTGTTCTCTCCGCTTCTGGCATGGGGTGACCCAATGGTCCCCGCGACTACCCAAAAAGAACCAGCTTGGCAGCGGCTATTGCCACCACCTTCGGCATCCTTAGGTGTAGATTGTTCTCTTCCATATCCGCTTTCACGACGTCCAGCCAGCGCTTTTTAGGCCTACCACGTGATCTAGGGCCCTGGACAGTGAGGTCGAGGCATCTTTTTCCTACATAGTCTGTCGGTCTGCGGCTTATATGGCCATACCATCGGAGGCGACTTTCCTGAAGCTTATCCGCTATGTCACGAACTCCGAGACTGCCACGGTTGTGTTCGTTACGATCTCTCGTATATATCTGTCCCTCTTACGAAAACATAATTTTCTATGGCGGATGTATGGCCCGCGTGACATGTGAAACCATCAACGTTGAAGCCTTATAACTTTGTTTCTAAGCAAGATATATGAAAACATGTTTTTTACGTGTTTATCTGGAACTTGAAATATTTTTTAAAGTTGTGTATTTTCCCTATTATTACTATGAGGTTTTGAATGCGCAAGTATCTCTGTTTAAGGTCTCGATTGACATGGATATAACTTGGGAGATTGAAAAGGACATCAACTACTTTTTTCTTTATAGAATACTTGATTTGGGGTATATGGTGTTCATACGTCATATTTCTCCATTCTTTGTGAAAATGTGAATAAGTATGGTTTAGTAACCATGTTTGATTGCTTATTACGCTTTAACATATCTGACAAAACAAAATATGATTTTTCAATTTCGCCTTAAATAAGGTAAATAAAAATATTTTCCATTCAGCCCCCGCTGCATGGCGACCGTCGTCGATAAAATAATCCGAGCAATATACACGCACCGGCACAATTAGCGGAATACAAAAAGAAGTAGGAATATAAAATATAAACGTTTTGTGATTCAAGAAATAATAGGGGATCGGACTGTTCCTAAATTTCAGGGTTCGAAAATATCCGATATATATCAAAAATTTGACATATATCAATTTTGTATGGCAGCCAAATTATTATTCTGTTGATTTATTTATGTATACTGTTTGTATGTAATTTATAAACATTTAACGTTTTAGTTGATTTATTTATGATAAAAATCATCATTTAATAAACAGTTACATTCTATAAATACAAAATTAATTTAATGCAATACAATAATGAACTAAAACCATTTCTGCACTTTGTCAATAACCTTCTTTGTAAAAAATAATTTTTTTTTTTTTAAGTAGCCTCTTGTGTGTCCCACTGCTGGGCAAAGGCCTCCCCTCGCTCTCGCCATTCCGCGAAAAAATAATAATAAATAAAAATAATAGAAAACACTTTTTCGTGACGGAATTTTTCATGTAATGCACTGACGTGATTGACGCTATTATTAATTAACCAATCGCCGTTGAGATGCCTTATTAGGGAGTATGTAAGTGGGAAATAGAAATACACAGCAGCAAACTGCAAAAATTTACTTAATGATAACAATTTTTGTATTGTTATATATCACTAAACATCATTTGATATATATCAGATATATATCATGATATATATCCATTAATATATGTCCTCGAACTCTGCTAAATTTACCATATTTTATGAATTATTTTTAAAATATAGATTAGTAGCAGACGATTCGCGAAGAAAAAAACAGAATCGGTTGAAAAACGAATTTACGATTTTTTGTATGGAGATTAATATGGCGTTACTAACAAATGACGTCACATACCCACTGTATGTGCCTCTCTGTCTAATCTTGAATTTGAATGAATTTCAAACAATTTTAAAGATAGAGCAAAAATTCTTTTACTGTTCGATAGCAGAAACTAAGAAGCTTAGATTTATAAAATAAAAAAAAGTAGTCCGATCCCCTATTGTCGTCTATTGTTCATTTTCAAATAAGACATAACAACAAAAAATATTACAACCGGCCAGTCATATAAGAAAAAAAGATTGTCTTTTTTTTTCTGTTCCGATAATTGTGCCGGTGTGTATGTGACCGCCAACATCTATGAACCAACAGATAAGAACTAGAACTACGTTACTGTTGGCGGTACGTGTTGTGTCGCGCGGTATAGCTAGCGGCACGTACCGGCGCGGTGCGGTGGCGGGATGACGCCCAGCGCGTGGTGACGATGCTTCTTTCTCTTGTACGGCCGCTTCTCGCGCTGAAACAAAAACATATCTATTTAGGGCAAATAAAACACTTAAATATAGGATAAACAGGATAACCGTGGCCGAGTGGAGTTGCGTTTTATGTTAATCACAGATCACACTAATATATTTGAATGTTTGTTCCTCTTTCATGCCTACAATACAATACAAATATACTTTACTAGCTGTCCGCCTAAGAAGATAGTTTGTACCCTGGATTAACGCGGGCGGACAGCTAGTAAAGTATATTTGTATTGTATTGTACCGGTCGGGGTTGTCTGTCGGGCGTGTGTGTGTACTGCACGATGGCCTCCCGCCGCAGTGCGCTTGCGCCGGCGCTCGCCGCCACCGCCGCGAACACCGCTCTGGAACAACACATTTGCTTAAATACAGGGCTTGAAACAACGTTATACATAAGACCACTTCAAGATAGTATAATAGGATATTGGGCAAACATAGGCGTTGAATTTGATCAAATGATTTAGAAACTTGTATGTACTTGCATTGTGTATTGTTTGGTTATATGGATAGGTTGTAGGCATACGGGTAATTGTTGTAAGTACCTATAGATAAGTTATTAATAATTGAGAGCTGTCTCCACCAACAAACTGCCTTGCAGTTTGGCGGGTACCATGTTTGTTGCTAGGTTTTTTGGTGTTAATAATTTAAAAAAAAAAAAAACATCGCTATATCCATATTTTTAGAGATTTTATCCGTGTAATAACTTCACCTACCTCTTACTTGTGGTTTGTCTATTCATTGTGATTTATGAGTCGTATGTCGGCCTGTAGTGTCATTTAGTCTTTTGTGTATGCGTCATTTTATATTTTGTGTATACGAATGTGTCATTTTGTCTTTTGTGTATGCGTATGTATCATTTTGTGTATGTGTATTTATAATTTTGTCTTTTGTGTTGTTTCAATCCGCAATAAATACCTTGTAGCCGCACCAGATTGCGCTTTAGCTCGCTATGTGTATGTGTTTGTGTACCTGGGCGCGAGGGCAGGCGCGGGCGGGGGGTGCGCGGGGCGCGGCGGAGGTTCGGGCGCGAAGTCCCCCGCGCGGTACCGGGCGCTGCTGAGTGCATGCGTCAGTCGCACCAGGTCGCGCTTGGCTCGTTCGCGCCGAGCCACCAATTGGAGGAGGGTGAGAGCCCGAGCGAGGTCGCGACGGAGTTTCAGCATCTTTTCGTACGAACTCTCGTCGTTTTTCCTGTGTAAAAAATGATAACTTTAGTAATAAACAAAATAATACGGTACTTGACTAGTTAAATGACAGTCAGGTATGAAATCCGTAGCATACACGTATAGACCGAGGTAAAAGAGTAATATGACATCACATCAGAGGATTATGTCAGAGGCAAATCAAATCAATCAAATACAAAAATATTTATTTCCATAGGATGTTATTACATCACTTAGATCCGTCATTACATTTTTTTGGGTGAGTTCACTAACACAATGGCGGAATCTGTGGAGAAGAGCTCACCGAAGAAACTCCACAGTCGTCGCATCTTTTGCGTTTCCTTTTTTAAATAAAATATTGTCATTTACAAAATTAATGCTAATTAAATATCGAAAAGGCCTGCTACTCAAGCAATCTATTCCCATGGACATTTGTCCTCTAAGTAATCAGATATGTTTTATAATTATTGTAAGGCCTGTGTGACCTTACAAACCACACGAAAAAGAATGAGAAAACATTATACGAAGCCCTTCCCTCTGATCTGCTTATCAATTGGTATTTATTATTGTTATTTAATCTTTTTCGGTATTATTCCTAAGGTAAACAAAATTAGGACGCGGTAGACCCAATCAAGATCTGCATAATCCTGGAAGGCCCCATAAGGGTCATTTCTCTCCCACGCGCTTCTCGCCATGGCAACGTCCTTGGCCGAGGCACAGAAGAAATAATAGTGCCGGCCGAGGTCCGTGCCTGAGGCTGATGCTATAAATTCTAGGGGTAAGAGCCTTCCGCTCCCCCAAAAGTCCGGTTACGCTTGGTACGTCGATTTTGCTACACAAGCACTAGGTCCAATAAAAAAAAAGTGAGTGCCTTTGGATTTTGAAATGTTTGTTTTGAACCGACCTGTTCTTGCGGGTCTGCATCTTCTCCGTGCGGCGTCGGAACGCGAGGTAGGGGTTGTTGGCGGGCTGGCCCGGCCGCGACTCTGTGCGCACCGACAGGATCAGAGGATGTTGCTGCCAAACAAAAACCTTTATAAGCTACTGGATAAGGGTCAGTTTCGTCGTTATCATAGACATGAACCAGACGAAACAACTGCTGGAGAAATACTTTCTAATAAAACCTCAACCCTCAACGACTGATGTTAAGCCCACTTGAAATCATCAGTCCATCTTGTGACGTCACCTGCCCACGCCGCGTATGTGCAGAAAGCTCCCCTCCTAAATATGCCCCACTCACTCTGTTACTCAAGTTTCGTCAAAGTCAAAGTCTAAATCATTTATTTCCATAGGATGTTATTACATCACTTAGATCCGTCATTACATTTTTTTGGGTGAGTTTACTAACATACTTTTACTTCGTACTTTTGTTTGCCTCTGAATATAGCTCCTAGCTAGCTTCCTTGCTTTCGTCGGATAAAGATATATTTATTACATAGCAAGTTCCAACCCACACGATGAAGAAGAAGATAGCAAGAGACCAAATACATTATAGGACAAATATCACGTTAAATAGTTAATACTGGGTCACTTCACTAGGTTACAATAGACCTCTATAATAGTTTAGTAGTACACTATATCACAGTAGGACCCTTGGCCTGAGGCCCGTCTACAACCATAAGTTTACATTATTACCGGCTTCACACTCTCCAGAGCCCGTGGCATCACTAGTGTAGTTTCGGTGGTATAGCGGCCTCTGTACGAGAGGTCGCGATTCGTAACCCATCACGAACCATTGTGTACTAAACGAACGTTATATATCTATCTATTTATCTACTATGTTGACGAAAAAAACCTGTATAAAGTCTGGACATGACCGCGCTGGGCATATAGGTAGCTTAAAAAAAAGTGAGTAAGTACCGTGTTAAGCCGTTTATTGAGCCAGTAGTCGTAGACCGCGATGACCAGGTCGTCATGCCTGTCCAGCAGCAGCTTCGCCTCCGTCAGGGTCACAACCGTCTGCCCCGAACACTTCTCCAGCTTATCCATCATCTGCTCGAATACCAGCTCTGGAAGCAATGGGAATTCATGATAACCACAATAATAACAACAACAATAGGCAGAAAATTGTTATTCTTAGACTAGAGCTTTGAATGGTAGTAGGTCGAAATACCCTTAAAGATTTTTGTCTGTAAAAATAAAATTTAAAATATCTCATATCTGTCATTTTCCAATGCCAACTTTCCCCTCGAGATATTATTTGAATTTCAATGTTGTTTCAACTTTTAAGATTTCTCATCTAAATACCAATCATCATCATCATCATGAAGTCAAAGTCAAAATTATTCATTTTCATAGGATGTTATTACATCACTTAGATCCGTCATTACATTTTTTTTGGGTGAGTTCACTAATACAATGGCGGAATCTGTGGATAAGAGGATGAACAGTTCAGTTTGTCATCTCAGTTTTTAGTCTTACGACAATATAGATGATTATTTATAATCTGTACCCAACCAACCTCGAGCTATATGATGATTACCGAGCTTCATCAACATCAACGGCCCGTTACAGTCCACTGCTGGACTATGAGCCTATATAAAGCTTATTTGCAGCTAAATAGTTTGCTATGCATGCATGCATATAAAACAACAACCTGACGGAAAAAAACTACTTTCTCATTATACACGCTAAACATTTATTTATTTATTTAAACATGTTTTCTAACTCAATGATATAGCTCGAGTTTGGTACAGATTATAGACTGTTGACAGTTTTGGTTGTAGCGCAAAATTGAATAGGGGATCGGACTACTTTATTTTTATTTTATAAATCCAAACTTGTTAGTTTCTGCTGAACACTGAAAGAATTTTCGCATCTTTAAAATTGACCGAGTTATAAAAATTTGAAATTCAAGACTAGACAGAGAGGCACATACCCACTTGTGACATCATTTGTTAGTAACGCCATTATAATCTCCATACAAAAAATCGTTTTTGGAAGAGACAGACATATTGAAACTTTGAAAAATCACTGTAAATTAGTTTTTCAACCGATTCTGATTTTTTCTTCGCGAATCGTCTGCTACTAATCTATATTTTAAAAACAATTCATAAAATATGATGAACAGTCCGATCCCCTATTATGTAAACATTTTATTTTACCGCGACGACACCACGCCAAGCGCCACGTGTAGGAAAAGGATTTTTAAATTACAATATCTGCCTGCACATAACGCAACACGTGCATAAATACATAATTTATTATTCATTGCTTCCATTACAGATACATTGTATTACGACAGATGTAGCAAAGGGAATAAAATATGTAATATTCCACCTGCACGCTAGCGGTTTAGTTCGATTAGATTTTCGAATTTTCCCATGGGAATTAATTGTTTCCTGTGGCGAACAGTGGTCCTATGTCAATCTCTAATATTTTAGCTATCCAAGCGTTTTAGGCTATTGGGGGTATTTAAGGTATTTCAGCCTTGTTTTTTTTTATTAAGATTGTTTAAACCATCGATGAAGAGGTAATAGTCAGACAAAAGTAACTTTTGCATTTAAAATATGATATGTAAAAGATTTTTCAAAATGATGGATTTAGATAGTCTGATCGGTTTCTACCTAAATCCTCACGGACTATAAAAACACCACCATGACTTACGATCGTCGAAATTTGATGCCTTAGATATCGGAATGAGGTCTGTTTCCCAGGCCATCCAACCCCTGATAGTCCACATCCCTGAATGTCCACTTCCTAGACGGTTTGAGAAGACTAGACAGACATGTCTGAGCAGTCCTCATGGTTCCATTTCACTTTGCAACCAGATAAACCGGGATTTTATAAGTGGAATAATTTTGAAATTGCTTTACCCACCTCAGCCTAAACCGTTGTGATCTTCCATTAATGTAGTGCTTTTAAATATAAAGGCCGTCGTACACCATGTATCAACTCCATTCAAAGTACAGCATTAAAATGTGTGTACGTACATGTTGTCTCCTACATAAAATAAAATATTTACGCGTTTATAAAATTCCATTGTAGGAAACACAATATAAAACTGCGTGTGTGGAGCAGGGACGGGACTACCCGTTGAAAAACCCCTTCAGTCGTTAGGGGTTTAAGTATTTACAGAATGATAATTAAGATAAATATATATTTATCAGATTCCTTGATAGGGTTACCCTGTTGGATTTGAAAACGTTATAATAGGGGATCGGACTACTTTTTATTTTATTTTATAAATCCGAACTTCTTAGTTTATGCTATCGAACACTAAAATAATTTTGGTTCTATCTTTAAAATTTACCGAGTTATAAAGGTTTGAAATTCAAGATTAGACAGAGAGGCACATACCCACTTGTGACGTCATTTGTTAGTAACGCCATATAATCTCCATACAAAAAATCGTTTTTGAAAGAGACAGACATTTTAAAACTTTGAAAAATCACTGTAAATTCGTTTTTCAATCGATTCTGCTTTTTTTTTCGCGAATCGTCTGCTACTGATCTATATTTTAAAAATAATTAATAAATTATTGTAAAGTCATAAAATATGGTGAACAGTCCGATACCTTTTATAGCATAATAAGAGTACGAGATATCGATGATCAAAATCGTAAGGGTTCCAGTCCCTGGTGTGGAGCGGTGCAGTCCATGGCTCATTTAGAGTCCTGTCCTGCCTGCCCTGTCACCTGTTCGCAGCAGGACTTAATGGACGCCACAAATAGTGCAATCGAAGTGGCTCTGTTCTGGGCCAGAACCATTTAATTTGTCATATATTTGTTTGATAATAGCACGCAAACACGCAAAGAAGGAGATTAATGCTTTACCTTGAGTAGAATCGGTGTGGAGTTGATATTGTGTACGTTGGCCTAGGTCAGAGTTTTTCAATGAACAGTCAAAGCCAGCATCGGTTATTTTCCAATATAAGCTGACACATGACGTAATTAGTAAAGGAAATTCAATTTTTATATTAGCCTGTAAAAAGGCTTTTCTTGACTTTAATAGTGCGCTATTTAGTACCTTGCAAAACTAACGATGCACATAAGTCGTAAATATTAATTCTTTATTTAATTCATTAGAACCTACGATAAATCTACACTACAGCAAGCTTTTCTCTAGCTAGTAGCTGTATGTATACATGTATTTTATTTACTCTGTTTTGTGGTTGTGATGTCCTAATAAATCGACACCTCCTATGAACAACAACGTAACTCAGTTTTAGCAACTAATCAGTACAGCAGTTTAAAGAGATTTTATGTACGTATACGTTAACCTATAGTTAGTTTTTTTTACTAATGCTAACTTCAGTTCTATTGTACTTAGAGACTGCTTGGACAGAAAATTAAGAGTAAATAAAATTATGATAAGGAATAATATTAACTAAAGTCATTTTGTATCTCAAGTTACGTAGGAGGATGAAACGGAGGAGGACGAAGGACGAAGGAGGACGGAGGAGGGGTCGTTGGGGGATAGGAGGTGTCGAAATATTTCTGATTCTAACTACTTACAGCAAGAATTCGTCAAAAAAATACATACTCTTATTCTGTCGGCTCCACAGCCGCAGTACCCCTCACCTCGTGGCCTCGACACCAGGGTCGACCAGGGCCTGGTTGGAGGCGCTACGGTTACCTGTGAGGTCGGGGTGCCGCTGCTGCTTCAGCCAGCGCTCGTCTTCAGAGTCTATGTCGTATTCTGGCGCCTCCTGCTCCTCCCATAGCGCTGTAACAAGGAAAAGTATTTTATTTACTATTACACACACGAAAGTTACAAAAACACAATATAAAGGGTTATTTTTTATTCAGTGCACAAATTTTAATATGTTGTTCAGACCATGAAACTGCACAACCTTCCTTAAGAAACATGGGTACGGAAATGAAAGAAAATTTTGTAAATTTTGCTGAGTTGGCTGCGGCAGTTTGTAAGGGAGATCGATTTTTTTTTTTCATTTCCGGACCCATGTTTCTTGGGGAAAGTTGTTTAGTTTCATGGTTTGAACGACAGCACTGGTTGCAAAAATAATTCTGTATATCACACGTACAGACAGACGACACAACACGCACTGGTTGCAAATTTGTAATGAAAAGTCATCCAGCAGACCTGACGGAAGAGAAAGGATATAAATATAAAAAAAAAATCGTGACAGATATTATTATACTATAGACGAGTTGCTACTATAGACCTTTTACGTTTGTGACCGTTCGATACTAAATCGTACAAATGCCCTAGAATATTATTCAACGGAACACTTCAGTCGACCTATTTTACTCACTCTTATCCGCAACCTGTTCACAGTCTGCGTAGTCGAGCGGTGCTGCGTCCGGCTTTCTTAGGAGAGATCCTGGGTACGAATCCCGGTAGAGACACTATTGTTAAACTGTCCCCAGCTTAGGAACTTAGGACTTTGCAGACGGAATCACCTGATTGTCCAAAAAGAAGGACCCGCTCTTCGCAGTCCACGTTAAACTGGCTGATCTGGCTGGTACGGAAATAGTAAGTCGCTAATTTTTTTTCAAGTGTGGTAATATAGCGAATGCGGACTTGTAGCGGTTGAATAATTCTGAATTTATTTGCTTGCTTGACGGCTCCGTGGCCTAGTTGGTAGTACGCCTGCCTTCGAAGCACAGGGTCGCGGGTTCGAATCCCGCCCAAGGCAAATATTCGTATGATGAGCACTTGTGTTTGCCTTGTGTCTGGATGTTGTTTATCTATTATATAGAAGTATGTATTTATTTATCTATTTAAGTAATGTATATCCGCTGTCTAATATCCATAGTACAAGCTTTGCTTAGCATGGGATCAGATGGCCGTGTGTGAGACGTCCCCACATATTTATTATTGTATTTATCGATTTTGATTAAAAAAACAGCTTTCTGACACTATGGTTCATGGGTGGGTCATCGACCTTTCAACCCACACGTTATGATGACGACTATCGTTCGGCATCTTAGGGCAAATAAAATAATTGACCAAGCGAGCGAAGCGTCTCTGTTTCAGCTTGGCCAAATTTGCTTTTGTATGTCAATTTGTTTGTTTGTTTCACTCTACAGGTCGCGTTTCTCAACCGATTCTCGTGAAATTCTGTGAGCAGGTTCGATAAATTAATCGAATTTTAATGTCGAGTCAGTTTTTGGAAATTTAAAAAAATTACGGTTATGGGGGTTGCCAGCTTACAAGTTCTACCTCTGCCTTCTACCTTCTTTCATCTAACAGGTCACATTTCTTAACCAATAAAAAAAAATACAATAAAATAAAGAAGAAAAATTAAAAAAAAAATCAATGGGTCGGGAATGTTTGTGGAGTAAAAAATAAAAATAAATATATGAAAAGATATACAGACTCGCGAGGTCTACAGCTCACAGAGCCGCTAGTCATATTAATAATACACAAGTACTGTACTGCACTATCTTATACAAGGGAATACGTCGATCGAGCTATTTTGCTCACTCTCACAGCAGAAGGTACTCTATGTCCATAGCTACAGAGTACATTTCTTCGTAGCAGCGGGAATAAGAGCACAGTTTCTAGTCTCCGCCGCGGGCTTCTAGCAATTTACTCAAGGTAAGAAGATTTTTTAAATTGGTTTTTCATTTTATGTACTTCTTTTGTTTGGCATTTGCTTTTAAAAGAATATTTATTACAAACTTGTTTTCCGCCCGCGGTTTCACCCGAGTTAAATGAGTTTTCCCGTAGGAATAAAGTGTTTTCCCGCGGTAAAAAATAGCCTATATCCTATTCCATGACCTAATCTACATGTGTGCCAAGTTTCATTTCGATCCGTCCAGTGGTTGAAGCATGGTTGAGTAGCAAACATCTAAACATCCAAACTTTCGCATTTATAAATTACGAGGGATCAAAAAGTAGTGAGAACGACATACTCCTTGGTAAGAAAAAAAAAATACTGACAGGCATAGCTCAGATACATATAAAGAAAAAATCTTCGATTCTCTTTTGTTTTTTTCTGAATGTAGTCATTTGTTTGCTTCGTGTGCCGCGTCGGAACTACTCGGAACGTGTTCTCGAAAATGGAGAAAAACGAAGCCGTTATTAAATACATCTGTTTAACGACTCAAGAGATTCATTGCGATTTGGAGGCAACATTAGGAGAGTCTGCTCCGCCGTATTCTACTGGCGCAAGGTGGGCTTCTCAATTTCGAGTAGGGAGAACGAGCACGGAAGACGAACATCGTTGCGGCCGTCCATCGACGTCAGTCACCCAAGAAAATGTTGCGAAAGTCGAGAAAATTGTATTGAGCGATCGAAGAGGTACCATCCGATACTTAATAATTCAAGAAACGGGCATCTCATATGAAAGTATTCAATCCATATTGAAACAATCTTTGAATATGAGAAAAGTTTCCGCAAGATGGGTGCCGAGAATGTTAACCGACAGTCAGAAACAAAATCGACTTGACATTTCGAAGATATTGTTGGACAAGTTTCAAGAAGATTCTGAGAACTTTTAGTCTCGTTTCGTAACAATGGACGAAACATGGGTCCATCATTTTGATCCTGAGACAAAACAGCAATCTTCGCAATGGAAACGGCCATCGTCACCGACCCCGAAGAAGTTTCGTGCCGTGGCATCAGCTGGCAAGGTTATGGCCTCAATATTTTGGGACTCAGAAGGGATATTGTTGATTGAAGCCTTGGAAAAGCGCTGGACTCGGTGTGTAGAGAGACTCGGAGACTATGTAGAAAAATAAATTATTAAGTTATCAATAGTCATTATATTCTATTTCATTCTCACAACTTTTTGATCCCTCCTCGTATACTTGTATGTGGAATTGTGCCAGTCTATACAGGCGTAAGATTTTTTTTCTTTCTCAAATATTCTTTTTCTTTCTTTACATTCATAATAATGTGACTCAGGCTGGCTGGACAATTCTTCCAAATGTGCTGCGTTTAAGTAGGTCAATACACAATTTTAGGTGACGGCTAATCACGCTTATTTTAGTTTATGTGACGCTAGAGAACCCGAGATAATCGAACGCAAACGTGTCCAGCCAGCTTGAAAACCGCTTTTCGCATGGTCTCTCAATCTCCGAACAGAAGGGATTCTAACTATTTCTTGCTTATTAATACTGCGTCACCTAAAATTGGGACAGGCATCCAGTTTGAATTTTTGAGATACGTATAGCCATTTAGCTAAAAAACAACGAAAAGCGTGGCCAGCCAGCCTGAACTTACGTATTAAACTTCTGGGTTTTCGAACAAGGTTCTTTTACTAGCATTTAGTGACGGAATTTGTGACAGTCATAGCGTTTGTTTCATGGCGTCACATAAAGGCGTTTACGAGAAATCGATGAAAACTTGGTGCTAGCCAGCCTGATGTTCTGGCTGGCTGGCTCATTGTATCTGCGCTGTCTGATGGTCTACGGCTTCCAAATTTTCTTTAACATTTAGTGACGGGGGTCTTTCTTCAAAGAAAGAAAGAAAGCAAAAAAATTATTCATCACACAATGGAAAAAAATGTACACACAAATAATGATGATAAAAATTTACATCGTGCAATGAAAAGTACTGGGCTCAGCATTTGTCACAAGTACTCAAGAACGAGTTCTTGTAACACTGATTTTCGTTCTTGTAACAGATTGGTTCATCCGACATCGAACGCGGACTACTATCTCTGTTTATCATTTACTTTAGTTCATAATATAGTATTTTGTTATTACCAGCGCCTTCTTATTCATCACCATCATCGCAACTTCCATCAGCGTTTTGTTCTCTAAATATAAATGATGATGGGAGTTTCATTAAGTGTCGACAATCTTTAGCAAACTGCTAAACTTCTTTCTAGCTGCTAAATTGCCGTTAGAAATCAGTCAGATTGCAGTTGGTAGTAGTTGCAATGAAATTATAATATTATAGCTGCATCACAACAGGACAGCTGTAATGCAGTCATGAAATTAAAACACATGCCGACAGCAATCTGACTGCAAGGTACATCATTTTATCGTGTAAGACTACTGTAGGTTGTTAGGTCGACAACCGGCAACCTTTGTTGCCTAAGGGTCGGGCCGCACACATCGACGGCGATCGACGGTTTGCCTATATAAAACGCGCGCAAAGTATGGAAATCCTTTCGAATCATTCCCCGCGTCCGATGCGAAAGGATTTCCATACTTTGCGCGCGTTTTGTATAGACAAACCGTCGATCGCCGTCGATAAGTGTGGCCCGACCCTATAAGAAGTTATTGATTGATTGATATATACTTTATTGCACCAAAAAAGGATGTACAAAGGCGAATTTAATGCTATATAGCATTTTCTACCAGCTAACCTTTGGTGGTTAAGAGGTTGAGGGTAGTGCCGCTAAAAACAGCGTTCAACTTGAACTACTACATTAATAGGTAATAGGTAGGTTGTTAAATTGCAATAAGGCCGCTTACACATTCTGATAATTTTAATCGTTAAGTTTTTTTTTAATTATTTTTTTAGCTAGAATGCAGTTTATCTGCATAGACCCTTATATCAAATCGTAACTGTGGGTAGCTGAAGTGGCCATGGCTAGGCCATGGGCATTGAACTTCCGTCGACTATGGCTTTTTTATACCATCGTGTTTTTTAGACGCTTTGAGCTCAGACAGAGTGAACGCTCTCATAAAACTTATTACTTTACATAAACAATAAAATACAAGAAAAATACCAGCGATCAAAATGGAGCCAGTCTGCGTCTAACGGTTCGTTTCGCTAAATGATCATTGCAAGCAATATCGTCACGATCATGTCCCTGGTGGGATGAGTAGTTGGCAACGTTTTTGTAAAAAAATATTTCGAGTAGGCATATATTTTTGTGTGGTGACGGCAGAGTAGAATACATTTGTCACCAACCCCTACTCCTCCCGTGGGTGTCGTAAGAGGCGACTTAGGGACTACACATTGAACAGGGAACGGGCAGCAGCGCTCTCTGATACAGTAACCTTTTAATCTGCGATCTCCAACCCGCCTGCCAAGCGTGGAGATTATGGCAAAACCAAACACTTAAGAGAAGGAGACTCATAGTCCAGCAGTGGACTGTAGCGGGCCCTTGATTTGACATATTTTTTCTTTAAGTTGGGCGTATTGATAAGTTATTTGTGAAGGGATCAGTAAGCGACCAATATTGAAGAATATGTTATAACTTTAACTTTGAAAAATAACTTAGAATTTTGTCTTTGAAAAATATTTGTCATTTTATAACTTTAACATTTGCTAGCACCTCGGTCTTAGTAAATTTTTCTCTCTTGACTTTGGGACATAGAAAATTTGTCCTACCTTTGACAAATATTTTTCAAGCCCGAACCCGTTGATTTGAATATACGGTGCGATCTTAGTTTTACGTTTTATTATTGACCGAGCGAGCGAAGCGTCTCTGTTTCAGCTTGGCAAAATTTGCTTTTGTATGTCAATCTGTTTGTTTCACTCTACAGGTCGCGTTTCTCAACCGTTTCTCGTGAAATTTTGTGAGCAGGTTCGATAAATTAATCGAATTTTTTGTCGAGTGTAATTGAATTTTTGTCGAGTCAGTCAGGAAATTTTAAAAAATGACGGAGTTGGGGGTTGCCAGCTTACAAGGTCTACCGCTGAGGCTGTTTTCATCTACAGGTCACATTTCTTAACCAATAAAATAAGATAAAATAAATAAAATAAAGATTAAAAATTAAAAAACAATTAAAAAATCAAGGGGTCGGGAATGTTTGTGGAGAATAAATAAAAATAAATATGAAAAGATATACAGACTCGCGAGGTCTACAGCTCACAGAGCCACTAGTTTTATCGCTACACTGTGGGACGTGTCGCGCCCTGTGTTTTGTATATTTCTTTTTTTAGTATAAGCACAGGTATAAGGTTGATCAAAAGCAAGAGGAGCACACTTATTATGACCAATTTTATACATTATGTCCTTGTCTGTAAATAACGTGTATTTAATTATTGTCATTTGAATAATAGATATAGGTATAAGGTATTAAGTTTTAGTGTGCCCTATTTTATATATTATGTCCTTGTCTGTAAATAACGTGTATTTAATTATTGTCATTTGAATCATAGATATAGGTATAAGGTATTAAGTTTTAAAAGATTTTTTGTAAAGAATGAATAATTGATTGTTGTACATTTAAACCTAAATATTGGTTTCATTTGAAGTTTCTGGTAGGATCGAAGATTAAGTAAGAATTTGAATCAGCGTTAAACGAACCCGTTGTTAGGTAACTTTAATAAAGTAAAGTTTAGTCTGCAAGAAATGTTGTCTTGAAACCCACGCTAACATTAACAAATATATTTCAGTATTTTATTATATTAACAAATAAACAAGAGCTACCTCAAATCATCATAATATTATCAAGAACACGTTTAATATTTTAAAAAAAGATCTGTATAAGGAATAAGTTTTGTGCCGATACTAAAGCTATGTGACACATGAAAGTGTCGACATATTTATATTATTATTCATCGTTCTAGTTATTTCCCATATTTTTACAAAAATCCACCGTTTTCCTGTTACCGTATCAAAATATCGCATACAGTATTAGACTGGCGTACAAAAACGACTCTTAAAGTTGGTAGGTAGAGTTCATAATAAAGCGCTGAGTTGAAATATACCTATATAATAATAAAAAGGCAGACTGAGCATATGGGAGTACCCGGTGCGCCTGCGCGGATTTTATTTTAATATTGAATCTGTAGCGAATAAAACTGTAGGAAATCGCTGCATCGAAAGTGACCACTATTAAATTGATTTGAGTGAGGCCCATAATAGCAAAATTTAACAGAATCGACTGAAACTAAATTATTCCTTTTTTTTTCCTAATCGTTATTTCTACCCAAGTGGTAATATAGCGGGCGCAGATTTGAAATTGAATCCAAAATGGTATTTTCTGCACCTTACCTACTCTATCTAAAGACCGATCCACTAAAGCACTGATCACCCCTTCGGGGATATGAGCGTGTTCTTATGTTTGTTTAACTAAAAAATATTAAGACCGTACTAAATTTATTCGTCTACTGCGGCAAATTTTACATAATATATTATAATCAAATTAAAAATATACACAAATGATAAAGCGTGCTATAACGTTAGGTGAATGATTAAAAAGAAACAGTTTTTCATTAAGTTATGTGATGTTTTAAGTATAAGTGGACAATCTGTGAGTAGATTGACGCAGACATACGTAGACGAAACCAATAAAATGTTCGGCTACGAAGTTCTGTACAAAATAAGAAAACTCCGAGTCAGGTTACATGAATGCGAATCCTCACAATTTCACACAACTCTTTCGAAAGTAGCAAACTTATCAGGGTTTCACATTTCAGTGAGAAAAGTTTTTTTAACCTGGTGAAAATTGAAAGACAGGGTTTGCAAGGCGCTTATTCATTTTGAACGAAACAGGTCCATTCTTTTATCCAGTTTGTAGCGGTTCATTACTGTTTTCAACAAGTTTGAATCAAAAAACTTAGAAGTTAGCACTCGGTCGGATTCATAAAAGTTCAGATTCACATTTCACCGGGTTTAATATCTTTGCAATTTATCTATATATATAAAAATGAATCACCGAAATGTTTGTACGCGCATAACTTCCAAAAGACTCCACCAAATTGGATAAATCTTTCTTTTATGTGTTCGTTATTGTCAGGAGAAGGTGTGTATGAAAAAAATAATAATAGTAGTAGGTGTAGGGAAAAATGGCAGGACAACGTCTGCCGGGTCAGCTAGTTTTTCAATAAAAGATGCCAGAGTCCAGGTTTAGATACACGTTAAAACAGTTTCAGAGACTTTGTACTTATGCTTTATCTGAAAATCAAAAGCGACAAAGACGACCTAACGCGTTACAAAACTATGTATTAACTAACATCGATAGGAATTAAGTCCAAAGTAAAAAACCTGAAATTTCCCAAAAAATTCGGGTTTTTTGGGAAATTTCAGGTTTTTTACTTTGGACTTACCAAGTGGGTGATATTTTTTGAAAAAAAAAAAAAAAAAAGAACCCGGGTTTTTGCCAACCCTGCTTCTCGCAAGTATTTATGTAAGAAGACCTCCACGCAGCTCTATCCAGAAGTGGGCGGTGGTGCAAGGACGTGAAAATAAAACAGTTTTATACGTCGATTTTTCCCCCGCTTCCTCTCACAGCTCTACTGGACTGGACAAGCAGCTTAGGCCCGGTTTCCACCAAAGCGGAGAGGAGAGGAGATGTGTTTGAATAACTAATCAGATTTCGTTATTTCCACATCTCCTCTCCGCTTAGCTTCAGTGGAAATGGATCGAGCGGAGCGGAGAGGAGATGTCTAATTTTTCTATAGCAAGCGAGGCGCGGCCGTGCGATGATGTGTGTAGCCGGGCGGCGAGCGGCGTCGTGCGAGGCCTCGCGACGACGGCACCCGCGCTCCCACTCCCCGCCCCGCTAATGCCCGCGCTTCGCCGCTACGCACGCACAGCTCACATCTCCTCTCCGCTTTGGTGGAAATAGTCTGCCAGCTTCGCAGCTCAGCTCGACACATCTCCTCTCCTCTCCGCTTTGGTGGAAACCGGGCCTTAGAGCAGCGCTCAGCTGACGATATAATTGAATCACACGGCACGGACACACAAGAGGGCTGCGTCTCGAGATTGCTGTTCGAATTGAAAAGTGTTGAGGCCGCCTTTGTTACAGGGTCGTAGTGAAGCCCTTGGTTTGGAGAGAGGCTCGATCGAATCTTGCTGCAAAGATGCACAAGAGGACAGTGTATCAAGATATGCTCTTGTGTCTAGACTAATCCATCCACTGTTATAAGACCAAGTCAGCAATAGCTTGTAAAACTTCTCGGTCGCAGTTGAAAATTCCCAGTCGTTTTTTAATTTTCATACAATATAATTAGGTCAGCTAACCCTTTTTCGACACCTCCTATGAAAAACAACGTAACTCAATTTTAGCAACTAATCAGTTTTTTTTTATTAATGCTAACTTCAGTTCTATTGTACTTAGAGACTGCTTGGACGGAAAATTAAGAATAAATAAAATGATGATAAGGAATTATATTAACTAGTCATTTTGTATCTCAAGTCACGTATTTCAAGTTACGTTGTTGTACATAGGAGGTGTCGGTTTGATGTCTTAATAATATTTTTTTAGAACGAAAGTTGTGTAGTTAACGTTATTTGAACACGTTATATTATGACTGTATGAGCGAGCGCTATGACGAACAAAAGGCATAGTCGAATCGGACATACGGCAAGGACACACTAGCACATTGAGACACAGTGCAAATGAGAAACAATGTTTAGTTGTGAGTGCCGCTTATTTTGAATAGAGGACGGACGTAAGAGAAGGAAATTGGAGAGCCGCTTAGCTGACGGTGGCGTAATCTTACGGCACCGACACACAAGGTAGCAATATCTTGAGATTAGTGTTGGAATAAGCTGAGTTTTAGATAAACTTGTATTGTAAATGTTGCTGCAGTTTCCAACTAGTAAGGATATAAGAGTTAAACTAGAATTTCTTAATAGTATTATACGGGTCGCTTTGATGCGCGACTGTGTCTTTAAAGCAAACGTTCTTCGTTGACAGAAACTATATCTCAGGACGTATCTCACGATTGATCCGCCCTAGTGCAGCGTACGAATGCAGTGACGTCACGCGATGAATCTCTGTAGGCGGAGACATCGCTGCCAACCAGATGCTGTCGAAACTCGAAACTCTCAAGCGAGCGGACGCATCTGTTATTAATGTACTTTCATCCAGCGTTCTTCTCAAATGACGGGAACTATCCCGGGACGTATCTCGCGATCAATCCTCCGCCCTTGTGCAGCGCACGAGTGCAGTGACGTCACGCGTTGAATCACTGTGGGCGGAGACATCGGTGCCGGCCAGACGCCATCGAAACTCTCAAGCGAGCGGACGCATCTGTGTTATTGATGTACTTTCAAACAGCTGTTTGGAATTGTATTTCGTTTCGATGGTCTTGTAAGGAATGAGAGCAAAATAAAGATAGGGCTAAAAGCAGATTTTAGAAATACACAAAGCAGCAAAACTGATTTTCGTTTCAGTTAGTTTTGAATAGCAAACGAATTTTTCCTTGGTCGTTTCTCTACAAAGATAAACGAACATTGAATTTATTAATCTAAAGACTACCACAGAATAATACAAATTGATATGCTGATTTTCATAGCAATATTTTGTATTTTTAGTTCTACTTTACTTACCTATTTTTATTTTACTTACTATACTAATAAAGTTAGTTTTACAGTCTTAATTTGATTTGTAAGTTTGTCTAGTTTATTGTTGTTCTCGTGGGCATTTCAACATACTTCCTAAACTATCGCGCGATATAAAAAAAAAACTTAAATAAACTTAAACTTTATCAAAATAACTAGATCATCTTGTACAGATAAAATCTAAGTTCTACATCGTGTGTCAGTCAATGACACTAAATAAAGAATTTCTATTGTAAATTGTAATTCAAGAAGGTAGGTAGGTGGTTTGTTTGCGCGTGTTATACGTACATTGTATACCTAATTGGGTTGCTCGAAATTATGTTTACCAAGCTGAATTTGCAGGTAAAAAGTATACTGCGCACATTAAATACGAACTGTAGGGTAAAACCAGTTTGTTTTAGTATTTGCTTGTATTCAAATTAATTAATTTTCTATCTAGGTATATACCGTCCTCATTATTCATACAATATCAAATCTATGATTAGTTTTGTGGATAAGATTTATCATGAACGCAAACGTAAAGGAGTATGACGCCATAAATTAGATTGGCCCATACAACGTGATAGTGAAATAAAGCCTCTCGTGTGGTAACTCAGCCCATGAAACTGAACAACTTTGGTTCTGGAACTTTCCGAAGTCGCAAAAAAAATTTTGCTTTTCATACAAATTGACTCGGCTAGATCTCATCCATCATCATTGTATGAAAAGTAAATTTTATTGGCTGCGAGATTTTGCGTTATTTCATTATACCTATATATATATATTACGTTATATATTAAGTTGTCCCCACAGAGAGGGATAAGTCTATCCAAACAAAGGCGAATAGGCCCTAAGTACCACACACGAGTCGAGAGCGGATTGGTCGGCCTCACTCGCAAGGCCCTCTTACTTCTACTTTAACATTAACGGCCCGTTACAGTCCACTGCTGGCCTATGAGCCTCCTCCACTTAAGTGTTTGGTTTTGCCATAATCTCCACGCTTGGCAGGCGGGTTGGAGATCGCAGATTAAAAGGTTACTGTATCAGAGAGCGCTGCTGCACGTTTCCTGTTAAATGTGTAGTCCCTAAGTCGCCTCTTACGACACCCACGGGAAGAGTAGGGGTTGGTGACAAATGTATTCTACTCTGCCGTCACCACACGGCTAACTTCTACTTACTTCTATTTATGATTTCAAAATACGAAAGCACATTGATGTAAAGGCTTGAGCCGCGACCTTTGGTTTAAGAAGTAGTGACCCTAGCCACCACGGTAAAGTTTACATAGTTTTAGTTTTATTGTTCCGACCGCGTCAGTGCGGTAACAACTTACAGTAAATGCACTAGACAGGAAACCGCGTGGAATAAACAGGCTTCAATTTCGCAGGTAGGTTGCTACAGACAGTGGCCTCGATTCGGGATATCGTGCTCTAATTCTAATTTTAAAATCCAGCTATCCTTTTCGTTTTTATGACCAATGAATGAGAGGCGATGAACGAATGATATTCATTTGAACGAATGATAACGTAAAATAAGGGCATAGCTGTCAGTTTAAGAGATTTTTAAGTCACATGTTTTATCTCCTGTCCCTTTTCAATCTTTGAAAGGTAAAAAAGACAGACTAACTTAAATTAAGGATTAGAGCGTGACATCCCGAATCGAGGCCAGTTGCAGGTTCAGACGGACAGTACTGCGTTAAACCGGCTTAAATGCATGTGACTTTATTTATGTGTTCTGTGTTGTGATGTCCAACAAATAAATATTTCTGATTTCTAAATGCATTAGTATTTTGACAATTGCAGCTAGAAGGCAGTTCGTCTAAGTAGTCCCTAAAGGATATAGTAAAGAGAAAACGACTTGGGCAAAAACAGAAGTGGAGAGAGTTTCGCCCACGGGCCTTAGGGGTTTTTTGTTGAATTACACAAAAATAAACTTTTAATTACTCTCAGAGTTTTTTTAATTTCAACTGCAACCTAGCAGCAAAATTGCCGATTGATTAGTTCCAGTCAGATATACACTCCGAGCATTCAACCGAAGCGTAGAATTTTCACACAAGTAGTTCATCAACGGCCCGTTACAGTCCACTGCTGGACTATGAGCCTCCTCCACTTAAGTGTTTGGTTTTGCCATAATCTCCTCGCTTGGCAGGCGGGTTAGAGATCACAGATTAAAAGGTTACTGTATCAGAGAGCGCTGCTGCCCGTTCCCTGTTCAATAGTCCCTAAGTCGCCTCTTACGACACCCACGGGAAGAGTAGGGGTTGGTGACAAATGTATTCTACTCTGCCGTCACCACACGGCTTTATAAGTAGTTAAGGTAGGATTTTTGAACAATGCGCCTGTGTCTAGCCTGAAGTGGCCTGGATTGTCAAATAGATAGCAAGTTCCGAAATCGACAAAATTCTCCACCATATCGAAATAAACTACATTAGTAAATACATATTAAAATGTCGTCACAATACGAAAAAAGTACCATAGTAGAAAGAGTGCAGTACCAACGAAACAGTAAATTAAAATAACACATTCATTCATACAGTGTTACAACAGACTGCTACGCAGAAGTCAAGGCGCTATGACGTCACCACAGCGGTATGCCAAGAGAGACAAGGAAAACTAAATGCGAAGTTCGAACTTCTGTATAATTAATAATGTACCTTTAAATATTGTATTACGTGTTTTATGAAGCGCTTAGTAGTGGCGAATGTGTGCCGATTATGAAAGTTAAGCAATAGGGGATCGGAATGTTAGTAAATTTAAAATATAGATTAGTAACAGACGATTCGCGAAAAAAAAAAACAGAATCGGTTGAAAAACGAATTTACAGTGATTTTTTAAAGTTTTAATATGTCTGTCTCTTTCAAAAACTATTTTTTGTATGGAGATTATATGGCGTTACTAACAAATGACGTCACAAGCGGGTATGTGCCTCTCTGTCTAATCTTGAATTTCGAACCTTTATAACTTGGTCAATTTTAAAGATAGAGCAAAAATTCTTTTAGTGTTCAATAGCAGAAACTAAGAAGTTTGGATTTATAAAATAAGATCCCCTATTGAAAGAACGGTCAGGAGGATGGTGACCGGCTTGACTGAAGTACCTATAATTGTCACGAAATAAAAAAACAGAGGAGAAATGAATGTTACGTAGGGAAAAATGTATTGAATTTGAATGTGGATGGATATGTTGGGAGAGGACGACCAAAGATAAGATGGATGGATTGTGTAAAAGATGATATGTTCAGGAAGGATGTGAGTGTTGAAATGACGGCTGATAGGGATGAATGAAGGAAGAAAACATACAGTGCCGACCCCAAATGATAACAGCTAAACCAACAATCTTAATTATACATTTCCGTATACTAAGGTACATGTGGAGACGGGTGCCTGAAATAGACAGGAGTCTGTGCTTGTGATGGGATAAGGCCAAGCGAATGATGTAAGAAAATGATTGTGCAAAATGTTTTTATTTATTTAACTAAAGATATTTCGATTAACTTCAAGATTTTTAAGTCAGCGACGACATTACAAAACTTATAAATCCTGCATCAACATCACCCATAAATAAAGAATGATGTTACACGCCACCTAAAGGTGGGAGAGCTGGAATTGAAGAAAAAAAACGAATGCTCGTATAAACTCTTACTATGCTAGGTAAACCTGTAGAGATGACCTACTCATTCTAAAAGCGCGTTTCCATTGTGCAAGTACTTGCATGCAAGTATGACGTCACACTAGCTTAAAATCCACAACCTCAGCATGTTTCTCGCTCGTCAAAGAAATATCAACCGCGATGGATAAAAAAAATCCTATGACATCTATTTTCTTTGACATGAGCAGGGCATTTGATTTGGTCTGTCATGACATCCTGTTGGCTAAATTAGAGACATATGGAATCCGAGGTATAGCTAATGAACTAATTAAGGATTATTTAAGTGAAAGAACTCAATGTGTTGAAGTGAATGAATTTAACGAAGATCGAGAATATACTGTGTTTCGATCCACGTTTAAATTGAATAAGGTTGGCGTGCCTCAAGGGAGTATTTTGGGACCTTTGTTGTTCATAATATATATTAACGACCTCCCTACGATAACGCAGCATTCCTGTACTCTATTTGCTGACGATTTGTCTATTTTAATACCTAAATCAACAAATTTAGATTACGAGAACGAAATAAATACTACGATTGATAAGGTAGTTAACTGGCTAGAATATAATAAACTTCGAGTAAACTTAGAGAAGACCAATTTCATGCAGTTTATAAATAAAAACGGCAGCCCCTTATACTTGTCGATAGCACATAATAATACACCAATACGAGAAACTACTTCTACAAGATTCTTAGGCATAACGATTGACTCATATTTGACATGGAAACAGCATGTCGATGAAGTATGCAAGAAGATCTCTAGGTTCACATACGCGCTTTACCGTCTAAAAAATATTTGTGACCAAAAGACAGCCCTCACAGCATATCACGGCTACGTGTGCTCATCATTGCGATATGGTCTACTTGTTTGGGGAAACTCCGTAGACGTGAAACGAGCTTTTGTTATGCAAAAGAAATGTGTGAGAGCGATGTGTGGTGTTGGTCCATTTGAGCCCTGTAGACCCTTATTTAAAAAACTAAATCTATTGACATTATCTTGCATGTATATTTTGGAACTTTGTGTATTTGTAAAGAAAAATTTATATTTATTTAAAAAGAGGGAGGCTACCTTTTTGATCAGATCAAGATACGCAAATCTCTTGGCTGTACCATTTCATCGTACAAAAAGTTTCGAAGTAATAGCTATAACATGTGTATAAAAGTGTTTAACGTGTTGCCTCATAATATAAAATCTCTGTCTGAATCGAAATTTAAAACCACTATGTTTAAGATACTTGTAGACAATTGTTTTTACAATGTTGACGAATTTTTAAATTATCAGTTTTCGCAATGACATTTTATATAATTAAGTGAGCGTTATTTTATTGCATTTTATTTAATGTTAATGGTATTATTGTAATTAATTTAAAGTATCTTCTTGTTTTGACATAATGTTATTTAATTGTTTTGACATAATAATCATTGTTAATAATCATAATAATTGTTCATTTTTAATTAGAAACGCTTAACATTGACATTTGCATGCCATATTATGGCGCAACACGCATGTTCTATTTTATAAAAGTGAAAATCTATTTTGTTACCGTGTTTGCAGCAAATAAATTTCATTTCATTTCAAAATTTCATTTCATTTCATTACATCATCATCAACATCAACGGCCCGTTACAGTCCACTGCCGGACTATGAGCCTCCTCCACTTAAGTGGAGGGTTTTGCCATAATCTCCACGCTTGGCAGGCAGGTTGGAGATCGCAGATTAAAAGGTCACTGTATCAGAGAGCGCTGCTGCTCGTTCCCTGTTCAATGTGTAGTCCCTAAGTCGCCTCTTACGACACCAACGGGAAGAGTAGGGGTTGGTGACAAATGTATTCTACTCTGCCGTCACCACACAGCATGACCCACTACACACTGACTCACTAGCTTACAAGTTACTTGAATTGGAAACTTCATTTATAGAACTAGCACCTCGCATGCAAGGTTTTACTGGCGTGCAAGTGTTTGAGCCAGGCCTTGTATCAATAAGTGTGTTCATCATGGGCCCCAGGAGACGTGCTGTGGTAACTGCTGCTTGCTGATAACCAGATAGTAGATGAGGTGTCACCTTGCATATCACTTGCACAGACAAAAGGGAACACACATCGTCAGTTGCGCATTATGTTTACAAGTTCAAAACTACCCGCATGCAATTTGCAGCGTGCATGCATGTTTACGTTTCCATTACTCAAGCTGCATGCAACTTGCACCTTGCATGCAGGCTACTTGCATAGTGGAAACGCGGCTTAAAGCTTGGAAATAGCCGTCAGATGCAGCTTCACGCTCTGGAAGAGCTTTGTGTACAATAAATATAGTAAATAACTCAGGTAAAGAGAAGAAATATAAAACTGGCGATCTTGAATGAATGAATGAACATTTATTTGAATAAACATAAAACATGGTCACAAACAGGTCTTAAAATTATATAATGCCCTCACATTTCAATTATTACGGCATGCAAAATTTTAAGAGTTAAGATGATACACTTTTAGTAAATCTTTCCAATTTCCGTAGAACTAATGTGCGTCACAGAAAATCGATATTGCATTAACTAGATTTATGCGCATTTTAAAATGAAACTTGCGCGTAGTGAATGTGCTTCGCGCGGACGGTGCAGCTATAAACTGTAGTTTTAGTTCTAAATTCTAACTTGGATAATAATTCGGTAGCTGAAATGCTATAACAAAGTTATCTGACACACGGCCATTCTTATCTTAAACTAGACAGAGCCTGTATATGCGTATCAGACAATTATACATAATTAACATCAATAGCCCGTTACAGTCCACTGCTGGACTATGAGCCTCCTCCACTTAAGTGGAGGGTTTTGCCATAATCTCCACGCTTGGCAGGCGGGTTGGAGATCGCAGATTAAAATGTTACTGTATCAGAGAGCACTGCTGCCCGTTCCCTGTTCAATGTGTAGTCCCTAAGTCGCCTCTTACGACACCCACGGGAAGAGTAGGGGTTGGTGACAAATGTATTCTACTCTACCGTCACCACACAATTATACATAAATAGATAAATGCTTACTTTTATACACCACCCAGACCCAAGCGCTCACGAATGTTTGCCCCGGGCTGGATTCGAACTCTCGACCCGTGTGCTTCAGGCGTACTACCAACTAGGCTACGGAGCCGACTCGAAAACATATCTAAGAAGCTGCTTTGTAGTCGATACCATTGTGACAATATCTAGTTCTTAGTTACCCGAACAAAATATAAAGCCGAGCATTCAGACCCTAAAAGATTTTAGAACGAGCGAGGATAAAGTATAGAAAACATTGCGACACGAATAAATGCGAAACAGATCTGCAGGCACAACCACAGAAGAAATAATCAGAACGCCATAGCTTGCTGTTCGAGACAGCTGTTCCGCATTATATTTGTCGTATTGTGTACGAGTATTGTTTAGAGTGATTCAGCGCGCTCCGGTTTTCCCAAGCGAACAGATTTTTATTGTGCCCCTCTTACGTATATTTTATATTTATATATGGATATGTATTTTTATCATTTATTTGGGATAAAAAACAGTGCACAATACATTTAATATACCAAGGTACAAAAATAAGGTTAATAAATGTGGCACCAACACGAAATATTATTTTAAGTAAGTAAGTACAAAAACCTAATAAATAATAATAGATATTAACACACATTTTAAAACAGCAGTTCCGCACATACTAAATCCTTACTAATATTATAAACGCGAAAGTTTGTACGTATGCATGTATGTATTACTCTCTTTCTCGCAAAAACTATACTGTCATTTGTGCAATATAGCAGCTACCCTGCAGGTATGGTCAATAGTAGTTGCTATATCAACAAGACCCCCTATATAATTTACCAGGAGGGTGGATGTCATGTCATATTGCAGATATGGACGAAAAGCCAGACTTGTTATCAGTTAATATCATGTCCCCACTGAAAGGGCAATACACGGAATACATTGCATTATCCAAACTAATTTGAATAGGCTATTGATTTACAACCTTTTGTTTGAAGTTATCGTTTTAGCAAGATCGATAGGATTGATTGAATAGTAACATTTAGAAAGTAGCGTGGGTAGCCACCAAGGACAGCACAATGATGGTGAGAGTGAAACAACGACCTCACGGATGAGTTTGCGGTGATACGCCATTTCTCCTATGCTTTTAACTTAGTCCTAGAATACGCTCTTAGAAAAGTGCAAACACTAACACTGTAAAATCTACATTCTACAAGATCAAAGCTGTTAAATTAAATCCGTATACAAATGCAACGTGTAAACTAAAATAAACTTAAGTTTAGTTTTACGGACTGAACAACCACCCCTACTAATATTATAAATGCGAAAGTTTGGATGTTTGTTGCCGAATCACGCTTCAACCACTGGACAGATCTGGATAAAATTTGGCACACATATAGGTTAGGTCCTGGAATAGGACATAGGCTACTTTTTAACGCGGTAAAACACTTCATTCCCACGGGAAAACTCACACCGCGAGCGGAAAGCTAGTATACCTATAAAAGGGGAAAATGACAAAAAACGCAGAGTCTAAACTACTGGGTCTAGAAACTTGAAAGGACAATTAGGTAGTTCTTATAACATAGGCGACTACTAAAAATATTTTTTTGGAAATCCCCTCCCTGAAAAGGAGTGATTCAAGTAGGAAGCTGCGTACTCTAAAAGTACACAGACGAAGTCTCGAGAGCTAATATTCTATATCGGTGCTGAACACGTCGTGATTAAAGTTTACTTGCGTGTCTCATTAGATTAGTAAAACAATGTTACCAACAAGGCCGGCCTATGGACAGGTGGCCTCTCTACTATAACTCATCGAGACAAGGCGTGCGGGTACTCGAATAGAATTTACTTAGTAGAAGAACTCAATACATAGTATTGGAACAATACTTTTAAATTAAATTGAGGGAGTGAGACATTGATAGCGATTCACAGAGTCACGCTCTAATCCTAATTTTAAAATCCAGCTATCCTTTTCGTTTTTATGACCAACGAAAGAGGAGATGAATTCAGATGAACGGATGATATTATTTTGAATGAATGATAACCTAAAATAAAGGCGTAGCTGTCAGAGATTTTTAAGTCGCATGGTTTGAAGTGCTCTCGACGCGGCCATAAGGTTCTAATTCGATGTTTGACAGCTCTAATATTAGAATGGCCTTCTCTTGTCCCTTTTTATGTAGTATTGGTGTGTAGTTTATGTTAAACGTTATTTCAATACCCTAAGGTTGCCTGGAAGAGATTGCTACTTTAGCAATAAGGCCGACTCTACAACTTATATGTACTGTGTTTCTGTGACTTTTTTGTGTCAATAAAGTAAAATATTGTATTGTATTGTAGAGAAAATCTTTCAATCAAGTCGTCAAAACATCAATAAATTACACCCGCGCGAACCCTGGGCGGGTTGCTAGTGTTCATTCGATAAGTCGAAGTAGTTAAATAAAGAAGGAGGTAATACATACGCTGCATATGTATGTGCTGTTTGGGCATCTTGTAGTCCGGTGGGTAACATCGTTCGTAGAACACGAGGTCGGTGACCTCGCACACTTCCGGAGTTGGAATGATCAGCCCCGTACCAGAGATCGCCCTTTGTAGATGGTGCTCCTGTTGGCAAAAAACATTTCACGTTATTACAAATATCCAAATTAAATAGTGCTAGAAAAATGGTTATATTACTGGTACGGTCGCGTTGGCCCAAAAAGTGGGTTCATCATTCATCATCAACTGCTAATATTCGTCCCCCATAGAGCTCGACCTTACCATTTCTTAGTTTCCTAACTAATATAATATTTATTTTATATTGTATGTATGGATTTTTGTTACTCTTTCACGCAAAAACCTGTGAAATTTAGAATAGAGATAGTTTGTCAATCAATCAGCCTATTACAGTCCATTGCTGGACGTAGGCCTCCCCAAGGGTACGCCAAAGCGCACGATCACCCGCTTTCCTCAGATAGTTTGTACCCTGGATTAACACATGGGATAATTTTTACGGGAAAAAGTCTTAATCCCACGGGAAAATTAAATTGTTATTATGTAAGCATAACGCGAGCGTAGCCGTATCCGTTGAGTATAAGCGAGAAGGCTCGTTTATTCCAAACATCCCAAATCCAAATATATTTTCACATGCACATTCAAGACAAATATATAGGTACAAAAATTATACAGAAAATGTTAATGTACAGTTAGGCGGCCTTATTGCTACGTAGTAATTTCATCCAGGCAACCTTTACTATACCGACCTGACTAACTCAATCAGTCTGAAGTCTGAACTAAAGCCATTAGTCGTAGATATCCTCGAATCCGGTAGCAAACACCGATCGCCTGACAGTTGAACAAATTAGTTCCATTCTACCCACACTCAGATGTGGTTCACGCTCAGAAGCAAAGTGAAGCAAACAGACAAACTCAGTGACTCCTGTCATATCGACTCCGACGTGTCATATCGAACTTTGCTTGAATGTGGTACTCTATCAAACAAATAATATGAGTTTCATTCGATTGAGCTTTAGATAGGAGTTGACAAAATTAAAATCTCTTGCGATACGAACCAAGTAGATATGATTGCAGGACCTCTTTAAATCGATGAAATTATAGCATTTTATTAACTTTTATGCAATTATGCGAAACATGAAAGCGTAAACAATTACCCGAGAACATTTATCGTTCAACCAATAACGTCCTGTGCTCACTGTATTGATTTAGCTAAATTTGATAATCATTAAATCATTTCTATAATCCAACGATGGACTGCCAACCTTACAAGTTTTCCTTATCCAAGGGGTATTTGCTAGTTTTGATTTATCTATAGTTTTGACAACGAAAAAATATTTTGTAAAATCATAATTAAAATAAAAACTTTCTGATTTCGGAATTAAGTAATACAGAAACTTAATAAAAAGATAGTTCTCAAATGAAACTAATTAAAAATTGCTAGAGTTTTTTTTTATCCGAAACAAGACCGCAAGCGATCTGCAAGTATTCATAAACAGGTTACTCGTATCATAATGTTTGTACACACGTATCTCAGCGGATCTTATCGTACCAATCTCTGTTTACGATACACTATCGGCGATGACGTCACGAGATAGTTGATAGTTACGTCATTTATGGACTTCTTCTTATGGTTCTGTAGGATTGGAAGTTATAATAACTGTACGTAGGCGTAGGTGCTAGGAACATAGATCACGTGGTAGGCCTAAAAAGCGCTGGCTGGACGTCGTGAAAGCGGATATGGAACAGAACAATCTCACACCTAAGGATGCCGAAGACCGGGCAAAGTGGAGAAGATTGAGTAGGAAAGCGGACCCCAGCACTAGGCCGGGAAAACGCTAGGACGAAGAAGAAGGTCCCGTAAGAGTTTATGAGCGCTGGGCGAAAATAATGTTGGAAATAACATTTTACGGATTCAGTGAGAGATAGATAATAAATATTATGAATTCTCTGTTCATGATTGACACGTTTACTAACAAAATACATGCAGAGAAAAATGGCCAGAGAAACTCTACAGGATTAGCATTTAATGTACTTTCACTTAAATATTGTTATTTAGGCAGGGATAGTAGCGTGATCTTCTATAATTAACATGTTATGTATGTTGTTTATTTACGATACCTAATATTTCTTGTATCAAGCCATTCTTATTTAACTTACAAAAATTATTTTACTTAAAAAGTAAAAATTTAATCCTTTGAAAAAAATATATTGTACAGAACATCAATAACTAACAAACACCTCAAGTGTTTATAAGAACATCAAAAAGTGCGAGGTCGTTATTTAGGTGTACATAATTATTTAGCGTGTTGGCAAGGTGCGGAGGCGGCAGCTGTCAGACAAAATCGATGGTCGCCATAGCGATAAGCCGGCTGGAGATACCAGACAACGATATTCTTCAAACATGGGTAGATCGTAAACTGAGTATTAAGTGAAAAGAATACGCCTCTGCGAAATTATTTATAATATATATTATTTATTATATGTATATGGTTATCGGAATAAGGCAAATTACATAAGGAGTTTTAACAAATTCACAGAAACATCACTACTCTTAGCATCACTATCGGGATTTTTAATATTTTAGTACGTTTTATATGACAAACGTTAACCGTGTGGTGACGGCAGAGTAGAATACATTTGTCACCAACCCCTACTCTTCCCGTGGGTGTCGTAAGAGGCGACTTAGGGACTACACATTGAACAGGGAACGGACAGCAGCGCTCTCTGATACAGTAACCTTTTAATCTGCGATCTCCAACCAGACGGGCAGGCTAAGCGTGGAGATTATGGCAAAACTCTCCACTTAAGCGGAGGAGGCTCATAGTCCAGCAGTGGACTGTAACGGACCGTTGATGTTGATGATATGACAAACGTACTACGTTAATATTTCTAACCCCCGAAAATAATGTCTTTTAAACTTTTAGTTCTGCTCAGTTGGCAGTTGGTAGTTGAAATTAGTTATAAAAACGTAGTTTATACCAGTGAAGTCTTGCCAACATTTCTCTATTTTCCACCGCCAGAGAAATAGATAGTTAAAAAAGTACATAATTAATGAACAAACGGATATATTAGAAAGTGTTTGTTGGAAAATATAAAACAAGTTTACTATTTTGCGAGCGAGGATAAAATTTGGCACAAGGATTATAATAATGTAGGGCCGTCTTTTTGGGATATTTTGGGATTAGATAACTCTTTACCATCGTGAAAACAAATATCATAAATCATCACTAGCAGTCAGCTATCATGGAAAGTTTACTGATATGCTTTTTTTATTGGAAAATTTATGCCAAATATGACTTATCTCTGAAATCGGCAATGTCACTGACCCGCTCCGCCACACCTAATCTTCCAGTCTTCCTTTTGTGACAACAATCGGAATATTCTGATAAAATAAACACAAATAATAAAGGTAAATTGTTAAAGTTTACATGAGACAATATTATGCGTATCGGTCAACTCGCGCGTCGTTGTCGGATAGCCGACTAGCTTCAAGCGATTTGTTAGGCTTATCGTCTAATATTTTATTTCTTGAAAATATAAAAAATTCTGAACGCCTTTTTTTCAGTCTTTTTTTACTACAAGTAGTCGGCGATCGTATTTATTTATTTATTAAGTTAACAAAGTACGTATTTGTAGATTATAATATAGTAATAGCTAATTGGCCAGTTTGCCAGCAAGTCATGGATATAAATTGGCACAAGGATTATCTGGGATTACGCAGCGTCCTCCCGGGGACGATTGGCCGCAGAGACGAGATAACTTTAGGTTTAGCGCCGTGACGTATAGGGGGAAGGTTGCCAGTTCGATACTCGGCGCGTTTGATACAAATACAAGTGGATGGGTATATACCGTATACCCATAGTCATTGGCTTCGATTAGGAAGTCAAGCTATTATCTTTAATTTGAAGTCCCACTTTTCGTTTAAAGATAGGAGATGAATGAATGATAAGATAACATAAATAGCTGTCAATTTAAGAATGTGTTACTTTAATTCTGCCTCTATATGTCCGCTTTAAAATTGTGCAATCGACGCGAATAATGTCCAGTCGCATTTTGTCAATATTATAAATACCTATAGGATTATTCTCTTGTCCCTTTTTTACCTTTGAAAGGCGAAATGATGGACGAACTTAAATAACGGATTCGAACGTTACTCTAGAATTGACCCCAATATCAGTCTAGTAGATTTGATGTTATATCGATAAGATACATACATACATTCATACATAAAATCACGCTCTTATCATCAAGGGGCAATGGATAAGGAAGATAGGATATATAAGTATTTTTTTTTTCAATGATTACTTACACAGCAATTTTGCAGTCAAGAGGCAGCTAATTAAAAATGCCACAACAAAAAAGGCATTAGGTTTAAACCTTAAGATACCTAATTTAAACAACGACAGACAGTTCTGTGTATTACAGTTAATACGGATGTAATTTTCACGGGGATTACCTTGGGCGCCATGAAATAACGCCGTAAAGAACAGTCTGCCCCGCGAGACCCATCGCAATCCAAATGGATGGGTGTCTATTAAGGGTGCATTTCCATTGAACCGAGACACGGAGAGGATATGTTTTCATACAAATGACAACCCGAGCGGTCTAGAGCGTCCGGCAAAGACAATTTGATGCTTAAAATTTTCCACTTATACAATATCTTCCTATATACCGCTCATTGAACAAAACCCTACAGCAGATAAAAAGCCGTACCATTGGTCGTACGGTCCACGCCAACGTCGGTTATTCTTTACCAGTATAAGCTGACACACGAGGCCACCAGTACAACAAGGTCTACTGTTATCTGGTTAGGTGGTAACAACCCAGTTCGTAATCTGTGCGTGAATCAGCTGGAAATAACTCAGTGCGGACAAAATCCCGGATAAAAGATTGCATAATCCACCCTATAGACATCCGGCGGCCTATATAGGTATAATATTTCAGTCCAAAAATAAACCGTGTGGCAATGATATAAGATGATCTAGGAAACTGTATGTACGGTCAGGGTCATACAAATATTAAGCAAAGTCTAAAATATCATTTCAAACGTGTCAAATTACTTATCGACCTTGTAAACTGATATGTGAATGCAATCATGAATATATAAAGATAGTAAACATTTAAAGTTTCAGATAGTATATAATGCGGTACGTTATTGTACGTATATACCGTGCATGAGTATTTATGTTATCAGTGCGCATAAAAAAAATACTCATTCAATTCAAATTGTGAAGAAAGGCATATTGTGTCTCTAAATATTAGATAGAATAACACATAAAAACAGATATACAGACTGAAAATTGAGCAGCCGGCTTTATTGCTAAAATAGCAGTATACCTACATAGTTGATCCATTAAAAACTGTAAAAGAAAATACGCATTTTTTTTAAATTAGTAACTATGTACTATATCGAGGCCGACCTCGGAGACGATGGCGAGACGACATTGACAGTTTCCACAAGGCTTGGCATCTGCAGGATGAGGGCGGGCGAAAGCGAGGGGAGGCCTTTGCCCAGCAGTGGGACACGAATACGGCTACATGAAAAAAAAAACTACTACGTACTTACTAAATTTTCTGTTGTTATAGTGAAATTGAAACAAGTTTCGGGTTGCAACATAGCAGCGACAAGGCAAAGAAGTCTTTTCAAAGGGAGGTTTATAAGATCATTTATTAAATTAAGTACTTTTTGGACAACATTTTCTCTCGAATTTCCACTCAATAACTTTCATAGCAGTAACCTAACGCAAGATATTATTAAGAAAGATAGTATGAAATAGAACAAGTTGTTAATTAAATAGTTGTCGGTAACCCACTAGAGCTAGCAATCTCACTGGATAAAGTTCAGTGAAGTATGAGCGAACGATTGTAGGAGTTACCAACTACAATCTAGCTGGATAGCGCACCTGCCGTGTATGGTAGGTATGTATGTATGTATGTATAAGGGGGACGTCTGCGAGGAGCGCAGACAGGTGACCTGCTCCATATATAGGAACTATTTCACCCTTAATCCCAGTTTTGATGGATGCTCCTTTCATGATAGCGCCGCATCAGCTCAGCCGTATCGCGTGATACTCACGGTAGGTGAGTTGTGTTAGGTCTATCCCTTGTTCTCTCCGCTTTTGGCATGGGGTGACCCAATGGCCCCCGCGACTGCCCAAGAAGAGCCAGCTTGGCAACGGCTATTGCTACTACCAGCCAGCCCCTCCGAGCGCCGCGTGAGTCCCAGTGCCCCCCCCACGCCTTAAGCTTCGAAAATTCTGGTATGGTAGGTAGTAGGTACCTATTATTATCATCTAGTTAACCTACTTCTCTCATAATGTACGATCAGAATTATACGCTCTTGAAAATGCGTTTAGGTATAATAAAACATGTCTGGGCTTGGTGATATTAGCTATTGCAGCATTACTGCAGGTTTTTTTAATAACCTTTTTGGTATGATTCTTTTTTCTTTTGGCCGGTTTTTATGTCACATTTTCAGATTTCAAATTTTCTTGGTTTGACCTTTTTCTAAATTGTTTATTGTTTTCTCAGTTGTCGTCTGTCATCAGATGGAAACGATTTGAACTTGGTTGAATATTAGTGAGAAAATATGAGTAAATGTTGTAAGTGGCTTGGAATGCAATAATTATTGGGACAGGCTCCTATTTTGGACTAGCCGGGTAAGTCTTGTGTTGTCTTCCTCCTGGTTTTTATCGACGCACTTTTCTCTTTCCCTGTCTTGGTTGGATGGCGATTATTTCTTTGTCAATCTTTACAGTGTATTTCCGGCCTCTGCGACGCACGCACGAGGGTCCCTCCGTGCCTATCACGATCTCTTGCGGTGGTTCCGGACACCTGAGGCCACCAGGCATTGAACGTGCCTGGATCCCTGCGTTGTGTGCGTCCGCGCCCGTGCCAGCTGAGTGCCGCAGACCCGCGCACCGGCGTCCCCCCAGGGATACTGCCCGTCTCGCGGATTTTTTTTAGCCATTTTTTGTATCAGTCTTGTAATTTTGTATGCCAAATTCTGTCTAAATTCTTTTTCTAAATTCTAAAAAGGCCCTTTAGGTTTCTCTGGCCCTCCTTTTTTGGTTCCCGTTTGGCTATACTCTCTCGGGGTACTCCGCGGTTTTGGTACACCTTCATGCATCGATACACCACAACACAACACTAGTTCAGCGACACTATATCGACGGAGTCCCCTCAGGACTCGACTCTCGGCTCATGCTTGGCAATTTCTAGGCCCTTTTAAATTTATATTATACCGTTCGGACAAATTTAACTAACTCTTTCTCTGTTCTCCTAAATTTCACGTTTCGCCTGTGGTCGTCGACCACAGGTTAGCTAGCTTTCTTTTTTAACGCTACACTATATAGAAATGTGCTTTGACAGATCTGTAGGTAAGACAAAGTCCACCTTTTTTGGTTGGCATGGCACGTCTTTCGCATATTTTGTTTCGCCTTCATTCTTTTTTATAGCATACGTGTAAAATATTAAACTTGAATGAAAACCCGAAAAGTAACATCAAAATTTTGCATAGGAATGTAAACAATGTATCTATACCCAGCGAGTGACCATGTACTACGGGAAAACTAACTTTATAACAGGTGACAATGCATTAAGATCCTGGTCATGCAGTCATGGTCTCTCACAAGTCACAAGGAAACTCCTCAACGATATATGATATGGACGGAACTTTGAAAGTTCCAAATTAAAACTGAGGTAATTCCATAAAATAGTAATCTTGGCGACGAAACCGACTGCGAAAATGTCAGACCTCATAGTTTAAATGATAACCTGAATTTAATTTTAGATTAAGAAACTACAAACCCAACGCGAACAACAATCCTTATAATATTACATTCCCATTTACTATTCGAAAAGTAATTTAATTTCCAAGCTCACTGTAATATTACGTAATATCCTTCCGAAAATTTGCCAAAATGGCCGCTTAAGTTAATGGCCCCACCACGTAAAAAAGTCAAAGTCAAAGTCAAAGTCAAAATAATTTATTTCCATAGGATGTTATTACATCACTTAGATCCGTCATTACATTTTTTTGGGTGAGTTCACTAACACAATGGCGGAATCTGTGGAGAAGAGCTCACCGAAGAAACTCCACAGTCGTCGCATCTTTTGCGTTTCCTTTTTTAAATAAAATATTGTCAATTACAAAATTAATGCTTATTACATATCGAAAAAGCCTGCTACTCAAACAATCTATTCCCATGGACACCTATCTTCTAAGTAATCAGATATCCTATAGTAACCTTTTTTATACAATTTCTGTTTTATAATTATTTTAAACTTGTCTAAAGGCAAGTTTTTAATATCAGTAGGGACCTTATTGTAATAGCGTATACAATTGCCTTTAAAAGAATTACTAATTTTATGTAGTCGGCTGACATAAGCAACCAACTTGTCTTTATTTCTAGTATTAAAATTGTGTATATCACTGTGCTTCTGAAAATTACTTATATTTCGTTTTATATACACAAGATTGTCATAGATATATAATAAAAATAAAAAACATAATTGATGCGATACTGTTACTTGAATTACTAAACCGGCTTTTAATAAGCTCACGCTAAAGAAAACATTACACCTTCTCACCATTCGACGCATACATTGATGTTTTATTTTTTAGCTTAAAGTATAGTGAAATCTTACATACACAAGTACATGAAGTTATCACACTAAATTACTGAACGGATTTGGATGCGGAAAAAAGTCATATTCCCACGGGAAAATCTTACAGCTGCGGGCGGACAGCTAGTGCTCTATAAAGGGCTGAACAGAACTTTAGCTGGCTCAAAACACACATACCTATAATATAACACCCATACAATTGAGGAAAGGTGGATACGGTATTATAAAAACATTTGATTAGATGAGAAAATTCATAATTTTTATAACCTCAAAATACAAGCATTCGTGAGGACTGTCTACAATGAGCGTTCGAAACATATTTGTTTCTTTTAAATTCTTATAAACCCGACGATTCTATAATTATTTACTGCCAGCAATAACCAACGAGGTTGAGACGTATAGGTATGAACACATACCTAATAAAGATCGTACCTGATAAAGATTTGCCAGCTTAACAAATTAAAGACATTAACTAAACCAAAATCCCTTAGCCGCCTAGTTTAATATGACTCTCACTGAAAGATATGGGGTCTTGAGCCCTATTCTTGAGCAGGGAATTACAAGGTAAGCGAAATCTTAAGAACAAAAGTCAATGTACCTCGTATTCGCCGAGTGTGCGGATACATCGAAGTTTGGACGACTCTTTGTTGGTGAGAAAATAAAAGTCTTATACTAAAAGGTCACAAAAAATACACTTGACTTGTTATTTTGTATGGAGTGTGAAAGCCACTTAGCCAATATTTTTAGTAATATTATTTAGAGTCCTTATTGTTGGCTGCTGACAACATATGGGAAATTACTGGTGCATGCAAGCAAAAAGAGGATTCTTAAACTGAACAAAATTTTGCAAAACGTGTTGTGTGGTAATAAGAAAGGAAAGCTTTTATTAAACTTCACTTGTTTTACTTGTCTGACAGCAAGGTTTGTGAGGCCGGTCGTCGACCTTATTACGATAAGAATGTTTTAATGCTGTAATTAAGTCCAGGTGATAATCATTGCACATGCCGATACTGTCAATCAAGGTCCAAGTTCCAGTCAGGCTCGTCTGCTCACGAGGGAACATCTCCATGGGAATGCATGACTAAAAGATTGTGTTAAAAAGTTTTTTAATTAAAATTCTAAACAAGTATCCTACCAAATGTTTCTTTGTGTAGGATCTTTGCAGTTCTTGATGATTTATTCTGCCCATTTATAAGTACAATGGTACATTCATTCATAACCAAATAGTCTGAGCTTTCGATATGAAATGTTTCACTTATATTTGCATGCTATTTATCTTTATGGCAAAACATGTACATACCTTATTTTTATTTTACCACCTTTTATGCCGTGTTTTTGGCAAATAAAGTCTTATCTTCTGTTATATATTTTGAGTTTTGTTCCTATTTGCTACTTAACTGGGTTAAGTGGTGCCTTACGACTAACATGTAATTTTAGCCCTTTCATGTAGCCCTATAAGAGAGGCGGGGGCGGTGTAGCTCTGCGGAAAATGCCAAAGTGAGGGTTCCAACCAGGAGCTGTATGAAAATCCGATTAGATTTGTTTAATACCTATCCATTGACGCGATAGTCACACGAGCGTAAAACCTAGGTTCCTCTGACTGACGACACGATTCGATACGACTTGCTAACACGACATAACCTGTGTATACGATTTCACGCGATTTAGCGTGCGATTACTACGTACTATGTAAATGTGTCCGCCGTGTGGCGACGGTAGAGTAGAATACATTAGTCACCAACCCCTACTCTTCCCGTGGGTGTCGTAAGAGGCGACTTAGGGAATACACATTGAACAGGGAACGGGCAGCAGCGCTCTCTGATACAGTAACCTTTTAATCTGCGATCTCCAACCCGCCTGTCTAGCGTGGAGATTATGGCAAAACCCTCAACTTAAGTGGAGGAGGCTCATAGTCCAGCAGTGGACTGTAACGGGCCGTTGATGTTGATTCATGATGTAAATGTAACAGATCAACTTAGCCCGGAACAACTATACTGTAACTATAGAAATATCTGCCAATCAATACACACTTCTCGTTTATATTCCTGTTCTGTGTTTTCCTTGTGTGCAATAAATTATATTACTTTAGACAAGTTGTTAAACAAAAGTTGACGAGTTTCATGGGATGAACTATCGAGGTATTTGCTTTGCTTAAAAGTGAAATTTAAATCGTTAGTTATTTTTTAATACCGTTTGTTTTGTTTAGTCGCAATAAATATCATCAAAATATTTGGATGTTTAGATGTTTGTTCCGCTTTCACGCCTTAACTACTGAACGGATTAGGATGAAATTTGGAATGGAGATAGTTTGTACCCTGGATTAACATATAGGATACTTTTTACGGGAATAAATATTATTCCCAAGGGAAAATCATACATAACGCGAGCGTGGCCGCAGGCGGCGGACTGATAGTATTAAATAATCGTGTCGGGTAGTCGATAGAAGCCTTAAACGGTCAACTAATCCCACTCCAATTTGCAGGCAGTCGAGTAGGGGTGACCGCCGCCAAATATTTGGAGCTGGAGGTTTGTTGTCAGCGACAGGGTTGAAACATGGTTGAAAGCCAATTATTTACCTGCCGTCACATTGTTTCAGTCAACATTTCCTCCCCTCATATACCTATATATAGGTAATAATATGAGGGTCGTAGTAAGCTCCCGAGCGAAAAAATAGGTAGGTATATATTATTATACATACGTAACGACCCTTCTGCTACGTTACAAAAATAAATGTTATTAATTTTGTAGTAGAATCGATTAAACTGCATGAAACCTTAATTTAGTATAATAAATAGATCTAATTAATATAGATATTTTATCTCACAAATTCTAGCCGTTTCTTGTAGCTGTGGCCTTTTTAGATTGTGGAACACACTTTGACTGTATTATGTCATGAAAATAGCTTACGGCTCAAGAGGCAGTGCCGGGTGGATATAAGAGTCCACGAGGGCTCTGATCTTGAAAAAGTAAACGAGCGGTCAAATCAGCAAAAAATGTGCTTTCTCTCTCAACAAACCTAGACACTTCCTCTTCAAGAGTTCATTTTACGATCAATAAACTGACTGGGGTATACACTTTCATGTATGAGTACGTATTTTTGGGCAGTAGGGTGGTGTGCGTTCGTTACTCTTTTGAAGCCAGCCAGCCTTTCATCTCGTTTAAGGACGCACTCAAAAATAGAGAGTACAGCAAAGCGCTCTCGACAAGCGGAAATTAAAACGTCAAATTATTCTGTTGTTTCTAATCTAAAGGTGCTATGAAGGATTTGCTCTCAAGTGAAGAAATCCTGCTATAAAAAGAATGTCTTTTATTAATATAACGAAATTCCTATTTGTACAACAAACTATCCTTCTAGTACGCCTGCAAGAAATCAAAGATGTTTCCTCTCAGTAAATGGACGTGTTATATTTACGTGTAATAAAATGATAATATACATATATTATGTAGGACCAATGTTCCTATCTTTATAACTATGCTTATTAGGAACGATGAAGGAAAAGTAACAGATTACAAAAATATACAACGTGTTACAAAAAATACAAAAAAAAAAGAATATTTTTATCAAAGGCATTTAATTAAAGTTTTCCCATCTCTAGTGATCAGCTGTGTCAAAGAATATTCGGACCAGATATGTAATTTTAGGTCAATGTGCCTATTTTTACCGCTATGGTTAAAAATGTTTACGTACTACTTGTACCATAACATTCACATTAGAACGATTAATTTCAAAATGAAAAAACCACAAATAAATAAAAAAAGCTTTGTTAAATAATTATTATGAAATAATAAATTAATGAAATGATGAACTAAATATTTTAAAATAATATTTATGTTTGTGAATACGTAAACAAGATAATTAAGGCAAAAAAGAAAATGTTTTCTAACATAAATTGATTCAAGTACATCTCTTTTAAAATTATAGGCACGAATGGTGTACAATACTTGTCCGTTCTGAGAATCGATAGTCTATATTTTTTTTTTATTTTAATTTAACGGCTTTTTGTACAAATATATAAATAAGAATATATTATACATTTAGTTTATTTTTATCTACTCTTAAATATTTTTTAAAGCCTATGATGTCGAAGGATGTTTTAGGTTATAATTAATTAAAATGTGAAATTATATTGATGCGAATTTCATTTAAGCAGCTATTGATTGATTCATATACATTGTCATTTATAATATTATAACCTATTATTAAAATATTATTATTAAATCAGTGGAAAATATACTGGTTCGGTAGTTTGCGGTTTTCCGTAATGGTTTCCTTACGACGGAAACTTTAAAAATAAAAATACAGACAATAATACTAAGAAGAATTATTAAAAGGAATTCTTGTTTTATCGTTTTCCTTATAAATGTACATTGCTGAATTATTTACTTCTGTTTACCTCAAACTCAAATCTAACAATTTGTACGCGCTACGATGTCAATAATACCTATACCATACATACATAGATGAGCGAAGCAATCACATATTTCACAAGACTTGTGTAAAACGAAGAAGAACCCATAGCGTTAGAGTTGAATCCGCTTGACTTACTTTTAGGAGTCCCTTGGCGGGTAACTAAACCCCGCACATATCCGAATCACTCCCACGAGAAATCCTGATATATTCACACGTATTCGCTAACCGCTACTTTCTGTATTAGCCGTATCGTACATTACAGTAAGCTGTTGGCTTCGATTATTGTAAGCGGTTTACTACTTCTAACTATGTATGTATGTTGTAATAAAACTGTCCATGTAAACAAATAACTTACAAATTAATTGTATTTATCACAAAATAATTGAAAGGTAGCCTATTTTTTTTTTCCTGTTCGGGAGACTTGTTCAATCCCCACCACACCACGTACTAATGTGTTTTTGATTTTCGAATTCATATTATGTATGTAAAACATCGTGAGGAAACCTACACACTCCTGCGAAGAAATTAAAAGGTTGTGAGTGAAGTCGACCAACCCGCACTGGACCTATTCCAGGGTAGGCTCGAGCCCTTCGGTGATGGACATACATATGAGCTGTTGATGATGATATAACATTTTTTATAAAGCGTGGTGTTTATTTTTCCAACAGTCAGCAATACGAATTTCGAGCATAGTGGCAATTTTAAGTAGATAGGAGATGCATAGCGGACAGAACTAATCCCACAAACAGAAAAACGCATCAACTATAACACTCCTCTTTGTTTCGGGAGTCAAAAAAAGAAGGTTCGGCTTATATTTATAAAATAAACAAAGAGGGGTGGAACGAAATAAAAACGATAGCAGTACATAGTAAATCGTAAGCCGGATACGATGTTATTACACCAAAGCAACTTGATTTATTTACCGTTTATTACATTATGCTCCGCAGGAAAATAACTTAGTTTTCTGACTGAAAACATTGTATCCGCAAACGTAAACGAATTGGGGAAAAGTGGAAATAAAATATTGCATTTAAAAATACGGGTACTGCTTTTTTTACTGTAAGTCTAAAATGTTTATGTTTACATAGTAAATCGGAAAATACTAAGCTTTAGTACGAATTAACTTCCCGAAATTTTGTTAAAGGAGGAAGATTTGTTGATTATTACTTAGAAATAAGAGCGCGACTGCCTGACTCTATGAATGTATGATTTTATTTTTATAGAAAACGTGGACGTTTCATAGCTGATACGATAAAGCTCTCTCAACGTATTTCGAACGAAGTATAAAATCTATAAAGATACTCATTGAAAGCATAATGGTTCTTTTCTTAAAAAAATTAAATGACGGATCTAAGTGAATAAATATTTTTTTATTTTGTTTTTTTTTTTTATCTTAAAATACACGCAAGCAAAAAGCCGGTACCGTCAGTCAGGCCGTGGCCTCAGAATCCTTAATTTTCGAGTTACGTAAGACCACGCGAAGCCTCGGGGTCGACGACCTGAGGCCCGGCGACCGCACGCTCCGTTGCCTGGAGTTACAAGGTCGAGTGAGACCCCTACATCGAAGGTTTTATACCTATACACATTTAACAATGTACAGGTAAAGCGTTAATGGAGAGGTTAACATAACTTTTCAGTTTGATGGCTGAGTACGATAAAACAGAAAAGTTTTTAGAACAGTGAATCGGGGACGTGTCTTCCACACAAGGCAGATTTTGAATAAAGCTATGAGGCTAATTCTCACTGTCACGCTTTAAGATCGTACCGCGTACGTCTTTTACACCTTTTAAAGATTGTTCTGTAGTTTGGAACCCTCATTATGATGTTTACGTAAAGCGACTGGAAGGGGTGCAGAAACGATTTCTTTGGCATTTGTCATACAGCTGTCATATGGCAAAAAAATTGCCAAGGTATTCGGATAGGTTAAAATACTTTAAAATGGATTCACTATCGGATAGAAGACATTTACTGCATAATGCATTTCTATGGAAAGTCGTGAGAGGTCACATTGATTCCCCTGGACTTCTCTGTAATATAAACTTTAAGATACCACGACAATTACCTAGACCCGGAAAATATTCCCTTTCCTCGGAAAAGATGGCTAGGACAAACTTGGGCTTCTTCTCTCCACTTAAAACTAAAGACATCGACATATTCGCTGATTCTTTGGTTTCATTTAAATTGTTTGTACTTCCACGATGCGCTAGTCTCTAATTTAATTTAATTACAGTTTACAGTTATCGTAGGTGTATCGAAAAAAAATACCTTTAGTGTGCTGTTCTTTCCTGTTTATTATTAACTAATTAATATTTGTCTGAATTTATATAACTTTAATTTACATTTTTCTAATTATTATTAGGCAATTACAACATAGATTTTAGTGCTGTATATGAGTATATATACAACGTGTTACAAAAAATACCAAAAAAAATAATATTTTTTTCGAAGGCATTTAATTTAAATTTTTCCATCTCTAGAGATTAGGCAGTGTCAAAGAATCATCGGACCAGATATGTCATTTCAGGGCAATGGGCTTATTTTTACCGCTATGGTTAAAAATGTTTACGTATTACTTGTACCGTAACATGCACATCAGAACAATTATTTTAGAAATTATAAAAATTGCATTTGATTAAAAAAATATTCATTAAATTTTGTTATGATATAATAAATTAATAAACTAAATATTTCAAAATAATATTTATGTTTGTAAATACGTAAACAAGATAATCAAGGCAAAAAAAAAAGTTTTCTAATATAAATTGATTTAAGTACATCTCTTTTTAAAATGTAGGCATAAGTGGTGTACAAACACTTATCAATACTTGTCTGTTCTGAAAATCGATAGTCTATACAATATCAAGGTTGATTGACATTAGAGATGGGAATATTTTGATTAAATGCCTGTGGTGAACAGTATTCTTTTTTTTTGGTATTATTTGTAACACGTTGTATATATATATATATATGTTTTTCTTCTGTTTGCATACATCGTGCAAGTCGTCGTTACCTGTAACTGGAGTAGCATTTAGCTTCTCATTTGTGTTATTGTTTATGTGGTATTTAATGTATACTCTGTTGGTAACCTAATAAATAAAATAAATAAAGATTGAAAAGCCATCCTAATATTAGAGCTGTCAAACATCGAATTTGAACCTTATGGCCGTGTCGATTGAACAATTTTAGAGACCACTTAAAATATACGGCTTAAATCAATACTCTTAAATGAATTCAGATGAACGAATGATATTAATTTGAAAGAATGATAATCTAAAATCCTTATTTTGCATGCCCTTAATTTGACAGCTGCCAAAGCTATGCAGTTGTCAATTAAATTAAGGGCATGCAAAATAAGGATTTTAGATTATCATTCGTTCATCTGAATTCATTACCTCTCTTTCATTGGTCATAAAAACGAAAAGGATAGCTGGATTTTAAAATTAGAATTAGAGCATGACTTCCCGACTTTGTCCTCAACTTCTTAGAAGACCGAAAGGTTCTGACCTTAATAATTTTTATTGTATCGAGTGGCTTGAGAACAGCCACAGCCCACAATGCAGCCTCAACATTCCCACTGCGAACTCGACACGACTGTCTTGTTCACCGCATCGAGACATCCGATATTCTACCGGGGATCTGTATCATTCATTTTGTAAGATAAAGAAAGCTGGGTTTGACGTCACGCGACTGTCAACATCAACGGCCCGTTACAGTCCACTGCTCAGCTGGACTATGAGCCTCCTTCTCTTAAGTGTTTGGTTTTGCCATAATCTCCACGCTTGGCAGGCGGGTTGGAGATCGCAGATTAAAAGGTTACTGTATCAGAGAGCGCTGCTGCCCGTTCCCTGTTCAATGTGTAGTCCCTAAGTCGCCTCTTACGACACCCACGGGAAGAGTAGGGGTTGGTGACAAATGTATTCTACTCTGCCGTCACCACACGGCCTACACGCGACTGTACACCAGCCTTAAGTCACCATTAAGTCAGTGCTGGCGGCCCCGTAGCATAGTTGGTGGTACGCCTGCCTGCCGGCAAACATTCGTGTGATGAGCACTTGTGTTTGCCTTGTGTCTGGATGTTGTTTATCTATATAAGTAAATATTTATCTATCTAAGTACATATCAGCTGTCAGATAATACAAGCTTTTCTTAGTTTGGGTGTGAGAAATGTCCCCACATATACACGGTATTCACACGATGACAGTTACCAGTAAATAATGGATTTCTAGTCAGAACAGCGTTGTCGCCTTAGTATTGACTTGGAATCGATTATTTACACAGACATTAGTATGTTTTTATTCAACTAGAGATTTAAAAAATCTTCGGCATTAAAGTCAGCAACTGCCAAAGATAAGGAAAGCTTGTGCATTGGTTGGAACGTTCACTACTCGGCAGTATCCAACCAGCATTGACTTGACGGCCGACTGACTTCAATGACCAGTTCAATGTAAACCAGCCTTAACGTGTCCTTGGTAGGGAATGCCTAATACTGTTTGATTCGATTTCTTGGTTTTGAATAAATTATTCAAAATAACTGTTTTATCTACGTGTTCATATTTATAAAAAAAAAAATATTTTAGAAATGTCCATATCAATATATTTTATATTTATGGGAGTTCTCGCAACAGTTTAAGAGGGCGGCGCGCGGTAAAATTGGTGGAGGATATTCGCCTAGCACCTGTGCACAACATTCGCTACCTTTTCCGTGGTATCATAGATTGCATGGGTGCAGGGAAAAAATCTGTAGATACATTTTATTACCCATAAATATCTATTAAACAATTTCAAATTATTATCAACTAGCAGTCCGCCCGCTGCTACGCTCGCGTTTTGTAAGATTTGGCCGTGGGAAAAAGACTTTTTCCCGTAAAAAGTATCTTTTGTGTTAATTCAGGGTACAAACTATCTCTATTCTGAATTTCATTCCAATCCGTTTAGTAGTTTTTGCGTGAAAGAGTAACAAACATCCATACATGCATGCATACTTACAAACTTTCATAATTATAATATTAGTAAGGAAGGATGTTGTGAAAGTAAATTAAGTACAATACGATGAAAATAACATAAAAAATAACACACTAGTTAACAAAACAGTTAGTTACTCATCGAATTGTTATTTTCATTGCATTGTAAGATAATCTATGATAGCAGCCGGAAACAGCAACAACATTACGATATAACTTATCATCATAAATGAGGGTGAGATCATCTAACTTTGATGTATGATATGTAATATGTAGTAACTTTTCATCCAGCGCTCTTTACATGACACGAACGTAAATGTAATTAATAATTATGTAGTTACAAGCTCATTGTAGGGAGTCTGAACGCCGCCGCTTAATGATCTCTCGACGCGGTTAGTTTTAAAGACCACTATCTACGACAGAAGCCGGCACCAAATTGGCTATTTGAGAGGTACAGACATTATAGCAAAACTACTATCAAAAGTAAATTGGAACTACATATCTCTTTATTAGTTCATGTACCAACTCGAGAGTCCCAGGCTAAACAGACCTAAGGACTACTTAGCCCAGCGCGGATTTGTCGTTTATACACAAATGATATAATGGTCCCACTGTCACGCTCTAATCCTTAATTTAAGTAAGTCCAGTTCTTTTTACCTTTTAAAGATTGAAAAGGGACAGGAGATGGCCATTCTAATATTAGAGCTGTCAAACATCGAATTTGAACCTTATGGCCGTGTCGATTGCACAATTTTAGAGAGCACTTAAAACAACGACTTAAAAATCTCAATCTGACAGCTATGCCCTTATTTTAGGTTATCATTCACTCAAAATAATATCATTCGTTCATCACTTCTCTTTAAAAACGAAAAGGATAGCTGGATTTTAAAATAAGAATTAGAGCATGACATCCCGAACCGAGGCCAATATCACGCTCATTACTTTATTACGATGTGAGCAGCGCACTTTGAAACCACTCTTAACGAACAAAGAGCTGGGTAGTGCAACAAGCATAGATTTACACTTTCCTAAATGTCAGTTACCGTTCATTCATTGCTGTTGCAGTGTTAATTTACAGTCCCAAGTGACCCAAACACAGCAATGTAATTTGAATTAGATCTACAGACGTGCACAAATGCACAACCCTTACCTCAGTCGGCTTTTACGATTTAACTTGAAAGAAAAGGTAACTGGTGCATCTGCAACGCCGTCAGAGTGTTCTAGACTCAACCGCAAAAAATAGCACTACTTCACTTCTACTCCGGCATGAATTCTTACACCACCACAAAGATGTGAAATACATACGGTGCAGAAATGGACCACCTCTACTATTTGGATCACAATAGAAGTAATCAAAAAGTCTGATCTAGACAAGAATGCGGACATTGTATACTAACTAACTCCTAAGCATAAAACTTCATAAAACAGCAACTTGGAATCTTTCCCTATATCACCATATCAATATTGGAAGCGTATCTTTGGATCGGAGCCAGTTGCGGTATAGTAAGTTATTCATGCATGGTTAACATTAAGTTTTGGTAAAGAAAAGGGAAATACAAAAAAACATTGTCTGAGATTTTTACACACTCACGCGATTGTGAAATCTGTTCGTTTGTATAAACTGAATTCAACGTTATAGTCGTGTCGGTTGTAAGGTCGACAACCGACTTAACCTGACAAATCCTGGTGGTGTCAGGTTATTGGGTCGCCAGACACGGCTTTGAATTTAAAGAGCGCGTTTATTCTGTATTAGCTGTCCATTTGCGGCTACGCTCACGTCGAGCAAGATATTTCTCGTGGGAATAAGACTTGTTCCCGTAGAAAGTATCCTATGTTAATCCGGGGTACAAACTCGTATCTCCGTTCCGTTCATCTAAATCCGTTCAGTAGTATAAGCGTGAAAGCGGAACAAACATCTAGACATACAAATACTTTCACATATAAAATATTGTGTGATGTGAAGTGTGATGAAAGCCAAATCGCACTGGTTGACTAGAAATTATTTTATGTCGGCAGGGATGTAATTGTAATCATCGTCTTGTCGTGACCGACCTCATAAACCCTGGTGTCATGTTATGAGCGCATATCTTGAATGTGACAGTGTCTTCCTCTCTTTCACTCACTTCGCAAATGCACATGCATTAATGCATCCTACACCACTTTTGCAGCGCGCTCAGAAAGCGTTGCAGAGCGCTGCGCTTATAAAGCTATCGCTGCTTCTAAAATTATATCAAGTAAATATCGATCTTGTTTCTTTTATATCAGCGCGACAAATACAATTATAATGGTACAACTCAGACAAATAGTTTTTTTTTCTCGTTCCGAATCAGTGTTATTCGTTTAAAGTTGCAATGCGTTGTATGAAGTAAAAAAAAAACACTAAGCTTTTCTACGCTCATCTAAAGGTCGGAATGAACCTGTAAGTGCGATAGAAACAGAACGCAGCTTAACTCTACCCGTCTCTATCTAAAGGGGTTAAGGTAAAGTATTAATTCAGTGCTATTCACGTTTACTACGCTGACTGAACAAGTTACCCCTGCTACGGTACATTGTGAACAATGTTTTACTTTGTTATAGTTGGGTTACTGTAGGATGGGCTCTGACAGATTACAATTTTAAAAACTTTTTAATATTACATATTTAGTTTATTTATTTATGTATTAAGTAAAATTACATACTGTTTAATGATAAAATGCTATTATGGTTTTTAAACTGAATATTATAAAAAAAGTTGTTAACGTCATATGAAGAATTTTGAAGCTGTCAGAACTCATCCTATAATAACCCAACTATAATATTGCTGCGATTCGAATTTTGTAAAAAGAAGGTATCCATGACGTAGACTAGACTTAGCTATACTAGACACACCATACTTTGCCAGAACATCAAATTCTTTTTCTTTTTCGTGTGGGTTGTATTTTATGGTTGGCAGCAAAATACCTTTCAAGCCTTGGTATCGTGCCATAGAGCCGGCAAAGACCACCGACAAGGCTCATGTAACGACTAACTCCGTAGAACAGCCGGGACCCACGGCTTAACGTGTCTTCCGAAGCACGGAATTATTATTTTCGGACAATCAGGTGATTCAGCTTCCAAACTCTAAACCAAACTGGGGTAAGAAAGAAAATTTTGTTTGACAGCGTCTCCACAAGGATTCGAACTCGTAACCTCCGTAATGTGAGTCGAACGTTCATGGAGGTTGTCACAACTTGGTATAAATAAGCCTTAACCTTCCGCATTAATTGTTTAGTTGAGTTTGGAATAGGTATATAAATGCTATAGACAACAATTTGCTTTTGTTTGCTACAAGTATACAATAGAAACATATTTCAAGAGTTCCTCTCAACTGGAGTTTCTATCTCTCAAGTAGACCTGAGCGGTTTCTACGAAGTTCCAGCAACTAAGATTATGCCAATCAGGATCAACTGGAGAGGTTCTGTTCCTAGCACCATAGATTTAATATGAAACTTTCAAGATAACGTTTATAAATGAAATCAGCTTTACCACAGAATTCAAAGAATTTCTAACATGAAAATACTGTTTTTATTATTATTAATAATAATAATAATAAAGTATTTATTTCCTCAACAATAATCACATTAATGAAGAACATAACAAGTGATACATATTACATTATATTGTTGAGGCTGGTCCCTAAACTAGGAAATCCTGTACTAAGGAAACCATGCCTCCACCTCAGAATAGGGGATCGGACTGTTCACCATATTTTATATGAATTTACCATAATTTATGAATATATATTTATGAAATATTTTATGAATTATTTTTAAAATATAGATTAGTAGCAGACGATTCGCGAAGAAAAAAACAGAATCGGTTGAAAAACTAATTTACAGTGATTTTTTAAAGTTTCAATATGTCTGTCTCTTTCAAAAAACGATTTTTTTTTATGGAGATTGTATGGCGTTACTAACAAATTACGTCACAAGTGGGTATGTGCCTCTCTGTCCAATCTTGAATTTCAAACCTTTATAACTCGGTCAATTTTAAAGATAGAGCAAAAATTATTTTAGTGTTCGATAGCAGAAACTAAGAAGTTTGGATATATAATATTAAAAAAAAGTAGTCCGATCCCCTATTGAACACAGGGTAAGAATATATAACTTGTTCGAGCAAGTAGATCATAACACGTTGGAAGAACAAAACAAACAAAAGAGGAAAAACAAAAAATGCTTTTAAGCTTAGCAGCGTTGCCTTTATTAGCTAGTATATTATTTATGCTCTTACCGAGAGACACGAGGCACAAAATTATCACTAACAAAATTGTTCATTGTTCTTATTTGTGAAGTAATTTGTTTTTGTGCAAGCAGCTTACTATTTTTTTTTCTAGTTAGTTGAACAAAGAGCTCCTTGCCTTGAGCTGTAGGTCCAACAGAATTGGGGCGGAAGTGTCAGGGTCTTAGGATTTATGCTTGACACACTTTGGCTGCTGAAAAAAAAAACGCAATTCTACAGCCATGCGCACCCCCCCCCCTCGGTAGGTGCGCCGCATACGTTCGAGGAATGTGGTAACAGCGCACTTACGACGTAGGGGCCGCGCAGTCACATAAAGGAAATTATGCACCTACGAGGCGGGTTTATCCGCACGGCAGCCTTAGCACGCTCCACGGACGTAGCAGGCGTCGTGTTAATTCACGGGCTTATACCGGGGCCACAGCGCAGGAGAGGGTTGGGCTGGTCCAAAGAACGCACAGAAACTGCGCAGTTTCTTACACATACTATCAACAATAATGCTTTATAGCTAGCATGCGCTCGGTTCATTTTCCAAGAATTTTACGTAGCAGAATACAGTCAGGCTTTATACGCCTACGGTTAAAGGTCTTTTTTTATATTCGCATGTTCGAATAAACTGGATTTATGTTTTATTATATTTGTGTATAGAAAGGAAACAGCTATGCATCTATAGAGTGTATTTAACCATTTACCAACGAAATATAAAGTGTTTTTGCTATGAATTCGGAGAATTTGTTGTTATCGCAAGTGGGTGTAAGTAGGTATAGTTTCATAACGTCGTCCTCAGGCAGACAGAACCCATAAAATACTAGTGGCTCTGTGAGCTGTAGACCTCGCTTTTTTTTTTAAATGGCTGATTTATGATTTTTACGTTCCAACCCTCATAACTTCGTAATATTTTTTTATTGGTTGAGAAATTTGACTGTAGAGGAAAACATCTTCAGCGGTGGACGTTGTAAGCTGGCAACCCCCATAACTCCGTCATTTTTTAAAATTTCCAAATACTGACTCGACAAAAATTTTTTATTAATTTATCGAACCTGCTCACAAAATGTCACGAGAATCGGTTGATAAACGCGACCTGTAGAGTGGAACAAACAGACAGACAGACACACAGATATACAAAAGCTATTTTGGCCAAGCTGAAGCTCAAAAATACGTTATCAAAAAACAACAATATTTTCATCGCACTTCTGCCAAATATGTAATGTTAGTTACAGTCGAACCAATTCGTACTTTAACCTTTAGGTTAATAAACGTGATAATAAATTATAATACATTATTTGGTGGGTTTATCACGATAGCGACTGGGAAAGTTTATAAAATGAAGTATTACTAACATTCCGCCTGCAATTTCATCCGCGTAGTTTTCACTCAAGTTTGTACGTTTTTTGTCGACCAATCCACACTGGGCCAGCGTGGTCGACTAAGGCCTAATCGCCCTAATTCAGGGTAGGCTCGAGCCCCTCAGTGAGGACGTATATGAGCTGTTGATTGTACGCTTTTTAATAATAATCTTCAATTTCTTTCACCGAGCTCCACAACTCCATGTCTAAAGACTATTGAAGCCCTACGATATCTTTATCATGAATCAGAACTCCAAAGATGAAATTACAAGATGGCAGCGAGTGCGCTGAAGTACTCAGAGGCAGGTGAAGTTGCAAGAACGCAGAACTTGGGTGTAACTCGGAGTTTTCCTGACCCATTTCAGCTAGGAACGCTAGTACGCGGAATATTTATTTTTCTAAATTTAAAAATGAACCACTGGGCCAGCGTGGTCGACTAAGGCTAATTCAGGGTAGGCTCGAGCCCCTCCTCGGTGGGAACGTAGCTGTTGATGATAAAAATGCATCCCTTTTTCTCTTGGTCACGGCATCACGCGTGAACGGCTGGACCAATTTCGCTAATTCTTTTTTGTTGTGTTTGTTATTATCAGGAGAAGGTTCTTATGAAAATAAAAGGAAATTTGCGCGTAAAATTAGAAAATTTAAGAAATTAAAATAACAACCACATTAACTTTTCAATTGTAACCTTAGCAAACATAACTGTCAGTCTAGTTAAGACAGGACGTCTGTCGGGTCAGCTAGTTTATTTATATAAACATTGCACTATATAAATGGCGGGACTAATGCGTAGCGGCATACTCTATCACCCAACAACAAGGCAAACAGAGATAAGTAATAATTAAAAATCCTTTTTAAACAAGCTTGCCGTGGAGTGGAGTATCCTTGTTAAGACAAATCCAACGAGCCCAAACACGACTAGGTTGTGGTGTGTATTTAAGGAGTTCCTATAGCCACCTTCCGGCTCCATCATGAGACCCTGGACATCACGTATGACTAAAGATCTTGTTAAGACAAATCCAACGAGGCCAAACACGACTAGGTTGTGGTGTGTATTAAAGGAGTTCCTATAGCCACATTCCGGCTCCATCATGAAACCCTGGACATCACGTATGACTAAAGATCTTGTTAAGACAAATCCAACGAGGCCAAACACGACTAGGTTGTGGTGTGTATTAAAGGAGTTCCTATAGCCACATTCCGGCTCCATCATGAGACCCTGGACATCACGTATGACTAAAGATCTTGTTAAGACAAATCCAACGAGCCCAAACACGACTAGGTTGTGGTGTGTATTAAAGGAGTTCCTATAGCCACATTCCGGCTCCATCATGAAACCCTGGACATCACGTATGACTAAAGATCTTGTTAAGACAAATCCAACGAGCCCAAACACGACTAGGTTGTGTTGTGTATTACAGGAGTTCTTATTGTTGTTTTGACTCGGGATGCCAACGGGAGACTGAGTGGAATATATTTTCGTATTGAAGAGATTATTGGAAATAATATAAAAATATTAGATTCATCTACCTCGTTTTAATCATCAATTTTTTATTAGCTTAGCGCCCATCTGGCTACCGCCCCCGTTCTCTATTGTACCATAATATTGCATTGTCATCGCGGTTACATAAGTGTACCAAATTTCAGCAAATTCCAATGGCAGCAAGTGCTTCAAATTTGAGTTGCAAGATTTCACCCGAACATACCCACAACCCAACCCACATACAGTGCAAGCTAAATAAAAGCTTGTAAAATGGAAACGGGTGCACGCACAGTAGTCGTTACATGAGCCATGTCAGGGGCCTTTGGCGGCTCTAACACGGATACCAGGGTTTGAGAGGTCGGTTGTCAACCTACATCTCACACGATGAAGAACAAGAACGATGATAAATATTGAACTTATACGAAGCGAGAAGGTATAGGTAACGTCACGTTGTTTATAGAAAAAACTGTTATGATGTCGGCTAAAGGTTATCAAACAAAAATTACCAGTTAAGCGATCATGTATGAGTCACGCTATCAAACGTGTATGAGGAAAAAACTTGCCCACTCATCAGTTGCATGCTTATTCGATATGCTCTTAACTATATTCCAGCTGCAAAATGCAGTTTTAGTGCAGTAGGAATTAATACTGTTAACAGCTCAAGCAAGTCCCCACCGAGGGGCCCGAGGTGAATAAAAGGGGGTCCGCGTGTGAGTCGCACGCAAGAAATCTTGAAAAAGAGATATTAAATGTTTTAGAGTCATAGAAAACAACCAAAAACGTAAACCCTCCGGCGGGACTTGAACCCACGACCTTTGGCCTATACGAAGCCAACTACACCACGGAGGGCATAGTGGCAGCGCCGAAGTTCGTTCTTGCTTGTTTTTCTACGAAATCATGACTTCACTACAATGGGCAACCACTTGGCACGTTACAGCGTGCTTGGCGACATCAATTTTTTTTATTCTATCGTGAAAAAGAGTGTCATATTAGCGAAAAATCCGATTCGCAGTCTCCTTTTTACCGCAGGAAAAATACTCGTAATGTTAATAAATATGCTTGTTTTATTTCGTTTTCAACATTTCCTCAAGGGTAGTAGGGCGTATTAATATTCATTTACAGAATAATCTCTCTCAATGAAAATGTTTTCTTCATATTTTCTTAGTCAAAATACTTAGAAGTAGCCGTCTAGACATCGCTGTATTGATCAATTCCCTCGTGAATTAATCACGAACGAAACAAAAACTGCTTTGCTACGATGGACCTAGCTAGACTAATAAGAAATGTATGACTTTATTATGTTATTTTTACTCGGTGGCAAGACAATTTTACAAAAATAAGTAGCATAACTGGTATCGTATATCCTTCACAACATGGATTTGAGAAAAAACATGTTAAACCTACCACATGACATGTAATGTGGGAAAAGCAAGAAGAAGAAGATCAAGAAGACATATAATTTTTGTCCCATAGCTGGGCAAAATCCCGTTTTTTTACAGCTAAGAACTACTTCCTATCCCGCGCTTCTAGACAATCCTTTGAATGGGCAAAGTTGGATTATTCTCATCTGCCCAGTGCCCACACAGTTTTTGCTCCCAAGCGTCTAACAACGCCAAAATTGTTAAACATCTAACTAAGGGGTAACTTTTTATAAGGGTCGTTATAAGCTTAAAAAAAAAAACAAAAATCAACGGCCCGTTACAGTCCACTGCTGTAATAATATAATAATATTGTAAGCTTAATAAGCATCTAAACAGGATGGGTCTATCTGAGAACCCTTACTGTAGATTCTGCGCAGATGACGAGGAGACTCCGCTCCACATCCTATGTGAGTGCGATGCCCTTGTCAATAAGAGAAAGCTGGGTACTGGGAGGACCCAAAATTGCCATCCAGAAAGCCCAGGCTTTATCGACCGTCAGCTTCTTCAAAACTGTTGGTCTAGAGGAGGCTATTTAACACCGAAGGGCTGACTACAATAGATCCATTTCGGGTCGCAGTGGTCATTGGGACATAATTTGCCCGATCCCTTCTTATACTTTTCGAGCAAGATATAAGGTTCAAAGTAAGTAAGTAAGTATTTTTATTGTCCACTGTGTAAGTACATAAGATCTTATAAATAAACACAATTTGAAACAACAGTGTGCCCATTTCGGACGTACAATAAAAAAAAAAGTATAACAACAGTTCATAACAACATTAAATTAGTCCCTCCTTGGCGAGGACATACTAAATAAATGAGCTGGTAATAAGAAATTTAAAAAATGTGTCAATAACAGGGATCACAAGAGCAATTGTAAACCAAGGAAGTCAAAACAGCGCAGGTGTCATGCAGGTGGGAATGTAGATGGTCTTGAAATTGTAATCATTTGCTTTTAAAATAAACATTAAAACACGTTTTTATAATACAAACTAGCGGTCCGCCCGCGGGTACGCTCGCGTTGTGTAAGATATTCCCGTGGGAATAAGACTTTTTTCCCGTAAAAAGTATCCTATTTGTTAATTACAAACTATCTCTATTCCAAATTTCATCATTCCGTTCAGTAGTTTTTGCGTGAAAATGTAACAAACATCCATACATACAAACCTTCGCGTTAATAATATTAGTAAGGATGTTTTCTTTTTGAGTACATATACGTGTCTGACAAGACGCCTACTTAGGGTATCAAACTCATTGGCTTAACATGTCTTTGGAAGCACGACAGACGGTCTAGTCTAAATGAAATTGGCCAGATTCGTGGTTGTTTAGCTTTCGGAAACGTAAAGAAGTTATGGTTTTAATTTTTTGGTGAAGTTAGCAAGCTACTGAAAAATTGAGGTAGTTGAAACAAGATAGGAGCGCGATTTTTTGTTATTCTGTTTAAAACAAGATAAAAGCTGCAGCGACGTTATAAACCAAGCATACTAAAAATCGTTGTATGCTTTTCACCAGCACATTTTCACCGCTCGCTAAAAATACATAACCAAATTACAAATTAGCGAATGCAACTTCCCTCTGCATTTCCCTGTGTTATTTTAAAGGCAACATTTTGGAAATTGAGAGCTCTTGCTTCGTGTATTTCGAGCGCAATTTCATAGGAATTACGCGAATCCCTGGCCGGTGAAAATGCCGTTGTCAGAGGGGTGGGGTGGGGCGTGGGGAGTGGTATGGTAACTAGAGAATACAACCCCGGGATTCGGTCAAATATTTACCTATATATATCGCGAGATCCCGAAAAGTACCGAAATATTCGGGATTATGTTATCGCTGTTCTGAGACTTGTTTTTTAATCTAAACAAATAGGTATGATAAAATAAGCGGCCAAGCACGTGCACGCAAAGTGTAGGGTTCCGTAGTTGTTCAATACTACTTAGGTACCTGTTTAACACAATTAACGTTCATCAAAATAATTTTCTATTATATTTGTACCGAATTTGTTACTAGTACAATACAAGTACCCGTTTCGTTAACCTGTAAAGCGTACTACAGAGGAACTCAATTTGTTTTTTAAAGATTATATTCTACATCTTTGTCGGCATGATTAATATGTATATATCTCTTCTAGTATTAATACCCTTCCCCTAAGGGTAGACAGACAGACAGACAGACGGACATGGCGAAACTATAAAGGGTTCCTTGTTGATTACGGAACCCTCAAAAACTTTAAAATCATGAATAGTTTACGAGAGTAATTTGGTTGTGTTTTTTTTCTTTAAATTACATTTCTAATTTCAGTATAATTACCGACTATTAATTTTATACTGTGGTACAATTTCGCAAAATGATACCATGAACCCGAGATTACCTTCATTAGTTTAGTGGTTGAGTTACCTTTCCATTTTTAAATTATAATTCTGTATTAATGAATCCCGGATCTCGGGATAGTAATTAATAAAATCTGCGCTATAGAATTCTCTAGGTAGCACACAGGTAAAATAACTTGTATTCGCCGCTTGTTAATGAATTAATTATTTATCATCATAACATTAAACCGTGGTTGTTTTTTTATTGTATTGTTTTAAAACCTTCAAAAAACTTACCCAACTGTGATGGATGATAAAGAGGTTATACTAGATAAATCGACCGTGTTTTTGAATTAATTTGACGACACGAAAACTAGGCAGAAAGACCGACGAATATGTGTACCCGACCACGGCGAAGCAAAAAGGAGGGTTATGATTTTAGCGTCCATGATTGAATGTAAAAAGGTACCATTCCGCCATGGACTGCAGACCGCAGGCGACACTGCGGCGTGCAGTCGCGGCCGACCGCATTGCAGCCTGCGGTCGCTGCAGCCTCTATTCCGAGAGCGACCGCATGCGGCGGCCGCACTTGTATTATACGAGCCATGGCTCAGTCTCTCCAATACCTTCGTGCGAGACAGAATGTCGGACAGCGATAGTTTGATAATAAAGTCAAAGTCAAAGTCAAAATCATTTATTTCCATAGGATGTCATTACATTTTTTTGGGTGAGTTCACTAACACAATGTGTCTGTTGTTAGAAGAGGAAGATGATGACGACTTGTTATTACTATGTGCAAAAAAAAAGAAAAGCACCTGATCTTCTATTTAAAAGTAGATCAGAAGAAGGAACTTATTGCAATTTGATTAAAAAACACATAATTGGTGCAGAGGAAAAGTTTCGAAAATATTGTCGTTTAAATAAAAATCAATTTGATTTTGTACTAAGTTTAATAATTGACGACATCCATCCGCAAAAACGACACGCAATTATGGCGGAGGAAATTGTATCATAAAGGATCGGATAACCAGAAACAAACTTTATTAATTTTTCTTCATCGTCACCCGAAAAAGTCGTCATTTTGAGGTGTAAACACTCTGCGGTTCGCGAAACGACTGGTGGCGGCGGCTGCAGACCGCGTGCGGCGGCTGCAGACCGCGTGCAGCCGGCCTCGGAATCACTTTTATAGAGATTCATAGAAACCAGTAGTGTCGCCTGCAGTCTGCGGTCTGCGGCCCACGGCGGAATTATACCTTTCGATGTTTGTTTGTTCCCTCATATCTTGTTATTCTTTATAAACAAGGTCTACATTTAATTTCAGTCTAAGCTGACAGAAAGGCGATTAGAGTGAAGGTGAAATATGCTGACTGACCCAGATGGAAATGGTCTTGACACTTTCACTGCTGAAAAAAAAAACGCAATAATACAGCAGACGTAGGGCCGCGCAGTCACATTAGGAAATTATGCACCTACGAGGCGGGTTTACCCGCACGGCGGCAGTCTTAGCACGCTCCACCTACGTAGCATAGCAGGCGTCTTAAATCTACCCGCGCTAAGCTGGTCGATCAAAACCCATTCAGGATCAACTTTATCCCCTTGATGGTTTATGGCGTGTTACAGCGTGTTTATAACTTTAGAAAAGCAGCCTTACAATATACAACACAAAAGAAGTTATTTTTTGTAACGATACCCTTAGTTTTTACTTACTTTAAACAACGAAAGAACGTAGAGTATAAAATTACAGCGGCTTGTAACTCTTACTACATTGCCCTACATCTACTCGTACCATTAATAATGCATTGATACTATATTGGGAATGGAGTAGCAATGCATAATAAATTACTAACTTATACAGGACATAACCTAGTTTAATTTAAGTAAAGTTATTTAGAACGTTGTAATTAAAAAAAGTAACCTGGTCTAGGCGACCGAGCTTTGCTCAGCCCATGGTCGCGTTGACTGTCGAAAAGGTCTTCCACAGAAAACGAACATTTTTTTAAACATTTCGACCCGTGTTTCTCGGGGCAAGTTGTAAGGTTTCGGCTATGTTCCTATAATCCCTATTTTCAGCTATATTCCTTTGGAATATTATTTCAGCTTTTTGTACATCCTGTATAATTCACACAATGTCCGGTTTTTACTGGTCTAGATCCTTATAAAAACGTACAGGTAAGTCGCGACGTAAAAACAGGTTAAATTATTCTGCTAAATACTTATCTGAATTAATAACATAATGAGTCTAGTATATGTAAGGATAAGATAAGAGCGCGACTATAAGTGTCGTATGTTTGTATATTTTTTTTATTATTATTCAAAAAAATTATAAGGATGTTGTGTTAGCCTGTAAGTGTGGTGCATATTCACCTTATAAACATAAACATTATTTTTAAATATTATTGTATGATGTACTATGTTGGCTGACCTATTAAATAAAATAAAAAATAAATACCTAGAAAAATAAGACTCTCGACCGTGTCTAAAAGGCTGAGGCCCTAATCTAGTAATCAACCTACGGCAACTATATATGATGATGATGATGATCTTTCCGACCGTTTTCGGCCATGGCGACCATGTAATGAGCAAAGAACGTGTCCATTTGTACGAGTATCTGTGGCGTCGTAGAACCCAACAGATCTGATACAATGCGGTTTTTACACGAAACCTGGTTCGATCAGAATTGTTCTGGCAACTATTTCGAATTACATTGCCGAGTTGTGATCGCACTTGTGACGGTAAATTCGTACCAACAGCAATGACCTGACTTGACTTCTTGGTAGTGAGCATGCGTGGCGTGTGTAATCGCTGCTTATTTTTGACATAAATATCTATCTAGCGGTAGTGTGACGGGGTCTTTTTAATTACGAATTTGACTAGTCAACGAATAAGTTTTAAATATCGGATATTTCGAATTTATTTGCCACCAATAAACCGCTACGAGCCGTCGAGCAGACAAAGTGCTTTTGAAGCGGGCGTTTTACGAAGCCCTACCAATCAGTGGGTCTTAAATAACAGCTGCTTCCAGTAGCATTGACCCTAATAAAGTTTAGCGTTTGTCGCACTTTGAACGAATGCAAACCGAGTAAGTACTCCATTTTAGAATAGTAAATCAATGTTTCTCTAATCTATTTTATCAATTACAACGGAAGATCATTAATTTTATGCGATAGTGTGTTTAATGCAACGAATTATCTATAGTAATTCGTTCGTTTACTGTAATTAATTGATTCGGTCTACTCACGCACGATAACAGTGAATAATACACTAAAATTGACACTATTTACGGGTTTCTTACCACGGTTATATTTAATATTAATACATATGTACCTCGATATTTCGGAACGGTTGCACGTTCCATGGTCACGAGTAGACAACAACAATGACAATTTTAGTGTAGTTGACGTGTGGTGACGGCAGAGTAGAATACATTTGTCACCAACCCCTACTCTTTCCGTGGGTGTCGTAAGAGGCGACTTAAGGATAACACATTGAATAGGGAACGGGCAGCAGCGCTCTCTGATACAGTAACCTTTTAATCTGCGATCTCCAACCCTCCTGCCAAGCGTGGAGATTATGGCAAAACCCTCCACATAAGTGGAGGAGGCTCATAGTCCAGCAGTGGACTGTAACGGGCCGTTCATGTTTTTTTTTCATGTTTAGTGTAGCGAACAACCACGAAAATCGTAAAACATATATGTGAATAATGTCTCACGACAGTTTTAATAATTAGATAGTTTGTTTGTTG